>CM053622.1:547588791-547615663 GCA_028646595.1 Phalanger gymnotis
GTTTTTGCTGCGGTGGGGCCTAAATAAATTTCTTGTTGTTTTCTCCTTAGAGAATCTCTCATACCTTGTGATTTCGGACCATTCAAACATATACATGATTATATTTGAGATCATAAATTCGGCCTTCCTACTACACCTTATTTATCACTGGTTTCAACTCCCTGTCAAAAATTTTGTTCTCTCTTTCCCACATCAAACATCTTACTCCTGGGGAAAGAAAAGTATGAGTTGGGTATTGAGCTTTTCAATACTGTCATTCATTGTCACTATTCCATCACTCTGAGCAGTAATCCTAGCCTTTCTTTGACTTTCCTTTTGTCCCTAACATAACTTTAAAAATTTTTTTTAAATATATATTATCCTTAGCCTTTATGACCAGCCTCAGTTCTTTCTAGGTTTTAGTGCTTTAAAAGGACTGTGCCACTCCTGTGTGTTAATTTTTCATTGTCTACTCTTGCTTTCACTTCTCATATATGTTTCATTAAAAACCCAAGTTGGTTAAAAAGATACCTATGCAGCCACAGCAGTGTTTTGTTGTTCTGTTTCTTAAACAGCTCCCTTTTTCTGTGTGTCTTCAAGATTCTATTCTTGAAAGGTCTTCATATTTCTTAACTGGACTTCTCTTTCCATTGGATTAGGCCACTAGATCCTATCAGTCCTTTCAAATACAGTCTCAGAAATTCTAGGGTGCTTGGGCTGGTGTATGAAATCCATAACGAAATCCATAACGGAGTGGGCACTTTTTCTTAAAGTTACTATTAATTCTACTTCAACAATGATTTCCTCTTTTTTGTGGTTAGAATGAGAATTGTTCTTAATTCCTTCTTCTGGAGGATAATATTATCATTAAAGAAAATAATGAGTTTTTCAGCTGTTCACTTTTGGCTTCACTGTGATTTAGCCTCTTTCATTGTGAGCTTGAATTATCCTTTAAACATTTGAATTGCCCACATCAGTGGAAATATCCTTTTCCTGAAATATCTCTAACAGCCATTGAAGTGTATTCTTTAGGAACTATAACTTTTGCACATTTCTTTAATGTCCATTCTGCAAAATCTAAGGAATTTCCACAAAACTTAAGATATGACAAAAGAGATCAATGAAACGCATGTGCATGGCACAAAATTCAATACTAAAATGACAAAGAACTAACTACAGGTGGGGAAAGTACCTCAATCTGATGTCATCTGGTCAAGGGGAGACATTCTGAGTCAGCCCAATATCAGGTGAGGAATACACACATGACCCTTGTTACCACAAAATGAAACCATATCAAAAGTATTGCTTATTTTAATTAAGTAGCACATCATAGTAACTTTGTTACCTGTACTTTGAGTATACGCATTTGTTACCTAGCATTGGAAAAAACACATTTACTACCCAATCAAGTTGCTATAAAAATCTCCTTTCCTTCTATACTTGCTTGAAGTGAAACCCTAAGTCCCTCGCTTTCTTTTTGGTGGCCCTATGGGCTCATCTTTAAGGTTGCTACATTTAGTCACTTGACTGCTTTTTTTTTTAATTATTGTGACAAATATCGTGCTAATTGAATTATGCTGAGCAGAAATTAAATGATCAGATTAGATCTAATTAGACGCATTACTTCATTTTGCTTGCTCCATATATCTTCTTGTACATTCTTATTCACTTGGCTTCCTCATCTCCATTCTGATTTTTTTTTCTTTTAAAACAAATAGCAGTGCTTGTTAGAAATGTGTATAAAACATAAACAATGGGTTCTAAGTGAGTTTCTTTCCTAACTTAATAGGAACAGCATAACATTTGCAGTATCTATTTTGGCTTCCCAGAGAACTTGTTTGACTACTCTCAAGTATTCCGAATTGTTTGTAATACATTGTTTTTTCAAGATTTTCCTGGATTGTACTTTGCCTGTCAGATCTGATTTATCCTTTAAAAGTGTTTGGGCAGAAGGGGGGAGGGCATAAGATTTTAAATACTTCTACTTTATTGTACCTCAATGGAGCTTTCTCTTCCAGCAGATTAAAATGTTTAAGAAGTTCTTAAGATAAACCTTTCTATCTTTGTTTTTTTTTTCTTAACAAGAAGAATCAGTTAGTCCTTTAGGGTTTTTATGAGTCCCTGGAATAAAGTTTCCAAGTGCAGTTTTCTATTCCTTGGAGGACCAACCCAGCTGTTGCCACCTGGCTCTTTCTTGGAATTACAACTCCATCAATCAACCTACAAGCCTACTAAGTGCCTACTATGTGTCAAGAACTGGGCTAAGTGCTAGGGATAACAATACAAAGAATGAAATAATCCCTACTTCCCAGAAGCTCATAAGATACACTGGACTGATAACAGAATTTACCTTACTTTTCAACCAAGGCTAAAGCTGACCACTGCCTTGCCACTTATTTTGCAAGCAATTTTCTATAATTGGTCTTACACTTAGCACAACAGAACCCAATCATTTTTGAGGTGAAGGTAAAGGAGAATTTATAGCCTCAATCCCTGCTCCTTTGAGAGAGGAGTCAGAGGGTGCTATCCTATATTAAGTTAGACAAGCCTGAGGACACCTAGAATAAAAGTGATTTTGCATGAAGTTATATACTGATTAGAAGCTTTCAGCTGCTTCCAAATTTCATCTTCAAGCTTTTGCTTTTTTTCTATTCAGGAGAATTTGTTTTTGGTATTGTACTAGGAAGGCCAGCTCTCCTATAAATGAACACAATATCTAAAAGTCATGGGATATTAAAGTTGGAAGGGATTTTAAACATCATCTAATCTACTAGTTCTTGAATGTTTTGGTCACAGAAACCCGTTACACTATTAAAATTATTGAGGAGCCCCCCATATTTTTCTTTATGTGGGTCATGTCCATCGATATTTACCATATTCCAAAGTAAAATATCTTAGTATTATTATAAAAAATAGTTTTGACCTAACGGATGCCCTGAATGGGTCTCAGAAACTCCCAGGGATCTCAGGATCACTCTTTCAAAACTATTGATCTAGCCCAATTTTCCTCCCCATCCCCAGCCCCATTTTATATTTGTGGACACAGACTAGAAAAGAGAAATGAGTTGTAAATGGTAGTTAGCTCTTCCCTGAGCCAGCTCTCAGAGGCTGTTTTTATAGGCTAAATGTTTTATAACTAAAATGCATTTCTAAGCATTTTAAGAAGCTTAAGTAGCTTTGGAGAGCTATTGGGAAAGAGCAGCATAGGAGGACAGGGTAGAGATTCAAGAGGGAGGCTTCATTTAAAGCACATCATTCCATTTACTCTTCAAAATAATCTGTATAATTAGGATCTTGGAGATTTAGAAGGAGAGGTCTTTCTGGCCCTCGGTCCCCAGCCTCCCTTCTCTCCACATTGAGGGAAGAATAGGGAGGGAGGAACTGGTCAGAGTTATTCTGAGACTTCCCTAATGATGATCACTACCCGAGTAATAAACTAGGGCAACCCAAAAAGCTAGGCCTCCTATGGCAGGGAATAATCCCAGCTTTGTGTTCTGGAAGATTATAGTTAACAGGCTTTCCCATGCCTAAGTATTTGGAACTTCTGCTGAATAGACAGCATAGTACCAGATCCAGCTTGGTTAAAGTAAGAAAGATGTTAGTAAGATATTGTCAGTCATTGACTATGGAAGAGAAGCTCCTATCCTTGTAAAAGCTCATCTTCCTCTTCCAGGACAACCTCTAAGCCTACCACCAGATAACATGCTATATTGAATGAAAAAAAAGCATTTATTAAATGCTTATTATCTGCTAAGCCCTCAAAATACAAATGGCAAAAGCCAGACAATTGGTGCTTTCATGGAGGTCATCCACTGATTAGAGTATATGACACATAAAATAAAATGTAGCTGCAGGGAAGATGGCAAGTCCCAGATGAACTAAGGCTGCTTTAGTAGGGCCAGTGGCACAGGTACAACTCAAGTTGTGTCAGTAGGCCAGATGATGATGCTTAGGGTCTGGAGGGTATAGAGGCAGAGCAGTTGGCAAAGCTTGAAGGACGTTAGGAGGCAATGGCAGGGCTCATGGTAAGACCTGGTTGTCCTCTATCTGTCTGAAAAGAATAAAGTTGGTGACTCCCATTTCATCCAGTTCATTAAGCAGCTGAGATTAGGTCTGGAAAGCCTGGAGTGGGACAGGTGGTGAAGAGAAAACAGGATGGGAAGGTACCTACCCCAGGTGTTTATTATACAGAAATAATATTATAAACATTTATTGAATTTCCTATGACTACACAGCAAAAGTATGTCTTTATTCTTATATATGGGCTAGATCATTTTGTCATAGGTTACATTTGGTTACAACATTAAGCTTTGTTGCTAATGTGCCCCTTTTTCATATTTGTGGCTTATATTGCATGGTTATTGACTTGCTAAAAAAAAAAAAGAGGTGATATATCCAATATGATTAATACCTAAAGTGCTTTATATACTTTTCATTTTTATTATTTACCTGACTTTTCATTCATTTCTGTCCAGGTCATTGCATTTTGTGCACTCATTCCCTAGTTCCAGGACCCCTGCTTGACCTGCTGACACTTACCGCTTCCTGTGACAGCATAAGAATGCTAATGGCTTACCTTTATAGAAGCCTTTATGGAGTACAAAATGCCAAGCTCAAAACCACCATGTGAGATATAGGAAGTTCAATTATTATTATCTCCATTTTGTTATTAAAGAAAATGAAACCATCAAATGTAACTGACTAGTTCAACATCTCCTACCTAAGTGGGAGTCAAGAGTTGGCATCTTAAAATTGTCAGGAAGTATCTTCTTGCATTTAGCCTAAATGTCCCTCTCTGTAACTTCTACCCATTGCTCCTATTTCTCCTCTCCAGGCCCAAGCAGAAAAACGTCAAATCCTGCTTCTATATAATAGCCCTTCAAATACTTTAAGGTAGCTACCATATGGTAGCAAATCTTCTGTTCTCCAGGCTAAACATTGCCCGTTTATTCAACTGATTCTAATATGAAATATATTTATGGCCTTTCACTAGATTGTTTTCACTACTCTAGATGTTTTTCAGCTTCTCAGTCAATGTCTTTCCTAAAATATGATGCTCAGAGTTGGATATAATAGCCCAGATGTGTTCTGACCAGGAAAGACTACAGTGGAACTCTCAGTACCTTAGTTTTCTTGGTTTCCAATCTAGGGCTTTGACCCATAATGGGTTTCAAACTATAAGTCCAGTGTTCTGTCTGCTACCCCCAGAAATGTAAAGTCATACTAATTGCATTGAGAAATTCACTCATTCCTTCTCCAAACTGGTATACGGGCTGTTACATGGGCTAAGGATATTTGCTGCAGTCTTTAGTGTGCTGGAATTTTGCAAGAGTATAGATGAATGCCTTAGGTTAGTGCTGGTTTTTATCCATAAACTCAGCTTAGAATGAAATTATCTTAATAAATAACAGTTTAGGCTTTGAAGTCAGATATCTGGGATTAAAAAATGGGAAATGGGCATATAAAAACTGCTCTGTGAAACAGATTACGAACTCTCATATGGAAAAGTTCCCAAAAGTGAAAAATAGGTTAAGCCATGGTTACGTCCTTGTAGGTAACTGTAGGCCAGGCTGTGCCTCATCTTGGAATCAAAGATGGTCCTCATCTGATTGAACTCAGGAAGCTAACCTGATTAAGTTATCTGGGAAATGGAGTGTCAAGAAGCTTTTGAAAATTGAAATAGGCTTTAATTTTTCTCCCAATTTTGAGAGTCCCACATTTTTCAAACCTCTTCAGAAGAGCAACTGGAGTGTCAGATGCTGGTTGGAGTGTAGTTTTGTTATAAGACTTGACAATGTCAAACATCTTATAATATATATCTTAGTAGAAAATTGCTGCCAAGGGAAATAACACTGACTTCTATTCAGAGGGAATGTTTGGCAGTTGTTTAGGCTTTGAATAAACTCAGGTTATATACCTTTGGCCAAGGGTTTGCCCTGTGGATTGCTGTGGAATAGGTTAAACAAAACAAAACAAAACAAAAGAAAACTACGCAGAATACCAACAGCAAGTTTCACAGATAGTTCTGGTTTGTCAGAACTCGCAGAAAAAAGTCAGTAGTTCTTGGTCAAAAGAATATAATATGATATACATTTATTAAACATTTATATGAGCTTATTATGCTGAGCGCATTATTCCAGGTATTGAGGAAGGTTCACAAGTCCCAGAAACTGGGAACTGGTTGAGGTATAGGGGAAGATTTAAAGTACTACATGAGATTTGGGTGAGTAGGTCACTATTGACCAGGGGATCAGAGAAGACTTTTCATAGAAGCTATCATTTCAGTTGATCTTTGCCTGTCAATTTTCCCATTTTTTAAAGGTGTGGGAATGGATCTAGCGTGATGGCATACTGTTCCAGGAAATAGTCAACAAACACTTATTAAGTACCTACTATGTATGTTCCAGGTAAACACTAGAAATATAACTATAAGCAAAAAGATAGTCTTGTCTTTAAGGAACTTACCTGCTAATGGGGAGAAGGCAACACATAAAAGGGGAACTAAAAATTGGAGATGGGAGGAAGGAGGTCCTGTATCATATCTGGAGAGTAAGAGATGGCTGATCTGGGGCCCTTCCCCAAAACAGAGGCTCCAGGGAGAACTAACCAATGAGACAAGGAGCCTGCAAGAGCAGAATATGGAGTCACGGGGAACATTGAGAGCAAAATGGAATAAAGGGTAGTGGTTCACTTTGGTTGGAGACTGTGTATGCATGGAGAAGGCCAATATAAGAAGAACCTAGCAGATGATCTTTTACCAAAAGAATATAGCATTAACTCTGTCCATCACATAGACCATTCTTAAACAGATATGCTCTTAAATTTTTTGTTGAGTTAATAGCTTCCCTTTAGGGAGACAGAGGGGTACAGAGAAAGCCACACTTTTGTCTGTGTCAGAACACATAGCATGGTTCTGCAAGGAAACATGGTACATTGGGGAAAGTACTGAATTTAGAATCAAAAGGCCTGGCTTAAAATCTTGGCTCTACTGATACCTGTATATCTTTGGGCAAGTCATTTAATCTCTCTAGGCTTTTGTTTCCTCACCTATGAAATGGATAGTTTCAGCTGTTGAATCCTTAACACAGGTTGAAGAGACTAAATGTTCTCTTAGCTCCCTTTCTAGTTCTAAATCTTTGAATGAATGAAATACATTCATGAAATCACATGTATTTAGTGCTGACTTTTGTGCCAACCACTGTATTAAGATCTGTGTGTGCAAATACAAAAGAGAAAATGGTCTCTGCCTTGGAGCAGGTTTGCTTCTAATGGAGGGAGACAATACATAGGATGGGGTAGGGCCAGAGGATGCATTTTGACAGGGATGTGATGTTGAGTATAGCTATAAAAGAATAGATTGACACACCCATTGTAGTAGCTAAGATTCTATGATTGCATTGTGTTATACAAATTAATTTTAAAACTGTAAAGAGAGATTTAGCTTCTGTGCACACCCTTTTACCCAGAAATCCACTCCAAGGTCTGTATCCCAAAGAGAGCATAAAAAATGGAAAAGGACTTACATGCATACAACTATTTATAGAAGCCCTTTTCGTAGTGGCAAAGAATTGGAAATTGAGGGGATGTCCATCAGTTGGGGAATGGCTGAACAAGTTGTGGTATATGAATGTAATGGAATGCTATTATGCTATAAGAAATCGTGGGCAGGCAAATTTCAGAAAAACCTGGAAAGACTTAAATGAACAGATGCTGAGTGAAGTGATCAGAACTGGGAGAACACTGGACACAGTAACAGCAACATGGTGCAATGACTAACTTTCATAGACTTAGCTCTTCTCAGTAATACAATGATCCAAGACAATTGCAAAAGACTCATAATGGAAAATGCTATCCACATGAAGAGAAAGAACTGATGGAGACTGAATGCAGATCAAATCATACTATTTTCACTTTTTCGTAGTTTTTTTTCCCTTTTGTTCTGTTTCTTCTTTCACAAAATGACTAATGAGGAAATATGTTTTACATGATTGCACATATATAACCTATAGCAAATTGTTTACCATCTTAGGGAGGAGGGAAGAGAAAGAGGGAGGAAGAAAAATTTGGAACTCAAAATCTTTTTTAAAAAATGAGTATTAGAAATTGTCTTTACATGTAATTGGAAAAAATAAAATATTATTAAAAATTAAAAATAAAGAGAGAACGATAAGGAAAAAAAGAGGTTTAGCTTCTCTAAAACAAAAGGAAGTTTTGGTGGAATAATACAATTAAAATAATATAAATTAAATTAAGTTTTTGATAAGTAAATTTAATTTTAAAAATTTATTTTTTTAATTTAAATCCAAAGTTTAATAAATTAATAATAATTAACAAATTATTAATTGATTGATAGAGATAATCAATTAATAAGTGTACATTAAGGCTAGTTATGTACTGAAATGAATGAACAACAAATGTGCCAGGCCTAGTGCTAAGCACTGGGGACAGAAACAGAAAAGTAAGACAATCTTTGTCTTCAAAGTGCTTGCATTATTGTAGGGCAATGTAATGATGCCAAAACTTGCAGGTCTGATGAGAAAGGCGTTTTTAAATATGGGTTCCTTACTAAAAATGGAGGAGAGCTGGATGTGATAGAATAACTTCGCCTAAAGCAGCTGGTCACCACTGAAATAAAAGTAAACTTTGATTCTAATTGGGGGAAAATATGAAAGTATTAGACCAGACCACAAGAGAGAAGGCCTTGCAGAATATTTTCTATCTTTTCTGTTCTGACTAAAAGGAAAGAGACATAGACTACTGGGGTGACAGCAGCAGTAAGCTAGCTCTAGTTGGACTTGGTCAGTGAATGAGCAGAAGGTAGCCCCAGATAAGAGTGTTAGCCACCGGCAACTTTGACGACAGGTGGCCTCTATCTGTTTTGCCTCTCAAATATTTGGAAATCTCTCTATTACTCTTGGGTCTGCTGCTTTTCTGCTGAATAACTCCTACATTCCAGCCTCCAGTCTTTAATCTTGGTCTTAAGATAAACCCAAACTGCTAGAGGCTAGAGGGTTTGTTTTAGCTCCTGAATAGGTACAGCACTGAAATGAACAGAACACTGGAAGCTTCTAAAAATCAAAGGAAGGAAGAGAGCCAGGGTAAGATTGAAGGCATCTGGGAGTTCACCAGAGCTTATGAGAAAGTTAATTGTTCCTATATGAGCACAGATCCTTGTGTTTCTGGAAAATGATAAATTAAATTGTTGCTTCTGTTGCCATTAATAAATTAAAAGCATTAAAGTTAGACCTAAAAGGACCTCAAAAACCATCTAGTCCAACTCTTTATTTTAAAGATGGGAAAACTGAGTCCCAAAAAGTAGAAAGGACTTGTCAATGTGTTGTCTTGTGAATATGAAGATGATAATGACACTGATGACTTGTTCTTAAAGAAGTGGTAATAGTTTTGTATGTGATCATCCTTAATTTGCTCATGTTTTTTATAACACGCCATAAAGAATACAGGAGGCTCCTTAATCTGCTAAATGAAAAATCCCCAGGGAAGCGCAAAATCTTTGATAGGGAAGCTAAGTAACCCTTTCAGAATGTATCAAGTGCCTTCCCATTCCCCAGGATTCTTCCCTTCTTTTCACCTATACTAGCATGAATATACTAGTACCAGTTCCCATGGACAGGCTCATTGCTACCCTCCTTCAATGTCTTGTCTTTCTAGACCCAGACAAAATCCTTATAAAATCCCACCAGACTTTATGGATTAAGGAGAAGTTTCCCCTTTCCCTCTGCGGCCACAGTGGAGTGCCCAGTTCCATGTGGAGGCCCAGTAGATCTGTTTCTATCATTCTCCCTGACTGACCTTCATTTTGTTGCTCCTTTCAATAAAGTTGCTTGCTTTACTGTTTTATCGTGAGCTACATATTGCCTTGAATTGGGTTTTCGATATTCTTCTTTCTAAATTTGTATTATCAAACATTTAAAGAACCATTGACCAAGAGTAAGGATATTGTCATAGACTATAGCAAAGTTAAGATTGTAGATAAGAAGATTTAGTGCTAGAAGTAACCATGAAGATTATCTAGTCCAAAGCTTTCATTTAACAGTTAAGGAAACTGAGATCCAGAGAGGTGTAGAGACTTGTCCAAAGTTACACGTGTAGTAAGTAGAAGAATTGTAATGGGAATCCAAATCTTCTGACATCAATTTTAATGTTGTTTCCACTACAATGAGACCATAGACTTGTGGTTGCGGCCTCACCTTTAATGCTAGAATATTGGCTTTCCAGTAAGCTCATAGAGAAGTGTTCCCCAAAGTGGAAGACCTGTACCTAGGCAGTTAGGTAGCCCCATAGTTAGAGCAATGGACCTGAAGTCAGGAAGATCTGAGTTCAAATCTGCCCTCAGACACTAGCTATATGTCTCTGTTTGCCTCCGTTACTTCAACTATAAATTGAGGCTATTAATAACACCTACCTTACAGGTATATTGTTAAGATGAAATGAGATAATATTTATATTTATATAGTGCTTGACACATGGTAGGTACTTAATAAATGCTTATTCCTTGGCCAGTGGGCCTTAGCAAGATCCCAAGGTGCTCTGACATGATCCCAAGGAGACATGGAATAAAAATATGGGCAAAGTAATCCATTTTCTTAATGGTAAAACAACATTTATATTATCATTTCACATTGCTACCCTCATAATGAAGCTGTTATTATAAATCCAGTGCTTAGCACAGTACTTCACAAATAGAAAATGCTTAATAAATGTGTCTTGGACTGAGCTGGCAAAACTGGAGATGTTCCACAATAAATGTTGTATTCTACATGTCTGCCATCCATAAAGCTAAAGGCTCTGGTAAGAGATAGCAGATTTTCCCATCACTAGAGACCAGATGACCTCTCGTCAAGGAGGTTCTAAAGGATTACTGTTAAGTATTGGTTGGACTAGACCTACAAAATCTTTTCAAATTCTCAGATTCAGAGAAGTTCAATGGTTTGCCCAGTGTTACATGGGTAGCAATTAATAGAGCTAGGATTTGAACCCAGATTCTTTGACCCTAACTCTAGCATTTTTCTCACTGTACCAGTTCACTATAGAGTGAGCAGTAGTAGTAGTAGTAGTAGTAGTAGTAGTAGGTAGTAGTAGTAGTAGTAGTAGTAGTAGTAGTAGTAGTAGTAGTAGTGGGGAGGTGGTAGTGGCAGTAGCAATAGCAGTAGCAGTAGCAGCAGTAGCAGTAGTAGTAGTAGTACTAATACTAGTAGTAGTAGTATACGCCAGAGAAGTAGCACTATGTAATGGATGGAAGACAGGCTTTAGAGTCAGGAAAATCTTGGAGTCAGTCAAGTCCTGCCTTGGGCACATAGTAAGTGTGAATATGGGTAAAGCACTTAACCTCTCAATGCTTCTAAGTAACTAACATTATAAATCATAGAACAGTTCTCACTTACTTTGGTACAAAGAGTTTTCATACTGGGGTTCCCCAAAAATAAAATCACACTGGTCTGGACAGAAAACAACACAAGCCAAGGTTCAAGAGGGTCTAAGACAAGTGCTGGCATGGACAGGGCAACTGGCGAGAGAGCCATCCTGCTGGCGGACTTAGTGAAGGATCCAGAATTCAGCACAGATATTTCAGGCCTTGTTGATACTGAAGGTCCAAGCAGGCAAAAAAATCTTCAAGGGTTCCCCATTATCTCTAGAGGAAAAAGCTGCAAATTTATCAGTCTGGTATTTAAAGGCCTCCACAATCTGGCACACACCTACCATTCCATGACTAATTTCCATACTACTCTCCTTCAGGCACTGCATATTCTAGCCAAACTGGCCTACCAGCTGTTGTCCAAACTCAGCTTGCTGCTTCCTATTCCTGTTCCATTGCACAGATTGCTCCCTATCTCCAGAATATACTTCCTCATTCCTCCTAGAATCCCAGACTACCTCTAGTGTTCTAGAGTTCATCTCACATGCTGCCTCCAAAGCCTTTCCTCATCTACTGCTTCTTAACATTTTCTTCTTCTTTAAATTACCTTATATTTATGAGAAGCTGTATGTAAGCCCTTTGCAAACATTCAAGCATATACAAATGTCAGTGATGATGATGATTGAGGGGGAGGATGTATGCTTTTAGTAAGGGGTACATCCCCTGTGAAAAAGTTTTTTTTTTCTTTCTGTCCGTCTCTCACTCTGACCCTTCTTCTCATCCTCAGCCCCCACCCCCTACCACCACTACCAACCCTGCACCTTCCACATAGGATATTCTTAATAAATGTTTATTAAATTGAATTGCATTTAATCCGAAAAGCCAAACCAGAAAGGAAGACCATTTCCAGGAAAGTCCAACATTAGATATTAGAGGCAGTATTTACAGGCTATTATTCAAGCGTCAGAAGTCCTGCCCCTGAGATATTGCCACCAAGGTCAGAATAAGACTGTTAGCAAGATAAATGATGTTGAGTCAAAGAGCTGCCAAGCAGAGCTGCAACTAGAGAAAGATTTATCAGACACAAAAATTTAGAGGTAGCTAGGAAACACACAAGATAGAGCCCTGGACCTGGGGTCAGAAAGATCTGAGTTCAAATTCAGCCCCAGACATTTATTATTTGTGTAACTCTGGACAAGTCACTTAAATCTCTCTATTTTAATTTCTTCATCTGTAAAATGGGGATAATAATAGGAACTACCTCCCAGGCTGTTGTGAGAATAAAATGAGGTATTTGTACAGTATTTTTCAAACATTAAAGCATCATATAAATGCTGGCTATTATCATTATTATTATTAGACATAAAAATATGAAGCAAAAGCTTTTTAGTAGCACAGATACTACTATAAGAAGTAACTAGTTCCTCCTCCTGCTCAATCAAATCTGTCTTGGTAATTCCATGCATTATTTTTACATCATTAATTACAAAACTGATTTGAAGGCATGTTTCCTTCTCTTTGCCATAAGTATACTTTTTGGCTACTTGCCCTGGGCATCCAAATTGCTTGTTAAAGCACTAATACCAAGGTAGAGCTTTATGTTATTCCATCCCTGCCATAGGAAGGAGACTAGGTCAGAGGATAGGGTGAGATAAGAGAAATACAGGAACAGGAAACTAATCGGGCTACTCAGTAAACTCTTCCTCTCAGTTATCCATACTTAGAGAATCCTAACCTTCACTAAGCAAGCCACACAGGCTTCTTTGTGGTAGCTTCCCAAGTTAAAGATATGATACACAAGCAGAACAATTCTTGTCAATTCTACCATAATAACAGATTGCAAAGATGATGAAGCTCTTTTCCTAAACTTCAACCTTATACCTGAAAATACCCTGTAAATATACCCAGAGGCAGATTGGAACAGTGAACCAAGAGCAGGAAGATATAGGTTTTGGTCACATCTCTGCTCCCTTGACTTTGGGTAAGTCACATAATGTTTCTGAATCTCAGTTTCCACATTTGTGAAATGCCTACCTGAAAGTCTGTATGTGTATCAAATAAGACAATGGATGTACAAAGAATTGCTTGTTTTCTTTAATAAGATCAAAGATTTAGATCTGGAAGAAACCTTTGAGGCCATTTCATAGATGAGAAAATTGAGAAATTAAGTGACCTGTCACAGCTGTAGTTAAGTGAGTGAAAGAGCTGGGATTCGAACACAGAACAGGTCTCATAATTCCAAGTTAGACATTCTTTCTACTGCACCACACACTAGAAAATTAGTTATGTTAATTGGTAATGATGGGGACCCAGCCTGTGATTTCACTATCATGGGGAATGCTCAGATGAAGACACTTCTACCAGTAATTTTGGTACTTTCTCTGCAACCTAAGGTCTTAAAGAATTATGCTGGGCCCTAAGTGGTTAAGCGACTTAACCAGGATCACAAGACCAGTATGTGCCCAAGGCTGGACTTGAATTCAGGACTTCCTGATTCTCAGACCATCTCTGTAATCACCACACAACACTGCCTTACATTTAATATGGGTATTAATATAAATTACATTATTTATTAATGATGCTACTAAGAGGAAGTGACTTCTTCTGCACTAATTTCAAACAGGAGAAATAGGGTGGAGAACACTGACATCCTCTGCTTTTGAAGTGTCTAAGAGCTGCTCTCAGCAGAGGAAAACAGCATTGCAGCTTAAAAGCCAACTTTCAAAACAACCATTTTCTCTCTGAAGAGAGAATATACTTGGGAGTACTTCAAAGGCCCCTGGCTGGGGAGAACTTCTCAAAAAAAAAAAAGTGATGGCTTCTATTCCATCTTTAGTCATCAGAGTTATTAAAAAGCCTTCAGAGCTCTTCACTCATCTAAAAGGCATGCTAATGTATTTAAAAATTAAACACTGCTAAAAGGGGAAGACAAAGGAACACTTCTCTTTTTCTTTGGTACAGATTTTGGAAGATGGGTGTATTCAGTCTGTCCAGAGATATAGGAGATGGAACGCTGGACTTGGAAACAGCAAGATCTGGGTTTGAATCCCGCCTCAGAAACTTGCTAGCTGTGTGACCCTGGGCAAGTCTATGATCGGGTTTCCTCTCTGTGAAATGAGCACTTTGGACTTGAAAATCCTTGTGCCTTGTAATTCTAAATCTGTGATTGATTCTGTGATCAATTTTTCTGTTTTCTCTGATTATTCCCCCTAAGATTCTCCCCCATCCTTCTAGTAAATTCTGCACCAAGACATCATAAAAAAAAAAGTGCTTTGTGTTCCTCTATCAGTCACTAACACCTGGCTGTCAAGTACGCACTGATTATTTGGTTTCCTTTATTTTTATATTCAGGATAGAATTCTAACATGCCAGTGAAAACACACACATACACATAGACAAACCCCTGATTAAAACAGATGAATATTAACATTTGTCCTTAGCGTAACTGCCTGTCAGGAAGGACAAGCGAAGAAAGAACCTTTGGACATTGTGGGCAGCTGTCCAGGAGGGCAGCTAACTGGAACTGAGCCAAGTCGGAGAGGCCAAAGAACTTCCTCAGGAAAGAATGACAGAGCCCTGACATCCTCCAAACCTCTTATCCTTCAGCTCTTTCCTCAACCAAGCAAGCAAAGGGCCTAGGATGCTCAGTCCAAAGCCTTATGGAGGGAGGCAGAGATAAAGGGACTTTGTCCTTTTTGTAAGACTAGGAGAGCTCTTCATACTCATTAGCAGCTAGAAACAAGCTTAGTACCCAGTTAGCAAAGAAAAATTAGGTAAAAGAGGAAACTAGCTTGTGTTCTCTCGTTTCCTCCCACCATCTCACTATGAGAAAGAGCTTCTCCTCCCTACCCTCTCCAACAATCAGGTCTCCCTGGTAGCAGTTCCATATCTCCCCTCCTGGGTGCCTGGGTCCCAGGGGGATGGGCCCCACCCTTCAACTGTTTTATTTTTTATAAACAATTAATTTTGTTAACTTTGCTACCCAATTTGCTAGCTATATCTCTGCCTCAGCCCACAGTAGGTATAAATATAAAGTTATCTTGGGGAACATGTCAATGATCTTTATTCCTCTTTTAACATGAGGATTTCTAAAGCAAGTAGAATTTTGAATATCAGTGCAAATACCGAAAATCTGATGAAGTCATATATTATTCTCCATGCACATAGACAAATCATTGAATTAATTACTTTCTAAATAATGTGAAATGCTAGGGGAAGTAAAGAATGAGCAAGATTATCGATGTTTTCTACCTCTCAGTAAATGTACCTGTAATAGCTTCAAGCAAATTCTCATCCCAGATTGGTCAATAAGGTATTCCCTGGACAGGTTAGGAGCTTTGGAAGTGAATTAGCAAGTATTGTTTGCTGTTCTTTTTTATTATTAAATGATTTATTAAAAACTTAATATTGAACATTATGCAACTAATTAAACTTGCTTAGTAAGTATTCACATTTAAATTAATTTCAGTGCATAAAACATCACAAGAACTGTTCAGTCACTCTCCCCAAGTCCCCATCAGGAATTTTTTTGTTTGTCCATTCGTTCTTATCCACTTTTCTTCTTATATAGTCATAGTGTATGTGATGTTTTTCTGGTTCTGTGCTTTGGTACCATTTGTTAAAGGTTTTTCCAGGTTTCTTTTCGTATTCTTCACAATTTTCTGTCTTGATTGTAATAATCTGTGATATTAACATGTTAGATTTTATTTAACCATTAACCTGTTAAGTGATATTAATTAGCTCTTTTTCACTTACATATAGCATTACTATGAAAATCTTTGAAAACTTGCTCTTGAAGCAAGTTATTCATTCACTAAATCAAATACAAGAGAGCAGAAATAGTTAACATTCTCCTCCAAGAAGCCAATCCTAAGAGTAGTTCTTTTTACCCCCAGGGATCAGACCTAATGGTGATTTCTGCAAATCTCTTTGAAGGCAGTAGTTAAAGAAATCCTAGTGGAATAAAACAGGAGAAAGACATCTGTCACAAGAATCCTGCTTCTCAGAATATTTACATGGCTTTTCCTCAACATACCCTGCCCCCAAAACCACATGATTAGATGTATCCTATCCTTCCTTTGACCCTGCCATTGCTTTAAGCTAATGTAGGTAGGTAGCTAGCTAGCTAGATAAATAGATAGATAGGCATATACATATGCATAGGTATGGAGGTAGATATCTATATGTGTATACATTTACATATACACATACACGTACATATGCACATGCATATGCATATGTATATCATGTTTGGGCAGTTGGGTGTTAGAGTGGATAGACTGCTGGCCCTGGAGTCAGGAGGACCTGAGTTCAAATTTGGCCTCAAATATGCTGTGTCACCCTGGGCAATTCACTTAATCTCCATTTATCTCAGTTTCATCATCTGTAAAATGATCTGGAGAAGGAAATGGCAACCCATTCTGGTATCTTTGCCAAGAAAATCTCAAATAGGACCCCAAAGAGTTGGACATGACTGAAAATGAAAATGACTGAGCAATAAAATGTGTGTGTGTGTGTGTGTGTGTGTGTGTGTGTATAAATTCTCTTTATGCTGCCAAATGCCTAAATTAGGTGGAATACTCTGAACTGAATCCATTAGACTTCTTGCCTCCATTTATGTCCCTCTCACTTCTCACTCCTTTGCAATCTGGATTCCAAATGCCCTACTAAATTTAAATTGCTGTCTCTAAGGTTAACAATCCAATCTTAACTGCTAAATCCAATGGCCTTTGTCAGTCTTCATCCTCCTAGATCTCTCTTGCCACTGGACCCAGATGGCTCTGGAGGAGATAGTGAGGCTGGTGACTTTGCACAATCCTGCCTCATTTAAATCCAATTCACTTGCACGCCATGGCATCACCAACCCTGACATCATGGTCTTCTTTGAGAATGAAGGACAAATAATAACCATAACCACAACAATAGGCTTTTGATATTTAAAACTACTGTCTAGCCTGGCCTTCTCGACATTCTCTCCTCCCTGAGTTTTCATGATGCTACTCCTCCCTTCAGGATTCCCTCTACCTGTCTCCTCTTGTTTCTCAATCTCCCTTGATAGCTTAACCTGGCTCTTCTTACCTTCATATAATTGCTCTTAAATATTGCATCAACTCTCAAGTTTTCAATTATCATGTTTATGTAGATAACTCCCAAATTTTTAAATCCAGGCTAAATCTCTCTCCTAAACACTGGAGAGCTCCTTGAGGGTAGTCACACATCACCAGCAGCCTTCCAGATATTTTTTTTTTCCTGGCTGTTCCTTAATTATCTCAAATCCACAATGTTCAAAAAATCCCTCACCTCTGCCCACTCTTCCAAGTATCCCTATTTCCATGGTGGGTCCAGTGACCCTTCTAGTTCCTAAGATTTTATCCTCTTACTCATCTTGGACTCTTCTGGCTCCATGTCCAATCACTTGTCAGGTCTTGTCAATTCTATCTCTGCAACATCTGTCATATCTCCTGACACAGCTGCCACCCTAATTAAAACCCAAGACACCTAGACTATTGTTGACAGCCTTTGAAATGTCCTCCCTGCTTCTAGTCTCTCCCCTTTCTAATCTGTCTTCCATCTAGTTACCCAAATAATCTTCTCAAGACACATCTGATCCTTCATATATTGAACCTATATCAAACTGCTTGGCATCTCAGGGAGTGGGGAGAGGAAGGAAGAAGAGACTTTAGAACTCCAATTTTTTTTTTGAAAAAAAGGAGTTAAATTGTTTTTATGTGTAATTTGGGGGGGGGGA
Source organism: Phalanger gymnotis (assembly GCA_028646595.1). NCBI lineage: Eukaryota > Metazoa > Chordata > Mammalia > Diprotodontia > Phalangeridae > Phalanger > Phalanger gymnotis. The sequence goes on from CM053622.1 coordinate 547,606,893, forward strand.
ATAAAATATAAAAATATTGAGGGAAAAAGACACGTCTGACCATGGCACTCTCCTGTTTAAAGACATTCAGGAGCTCCCCATTGCTTAAATGATAAAATACCAAGTCTGGCATTTAAAACCATCTGTAGTCTGACTTCCATCTAGTTTTCCATATTCATTTTGCAGTACTTCTTTTTACAAACTCTCCATTCAATCCACATGGCCCTACCAGCTTTACCCTTACCATGACAGTCTGCCAGCCCAGGTGATCCACCATGCCTGGAATGCATGCTCTCCTCACCTGTGCCCCCCCGCCAAAATCCCCAGCTTCCTGCACATATCCTCCTTTTGCATGAGATGTTTCTATCTTGCAATTACTTCATAGAACTTTATGTATTATAAGAGGCATATTGTCTCTGTCTCAGAGAATGCAGTCACCTTGATCTTTGCATCCTTCCCTAGCCAAGTGCTTGGTACACAGTAAATACACACACACTTGTTGTTGTTCAGTCATGGCCAGCTATTCATGACACCACAGACTGTACTGTCTGTGGGGTTTTCTTGGCAAAGACACTTGATTGGTTTACCATTTCCTTCTCCAGTAGATTAAGGCAAACAGAGGTTAAGTGCCTCGTTTAGGGTCACACTAATAAGTGTCTGAGGCCAGATTTGAACTCAGGTCTTCCTAACTCCAGGCCCAGTGCTTTGTCCACTGAGCCACCTAGCCGCCTCCCAGTCAAACAGAGGTTAAGTGACTTGCCCAACACCATACAGATAGTAAGTTTTCGAGGCCAGACAAACTCAAGTTTTCTTTACTCCTGTCCCAGAGTTCTATCCATTGAGCTATCTAGCTGCCTCTAAATAAAAACATTATATTACATATGACAGATATGTATTATATACATTCATATACATATACATAACATATAAATTATGTATTATTTTTAATACACTAAAAATAAATGTATATTTATTTATATCTATGTTTAAATATATACAAGTACATTTATTTTGAATTGAATTTTGTAGACAGGAAGATTGCACAATGGAAGAGACAGGGGAAAGAAGAGCTTCCTGAGCACCAGGTTATTCCTGGTGTAGCATTAAGCAAACCCGTTTAATTAAAGTTGTGTCTCACACTGGCATGAGAGCAATGGAAGTGTCAATTCACTTGTTATTAACTCCTTTGCCTGGAGCACAGATTGTAGTTCAGTGGCTGAGCGCCAGACCTCATCTCTAGCACAGATGTGAAGGCCAGGGGTAATTACCCCAGTCCCGGGTGAAATTAGAGTAAAGCAGGAGGCATCAGCTTCATCTGAATCGGATTTTGTATTACTGCCAAGGAGGAAGGAAGACAGTCCAAGCAAAGGATTCTGGTCTCTGGGGAGGAGCCATTACTGCTCCCACTTGGGGATTTGCTTTAGTAGGACCATGAAGAAGAAACAGGTGTGAGGTGAAGAGCTCGGGGGTAAAGCACTATTTATAACCTCTTTAGCCCTCAACTTCCTTTTGGGAATAGGCACTTTCTAATTCACAGTCTTCCTCCCCTGTCCTAAAACAAGATCTCTCTTACTTCTCCTCCAGCAATCTCTCCCCTCCACCCCCTGCAGATTAGAAAATTAAGATGCTGAGAACATATGGTTGGCTCAAGGCCCCCAAAATTGGGACCAAATTTCTGAGGCCAAAAAAATTGAAGTTTTATCCAGATTAGTAATGATGGTGAGGGATCATATAGGGCTGCCTCCAAGTCCAGGAGAATAGTGGAAGAGGAGGTCACAGTATTAGGACAAAGGGGCACTGAGAGGCAAAAGGGTTGCTTTCTGGAACAAAATAAGACAGCACCAGTGGGGTCTTGAAATGTTGACAGTCTATTAGCAACAAGCAATAGACGCTGATTAGGAGTTGGCTCCATGCAGAGAATGGATGGGAACGAGTAATACAGTGTGACCTGAAGAAAGGGTAGAGACTCAACATGTTGTTTCACTGGTTTAAGAAATTCACAGTTGAGAACACTCCCCCTCCCCCTGCCCCATGCCATTTGGCCCCTACCCAATCTAGATAGTTGGAGAAAGTTACCTTGGGTACTGAGCAGGTAAGTGACTTGTCTAGAGCCAGACAGACAGTATCTGTCAGAAGTGGGACTTAAACCTCCATCTTCCAGGTTCTGAGGTCAGCTCTCTATCCAGTACACTGCTTCTCAAGGACAACTAGAGATCACTTCAAATGATCACTTTATGTATGTATTATGTATTATTGTACGTTGTAATGTCTCACAGAATGCAATGTTCTTGAGGGCAGAGACTTTTACAAACTGATCTTTGTATCCTTCCCTAATCTGGGCTTTGTACACATAAGACACACACACGTTGCTGTTCAGTCACATGCAACTCTTCATGACGCCACAGATTATACTGTTCATGGAGTTTTCTTGGCAAAGACATTTGACTGGTTTCCCATTTCCTTCTCCAGTAGATTAAGGCAAACAGAGGCTAAATGAAAGTTTATTATTAATAAATGACTAAACTAATAAATATTATTAATAAACGCAAGCATGAAATAGGCATGATATGCCTTGTTGGCCCTCCATTATTCTTCTTTCTACTTCTTTCTTTTTGTTCACTCTCCTAATTCTTGTTGCACCTTCCTTCTCACCTCCTAGATATCAAGCATTCTTATGATGCTGTCAAGACATCCAGGTCCCCAAATGAAGGAACCTATTCAGCTATGCTCTTCTAAGGAAGTGCCCTAGGCTTCGAAATTGTGCCTTCTTAGTACATAGTTTAGCACAATTTCCATTTCCTCAGGGTAGCAGATTTCAGCTAAGCTTTTCAAATTGTGATCATCATCACCACCATCACTATCTTACTGTTATTAATATTTAATATTAGTCATTAACAATAATTAAGAGCACCCTAGAAAATGCTTTACAAATACTATCTCTTTTTATTTTCACAATTACTATCTCCATTTTACAGATGAGGAAAGTGAGGCAAACAGAGGTTAAGTGACTTTTTCAAGGTCATACGTGTAATAAGTGTCTGAGGCCAGATTCAAACTTATGTTTTCCTTTCTCGGGAGTCTAGTGCTAGAGTCCACTGTGCCACCTAACTGCCTTGATTAATTGGGAGGGGGAATGGATAGGAAGGCATTAAAGGGTAGATAATTCCAGTAGAATATTCATTTTAAAAGAGTAGCCTGTTAATTTATCTCTAATGGGCTGCTGTTAGGGTTTCTCCCTAGGCTTGCCTGGGAAATATTCCATTTAGAGTTGGAAGAGACTTTAGAGTCTCTTTAGAGATAATCTGATCCAAACCTTTCATTTTATAAATGAGGAAATTAACATTTTGAGAGATGAGATCACATCAAAGTTGCCCAGGTAGCAGGTACTAGAGCCAGGATTAAGTGCTAAAGCCTTACATTCTCTGACTTCAAATAACTACTCCTGGAAACCACTTCCCTACTTCAACCAGCCTTTTCTCAGTCACCAAATCCTGTCAAGATAGGGATTATGGACCCTAGGGGAAAGGGACTGAACCTGTCATTTTATTGTTATGGGAAACTCTCAAGTGAGTAAACTCCCTCTACCAATGCCAGTCAGCACTTCCTCTGCAATTTATAATATTAGGTTCCTAGAGCACTTGATGGTTAAGTGAGTTGTCCAAGGTCATACAACTATCATATGTCAGAGGTAGGGTTTGTGCCCTGGTTCTCCTGGTTGAAAGGCCAACTCTGTCTATGACATCATGATGCTTTTCAAGGATTATGTAAAAAATGGTAATTTGGTAACTTTTCAAAGGAAAAATTGGGAGGATTTGTACGTTAACTACATTAATATCTAATCCCCCAATGAACTGTAACCTCCCAGAGAGAAAGGACCAAGTCTTTTTTTTTAATTGTATCTCCTCCAAAGCTAACACAGTACTCTACACATTTTGTTTTTGTTCAGTTGTTTCAGTCGTGTATGATTCTTTGTAACCTCTTGGGAGAGGACAAGGGAAGGTGGTCCTGAGGGAACTAACAGGCAACCTCAGGAGCTGGTTACAGAAAGGGAGATGGACAAGGAGAAAATTGGACTATTTTGCAATTCCATCTAATGCTAGCTTTGTATGTACTGATGACTAATTTCCAAAGTAGCAGACATCAGGACTCTTACACTTTGGGGCTGTGTGTGTGTATGTGATAGACAGGTCTCTGTATTATAGATTGCCAAGGTCCTAATTAGGCAATGAAGGAGACTAAACCTCAAATTAACTAAAAAACAAAAACAAAATCAAATTATTTGAATACAATTTTGTATTTGAATGTCATCTGGCTGTTCCTTTACAGGTGCATGCATATGAGAAATTAATAGGAGACCCAGAAGGAGGGGGCTGCAAAACCAAGGATACTTCAAGCCTGACTCCCTCTAATGACCCTGAACCTCCTTCTCTGCTCTTCTTCTCCCAGCTCCCTGCCAGGTTGCCTGACAGGTCCCTGACTAACTGCCTGAATACCCTTTGGGAAAGTCGTCTTACATCTAACTCTTTACACCACTGGTCTCCCACCTTTCCTGAATTACATCCTAGGGTGATCAAAAGCGTTATCATGAAATTATTATTTTTAAAATCCTCAAACAAAATTTTAATTGGATTCACTTTCATCTGGAAAAAAAATATATGTCATCTAGGACTTTTTAGAATTTAAGGGAGTGGATGGTGATGAGGGTGCAGGAATGAGTCAAGGGGGCCCTAAGCAGAGTTTAGACTATCTTTCAAGTCAATCATACCCTAGCAGATAAAACCACAGGATTTAGAGCTAGAAATTTAGACACCATCAAATCAAGCCTCCTCATTTGAAAAACAAGGAAACTTGGAAATTAGGCAGTTCTAGTGACTCATCCAGGATCATACAGGTAAGGAGGACCATAGGATGTACAATTATAAGGAAACTGAGAGATCATCTAATCCAGGGAAAGTGAGGCTCATAGACTTGTCCATGATCATTCAGGTTATAAATAGCAGGATAGAGATACCAATCCAGCATCAGTGTTCTATCCGATGAACTATGTTGCATGACCTAGGTAGACATTCAAAGGAGTCTCGCCTTGTTATCTGTTTTATGTGTATTGGTTTCATCTCTTTTAAGAGATTATGAGCTGCTTGAGCAGCAGTTCTCAATTTTTTTTTTTTTGTCTCAGGACCCCTTTACACTCTTAAAGATTATTGAGGACCTGCAAAGAGATTTTGTTTCTATGGGCTATTAATCAATATTTGAAGTTACAAATTAAAACATTTAAATGTTATTGGGAAAATAGCTTTTATTTCCATTGAAATGGATCCCCTGAAAGGATGTCAGGCACCCTAGACCACACCTTGAGAACAGCTGTGATTGAAGATTGGTCTTTATCTGAAAGAAGTCTTTCATATTTCTTTTAACCTCTATCACAATGAGCAATCTAATTCAATTAAAAATGTTGGGAATCACTATTTTAAGGCATTGTGGCTCCTGGTATGTACCTTCATACTGTTTTTTTTTTTCTTAACAGTAGGTCTATTCCAAAACCTTCAGTGGCTAAAGACTCTGAGCATACTTATTTCATTGCATAAGGACTTGGCTTCTCCCAAACTAAACATACACTGGTTTATCTATAATCCCCAGGGACAGAGTTTCAGGGACAGATACAGAAATAGACATAGGAATGGGCACAGGAAACTGAAAGATACAGGTAGGTGAATTGTTTATTGCATGTGCCTAGGGGCTTGGGAGTAAAGACTGTAGGGAGAAAAAGTTTTTTCTGGTGCTTAAATTGTGGTCCTAATAATAGGTAGAAAATGTGGGAGGATAATTCATTGCTGACCCCAGCAACTTGATGTGTGACTCATATGTGAGAAGTCAGGCCTAAATACAAAAGAAAACACCAGATCAAGTCTTTGTGCCCAGACAATTAGCCCACATGCATACAAAAGAGTTTATAAATAGAGTTCTGGAGAGCCAATTAAATAGGAAAATGAAGTTAGGAGAGGCAGACAATGGGGGGATACGGGTTCAAGTCCTGTCTCTGATACATGCTAATTATGTGACCTTGGGCAAGGCATTTAACTTCTCAGTAAATCTGCCAACTTTCTAAGTTAGCATATATTTGCCAACTTGCATCAGTGGAGGGAGTTTTTTCTTAGGGATATCCCTATGCTAATGAAATCACAGGTTGTAGAGGTCTGGTAGGAGGGTTGAGTTGCTATCTAGTCTATGTCAGTGGGGCCCACACTCATCACATGATCATGGAGTCAGAGCTCGACCAAGCCTCTCATTTTACAGATGAGGAAACTGGGGCTCAGAGAAATTAAGTAACTTTTCCAGGGATACCTTGAAGGTAATATCTGAGTCAGGATTCAAACTCAGGCTCTTAAGACAGGAGGAATCCTCGTCCTTGAGAAAAATTCAGATGGATAGACAGACAGACAGACAGACAGATAGATAGATAAGTGAGTGATAGATATATCAAGATGATAGATATGATGATAATAGGTAATTATATATTTGATAGATATACAATATATTGATAGATGATAGATAACATTTATATATATATATATATATATGAATACGTATAATTGAAATCTTCACTACTTTAAAGACTCATAGGATGCTATAGAGTTGGTAGGAATTTTGAAGGTTATCTAGTCCAAGATATAAATGTCTTGAACCCTGATCTTTGGAACCCAAGTCTCTACGGCATTCTGCTTCTCATATATTTCTTTCTCTTTGTCTCTCCATTTCTTTCTTTCTCTGTCTCTCTATCTCTTATGTTTCTATCCAGAGAAGAATGCCTCAAGGAAGAATGGTATCCTCTTGTTGAAAATGAGAAAATATCCTTAGGTAGAGCCCACTTCCCAGGATGCTCTTATAATGACGATCCTTCCTTAAGAGAAGGGAGAACTTCTCCTAAGATATAAAATAAGGGGTTTTCACTAGATATCCTCTAAGGTTTCTACCAGCTTTGGTATCCTATGAGTCTACAAAACAGAAATATTCAGTCATTAGGTACAAAGACAGCTGGATTGCTAATGACCGTTAATCCCCACAGGCCATTAACCGTGTCTGATAGTGGACCTCATGAGCCTTTTTATAAGTTGATAGCAAGGACAGTGGGGAGTCAGATTCTAGGACATGTAAATACCAATACCAAGAGTCAGAGTAGTAAGGATCATAGATCTAGTGCTGGAAGGGACCTCAGGGCCATCTAGTCCAATCTCCTCATTTAACAGAGGAGTAAACCAAGATACAAGGAAGTTCAGTGACTTGCAAAGGTCACACAGGTAATAAGAGTCAGAAGTAATACTTGATCTCAGATCCTCTGGCTCCAGATACAATGCACTTCCAGAATCTCATTATGGTATTCTCAGAGTATGTATTTTTTTTAATTGAGACCTCTGATTTCACTGACATAGGTGAGGTGATTCCCTCGCCCAAAGAAGACTAACAATTTTGTGCAACTTACAGTATTAAAGAGTCACATGGGGCATTGAGAAGGGAAATTCTTTGCTCAGGGTGGTAAAGCCAATATTGACCAGAGATGGAGCTTGAACCCATTCTTATGTCCCAGGTCAGTTCTCTGTCCATTATACCAAGCTGCCTCTCAAAGTTAGAGATATTGCCTTTAAATGAAAAGTACCACAAAGGCTAGCTGAGCTCCAGCATCTCAATCCATAGACAAAATAATCATGCAAAGAACTGGGGTATTATGGAGGATAGAACCAAGATGGTTAAGAAATGCTCGGCCAGGGGCAGAGCCAAGATGGCAGCTGGAAAGCAGGGACATGCCTAAAGCTTTCCCCCAGGATCCTCTGAACACCTATAAAAAATGGCTCTGAACAAATTCTAGAACTGCAGAACCCACGAAATAGCAGAGGGAAGCAGGGCTCCAGCCCAGGACAGCCTGGATGGTCGCTGGGTAAGGTCTATCACATGGAGCTGGGAGGAGAGTAGAACAGAGCCCAGCGTGGGCTGTGCCTGGACCAACCAGACCTGAGAGCTGGGTGGAACAGGCCCTAGTGCCCTAAATCAGTGAGCTGTGGCAGTTACCAGACTTCTCAACCCACAAACACCAAAGGCAACAGAGAAGGTTAGTGAGAAAAAATTGCTGGGTCAGAATGAAATCAGTCCACAGTTGGGCCACACAGCTACAGAACTACAACTGCAGTTGCTTCAGGCCCCAGGCCCACCTGGTGGAAGAAATTAAGTGGTGGATTCAAGCAGGAGTGCAGAGCCTGCTCAGATCTGAGTCGCAGTCTAGGTTGGTGGTTCTTGGGGGAGGAGGAGCACTGGTGTGGCAGAGCTTGCTGTGTAGAAATAGCTCTGAAAACAACAGCACATCCCCTCAAGCTGGAGACAAAGTACCCTATACTCTACAAGCAGTCATACCCCAACAAAAACTCAAGGGTCAAGTAGTTGGCTGGGAACATGGCCAGGCAGCGAAAACAGACTCAGATTCAGACCTAGACTGAGAGTGATGCAAGAAAACCATGAAAAACAAGTCAATTACTTGCTAAAGGAGACCCAAAAAAATACAGAAGAAAATAACACCTTATAAAATAGACTAACTCAAATGGCAAAAGAGCTCCAAAAAGCCAATGAGGAGAAGAATGCCTTGAAAGGCAGAATTAGCCAAATAGAAAAGGAGGCCCAAAAGACCACTGAAGAAAATACTATCTTAAAAATTAGATTGGAGCAAGTTGAAGCTAGTGACTTGATGAGAAATCAAGATATTATAAAACAGAACCAAAGGAATGAAAAAATAGAAGACAATGTGTAAT
>CM053622.1:547632679-547702470 GCA_028646595.1 Phalanger gymnotis
AGTCACCAATCCACACCCACACAGGTTTCACACCTGACAGGGCCCTGGGCCTGGGGCTTAGCACTTAACAGCTGAAAGTACTTCCACTCAAAAGAAACAAAAGCCATGCTAATGAGACAATTTTGCTTAACAACACAACTACATACACACACAGACACATATCCACACACTTATGTGTGTGTGTGTGTGTGTATACACACAGACACACACCAAGACAGAGACAAAAACAGAGACACAGAAGAATGGATAGAAGTGACCCTGCCTCAGAACCAAGATGGTCTAGGTTTAGGAAATACTTCTAATCACACATAGTGTCTATGTGACTCTGGGCAAGCTGCTTAGTCTTTCAGCACTTTAGGCCAGTGTTATTAAACTCAAATGCAACAGGGGAACACTAATCCATACATAAGGATTCCTGCAGGCCACATATTGATGTAGTTTAGATGTAATGGTATCTATGGTTTATCATACTCAATCGTGTTAAATATTTACTAATTACATTTTAGTCTGGTTTTACCACATTTCAACACCTTTGCTCTAGGTGACTCTCTAAGAATGTAAGTTGCAGAGAAGGTATTGTCTGACTTGCATTGGTGGAGGGGTTTTCTGCACCTGGGAGTTCACTATATAAGTGAAACCATGGGTCTAATCACTTTTGTCTATTGCATTTTTTGCATCACTTTCCCTGCATCTTCCCCACTCGGCAAAGTCAGGTTTTATAACATTTTTTTCAAAAGGAAGAAAAGAAGTCATTCTGCAAAAGCAACCAATATATAACTCATACTTCAAAGTATATGCAACATTCTACACACATAGTCCCATACCTTTGCCAACATGTGAGAGGTGTGTTTCTTCAACTCATCTACAGTAAAAATTTACCATTGAAATCATATAGTGTTAAGTTAATTTTTGTTGTTGCCACTGTTCTTTCTGGTTATATTGCTGTAGAAACTGAGTAGATTGCTTTCCTGGTTATGATTGCTTCAGCCAGCATTAGTTCACATAAGTCTTCCACTGCTTCTCTGAAAGATTCATAACGATTATTTCATTTCTCACAGTTCAATTATATTCCATTTCATCCATGTAACATAATTTGTTTAATTATAACTGAATCACAGGTCATCTAATTTGTTTCCAATTTCTTGCTACACCAAAAGTTCTCCTAGGGAAAATAGTTATGTATATGGAAGCTTTTTTCTGTCTTCAATTTCCTAAAGTATATACCTAGCAGTCAAGTCTCTATGTCAAAGGTTATTAATGTTCAGTTACTATTTTTGTCATAATTCCATATTGCTTTACAGAAAGGTTGGCCCAAGTCATTTTGCCAGCAGAGTATTCAAGTACCTGTCTCTCCAAAACCAATACAACTTCCACTGTTCCCATATTTTGTCATCTTTAAAAATTTTCTGGGTGTGAATGAACATTTTAGAACTGTTTTAGTTGGACTTTTAATATTATAAGTTATTTGAAGCATTCTTTCATACGACTCTTAAAAGTTTGCAGGTCTTTGTTCATATTTGCCAACCACTTATCCATTGAGGAATAGCTCTCAGTCTTAAGTATTTGAATTAATTCCCTTCATGATTTGGACACTAGATTCCTTTCACCAATATCTGATTCAAAGATTTTTTTAAACCAATCAATAGTTTCTTTTCTTATTCTGAGTGCTCTAGGGTTTTATTCATGCAAAATCTTTCACGTATATGAAATTATGCACTTTATCTTTAAGCTTATCTCTTTTCCTCTTTTCCTTGATTAGGTAAGAATGGCTTGGTTTCTTCTGTTTTGTGTTTTTTTTAATGATATGACCCTTAATATTACATCAGGTAGGCATTTTGAGCTTATAGTAATATACTATGTTGGTTCAAACCTAGTTTCTGCCAAACTATTTTCTGGTTTTTTCAGCACTATTTATCTCTTCTGCCTGGTCCAAGTTAAGTTTTCCCTCAGTTTCACTACAAATATAAAGAAAAATTAGTTCTTGTCTACTGTCCCAGTTCTTCTAAGTATGGTGAAAGTCAAACTGTAACTCTGACTTCCTAAGCAAAAGGTCTTCTCTGATCCTCAACAACTAGAGATCTGTACAAAACTAATTCACTCATGTCTTTTATTTACTCCTTTCTACTGGAGCCATGGAATGATAGGAAGATAGACACAGAGTTTAGAGACAAGTAAAATTACTTGTCTGAGGTTAATTACTGATATTTTTCTAGCTCCCTTGGATTTTTGTTTTCTTAAATAAGAAATGGGAATGGATCCATCTTATCTGCCTCTAATAATTCCTACATTTGTCTGAAAAGGCCTCAGTAAATCACCATGCATAAAAGAGTAAAAAAAGAGAACTCATTCACAAAACTTGTGAATCCAAATGAGACTTACTGAAGGCTTGTCTACTCTGCACACCTTATTGAGACCTCATGAAAGCTGGAGATGGGGAAAGCTGCAAGTTCTTGGACCTACAACTTGAGATGAGCATCTTTGGCTAGCTGTCTGGGCAGTTGCCTGTGGTGTCAAGTCAACATATGACTAGGAGAGGCATTAGAAATGGCCTCCTATAAGATCTCACTATTTGATGAAAACTGCTGAGAAAACTAGAAAATACTATGGCAGAAACTAGGTACATATCAACATCTCATACAATATAACAAGACCAAGTCAAAATAGGTATGTGATTTACACATAAGGGTGATACCATAAGCAAATTAGGAGAGGAAGGAATAGTCTCACTCATCAGATCTATGGAGAAAGGAATAATTTATGTCCAAATAGGAGATTGCATTACAAAATAGATAATTTTGATTATATTAAGCTAAACAGCTTTTGCACAAACAGAACCAATGCAACCAAGATTAGAAAGAAAGCAAAAAGCTGGGAAATAATTTTTTACAGCAAATGTCTCAGATAAACTATGATAAATGTCTCATTTCTCACCTACTTGATAAATGGTCAAAGGATATGAACAGGCAGTTTTCAGATGAAGAAATCAAAGCTACCTATAGTCATATGAAAAAATACTCTAAATCACTATTGATTAGAGAAATGTGAATTAAAACAATTCTGAGGTACCACCTCACAGCTATCAAATTGTCTAATATGATACAAAAGGAAAAACAATATGGGAAAATTGGGACCCTAACACATTGTTAGTGGAGTTGTGAACTGATTCAACCATTCTGGAAACCAATTTGGAGATATGCCCAAAGAGCAATCAAACTATGTATACCGTTTGATCCATCAATACTACTACTATGTCTGTATCCCAAAGAGATCATTTTAAAAAGGGGAAAGGACCCAAAAGGACCAAAAATATTTATAGCAACTCTTTTTTTGGTAGCAAAGAATTGGAAATCAAGGGGATGCCCGTCAATTGGGGAATGGCTGAACAAACTATACTATATGAATGTAATGGAATACTATTGTGTTATAAAAAAATAATGAGCAGGCAGATTTCAGAAAATCCTGGAAAGGCTTACATGAACTGATGCCGAGTGAAGTGAGCAGAACCAGGAGAACATTTTACATGGTAATAGTAACACTGTATGATGATAAATTATGATTGACTTGGCTCTTCTCAGCAATACAATGACCAAAGACAATTCCAAAAGATTCATGATGGAAAATGCTATCCACATCTAGAGAAAGAACTGATGGAGTCTGAATACAGATCGGAGCATACTATTTTCATGGTTTTTATTTTCCTTTTGTTCTGTTTCTTCTTTTACAACATGACTAATGTGGAAATATGTTTTACATTATTGCACAAGTATAACCTATATCAGATTGCTTGCCATCTTGAGAAGGGAGAATCAGAAGGAGGATGTGAGAAAAATTTGCAACTCAATATCTTTCGAAAGATAAACGTTGAAAATTGTCTTTACCTGTAACTGAAAAAAAATTAAATACTATTTAAAAAGCTTTAAAAAAGAAATGGCTTCCAAAAGTTTCCATTTTTATACAGGAAAGGGCATATATTTGATGTGTGTTCATGACATTTTACTACTTTTCCTCATTTCTCAGAAGGTCCAAAGTAGTCATTAGTGGTATAGTGATAATGAGTTTTCACTCTCTCTATCTTTCATCTCTTCTCCTGGATCTGTAGTTCAACATGTTTGGATGTTATAATTGGCAAAATAGGTGAAGGCTGAAGAAAAGTAAGAGAGGAAAGAATCTGAGTCATCCCATGGCTGACTCAGGAGCCATTCTCTAGAAGAAAGGGGCTTGCTTTCCTGGCCTCAGCTAGGAAATAAGAAAGTTTCCTGGAGGATAGAGCTCGGTCCTCTCCCTAAGGGGCCATGAACTCTTTTGATGTTATAAAGGAAAAACAAAATAACACACGCCCAAGTTTATTCATGGCCCAAATATCTGATTTAACTCCATTCTCCTTAGCCAGTCTCTAGCCTCTACTCTAAAAAGCATGCTGTAGGTGCAGTGAATAGGTTAACAGTCACTCAAGGTCTTTTGCTCAGTACTTCTAAGTAGTTTGAGATTTCATATATATGAGATGGAGCCTTTTAGCCTGGAAAAGAGAAGACCCAGGAAGGCCATGATAGTCAAATTCAGATATTTGAAGGGCTTTCCACTGTAAGAGAAAAAGAATTTGTTCTAATTGGCCCCAGAGGATAGAATGAGGAGCAATGACTAGAAGTTATGAAAAAGCAAATTTAGGCTAATTGGAAGGAGAAGATTCCTTATAATTAGAACTATACAAAAGTGGAAAAGGTTTGCACCCAGGAAGTAGTAGAATCCCCTTCATTGGAAGCATTCAAGCAAATTCTGGATGAGGCATGTTATAGAATTTATTAATATTTATTAATATTTCTAGTTGAACTAGATAACTGCTGAGGTCCCTTCCAGCTCTGAAATCCCATCACTGTGATTCTTTGTGAAGACTCTATGCTTGGTGCTGGGGGAAATGCAAAGTTTTGATGGCACAGCTCCTACTCTTATGCTGTTTAGAGTCTAACAAACTGATATGACACATATAAAAATATAATATAGATGTTAAAACTCAAGTTGGGTCAAAAAAGAAGAGAAGAACTTAGTTAAGCAGAAAAGAGGGTTCAGGCATTGTGTACTAATAACTAGCTTTTATGTAGCATTTTAAGGTTTGCAAATCACTTTTATGTATATTGTCTCATTTGATTCTTACAACAATCCTGTGAGAGAGGTAATATTATTATGCCCATTTTACAGATGAGGAAACTGAGACCAAAAGAAGTTGAAAGATTTACCCGGGGTCACAAAGCTAAGGCAATGTGTGAGTCAGGATTTTAGCTCACACATTCCTTTTTATTTAATTTGTACTTTATTTTCTCTTAATTACATGTAAACAAAAATTTTTAACATTTTTTTTAAATTTTGTGTTGCAAATTTTCTTCCTCCTTCTCCCTACTTAAGAAGGCAAACAATTTGATATAGATCATGCATGTGTAGCCACACAAAACTTTTCCATATTAGCCATATTGCAAAAGAAAACAGAGCAAAAAATAAGAATAATAAAGTATAAAAAATTGTTTCAATCTGCATTCATATGCCATCAGCTCTTTCTCTGGAGGTAGATGGCATTTTTCATTCTAAGTCCTTCAGAATTGTTTTGGATCATTGTATTGCTGAGAATAGCTCAGTCATTCACAGTTGATCATCTTATAATATTGCTGTTACTGTGTACAACGTTCTCTTGGTTCTGCTCACTGCACTTAGCATCAATTCACATAAGTCTTCTCAAGTTTGTCTGAAAGCATAATGCTCGTCACTTTTTATTGCACAATAGTGTTCCATCACAGTCATATACCACAACTTGTTCAGCCATAATCCGTTTGATGGTCATTCCCCCAATTTCCAATTCCAATTCACTACAAGAGCTGCTGTAGATATTTTTGTACAAATAGATCCTTCCCCCTTTTTATTTGTCTCTTTGGGATACAGAGCTAGTAGTGTTATTGCTGAGTCAAAGGGTATGCACACTTTTGTAGACCTTTGGGCATAGCTCCAAATTGTTCTCCAGACTGGTTGGATCAGTTCACAACTATGCCAAGAATACATTAGAGTCTCTATTTTCCCATATCCACTCCTTTTGTCATCTTCCCCTTCTGTCTTATTAGCTAATCTGATAGGTATAAGTTGGTACTTCATAATTGTTTTAATTTGCATTTCTCTAGTAAATAGTGCTATAGAGCATTTTTTCGTGTCTATAGATAGCTTTGATTTCTTCTGATAACTAACTGTTGATATCCTTTGACCATTTATCAATTGAGATATGACTCATGTTCTCATAAATTGATTTGGCTCTGTATATTTTTGAGAAATGAAATCTTTATCAGAGAAATTTATTATAAAAGTTTTCTCCCAGTTTCCTGCATCCCTTCAAAAACTTTTTAATTGGATGTAATCAAAATTATCCTCTTTATATCCTGCAATTCTCTCTATCTATATTGATCAAAAAGTTTTCCCTTATCCCTAAATCTGACAGATAAAATACATCATGGTCCCTTCATTTGCTTATAGTACACCATTTATGTTTAAATCATGTATCCATTCTGACCTTTTTCAGTATATGGTATGAGATGTTGGTCTATTCTCTGCCAAACTGCTTTTCAGTTTTCCCAGCAGTTTTTGTCAAATAGTCATTAATTTTCCCCAAATCTTGGATCTTTGAGTTTGTCTAACTTTAGATTACTATGGTCATTTACTACTTTGTATTGTGTACCTAATATATTCACTGATCCATCACTCTATTTCTTAGCCAATAACAGGTTGCTTTGATGATTACCACTTTGTAATATAGATTGAGACCTAGAACTGCTAAGCCACCTTTCTTCACATATTTTCATTGATTCCCTTCATATTCTTGACCAGATGAATTTTGTTAATGCTTTTCTAGCTCTATAAAATAATATTTTTTGTAATTTGATTGGTACAATACTGAATAAGTAAATCATTTAGGTAGAATGTCATTTGTATTATGTTGGCTTGGTCTACCCATGAAGAATTAGCATTTCTCCAATTACTTAGATCTGACTTGATATGTGTGAAAAGTGTTTTGTAATTGTGTTGATATAGTTTCTGGGTTTGTCTTGGCAGGTAGACCCTGAAGTGTTTTATGTTGTCTGCAGTTATTTTAAATATAATTTCTTTTTCTGTCTCTTCCTGCTAGATTTTGTTGGCAATATATAGAAATGCTGATGATTCGTGTGGGTTTATTTTGTATCATGTAACTTTGTTCAAGTCATTATTTCAATTAGTTTTTAACTGATTCTCTAGGGTTCTCTAAGTATATCGATCATATCGTCTGTAACTCAGGCATTCCTGACCTCATCTGTAGCACTCTATCCACTATGCCGCATGGCTGCCTCTGAGAAGGAATAATGTAAGCAAAGTCTTAGAGATAGAACATACGTGAAACGTTTGGGAGATAATGCTAAGGGAAATTTGACTATAGCGAGCAATTTATATAGGGAAGCACTTGGGGAGATAAATATGTATTAGATTAAAGAAGACCTAGAACACTAAGCTAAAATGTTTAGATTTCATTCATTAGGGAGTAGGAACAATTGAAGAGCTTTTATATATGTATATATATATCAGGAGTGATATAAGCTTAGTGATTTAAAAAGATTAATCTGGCAGCAAGTGGAGAATGGATTGCAAGCAGGTGGGTTTGGAGGCATGGAACCAATTGGGCAACTATTATAATACTCCAGGTGTGGGGTTATTAAGGATAGAACTAGTGCGTTCTTAGGAATAGAATGATGTGGGTGTGAGAGACATTACAAAGGAACAATTCAGAGGACTTCTTGACTAACCAGGAGTAAGAGAAGACATAAAGTGAGGAATTTTGAATCATTTTAAAATTTTGCCCCTGGATCTTGAGGAAAACACTTCATAGTTCTCATTATGAACAAATAGATCACAGGCAAAATTATAAATGTTAGAAGCAGGAGATAGTTTTGAGTGTAAGATGTTGAACTTGAGGGGATATCAAGACATCCAAGTGAAGATGTCCACCAGACACTTAGAAATCTGAAGTATTGTATTCATTTATGGGTACCACATTTTAAGAGGACAATTGATGGTGGAGTATAGGCAGAAGTGAGTAAACAGAATAACAAGGAGACTTGAAACCATATCATAATGTTCAAAAGAATTAAGGGTTATATACCCTGGAAAAGAGAAAATATTTGGGGAGGCATTGGAGATGGATTATAATAAATGTTTTCAAAGATTTGAATGGTATCACCTCCCCAAAACAGGTATATTCTATGCAATTCTGAGGGTAGAGTTAAGACCAAAAGTAGGAGAGGAAGGTATTTGGATGTCAAAAATAAGCAAAATGTATAATAACTAAAACTTTCCCTAAATAAGACACTACTGAATGAAATGTTACTAAAAGTAATGATTAATACACCACTGGAATTATTCAAGCAGAGAGAGGAAGAGACAAAAATGAAATTTCTAATATCAAAAATGAAAAAGGGAAATTCTTGCTAAACAAAGGAAGATTAAAGAAAATAATTAGAAACTACTTTACCCAATGACATACCAACAAAACCAATGAATAACTATTAACAAACACATAAAACATTCAAATTAACCAAATAATACATATGGAATTTAGATAACCCACTTTCATAGAAAAAGAAATTGAATAAGCCATGAAGCGACTCTGAGGGTGGGGGAGCACTTACAACCAGAGTAATTTATAAGTGAATCCTATTAAACATTTAAAGAAAAAAGTGTCCAGTTATTATATGAATTGCTTTGAAAAATGTTGTTGTTGTTGTTTCTCCTTTGTTCTCAAAGATGACCGTGACATAAGGGAGGTGGTGTCATGACATGCAAGTGAATTGGATTTAAGGGGAGGGCTGCACAAAATTTTCACCAGCCTCACTTTCTCCTCTGGAGCCATCTGGGACCAGTGGCAAGATACCGATCAGGATGACTGGCGATGGCCCTGGATACAGTTAGAAACCCTGGACTTTTTAAGCTAAGGTCTTAGTTTGACTAAAAATAGGGAAATAAAGGAATCCAGCCAAATCCCTTCTTCGAGATAGTTTCCTGATACCTGTTAGAAAGAGATAAAGAAGAGAAAGAAAACCATAGACCAACACATCTAACGAATATCAATGCAAAATCTTGAATAAAACATTATCAAAGAGGCTACAACATATTATAAAAATTATACTCTATAAGCTTGTTAGATGTACTGTATCTGTTATGTTTGTACATGTACATGTTTGTACATATTTACATGTTGCCCCTCCCATTAGACTTTTCTTTTTCTTTCGCCTTTCTTGGTAGCCACTTCACTTAGTATAGTGCCTGGAACATATAGGTACTTAATAAATGCTTATTGACTGAGTGACTTGAGGGGTGATTCAATATTGGGAAAACATAAGCACAAGATACCATCTTAATAATAGAAACAATAGGAAAAAAATCACATGATTATATCAAGAAATGCAGAGGGAAGGGAAGGAAAGGAGCAAACATTTATTAAGCCCCTACTATGTGTACTATACCAAAAGCTTTACAAATATCATCTCATTTAATTTTCACAACAACCCTGTGAGATAGGTGCTATCACTATACCCTTTTTACTATTGAGGAAACTGAGGTAAACAGAGGAGAATTGACTTGCCCAGGGTCACACAGCTAGAAGGTATCTGAGGGCAAAGTTGAATTGAAGTTTTCTTGACTCCAGGCCCAAAATTCTATCCATGGCACCACCTAGCAGAAAACAAAACAAAACAAAAAGGTTTAGACAAAGAGAATTATTTTACATTAAAATGTTTAAGAAACATACGAATAAATAGAATGTTTCTTGATATGTTAAATAGTATCTTTCTAAAATAAAGAACTAGGACCTGAAATGGAGAAATGCTAGAGATCATTTTAATAAATTCAAGAGTAAAGCTAGAATTTCCACCATCACAGTAAATGGATAAAAATAACACATTTACTAAGCATTTACTGTGTTCCAGGCATGAAGTGGCAAGGTGGTAATGGGATAAAACACCAATCCTGGAGTCAAGAGGACCAGGGTTCAAATTCAGCCTCAGACACATACTGGCTGTTTGATCCTGGGCAAGTCACTTAACCCTGTTTTGCCTCAGTTCTTCATCTGTAAACTGAGGGGGAGAAAGAATGACAAAACGCTTCAGCATCTTTGCCAAGGAAACCCCAAATGGGGTCATGGAAAGCTGAATACAGCTGAAATGACTCAACAACAAAAATGGGGGGTGGGGCAGAGCCAAGATGGCAGCTGGAAAGCAGGGACTAGCGTGAGCTCCCTGCCAAGTCCCTCCAAAAACCTATAAAAAATGGCTCTGAACCAATTCTAGAACTGCAGAACCCACAAAATAGCAGAGGGAAGCAGGGCTCTAGCCCAGGACAGCCTGGATGGTCTCTGGGTAAGGTCTATCCCGCACAGAGCTGGGAGCGGAGGGGAGCGGAGCTGAGGGGAGCAGAGCCCAGCGTGGGTGGCGCAGACCGACCAGACCACGGACCAACCAGACCAGGAGCCAGGCGGAGAGTGCCCTAGTGCCCTGAATTAGTGAGCTGTGGCATTTACCAGACCACTCAACCCACAAACACCAAAGACAACAGAGAAGGTTAGTGGGAAAAGCTGCTGGGGACTGAGTTTGCAGTTTGGCCACCGCCCCTGGGGCAGCAGAGGTGGGCCAGCTACAGAACTACAGCTGCAGTTGCTTCTGGCCCCAGGCACACCTGGTAGGAGGAATTAAGTGGCTGATCAGAGCAGGAGTGAAGAGCCTGATGAAGATCTAAGCCCAGTCTGGGTAGGGGGTTCTTGGGGAAGGAGGAGTGCTGGTGTGGCAGCGCATTCCCCCAAGCATGGAACATAGAACTCTTTAGTCTACAAGCAGTCATACCCCAGTGAAAAACTCAAGGATCAAGTAAGTTGGCTGGGAACATGGCCAGGCGACAAAAACACACCCAGATTCAGTCTCAGACTCTGGAATCTTTCTTTGGTGACAAAGAAGACCAAAACATACAGTCAAAAGAAGTCTACAAAGTCATAGAGCCTACAACAAAAACCTCCAAGAAAACAACAAAAATGTGCCAGCCACTGTGCTAGGTGCTAGGGATACAAGTACATGTAAGCAGTAAAGTCTATGTTTTTGACATGCTTAAATTCAACACATAAAGGAGAGCTAAGAAAGGCAAGAGGAAGGAGGGGAAATGCAGGAGGTAGGAAGAGTGAGTGCAGCCACACTGCAACGTGGAGAGCAGACAACCAGAAAGTGTAATGGAGGCCTGGACCTCAGCAAAATAAAAGTGAAAGCTCACTTCTCTGGGCTGGAGGCCAAGTATCTGGTGGGGTGGAAATGATTGAGCTGAAAATGTTCATTACAGCATTCAGATAAGAAAAAGAAATTGAGGGAACTGGCACATGCAAAAGGGAAATAAAATGATCACTTTTAGCAGATGACATTATAGTTTACTTAGAAAAAGCCTAGAATCAACTAAAATTGATTAAATGATTAATAAGGTCAGCAAGATAGCAAAATGGAAAATTAACCACCCCAAAATCAACAGCATTTCTATTTATTGCCAACAAAATGTAGTAGGAAGCTATAGAGACAGAAATTCTATTCAAAATAAATATAAAAAAAGAACAAGCCTGAATCCACCTTGGAGCAACCTTGAAAATTAGGACTGGCGTGTCAAGTACATTTTTATGAAATCCAAAGGATGCTGCTTACAAGGTAAAATATTTTAGAATGTAAACCACAGTATTGCAGTTTGAGAATATAAACATAGAAACCACAGAATGTTCTAACATCCTTGACATTTTCCCTCTATTGCTTAATCCATTTCCTCATTTAAACTGATAAAAATGTAAAGCTGTGCCATGTAGAATTGTATCTGAGGAAAATCTCTTGCCTTAAATGACTTTTGTTTTATCTGGGTTTTTTGACACTATGGGATATAAAAAATAATCTGGAAGTCCAGCTACCAAGACATAGGAAATGATAATAATACAACCACAAAACACTCTTTACAAAAATAAAAACAGACAAATAATTAGAGTCCACTCATTGCGGACAATGAAAGTGTAATAAAATGACAATACTAGATAAATTAATTTCAGTCCCATATCAATCAAACTACCCACGGATTACTTTATACAACTAGATAAATAATAAAAATTACCCTGTAGGAACAAGACCTGAAGAATGTCAAGTAAAATAATGGGGAAGCAGGGGAGGAAGTAGGAAGGAAAGGGATTTAGCAGTACCACACCTTAAACTATACAGATTAGGTACACAAAACCTAGAAACAATCTAACATAGTATTCAAAAACCCAAGATCTCCAATTACTGGGGTAAGGACTCACTATTGACAAAAACTGCTGGGAAAATAGTCTGGCAGAAATTAGATTTATCCCTACATCTCATAAAACATACCACAAAAGAGTTCCAAATAGATACACAACTGAGATATAATGATGTGTACAGAGAAAGAATAGGTAGACATCCAGGGACAAAAATTCTATAGGGGAAGACACCCCAGAAAGGCTGAGAAGATGTTAAAGATGAAATTCTGAAGGCACAAAGTGAAACAATTCCAATGAGGAAAAATGGGGGCAAGGTTACATGTCTATAGGGGACATAATGGGTTCCCAGAAAATTAATCAACCAACTTAACACAGCGGGCCTTTTTGTTTAATTTCACTTTTAAAGATAAAATTTTATTATTGCTTTTTGAGTTTACACCACAGTCCCTTTATTTCTATAAATTTTTCCCCAACTCCATTGAATTCTTCCTTAGATCAAAGAAAAACATTTTAGCAAAGCCAATACACATACCAAATTGCATTTGTATCTTAAATATCTGTACCTCACTCAATAGACCTGACACCTTACTATTTAGAAAAAAAAAAAGATGTGTTTTCTTGTTAGTAATCTAGGTCAGAAATTGTTCCTTACAATTCATCAGTTTGATTGTTTTTTTTAATGCTATAGACTTTTATTTTATTATGAAATTGTATTGTCCTCTCGTTTCAGCTTTCTTGACCATATCTCTTTGTGCAAATATTTCTGTTTCTCTGAATTCTTCATATTCATCAATTCTTAGAAAACAATAATAATACCACACTTTGTTTAGCCACTCCTCAGTTGATGGTCACTCATTTTGTTTTTTTGTTTTTGTTTTTTGCTATCACTAAGCATGCATTTAAATGTTTTGTTACATATAGAAACTTTCTGTCATTGAATTCCTTAGGATGTATACTCATTAGTGGGAGCTAAAATGTTTAAACAGTGTAGTGATTTTCTTGAATAATTTCCACTTGATTTCCAGAATGGTTTGTCTAATTGCAAATGCAGTAAAGAAACAAGCTTTTCTGCCCTGCGGCCTGCTCACTCTTTCTGATCACCTTAATTTTAAGTTTGGTCAAGAATTCTCCCCCCTAACTATAGTTGTAACAGATTATCTCCTGCACTGACCTGATTTTTTTTTAATGTTATGACATTTTACATTTAGCTTAAATAGCCATTTAGAATTGTACATGGAACAGCTAAGTGGCACAGTGGATGTAGCGCTGAGCCTGGAGTCAGGAAGACTTGAATTCAAATCCAGTCTCAGACATTTACAATGTCTGACTCCGGGCAAGTCACTTGATCCATTTGTCTCAATTTCCTCATATGTAAAATGAGCTGGAGAAGGAAATAGCAAACCACTCCAGTATCTTTGCTAAGAAAACCCCAAATGGGGTCATGGAAAGTTGGACATGACTGAAACAGCTGAATGTCAACAACAGATTTGCATATGGTGAACGATACTTGTCTAAACCTAATGTCTGTCAAACTGTCTTTTAATATTCACAATTCTTTCATAATATTGAATCCTTTCCCCAGCAGTTTGTTTTCTTGTGTTTGTCCAAATAGGAGGTTGCTCTAGTTCTCTGTTTCTGAGACTCAGTTTTCTAACCTTTATCACTGATAGGCTTCTCTATTTAGTAACTAGTATCAAAAATGTTTTGATTATTGCTTTATAATATAGTTTGAGTCATTTGTGGGGTATAAACTCTCTAATTTTTGTTGCTGTTCTTGTTGAGTTGTTTCAGTTGCATCCAACTCTCTGCAGCCCCATTTGGGGTTCTCTTGGCAAAGATACTGGAATAGTTTGCCATTTCATTCTCCCACTCATTTTACTGAGGCAAACAAGGTTAAGTGATTTGCCCAGGGTCACACAGCTAATAAGTGTCTGAGGCCAGATTGACTCCAGGCCTGGTACTCTATCCATTGACCCACCTTGTTGCCCAAACTGTATAATAGTCATTACTATTCTTTTCTTTCCAGCCGCTGTTGTTCTTGAATACTTTTTTGCCCACTATTTCCCTTGATATTCTAGACATTTGGTTCCTACTGGTGGACTTTTCTATTATTTTGTCTAATTCTGAAAAGTAATGCCTTGGCAGTTTGATTAAGATGACACAGCCTATAAATTCATTTAAGAATTATAATCATTTTTGTTCTATTGGTATGGCCTAACCATGAACAATAACTCTCATTTCAATTACTAATCTTCTTTTATTTCTGCATTATCTTTGATTTAAATTAGACACACATAGATATTGGAATCAAGGGTAGATAATGAAGCACCAATCAATGAAACAAATGAACAAAACACATTAATTGACTGTTCAGTACTCTAGTTGCTGGGGATACAAATACAACAAATGAAAGAATCTTTCTCTCAAAAAAGCTTGCATTCTAAAAGAAGAGATGAGAATTCATGTATAAATACAAATAGAAAAAGCAAATGAAATAAACACAAAAAATAGTAAAATGTAAGTATAATAGTTTGGAAGGGAGGTCACTAATAGTTGAGGATTCAGGAAAGGGGGTGCTTGAGCTACATCTTGAAAGAAAAGGGGAATTCTGTGAGCAGAGATGAGGAAGAGCACTGTGAATAATTGAGGAATAGAGAAAAGACCAGTTTGGCTGGATTGCAGAGTGCTAGGGAAGGAGTAATTTACAATGAGGTTTGAAAGACTTAAAATAACTGGAAAGGCTGGGATGAATGAAAAATGTGAGGCATAGTCTAATAAGAATAGTGTCTGGGACTAAAACTCAGAATAGGCTAAGATTAGTGAGAAAAACTAAGGGCGGCTAAAAAGGCATTTTATTTTAACTTTTAGCTGAGGAGAGAAGGAAGATAAAAGAAGGGATACAATTTCCGTTCAGAATTATAAAGACAATGATAGTAGATAATTGAGAGAGGGCAGAGGCGATGAACTGTTATTTTCTTCTGCCAATATTTGGACAGGAAAGCTGGAAAGAACAGAAAAAAAATTGTAATAGAGAGTCTATACCCCAAATAACTAAGGAGAGAGTAAGAAAACACCTAGATTCTCTTAATGAATTTAACTCAATATACCAATATATAATTGGATCTACTAATAAGATGGAACTATGAGGTCATCTAATATAACACTTCTATTTTATAGATAAGGAAACTGAAGCCCAGAGAGGTTAAATGATTCAGCCAATATCATACAGATTTGGGATTCAAATCCACAGCCAGAGAAATGATTGAGATATTGTTTAACTAGATTTTTAACATATCATTTGGCAAAGCTTCCCATGTTATTTTTTGTGGACAAATGGTGGGATATGAGCAAGATGATAGTATAGTGAAGTGTGTACCAAATTAGTTAAATGGCCAGATGAAAGTTTATTCATTAATGGTTTGAAATTGTTTTGGAAGAAAATGTCTAATTGAGTAACCTAGGGACCGGAGGTTGGTTCTATTTTGACCCTGTTCTAAATTTTATCAATGACTTGGATAAAAGCATAAATGGCATGCCTATGAAATGTTTACCCGACACAAAGTTGAGGAAAAATAGCAAGTATGTGAATGATAAAATCAGAATATTTCTAAAGATTAGAACGGCAGGTTGAATTTAATAAGATGACATTTATTTGTTAAATATAAAGTTTTTATATTTAAGTTGAAAAAATTAACTTCATAAGTTCCAGATAAAGGAGGAGAGACACAGTTCTTCCAAAAAAGATCATGGAGAGGGTAAGGTTGAGTGGCTTAAAAGCTCTGCATCAGTCAACAATGTGATGCAGTTATGGAATCTCAAGCATCATTAAGAGAGGCTTTGGATAAAGAACAAGGGAAGCAGTCAACCTTGCTGCTTTCTATCCTGGTCAAATCACATCTGGAATACTGTGTTTAGTTCTGGGTATCAGACTTCTAAAAGGACATTTATAAGCTGTAATATGCAGAAAAGCGTGAGATTGACAGTGAGAGGCAAAGAGTTCATGACACATAAGAACCTGAAGGATGAGATAGGGATATTTAGCATGGAGGAGTCAGAGGAAGCATGATACCTGTTTTCAAGTATTTGAGGGGCTCTACTGCAGAAGATCATAAGATTGTTGATGTGTAGCTGTCATCTAGCCTAATCCCATACGCATGGAGAAAGTAAGGTCAAAGAAGGTATGGGATTTGCCTAAGGTCATACAGATAGGAAGGAGCATAGCCATGATTTGAACCCAGATTCTCTGACTCCAAAACAAAAGGGATTAAACTTGTCCTGCTTGACATCAGAGACACTAGTAACTCAGGATGGATGTGTCGTGGAGGTATACTTGGGCTTAATCTAAGGGGAAAACTCTAACCATTTAGAGGAATGCAAAAATAGAATGGGCTGCCAAGGGAGATAATAGGTTCTCAGTTACTAGAATTTTCAGTCAAAGGCTGGATGATGACTTGTTGGATATGACACGAAGGAGACTGTTGTTAATGTCTAGGTGAATCAGAAAGAGTCTAAGGTCCCTTCCAATTCATATTTGGTAACTACAAAAAAAAAAACCATTTGACTAGGTGGAGCTTTCAAAGTGTGCCCCATGGATGTAGACAATGAGTCCATGATAGATTCCCCCAGGAATAACTTTGCTTAATAAACCTTAGAGTATCTATATCAAGTAAAGAGTAAAACAAGAAGATTGTGGTTCATCAAAGATGTTTGTCAGTGCCTTGAAAGATGGACTAATCATAGCCCAAGGAGAAGAGGAACTCTCTGTTAGTAATGAGGTTCTCCTGATGTTCTGTTTGTGGATAATATTCTACCGATTTTATCAAGCCACAGAATAATTTAGGGCCTTCTCACTGGTTACTTTCATCCTAGAAATTCACCAGCGGAAAAATAGTATAGATGAAAAACAATAGACACCTCTTAGAAGAGCTTTTATAGAAGCACTTCACTTACTTTATCTCATTTTATATACATGTTGCTCATATCGAATCAACAAGTGTTTATTTAGTGCCTGTTGTTGTTCGTCCTTTGCTTTTGAAGAGGACCAATGACATCATGGGGTGATGTCTTGACTTGCACATAAATTGGAATTAAGTGAGGCACAGCTGCTCAAAGTCATCAGTCTTACTCTCTCTTGCAGAGTCTTCAAAGTCCCGTGGCAAGGCAAAAGTCAAGATGACTGGTGATAGTCTGGGATGCAGTGGATGACCTTGGTGTCTTCAATGTCTGACCAAGCTCTAAGTTCTCCACAGTGCCTGCTTCAGCCACCTTCATGGCCATTGAAACACATTATTCTCATCTGTCCATTGTGCTGGGGGAAGTCTTCATATGCTTGGTACAGACATTCTTCTAACTCACTGAAGGGTTTGAGGTCTGTCAGTTACCGTCATCTTGGTTTAGCAGCTAAACTTAATAAAAGGATTTGTTCCATGAAGTTTGGATTCAGTCAAAGGGCCACACTTGAGGACTTAGAGGGCCACATTAGCCTCAAGGCCACAGGTTCCCTACCCCTAGTTTAGCCTTTCTGCCAAAATGGAGCTTCTAGGAGCCACAGGTGCAAGTTGGGTGGCAGATGGACACCAAAGGTGGATGAGCAGCCCTGAAAAAGCCTTTTTCCTAAATGCCCCGTGTACCCCATTTAATACCTACTATGTACTCAGATGATGCAATAGCAGGTAGATGGGCAATTTGTTGACATAGCTCATTTTGGATTATTTACCTTCTATGGATAATCACTTGATTATTCGTTGAGTTGAATAAAGGGAAAAGACCAGAATGGAAACTGATCCCAACTTGCTTCATGGTTCAGAAGCCCATTTTTCAAAATACTAATATTTTCCTGGTGATGCTACATTGCTGTAAATCATGGAACATGAAAATCTGAGATGAATCAAAGTTGTTGGTGACTCAGAGGGCAATGGAAAGATGAATGGTAGGCGTAAGTTGGCTGTAGCATATCGAATGTGAAAAAATTATGACAAAGATATCATCAGGGAACACATATGACTGGAAAAGGAGGTGGGCTGGTCAGGGGCTAACAGACGGACAGCCCAAGTGTGGAACTTGAATGCTCAAAGAAACAGGGGAAGGCCTTCTCTGCTTTAGGTAGATCTTCAATACAATTGAACAGACATTTTTAAAGCAACATTTACACAAAAAAGATTATATTAGATACTGGCAACACCAAGACAAAAATATAATAGTCTCTACTCTTGAGGAGCTTATATTCTACTGGAGTAATACCTCTACCCACAGACTGGCTAATTGAGGAGAAAGGAAGCAATAATTAGGCAGATCAGGAAAAGCCTTACATAGCAAACTGAGCCTTAAAGGAAGCTAGGGATCCTAAAAAGCAGAGAAGAGGAATGAATCCATTCCAGGCATAGGAAACAGTCTATACAAAGACACAGAGATGGGAAATAAGGTGCAGAGTTTGGGGAACAGCTAGTGGCCTAATTGGGATGAACTGTGGAACATGTGGGCAGTAATATTAAATAAACCTGACAAGGTAAATGGGAGCCAGACAGTGTAGGGTTTTAGAATTGAAGATATTTTCTCCTATAAAAATTAGGAATTACTGAAGATTTTTTTTTTTCTAGCAAGAAAGTTACATAGTCAGACTTGTGTTCTGCAACTATTAGTTTGGCAACTAGGTGGAAGATGGATTGAAAATGGAAAAGACTAGAAGCAAGGAGACCCTCCCATTAATGATTTGTTGGAAAACATGAACAAGAATTCCATAGAATGGAGAAGTGTGAATGGTATGTGTTCAGTACTAATGGACGAGATATCGATGGGATCATAAACCAATCCTAGTATTAAAGAAGATTACTTGTTTATTTGTTTTTTAACTCTAAGATCTTTCAGAATAATTCTTGTTATCTGAATAAGGTTGTTTATAATCTCTTACTGCAGGTATAAAAGTTCTTAGTGGACAACTCAACGTAAACATGAATTCTACCTTCAAAAGGCAAATAACTAAGGTTAAAGTGCATATTACTCTCTTTTGATTGTGGGGGGATATGAATTATGGAGTTATAAGCTGTCAGACACAGATACTAACCAACAAATTTGCTGTTGTTGTCTGTTTTTCCTTTTTGCTCCTAGTGTCCAAGAAGAAGCATATCTAAACTCATAGTGGGAATTAAAAGTTCTAAGAAGGCAACAATATAAATTGTCTGAATAGTTTGGAAGAAAAGATAGCTCTCTCAGTAAGAAAAACAAAAAATAAGAGTGAAAATGATGACAGACAAGGAAAATTATCTGCAAGGGCCTTGGAAGCCAAGCTGGCTTGAAGTATTACAGTCAAGAGAAGGTTTTGACTTTACAGTAGAGGATTTGAAGTTGGTGAAAAGAGTCATTCTACTGACATTTGATAGGAAAGGTAGTGTTAGATTTAATGATGATATATCACATTTAAAGGTTGCTCATAAAGGTACTGAATTGTTATACCTAGCTGTGTGGTATTAGGTTCCAGTTCAGACTCTACCATTTACTAGCTATGTACCCTTTAGCAAGTCACAACTTTTCTAAGTTTCAATTTCTTCATTGTAAAATGAAAATAAGAATTCTTTCCTTCTGTAGCTCAAGGATTTTTTCTAAGGATAAAATAAATTATTATTGTTATTATTCATGTGTATAAATTATATAGATAAAATTATATATCATACATAGATATGTATATTATTATTATCATTATAATTATTATTATTTTGTAATGCATGTGGGAATCCATTTTGAAAATGAGAGATCTCTGAGTAACGTCAATATTGCTATTACTTCTGTTACAATCCAACCTTACCAGAACATCACACATTGAAACAACACATTTTACAAAGAGAGATATTAATTTTAAAAGTATGTGTAGCAAGATGAACTCATTACTAGATTTTTTTCAGAATGATGGTAATAAATGTCAACAATTACTCCCGTAAGGTTATCCTTTGGACCTCAATCCTCTACCTACTAAGCTGCCTCATTTAAACAATCAAACAACATCATATAGTTGATGCTGAAAATGTCATGGTTTTTAATTCCTGAACAGATAAACTGCTCTAAGTGCCTTAGTTAACAGGATACTTATGCCTTTGTACAGGGCAATGGAAGAATTTTTCGCTAGCTCTGGAAACGATTCCTTTCTGGGAAATCTCAATTTATGGTCACAGACTTACCTGAAGGATTCACATTCCCTTTCTTTGATGTTCCAATCAAGAAGAGTGGAGTTGAATGACCTGAAACCCTTACATGGCACAAACAGTAGTAACGGAGGAAGGTGGGGGTCTGCTTCAGGGAATAGAGTGGAGGAGTTAAGATCAGGAGGAAAGTTAGTGTTGACCTTTCCGTCTGTTTATGGAACTCTGGCATGAAGTGGAATGCCATGTGGCCCCAAGGATGTTTCATTGGGACAGCTACAATGTAAACTATAGAGGCTTCAACTATAAGGGCGCATCCAAAATGGGGAGAAAAAATAATGATACGCCTTGAACCTAAAAGGTAACAAGATAAATGGTCCAGAACTGTGAGCATGATCAGTATGGATACTGCTGAGAAAAAAAAAGTACAAAAGAATGTACAAAAATTATATACATCTTCCCAAACTGTTTGCTATTAAAACATCACGAAGAGCTTTTGGAGGGGACCTCATCAATCACCTAGTTCAATGCTCCCTTCAATGAAGGGATCCTATTCATAATGTCAGTCAGTAAGTCAATAAGCGTTTATTAAGTGCCTGCTATGTCTCTGACGAAAGGTCATCTAGACTCTGCTGGAACAATTCCAAAGAAACAGGGTCTAGGTATGGATACGTTGAAATGACAGTATCTTTCCCCCAGATCCCTCTTGCAGACTTCCCAGTTTTCAGAGAGAACAGCACCATCTTTCTAGGCTGCCATGTTCTTAAGTTCTTATCCATCCTTGATTTTTCATTCAATTGAAGGTGCTCTTTGAAGTCATCACTGATCTCTTAACTGTCAAATCCAGTTTTCTTGATCCTTGTCCTTCTTGATCTCTCTGAAGCATTTGATACCGTTGGCCCTCTTGGATACTTACTCGCTTCTCTCTGACTTGTTGTGAGACTGCTGTCTCTTAGTTCTCCTATATGTTTAACTACTCCTTTGTGTCCTTTCCTATATCGTTTTCTACCTAATGACTCCTAACTAGGCTATTCCAAAGCTCTGTCCTGGGCCTTTTTCTTTCTCTCCTTAGACTTTCTCAATGTTGAATTTATTAGCTTCCATGGGTTTGATTATTATCTGTACAAGTTAAGTAGATCAGTGGCACAATAGAAAATATGTTGGATTTAGAGTCCAAGAATCAAGAAGACATGAGTTCAAATGTTGCCTCAGACACTTAATAATATTTAGCCCCATGCAAACTACTGAACCTCTCTCAGCTTCAATTTCCTTATTTGAAAAGTGTACATAATAGCAATAGTACCTCCTTCTGACAGTTTTATTGTGTCTCAAATAAGATAACAGGTAAAACTCTTCATAAGTCTTCAAGTGCTATATAAATATTAGTTATTATCAAGTCAATAAATGCTCATTAAGCACTTATTATGTGCCAAGCCCTGTGTGCCAAGCACTATGGATGCAAAGAAAGGTTAAAAAACAGTCCCTGCTCTCAAGGAGTTTGCAGTATAATGGGAAGACAACATACAAAAAAAAACTATGTACAAACAAGATACAGTTGAGCTAAATTGGAGATAATCAATAGGGAGAAAGCACTGGCCTCAAGGAAGATCAGGAAAGGCTTCTTGTAAAAGGTAGGATTTTTTTTCAGGAACTTAAAGAAAGCCAGGGAGGCAAGAGGCAGAAATGAGGAGGGAATTAATTCCAGACTTGAGAGTCAACCAGTGAAAATGCCTAGAGTTGGGAAATAGAGTGTCTTATGTGAGGGACAGCAAGAAGAACAGTATCACTGGATCAAATAGTATATAGAAAGAACGAGGTATACGAAGACTGGAAATATAGGAAGTCTAGGTTATGATGGGTTTAAATGCCAAAAAGAGCATGTTGTATTTGATCTTGGAGATAATCGTGAGCCACTGCAGTTATCATTATTCTTATTAAACTAAAGCCTTGATTTTTCTCCTGAATTCAAGTCCCACATCACAAGCTGCCCACTGGACAGCTGGCACAACACCAGTTGTCTTGACTATTGTCTTGCCACTAGACACAGATGATCCTAGAGGAGAGGGTAAGGCTGATGACTGCACGGCTCTGCCTCTCTTAAATCTAATCCAGGAACAAGTCGAGGTATCACTTTCTTGATGTCCTGGGTCCTCTTCAAGAATGAAGATCAAACAACAGCAACTGGACATCTTGAACTGGATGTCCAGGCATCCCTAACTTAACAAATTAAAACTAAGTCACACTTTTCACCCAAACACAGCGTTCTTCCCAGAATCTTTGTTTCTGCTGAGGGTATCAAAATCCTTTTAGTCATCCACATTCTCAACCTTGGCATTATATTTGACTTCTTACTTTTCTTCCCCCCACATATCTAATCAGTTGTCATTCTTGTCATTTCTATTGCTATAACATCTTTCGTATCTGTTCACTTCTCTCTACCCCTATGGCCATTATCCAAGTTCAGACCCTTATCATCTCTTACCTGGACCATTCCTAAATAGTCTTCCTAACTCGCCACAGCCTTCCCACCCCAATCTACTCTCCACATAGCTGCCAAAGTGACTTTCCTAAAAGGCCAAACATGTCATGCTCCCACATCTACTTAGTAGATTTTGGTGTCTCCCTATTGACTCTAGGATCAAATAGCATTGTCATTATTGAATCATTTTTCAATTTCTATTTTAATAAGCTTTATAATATACATAATTATTAGGTAACTAAAGACATCTAGATGGCACAGTGGATAGAGTGCTGGGCTTGGATTCAGGAATACCTGAGTTTAAATCCTATCTCAGACACTTGTGAACAATGTCACCCTAGACAAGTCACCTAGCTTCTCTCATCCTTACTTTCCTCATCTGTAAAAGAAAGAAGGAAAGAAAGAAAGAAAAATGTGTTAGACTCAATCTCCTCTAAGATCCCTTCCCACACTCAATCTATGATCCTGCAGGAGGACATATATTCAAAATTTATGCATAAAAACATATATTTGGGGTTCTATTTTTTAATTAATAGGGCTATACAATTAAAATTTTCAGAAGGCCAGTGGGCAGGGTATGGTTTAAATGAAGTCCAGCTCATGAGTTCAGTATCATAAATCACAGCCACAAATTTCAATTTTAAGCTCTGGTCATCTGTCCAGAAAAATGCAAAGAATAATGACTATATGAGAACATTTGAATGGATCAGGGTAAACCTTTTCTGACTATTAAATCAAAGTATTCATCTTACTAATGGTGGGTCATGAGGATCAACTTTTATATATAGAAAAATAGACTAAATTGTCATGGCAGTATTGTATTTAAATAATTCCTATCTTCTCTGGGGATATGTCTGATTACCTTATCTTCAGCAAGCCTGCACTAAGATATGTAGTTTGGCATGTCAATGTCCAATGACTCCCTTCCGAAACCTCTTCCTGTGAGCAGCTGGTAACATCAGAGTGTGATGAGATGAGCAGTGTCTAGGTGAGAGCCCAAGACCACTAATAATTATTGTAATGCCACAATTAAAACTGTGAAGTATTCTGCCAATATTTTAAAGTCCTTTAACAGTAGTAGAAGTGGTTGTAATTACACATGTGTGCCTTTTTGCATAGGCTTTCAATCATCCCCTTAAGGGGATTATGACATAAATAGCAATGCGATATTAAGAATCAAAGATTTGGTAGGGGAAAAAGAACAAAGGGAAATGAGGTGGGTTATCACTTCAATTCGAGAGATAATTATTTAAGCAATGCACTAAGCTGCGCCACAAAAAGATGAATTAGACACAATCCCTGCCCTCAGGGAGCTGAAAAAAATTAAGTAGAGGAGATAAGACATGAACACAAATAACTGAAATATAAAATAGGTTATGATAAGTACATAGGAGAGGCACAAAGTCCCTAGAGAAATTTTAAGAGGGGGAGATTAAGTACAGCAGGGAGGAAACACCAATGAGACTTGGCAGCTGATTGGTTGTGGAAGGTAAGAGAAAAGAAGGTGTCACTGATGATTTTAAGTTTCCAAGTCTAGGTGACTAGGAAGATGTTACTCCACCCACCTACCCCCAGTGTGTGCTTCTGATTTCCAAGACTTCAAATCATACTCCAGCTTCAGTCCCACCTCGATAACTCCCTAAGCTTCTAGGGCCTCTTCACCCTAGAACATCCCTCTGATATGCAAATCCCTTTTTGCCAATTGTGAGTTGGTCCTTGTGCCTCCATTTTGTGGATGGACACAGACTGAGCAATTTTCATTCCCTTTCTATGTGTGTCTCTGACTTTCTAGACTTCAATACAATGTTCCCATGTGAATACCTTCATCTTTTCCTTCTCCCCCAAAGCTTTTCGGCACCCTTTTGTGTCTTGTTAGAATCATAGGGTCTAATCTAACCCCATTACAATCTAAGCTACTTGAGGGCAGGAGCTATCTTTCTTTTTGCTTGCATTTGTATCTCTAAGGATGGTACTCAGTACATAGTACGTGCTTAATAAGTGCTAGTTGTCTCATCTTGCCATCATTAGAAATAGGGGTGCTAGATGTCAAGTTTAAGAAGAGAAATGACTAATTCAATTTTGGATATGTTGTGTTTTCGGTGCAACAATACACCCAGCTGCAAATATCCAGAAGACAGTTGAAATAGGGAGTTGAAGGTCTCTGATCTGAAGTCCCTTTAGAGAGGGACTTCCATATTTAAGGGCCAGAAGAAAGCACTCCTGAAGGCTCTGTCTTTGGCCCTTTTCTCCTCTTGCTTTCATTTTTTCCCTCAGTAAAATACATATTCTCCTTTCTTAGTTCATCACCCATATCCCACCTACTAGTTGTGAGTATCCCTTAAGACTCTGTGTTTAGCTTCCTTCTGTTCTCTATGCTTTTTCCCTTGGTTATGTCTCATGGGTTCAATTATCAATTCTACACACAATACATAAATCCATATCTCCATCCCTAATACCAACCTGAACTCCGGTCCCACATAACCAACTACCTGTTAGTCATGTCTAAGTAAAAGTCCTTCAGAAGACTGAAACCCAAGATGTCCAAACAGAAATCATCATCTTTCTAAACCTATTCCTCCTGCACAAGTCCCTGTTTTCACTGGGGTTATAAGCAAGGCTGTCCCCTCTCCCCCACTCCCCATATCCAATTAACTATCAAGTTCTGTCAATTCAAACTCCACAACATCTTGGACATCTGCTCCCCTTTTTACCCTCTCACAAACACCTAGTTCAGGCCCTCATTCATTACCTTTCCCTTGGTATTATAATAGCCTCCTAATTGGTCTTCCTACTTCCAGTCTCTACCCCTCTCCAATTCATCCTTCAAAAAGCATTGCTTTCTTGCTCAAAAACTTTCCATGTCTCCTACAGATATGGACAGCTGATGGCACAGTGAATAAAGCTCTACGCCTGGAGTCAGAAAGACCTGAGTTCAAGTTATACCTCAAATACCTACTCTTAGATCTTGAGCAAGTCAATGAAGCTCTGTCTGCCTCAGTTTTCTTACATGTAAAAATGGGAATAATAAAAGCACCTACCTCACAAGGTCATTATAAGGATCAAATGAGATCATAGTTGTAAAATGCTTAGCACAGGGCCTGGTGCATAGTAGGCATTTAATGTATTCTTGTCTTCCCACCCCCATCTCATTCCTTATTATCTTTAGGGAAAAAAAAAACATAAACTCTTCAGTTTTACACTTAATGCCCTCCATAATCTGGCTCCAACCTTCCCTTCCAGACTTATTTTACATCATATCCCTTCACATGTTCCACATTCCAACTAATCTAGATTTACTATTCCCCAAACTCCTGCCTATCTGCATCTGAACAAGCCATCTGTGATGCTTAAAAAGTGCTCTTTCCTCATCTCTCATCCTTTAAATCATTATCTTTTTCCAAGGCTCATTTCAGGCACTCTTCCCCCATGAAGGTTTCCCTGACCCACCTTCCTTGCCAGTAGTTAGTGCACCCTTCCCCCCTTCCTGTAATCACCATAATAACTCATCTGTGTACAAATCTTATCCCTGAGTAGAATATAAGCATCTGGAGGTCAGGGATTATTTCATTGTTTTTGCCTTCACATATCCAGGACCTAGTGATGTGCTTGGGGCATAATAAACATTTAAACATCTATATGCCATTAAATTCCACTTAAGCCTCTTTGCCACTTTTGCTATCTCCTTCTTTGCTATCTCCTTCATCTTTTCCCTCTCCTCCACAGCTTTTCAGCACCTTTTTGTGTCTCGTTAGGCTCATTAAGTCTCATCTAATCCCTCTTAGAATCTAAGCTACTGGAGAGCAGAAGCTGTCTTTCTTTTCGCTTGCATTTGTATCTCTAGAGCTTAGGATAGTACCTGGTACATAGTAGGTGCTTAATAAGTGCTAGTTGTCTCATCTTGCCATCATTAGAAATAGGGGAGTTAGAAGTCAGGCTTAAGGAGAGAAATGGCTAATTCACTCTTCATTTGGCAAATGCAACCTTGTACCAGCAAAATAATAATAATAATAATAATAATAACAGTATTTATGTAGCACTTGAAGTCTTGCAAAGAGCATTGCATACATTATTTCATCTGGTCCTCACAACACTGGGAAGTGGGTGCTCTCATTATCTCCATTTTGCACATAAGAAAACTGATCCTAATAAAAGTCAGGTGACTTGCCCAGGGTCATTCAGCCAGTAAGTGTCTGAGGCAGTATTTACACTTGAGTCTTTCTGATCCCAAATCTGACACTATCCACTGTGCCACCTAGCTGTTCCTAGGAATGTGCTCAAAGCATAATCAATTCAAAGGACCCTGGATCAAAGATAGAGAGCTGGAAGGGATCCCAGAGAAAATCTAGTTCAAACCCACCCACCCAATGACCCTTATTTTACAGATTAGGAAATTGCAGCCCAGTCAAATGATTTGCTCAAGGTTACACAGGTAGTAAGAATCAGAGGCAGAATTTGCACCCTGGTCCTCAAACTTGAGGGCCCATGTTCATTCCACGGCTGCTGCCTTCCTTTTATTTGACCTATTTGTGGTTGTTATTCAATCATTTTCAGTCTTGTCCAACTCTTCCTGACCCTATTTGGAATTTTCTTGGCAAAGACACTGGAGTGATATGCCATTTCCCTGTCCAGCTCATTTTACAGATGAGAAAATTGAGGTAAAATGGAGTCTTCCTAATTCTAAGCCTAGTGTTCCATCCACTGCACCACCTGGCTGCCCTGATCCAAATTAACTTAATTTAAATTTCAGAGCTTATTCTGTTTCTAAAGTAACCACCAGGTGATGCTGAAAGCTACTATCCTGGTCTTATTCAACCAGGAGGATAAAGCTCTGGATAAGTCCTGTCCTCTCCCTGGTGTGCTCTCAATCAGAGTAGCCCTGGAGACCATCACCTACTGGCAAAACTCTACCCCCTTCCAGATCCTGCTGTCTTGTACTGAGGTCCCCATGCAATGGGACAGACACTTTGAATACTGTACCTAGTGCTTAATTGTTTCTATTAACAAAAGAAATGAACCAGACACAATCAGACACCTACCGAGTTTATTACTGAGATTACCAAGAATATCTCTTTGTCCTGGGCTCCTAACCAACACATAGGCTTCTTACTCAGGAAATCTAGGAAAGATATACTGAAGCTAGTTTAGGTACATTCTCCTTGCCAGCAACAGAGTATAGCAAATACCATGCAGTTCCCAATTATGTAGGCCCAGTCACTACAGGAAAGACTAGACTAGAGTTTAGATCTTAGGTTTGGTTCCTTCTCATCACATTGGGCATGGACTCTGGAGAGGACAGAAGTTCCTATAACATGGGTCTTCCTTTTTGTCCTCCTGTCACTGACTGTTAGGGACCTCTGGATGTCTCTTACTGAAGCTAATTCACTGGGAGAAGGGATGTGTAGCCAATGACAAGTCAGATGCAGAGAAAAAACATTTCTTTTTATGAGTGGGACTGACGTGAAATATGTGGTCATCGATATGTCAGTATATTCCCTGTCCATGTTCCCATGATCATACCTTTAGTAATTTTTAAAACTTAGAACATATCCTTTATCAGCCTTCATCACTGCAGACTAAAGAGTACAGATTTCCAGAATTTGTCTTTATATGAAAACTTCTCCATCCAAGGTCATTTTATTTTCCTAAAAGTGTGGTGGGCTGCCTCAAGAGGTAAAGAATTCCACATGAATAGAATACAAACTAATGAGCATTTATCAGGAAAGTCATAAAGGAGGTTCTTACTCAGACATAAGAAGGACTTATTAACCTAAAGGCAGGATTAAGCAGGGGTATGCTGGTAAATATTAAACAACTGGCTTTCAAAAAAAAAGTAGAGATGATACAACACTTTAAGTTTAATATTCATTATTAATATTTTCTGCATTGCTTTCTTAGGTATAGAAAATCAACAAAATAATAAATCAAGCCCTGAATTATAATGTTTGCCAATTTCAAGGTACAAATGCCCCCAGTGAAAATTTAAAAATCGACTCTCAAGAGCCTATTTGAACTGGCATTAGCACACCCCTGCCTCTAAGATACTTTCCAATCCTGAGATCATTTAATTCTATGGCTTTATCCAAGACTTTGGATTTATCCAAAAAAGTTGTATTTTTGTTGCAAGGTGGCCATCAGAAATGGATAAAATATGCCAAGAGAAAATACACCATGATTTTGTACAAGGACAAGGTAATGTTCTATATTTGTTTCCAATATCATTTGTTGATGATGCCCAGAATTTTGTTGATCTTTTTGGCTGCAGCAGCTCATTAAGCTAACATTTTAAATGGCCCCCAAATCCCTGTCCTAGACCATAAGTTTTAGCTCAGAGCCTATTACCCTACGAGTACATTTTGCATTATTTTCCCTAAATGCCTTACTTTCCACTTGCCCACAGTGAAGCTCCTCTGCTGCTTTTCTTCCCAATCATAAAAAAATCCCAAGACTACTCCTGCAGTTTATCCCTATCAAGCTGGCTTCCTACCACCTGGAAGAGCTTGATGTCATCTGCAAGCCTGAAGATTGGATTTCCTCTTCCATAATATTCATAAAAATGTTAAAGACCAGTCCCAGAACTAACCCCTGGAGAGCCCACTGTTTATAAGTTTCTATCCGGAGAAGTGCCCAATTATCACAATCCTTTGTTTCTTCTCTCTAAGACAGCTCTTCATCCAAGACAAAGCAGTATCACTATTCCATGGTGACTCACTTGTTTTTTTTTTTTAATAGCCTTTGGTGTGAAACCTTGTCAAAGGCTTTTTAAAAGCCTAAAAACATTCTGTCCACTGATTTCTCCCTTATGTGCAGATATATTTATTCCCTTCAAGAACTATGATCTATATTAGTCAAGCATGAGTCACCTTTACAAAAATTGATAAGTAGCTTTTCCCATAATAGGTTGCTTATGTCGTCAATGATCTCACCCCTTTATTATAGTTTTCATTAGATTGCCAGGAACAAAATGAAACTTGCCCATTTGTACTTCTCAGAGTTTCCTCTGGAGACCTTCTTATGGATGTGAGTCAATTTGGCAAACTGCTGGTCTTTCTGGCATAACAACTGTTTGTAAAGACAATTTATACATTATGGCCATAAACTCCACCATTTTGCCCATTCATTATTTCATGAAAAGCAATGTGGCAATGGGGAAAATTCTAAATTTTGACGCTGAAGCATTATGATTGGTAAATCACTTCAGTCCTCTGAGCCTCAGTTTCCTCATCTATGCAATGGGGCTTATACTAACTACCATTATGGGTTATTATTATTATTCAAAACTCTTTGATTAATTGCACTGGGATAAAATTAGTGCTTTAAGTACCTCTAGGTTACCTTGTTAAAAGATAAAAAGGGAGGAAAATTAAGTTCCCAAGATAAAGAATAAGGTAAGAAATACAAGGAAAAAAAAGAAAAAAGATGTTACAACCTATTATAGCCTATTATATGCTAGGGAAAATTAAGAATTTTTAAGATGGTTTATGTAACTATAAAATAATCATATTGACAGTAGTCCAAAATATAAGATGCCCAAATTAACAAAACACAAAGGAGAGATCTCACTCCATTTTTAGAAAAGGAAATTGAACTAGCTATATAAGAACTGTGATGGAGGAAAGGGGAGGAGAAGGCAAAGGAAGTAGGAACACTGGTAAATATAAATTTGCAGGTGAATTCTATCCTGTATTTAAAAAAAAGGTCAAGCCTCTGTTAGCAATACAAATT
This sequence comes from Phalanger gymnotis, assembly GCA_028646595.1. Taxonomy (NCBI): domain Eukaryota; kingdom Metazoa; phylum Chordata; class Mammalia; order Diprotodontia; family Phalangeridae; genus Phalanger; species Phalanger gymnotis. The sequence continues at coordinate 547,663,308 of CM053622.1, forward strand.
TGTTTCCATGGTCCAGTCACATGATACATTTCTGTTCCCTTTTCCTGACCTTTGTTGTCAATAGAATGAAAAAAAAAGTTCTGACGATTTGGTCGTATGTTGTTTTGTTCTAATCAGAGGAATGGCACGCCGAAATCTATATTTGAATCTATATTTAAAGAAGATAATAGGCAAGTTGAATCAGATAGATTTGGGGAAGAGATGAACATGACTGGTCAAGCAACTCTAGGTGCTAATCCTAAAATGACAAGTATGTGGCAGAAACAAAAAAAAAAGTGTTAGTGGGTGAGAGAATGGTTTGATTTCATTGGGAAAAGGTCCCTTGGAGAACAAATTGGAAATTGATTCCTTATACTTTTAAATGACTGGAAGATAGAGCTGTTCTTTTCTTTCTCTAAGAAATAACTGAGAAGTCTATGGGATTTCATCTAAGAAGATGCTTATTTTATAAATAGTATTTTATTTTTTCCCCAATTACATGCCATTTTTAGCCTTTTATAAGCATTTTAGCAATGTTTAGCATTCATTTTTAAAAGATTTTGAGTTCCAAATTTTTCTTCCTCCCTCCCTTCCTCCCTTCTTGTGAAAGTGGTAGGCAATTTGATAGAGGTTATACAATGCTATCATGTAAAATATGTTTCCATATTAGTCACAATTGTGAAAGAAGAAACATATCAAAAGAAAAAAAAATGAAAAAAAAATAAAGTAAGTGAAAAAAGTATCCTTCAATCTGCATGCAGAGTCCATCAGTTCTTTCTTTGGTTGTGGATAGCATTTTCCTTCATGAGTCCTTTCTACTTGTCTTAAATCATTGTGTTGCTGAGAAGAGCTGAGTCATTCATAGTTGGTCATCAATACAATGTTCTGATACTGTATACAGTGTTTTTCTGATTATACTCATTTCATTTTGCATCAGTTTGTACAAATCTTTCCAGGTTTTTCTGAAATCTGCCTGTTCATAATTTCTTATTGCACAATAGTTTTTCATTACATTCACATGCCAAAGCTTGTTCAGCCATTCCCCAATTAATGAGCATCCCCTCAATATCCAATCCTTTGCTGCCACAAAAAGGGCTGCTATAAATGTTTTTACACATTAGGTCCTTTCCCCTTTTTTAATGATCTCTTTGGGATATAGACCTAGTAGTTGTTTTGCTGGATCAAAGAGTATGCACAGTTTTATAGTCCTTTGGGCATAGTTCCAAATTGTTCTTCAGAATTATTGGATCAGTTCAAAATTCTACCAACAATGAATTAGTCTTCCAATTTTCCCACATCCTCTCCAACATTTGTCATTTTCCTTTTTTTGTTGTCATATTCACCAACCTGATAGGGGAGAGATTCTAACCCAGAGCTGTTTTAATCTCATTTCTCTAATTAAAAGTGATTTAAAGCACTTCTTCATATGCCTATGGATAGCTTTGATTTCTTCATCCAAAAACTGCCTATTCATATCCTTTGACCATTTATTAATCGGGGAATAGCTTGTATTCTTATACATTTGACCCAGTTCTCTATATATTTGAGAAACGAGGAGGATTCTGGTATTTGATCCATTCTGCTATCCTCTTCCATTTTATGGGAGAGTCATCCCATCCATATCCGCAATTATGATTACTGTGTATTTCCCTCCATCTTATTTTTCCTTCTGTTTGTCCTCTCTCTTTTCACCTTTCCCTCTTCAACAGTGTTCTGCTTCCACCTACCACCTCCCCCAGTCTGTATTCTCTTCTGTTGGTCCCCTTACCCCCTTTACTTAATCTCCTCCCCATTTACTTTCCTGTTAGGTAAGATAGATTTCTATATTCAACTAATTGTGTATATCATTCCCTCTGAGCCAATACTGATGAAACTAAGGTTCAAGCAATGCCCATCACACACCCTCTCAGCATTCATTCCACTGTAATAGGTCCTTCACATTTTTTGTGGGAAATAATTTACCCATTCTACCTCTCCCTTTCTTCTGTACCCAGTGTATTCCTCTCTCTCATCCCTTAATTATTTTTACATCATTCCCTCAAATTCACTTTATACCCATACCCCCTGTTTATGTTTATTAGTGACAATTACTACTAGATGTCCTGTTAGTGGTATAATTTTTAAGAATTACAAGTATCATCTTCCTATGTAGCGATATAAACGGTTCAGGTCCATTTAATCTCGTCTGTTTTCTTTTCTCTTTTTATATTTTTAGGCTTCTCTTGGGTCTGGATAGTGGAGGTCAATTTTTTTTTGTTCAATTCTGGCCTTCTCCTTATGACAGCTTGAAATCCTTCTATTTCATTGCATGACCATTTTTCCCCCTTGAAGTATTACGCTCAGTTTCATCAGGTAAGTGATTCTTGGTTGTAGTCCTAGCTCCTTTGCCTTCTGGAATATCATGTTCCATGACCTCCAATCCTTTAATGTTGAGATTGCTAAGTCCCATGTAATGGAGGCTCAATATTTGAATTTTTTCTGACCACTTGCAGCATGTTTTCCTTGATCTGATAGTTCTGTAGTTTGGCTATAATGTTCTTTGGAGATTTTATTTTGGGATCTCTTTACTGAAGTGATTAGTGGATTCTTTCAATGCTTATTTTCCAATCTGGTTCCAGGATAACAGGGTAGTTTTCCTTGATAATTTCTTAAAAGATGCTGTCCAAGTCTTCTTTTTGATTATGGCTTTCAGGTAACTTGATGATTCTGACATTCTCTCTCTTGGATCTATTTTCCAGGTCAGTTGTTTTTCCAATGAGTATTTTACATTTTCTTCTATTTTTTTATTCTTTCAAATTTGTTTGATTGATTCTTGATGTCTCATAGAGTCATTAGCTAACACTTACCGAATTCTCACTTTTAAGGAGTTGTTTTCCTCAGTCAGCTTTTGTAGTTCTTTTTTTATTTGGCCAGTTGTACCTTTTAAGAAGTTGCTTTCTGGGATATCTAGGTGGCACAATGAGTAAAGCACCAGCCCTGGAGTCAGGAGGACCTGAGTTCAAATTTGGCCTCAGACATTTGACATGCATACTAGCTGTGTGACCTTGGGCAAGTCACTTAACCCCAATTACCTTGCCTTCCCCCTCCAAACCCTCCCCCCCCCAAAAAAAGAAATCAAGAAGTTGCTTTCTTCAGTGGATTTTTATATCTCCTCTTCCATTTAGCCAATTCTACTTTTTAAGCAGTTGTTTTCTTTTTCTAAGCTGTTGACTCTTCATAATTCTCTTGCATAACTCTCATTTCTTTTCCCAATTTTTCCTCTACCTCTCCTATATGATTTTTAAGTTCTTTCATGAGCTCTTCTGTGAGTTCCTTCCGTGTTTGAGACCTCTGTCCATTTTTCTTTGGGGTTTTGCTCATAAGTGTTTTGACATTGTTGTCCTCTTCTGAGTCTGTATCTTGATCTTTCCTGTCACCATAATAACTTTCTATGGCCAGATTATTTTTCATTATTTTTCGCTCATCTTTTTTGCCTTTTTTCCTTTTTTTTAAATTTGGGCCCTGCTCCTGGGATGGAAGGGGTACTGTCTCAGGTTTCTTGTGACAGGGGCTGCAGGTCATGGCTGTTTACCTAGTACCCCACTGATGTTGCCCTGAGGCCCACAGGGGACCAACATGTCTGGTGCTTTGTTGAAGGGATAGGGTGGGAGGGGGTGGCTGGTGCTACTGGAGGCCATAGGGGTCTGGCAGCTTACCTAGTGCTAAGCTGGGGTCCTAGTAATGGTGTCTGGTGTGTGCTGAGCCTGGGGGAGATGCTTTTGTATTTCCCTGGAAATACACTGAAGTAAGTAGTGGTCTGGCCACTGGAGGTTTCCTGTTTGCCCTGGATTATGTTGAAGCACCTTGCAATGGCCATACTGGCACTACCTGTTTGCTTAGGCAACCCATAGTGTTGGATCCTACCCATTTCCCTGATTCTACACTGAAGCACATAACTTTCTGGCCATTGGAGGCTAACTGTTTGCCCTGGGCTATGCTGAAGCACATGGTAGTTCTCAGAGCTAGAATCTGCCCATTCCCCTAACTATAGTGAGGCACATGGGGGTCCTGATGTTGGTGTTTCCTGGCTCCACTGCACTGGGCCTTAGGAGCTGCCACTGGTTTGTTGAGGTAGGGCTTTCTGCTGCCTTTCTGCAATGCTTCCTGTTCTGGAATGTACTCCCCTTCTAACTGAATGAGATAGACCTTTCCTGCTGATCTTCCAAATTTCTTAGGCTCAAAAATTGTTTCAACTCATGTTTTTGCTGGTTCTGGTCTTCCAGGATTTGTTTTGGGGAGCTATTGTATGGTTGTTTGGAGGTGAATATGGAAGAGTTATGGTGATTTACTGCTTACTCTGCCATCTTGGCTCCTGGAAGTCAGAGAAGATGCTTATGTTGGAAACTTTTATTGATCTATATACTTAATTATTTTAATTCTAACATATACAAAAGCATAATAGATAAGAAAATTGTTTTCCTATCATGGCTTTAAATGGCTTATAGGATAATTTTGCTCTTTTCTCTGTGAGTTGGTTAAGAACAAACCTTTAAAAAATAAGTTATTGATCAAAACCTGACTTTTCTCAATTTTTTATTACTTTTTTAGCAGTAAAAATCTATTCAAAACTAGGACATTCTTTTGTCTCTTTCTCCAGTACATTAAGACCAAGGACATGTTGTTATTATTTGAAGAAGCCTAAGAAGAAAATTTCTGCCAAGATACTTGAATGAGACAAAGACAACCTGGAAAAAGTTTGACCTACAAAGACTAAAGGAATGAACTACAAGTTTGTTTTCTTATTCAACCAGATTCCTTTAAAAACCTGTTGTCTATGTCAGTTTTGTTCAATTGCCCTTGGCCTCACCAGTCAGCCAACTCTAAAGCTCCATCACCAGTAAGGGATATTTTTCTCCTTCTCAGAGTTGCTTTCATACTTTCTGAATCCAATTTCATTAAACAGTTGCCTTTTATGGGTAGTTTATTTTTTTTTCCGTTTGGGAGAGTAACTCCTTCTTTCCTTCACTTTCTCTCCAGCAACATAACAGCTAACTTATGTAACCCAGAGCATGTCACTTTCCCTTTCTTGGCCTCAGTTTCCCTATCTGTAAAGTGAGAAGAGTTGGACTAGATCTCTCCAATTCTAGTATTCTATGGACTTAGGTTGGTTGGTTGCATCACTCCAATTAGAATGTAAGTTCCTTTAATTTAAAACTTTACAAACAAACGTTCTGCCTAATGCAGAACTACACATATGTCAGGATAATCTTTAATTAACACAGATCGACTATATTTTAGACAGACACCATGACAAATCAATGTGAACTGGGCAGACACTCATTTGTCTGAGAAATTTTGGTTAAATTACATTTGAAAAAAAAGAGATGATGCCTCAGTCAGAAGACTCCTCTTGTAGAGTCACTCTAGAATACTGCCCTTGAGTTTGAGGACAGAGTCTTAGGGAATCATTTTATAGATCCACCTTTAAATGAGTTCCTTTGGCTATTTCAGTCACTATTCTCCCTTGGATAAAGTCCAAAAGACCCAGCTTCCCTTATATTCACATTAATCCAAAATTCCAGTGACCGCCCCCAAAAATTTTACAGATATTAAAATGCTCAATTCACAGATATAAAAACAATCTCTGGTACTTTCTCCTGTGCTCTGTTTGGGGGATGTACCCATTTATTCAGACCGAATAAATGTAAAATATAATTAAAAAAAAACAATCTCCCTCCCTTTACGTACTTTCTTATTTCTTTTGATTCATGTCTGCCCAAGCTCCATTCCCAATACCGTTATGTATAATGAGCCTAAGTGGGAGTTCAATGGGGTGTGTGTATGTATGTCTGTTATTTTAATTTTGAATCAATAAAAGTTTTAAAATTTTACCTTATTCCCCAAAGGCTCATAAAACACTTCATGAGGCTCAAGAGAGCTGTTCACAATACAATTTTTTAAATTGCATCTAAATTACTTATCATTCACTCAGTCTTGCAGTATTCTTTAAAATTCTTATTGATTTTTAGAAACAGTCCTTTAATTGATATCAAAAAGCAATTACACTTTGCAGGCTGTAAATCTGCTTCATTCCCAATATTAAATTCATCATCTCTGTAAATAATTTTCTCTTATTATGCATACATATTAACCAAACTATAAATAACACCATCAACATGCCCATAGTTGCATTGATAATCAGTGACCCCTGAATTCGATTTAGAAAAAAAATTGATTCCTGCTGAAATGTCTCTTTAAATAAAATTACCATTCCTGGTAAATGCCTCTAGACCAAATCATGGTTAAAAAGCTCTTTACTCCCTCTTTTCCCCCCAATGTTTAACAGTAATCCTGTTGGTTATTTTTAGATTATTAGGTTTGTGTTTTTAGGGAAAATACCATAATGACTGGGGTGTTATTTCAAAATATGCCCAATCTTTTCTTTTCCATTTGACTTGGGGGTGAAAAGAGGAAGCCTTGTCATGAGCCATGATAAGTCCAACCTTACAAGCAGGTAGTGTGGTTAAGAATAGGGTTATAGAAGAAATAGATTTAGAGCTGAAAGGGACCTTGGAGGCTGTGTATTCCAATATCTTCATTTGACAACTGAGAAACTGAGGCCCAAATAGGGTAAGTAGCTTGCTCAAAGTCACACAGCTAGTAAATAGCAAAGCCAACATTGGAACTCCAGTTTTCTGATTCCAAATCTAAGAATTCTTCCCACCTGCCACCCCCCATCCCTGAAAAATGCCTCATACCTCTGCCTGAAATTTCCATGTTAGATATTTGTGCTTTGGGGTTCTGCTCACTGTCAGTCTTACATTTCTAACTGCCTACTGAGCTTCTTAGTTTGGATTCCTTCCCAACACTTCAAATTCAATATGTTTAAATGAAATTCCTCATCTTTCCCCAAAGCTGTCTTTCCCTTCCTGACTTAATTCTTTCCATTCCTTGTACTGGAATTTTCTTCCAATGACCCATGCTCAAAATCTTGAAGTCATCTTTATCTCTTCCATCTTCCTCACCAACTTAAAGCTAATCAGCCTCTAAGCTCCAAGTCAATCCATTAGTCAATCAACAAATATTTATTAAGCGTCTATTATGTACCAGGCAATGTGCTAAGAGTCAGAGACACAAGGACAAAAATGAAATAGTTCCTATCCTGGAGAGGTTTACAATATAAAGAGGGAAGATAGCACATAGGCAAATGTAAAATATTGGAGAGAAGCTGGAGGGATTAGGAAAGACTTCATGTAGAAGGAGGTACTTGAGCTGAGCCTTGACGGAATTCTTAGGATTACAAAAAGCAGAGATAAGAGAAGGTAATACATTCCAGTTATAGGCAACAACCAGTATAAAAGTATAGAGATGGAGATGAAGTCACGTGTTTGGGGAACAATAAAAGCAATTTGTTTGGACCTTAGTGTGCATGAACAGGATTAAAGTGCAATAAGGCTAAAAAGATAGGATGGAGACAGGTTGTGCATGGCTTTTGATGCCAGAAGGAGAGTTTGTGTTTGATTCTGGAGGTAATAGGGAGCCACTGGAGTTTGTTAGCTAGGGAGATGACATGGTCAGATCTGTAATTTCAAAAAATCAGCTTGGCAACTATGTGGAAGAAAGAATGAAATGGAGAAGAGACTTGAGGAAAGGAGACAAATTCAAAGGCTAGTATAATAGTTAAGGCAAGAGGTGATGAGGGTGTGAACTAGGATGGTGGGTGTGTGAGTAGACAGAGGGTTTCAGATGAGAGAGATGTTGTGGAAGTAGAAACAACAGGATTTAGCAACCGATTACATATATGGGGTGAGTGAGAGTACTTCTCACATAGGTCCCTTCTGTTCTATTCCTATTGCCATCTCATTACTTCTGTTATTACCCTTCTCCTGGACTGTTATAATTATGGCTTCACTCTCTTCAGTTTCCCCTCACCTCCAATACATCCTATGTACCACCACCAATCTTCCTGATTCACAGAACTGATTGTTTCATTCTTCTGCTGAAAAGAAAACAGAGGTGAAGAGAGGAAGGAAAGAGAGAGGAAAGAATGGGAGAGATAGAGGGAAGGGGAAAGGAGAAGACAAGTGAAAAAAGAAGGTAAGGGAAGGAAGGGAAGAGGAGGGAGGAGAGGAAAGAGAAGAAGAGAGTAAAGAGAAGAGAGGAAAGAAGAGAGGAGAGGAGAGGAGAGGAGAGGAGAGGAGAGGAGAGGAGAGGAGAGGAGAGGAGAGGAAAGTTTCTATAGCTCCCTTTTGTCTACATATGCCTTAATGTGCCAATTCAGGACTTCCTTTTTTAAATCATAGCCTCTCCTTCCAGTGTTACCACTCACTATGCTGCTGCATGATCCTCAAATTTTGGTCAAATTAGTCTATGCACTATTCACCAAATAAATCCTCTGCTAATCTACCATTCCATTTAGCTCATGCTATTCTCTCCATCTGCTCTTTCTCCAAGGCCTAGTTCTAATAGCAGCTCATAGGAATGTAGATTCAAAGCTGGATGGGACCTCAGAGGTCATTGAGCTCACCTCCTCATTTTACATATAAGGAAACTGAGGCCCAGATAGATTAAGTGTCCTGACCAGGATGATACAGTAAATGTGATCGAGATTCAAACCAAGGGCTTCTTGACTCCAAGTCCAATTCCCTCCATCTGGAGGTGATCTCCTTTGAACTATCATGATTCTTTGTCTACACTACACTAATAGCACTTATTATACATGACCTTATGTTGGAGTAGTTTGTGTGCCCATTTATTCTTTCTGAAATCCTTGAGGAGAGTGGGAGAATTCATCTTGTTGGACAGAAATTATCATACTTGGGTTTTGCACATAATAGGCGTTCAATGAATGCTTATTGAATAAAGGAATAAATGTTTCTGTCTGAGTTCCATTGAAGTCAGTGAATATGTGGGATGACATTACCTGAGGACAGGCTTGGTGTAGAACTGGAAGCTAGCCCCCCATCAACAGTTACTTATTCAATAAGCATTCACTAATGAGTTCTCCACTTTATGCTAAATGATGTGGGTGGGTATAACTAAAAGCTACTGACATTTGTCTCCCATACACCTAAGTACTTTTACTTTGCTCACCTTCCTGCAATCCATTCCATCCATCTGTGTGATTCCTTGACATGGTTTGCTGTTCTTCCCTCCTTGGTCTCTCACCTTGGTGATGTCCTTCTCATTGAAGAGGAGCATGGATGTGTTTGTCCATGTCCAGCTGAATTATAGAAGTGTCAAGCATTTTGGAGCATGGTTGGGATTTACTGCTCCTTGTTATTGTTTAGCATTTATATTGTGCATTAGCTTAAGATCAGGGCCTTTTTATTGAGAGGCTCTCCTTGCCCCTTCAATACACAGTCACACTAGCTAATTTCAAAGGACTTCGTGTTCTATTCAAGTGAAGGTAGAAAGTTAAGGAAAGGGAGAAAAGGGGAGGGGGAGATGGAAAGTAAGGATTTGGGTGGGAGAGAGAAAGGGCATGGAGGGAGAAAGGGTAAGAAAAAAGAAGTGAGGGGAAGAAAGAGGTAGAGAGCAAGTGAAAGGGAGAAAGAGAAAGGAGAAAAGGAGAGAGAAATCGGCAGACTGATCAATAGATATCAAGTTTGCACAGTGAATGATCCATACAATAATTCAATGATTGCTACATACAAAGCCTTTTGGGTCTCTGTTTAGGATCATTATTATCTTTGCAGTTGACTTTCAATTATATGTAGACTAATAATCTACTGGATTATCTTGTTTCTTCATTCCCTTCCTTCTCCCTCATAATGACTCATAATAATCAATTGATAAATATTTTACCTATCAATGATCTATCTATCTAACATTTATCAATTTCTCTATTTAGAAGGAAAGGAGAGACAGAGATGGGAGGAGAGAGGAAGGGAAGAAGGGAAAGGGAGAGGGAGAAGGAGAGGGGGAGGGGAAGGGGAGGAAGAGGGAGAGGAAGAGGGAGAGGGACAGGGAGAGAGAGAGGGAGAGGGAGAGAGAGAGAATTATTTGACAAAATAAGATTTAGAGATGGAAAGATCCTTGGAATCATCTAATCTAATCCCCTTAGCGTGTTTGTTATCCAGGGACAAGAAGAGACATACATATAGGATTTATACTACTCAAAATTGTCAAGCAGGTAGGATTTGTTTTCTAAACATCTACCATCCATTCTCTCTTTCTTCCCCTCCTTCTTCCTCTCTCTTTCCCTCCCTTGATGGCTGTGTCTGACCTTTTCTCTTCTGTTCAGTATTCTCATGGCTGGAACAACCTCCCACCTAATAAAGATTGATGTCACAGAAGGATCTTGTAAAATCATTCACATTGAGGTGTAAATGACACGTATGAAAAGGAAATAAAAGAAATTAAACTCTAATTGGAGCATTTCAGGCATCATTGAGCAGGTAGAAACATTTGGTTGGGTGGGGGTACAAACTTTGGTTTCCTGAAATCAGATCACATATGTATAACATGGATCTTGTTGGCATGCTCCCTCTCCTACTTTCCTGGTCCTTCATTCTGTCATGAGATTATAGATCTAGAGATAAAGAAAATCTCAGAGACTATCTACTCTAACCTCTTCATTTTATAGATGAGGGAACTCTCCTCTTCAACAAATTCCAGTACATCTTCCACTATTTTCCCTCATGTTGTAGAGTGGGGAAAGCACTGGGCTTGGATTCAAGAGAAACTTGAGTTCTAATCATATATCTGAAATGAATGTTTTTGGATACTGAGGTCATGTCACTTAATCTCACTGAGCCTCAGTTTGTTCAAGTATAAAATGAAAATAATTAATGCTGGTATTACTTAAATCACAAATCTATTTTAAAAGATCAATACCATAAGTAAACTTTCAATATTGATTACTATTCTGTTTCTCTTTTGGATAGCACTATTTATTCTAGTCTGCTAGGTTTGCAGCCTGAATCATCCTTAACTCTTCACTCTCCCTCACTCTGCATATTCAATCATTTGTCGAATCTTGTCATTTCTACTTCTACATCTCTCACTTCTATCCTCTTCATTCACTTCTAGCCACCACCCCAACTCAAACCCTTATCACCTCTTGCCTGAACTATTACCATAGCCTATTAATTGTTATCTTTGCCTCATCATTTTCTTCTCCAGTCTATCTCCATTTAGTCCAAAGTGACTTCCCCAAATCACAAGTTTGACAGTATCACTTGCTGGTTCAGTGTCCTCCCATGGTTCTATTGCTTCCAGGATAAAAATACAAGTTCCTCTTCTGGTATTTAAAGCCCATTACAACCTGGCTCCAACCCATATTTCCAGACTCATTATACACTACCCCCATTTGATTAAATCTTCAGTCCAGCCAAACTAATCTTCTTGCTATTCTGCTGTTCTTGGTATTCTATTTCCCACCTCCATGTCTTTGCACAGATGCTCTTCCATGCTTATGTATTTTTGCAATTCTCACATTCACTCGCACTTCCAGCCTGGTTCCCCAAGAGGTGGCTGCGACATCTGTCCTGAAAGGTTGGATGTGAGTGCTATAGCTCTTGAATCCCCACCACTGTATTCCACCATTATTGTCAGATGATGTCAGCTAATCATGCAGACTTAATTTGGTCTTAGAAAAGCACATTTACTAAAATAACATAGTAAGAACAGTTAATATAAGATGCCACATCAAAAGTCTGCAACATTACTTTTCCACTAGAACATAGAGAGTCCAAAGAAAAGTGGGTTCAGGCTCAGAGCACGTGTGGTAAAGGATGGGGTGACTCACAGCAAATCAAAGTCCTTTTGCCAGAGTCCTCAAGCTGTTTCCCTCAGGTGTGGTGGTGCTACCCACTGGCTTCCATGTAGCACCTGAAGCTACCTTTTTGTTAATATGTTCATTTCTCATCGTTTCCCAGTGCAAAAGCCTCTGTCAATCATTGCTCTTCTGGGACTTCTGCTAGGACACTGATGAGAAGAGGATTAGAAACTCTAACATTCCTAAGTTCATAAGGTCTTGTCAAAGCATGGGGAAGATAGAGAGGTTTTCTCTCTTCCTCTTCCAAGTGATTCCCCTCTCAGGAACTTGGACTGCTTTCTCCTTTAGCCTTCCAGATACCTGGATTCTAGCGCCAAATCACCTTGCTATGTTATAGAAAGCCCATACATTGTGACCAAGTTTCATCAGTCAACACCTAAATACCTCCTGGGCAGCATCATTATATTTTGTCTAGTGGCTTTCAAGGACTTCTCATACCTAGTCCTAGCATGCTTGTTTGTTTTATTGATTCAGTAGAAATATTCTCATTTGGTTAAGGTAGATACTTTGAGTTGGGTTAGTTAGTTAGTGGACACTCCTCCCCACCCTATCCCTAGAATGTACTCCTTGATCACCTCCACCCCTTAGGATCCTAGCTTCTTCCAAATTCGGTTCAAGTGCCATCTCTTATATGATAAATTTCTTGATTCCCCCAGCTGCTAGTTTTCCCCCAATGCCAAGTTTATCATGTATTTCTTTTCTATATATTTTATACATATTATATACATATATATATAACATATATATATATATATTGCTTCATATATTAATGTATAAATTCCTTGAGGACAAGGACTATTTAATCTTTTCTTTTGTATCCACAACATCCAGCACAATGTCTGTTACATAGTAGGTACTTATATATATTTGTCGTTCAAGTGACACTTCTGGCCAAATATTTTATTCTAAAGAAAGAATAAATGTGCATGTCGACAAGAAGAATATTGATAAGCTTAGAAGAAACAAGCAAAAAGAGGCCAAGAGTAATTGGTGAAGGTGTCAGACCAACTCAGCAGGTTACAAAATCATTAACTAGGAAGACTGAAAACTGATTAATTTCTCTGTTCTCATAAATAATTTTATGGGCTTTTATAATTCTAAACACTCTCACCTCAGAATCTGAGTCCTTTATAAACATAGCACTTAAAATAGAAATTCATATAAAGTCAGAAAGGAAAGAAAGAAGGAAGGAAGGAAAGAAAGGAGGGGGGAGAGAAGGAGGGAAAAGAAGAGGAAGGAAGAAAAGAAAGGAGGGGGAAGGAAGGAGGAAGAGAGGAAGGGAGAAAGGAAGGAACAGAGGGAGGGAAGAAAATGGGAAGGTAAAGAAGGGAAGAAAGGAGAGGTGGGAAGAATGGTAAAAGGAAAGGAAGGAAAACGAAATAAAAGAAGAAGGAAAGTGAGTCCCTGCCATCTAAGAGCTTACAATCCAAGGACAATAACACTGGCTCAAGTACATGAAGGATGTACTAGAAAATGAACAATTACCAACAACGGATTTTGAGGGGGCATATTGGAGTAGGAGGTAGGGAGGCAAGATCTGAACCTCTCACTTTACTGATCTGGAGAATTCCAAGTATGTCAATCATCTCCACCAATGCAGATAACAACAGAAGTGTAACTTAGAGTGTTAGAGATCTTCAAGGGGCACTGAAAGGTTGAATGACTTGCCCATGGCCACAAGGTACACATCAAGGGCAGGACTTGAACCTAGACGTTCCTGATTCCAATACCAGCCCTCTGTAGAATGGATCAAATAAATGCACAACAATTTGCTTATTACATACACTTAAAATACGCTTTGACATGTTATGCAAGCAGAGGAGCAAATGTCTGTTATGGAGTGGCAAAAGTGGGGGAGCCATGGGAGCTTTGGTTTAGATGACGTATGTGGAGCCAAAGAGGATCCTTTCTCTATTTGTAATGCTTTCCATAAAGACGGAATGGTCAAAAATCTATCTGCCATTGATACCCAGTATATCATATCAGCTTGTTAGTCAATTATAACAATAGCTAACATTTATATAGAGTTTTAAGTTTGTCAGTTTGCTTTACAAGTATTATCTCATTTGGTCTTCCCAACAGCCCGAGGAGGTAGGTGCTAGTGTTTTCTCAATTTTGTTGATGAAGAGATTGAGACAGACAGAAGTTAAGTTACTTGCCCAGAGATCATGCAGCTAGTAAGTGTCTAATGCCAAATTTGAACTCAGGTCTTCCTCATTCCAAACCTGAGGTTCTATCTCCATTTACTCATCTTGATGAATGACAAACCTTATTTACTTCTATTGGTAAAAAGGTGATGATATTGCTTACTAGATTCTCCCATTTTTGATTCATCCCAACTTCAAAAGAACATTGGAAATACATGTTATTTATACATTCTCAATTTCTTTTTCATCTGCACCTTCCTTTCAATTCCTATTGCTTTTCCTAGTTAAAGCCTTCATTGCTGTTTTCCTGGACTAGTGTTCTTTTTTCCTATTCAGTTTGAGGATCAATTCATTATCCATCTGCAGTAACTATCTCTGATATGTGTATTTGTGTATGTATATATATATATACATATGTATATATATATATGTATATATGCATGTATGTATATTCACAACGAGAGAATTTAACACACATGTAAATTTTTTCAGTGTGTTTCTTCTTTTTAACGTAAACATTTTTATTTTAATTTTTACAAGCACTTTTTCTTTCCTACTTTTGCTCCCTGATTGAATAATAAAATAAAAAGAAAAGGTTCATAATAAATATGCATAGTACAGCAAAACAAGTTCAGACATAGGTCATGCCCCAAAACATATCTCTAATTCTGCATTTTAAGTGCATCACCTTTCTGACAGGAGGTGAATACTATGCTTTATCTTCAGTCCTCTGGAATCATGTGTTGTCATTGCATTGATCAGAGATCTAAAGTCTTTCAAAGTTGCCTTTCTTTATAAGGCTCTTGCATTATATAAAGCATCCTCTTAGTTCTGCTCATTTCACTCTGCATTGATTCATAGAGGCCTTTCCAGTTTCCTTCAAAATTGTCCATTTCATTATTTCTTATGATTCAATATATTGCACTGCATTCACATACCCTAATTGTTTTAGTGATTCTCCAATAGTTTCCACCATGTACTCCAACGTAGACAATAGATGCTCTTCAATCATTTGTTTTTTCCTTCATATATTAGGCAATTTCGTTGGAGTGAACATAGAGCATATTGAAGAATCCCTAAGCTGTTGAGGCTTAGTATAATTTGTACCTTATTAACCCCAAACAGGAGCCTCTGGAAGATCTCAACATCTATAGCAAATCATTCCTCCAGTTGGACCCCACCCTAGACATCTTTGATGACAATGCTTAATGCTGTAACCCTTGCTTAATCTAATAAATCAAAGGAATATTGAACAAAGTTACATCTATGTTAGTATTTGCCCCCTAAAAATCTGTTATGATTTTAATATGTGCAAGTGAAACATCTTGTTGAAAGAGAACCCTTAAAGCTGCATTTTGCTCTAATGAATCAAATGCTTTAAAAAAACATAACTGACAGGCATGCAACACAGCAGAATCTTGTATTCAGTATAAGTCATTACATTAGTAATAAAAAACAGAAAAAAATTCGTAAAATTTTTTTTGCAAAAATCATGTTCCTAGCATGTTTTCATTAAGGATCCACTTAATCTGTGTCTAAATTATTCTCAGAAAGATTCTATATAATTGAAAAGTACATGCATGTGTGTATCTACATATATATATATATACACATACACACACACATATATATATATACACACAAATGTATGTTTATATGTAATTTTTTATAATCTTCCTAATTGCCTTTTGGGAGTGATTTTTTAAATATTCTTTTGGTAACCTGCCATCATTGAGTCAAGTCAATAAGAACTAATTAAGTGCCCTCCTATGTGCTAGGCACTCTGCTAAGCACTGGGGATACCAATAAAGGTGAAAACAGTCCTTGCCCTCAGGAAGTTTACGATCTACTAGGGAAGACAACATACAAAAAACTATGCACAAAACAAGGATAAATTGGCAATAATCTCCAAGGCAAGTCACTAATGTAAAAGAGGAGCACCAAAGGCTTCTTTTGGAAGGTGCTATTTTAGATGATACTTGAGGGAAATCATGGAAGCCAAGATAATCATTCAATTCTTTAAAGACTTTATTCATTAAAGATTTCCTTGGTGTGACCCAACTACCCTTTTCAATTCCATTTCTTAATGTTCCATTTCTACTTCTTTGTTTGGCACACTGGGAACTAAAATATTAGAATCAAAATGAGATGATGAAAATGGATTATTATAGAAACAATGAAAAATATATTTCATTGTATGTCTGTTTGCTGTCCTCTTGTAACTTTGATTCATTCACCAATGGATTTGGGGTGATGTGCTTTAATTGGATTTCATAACAAGTACTATGAAGGCATGGTTTCACGTCCACTGCTCTTTACTGTTTTGTGAATGAATACTATTAATAATCCTCTGCCATCCTCTGTAGTGTTTGACAACAAAGTTTGTCTTCTGAATTGTTTTCATCCTTGGCTGTCATGTCTCTCCATTGGGCAAATAGATGAAGTGTTTGCTGTCTAAAATGGTTTCTGGGTGCCTTTGGCTTCCTTGTTGTGTCAACTACTTTACATCAGTTAAACATTTGTGGAGAATTATATTAATTTGGATCAATAACTTTGTCCTTTATCTACCTGTATTTGGTATCAGGGTCCTATTTGAACAGAGCAGGTTGGAGAAGTTGAAGTTGTATGCAGTGTCCTTTTCTTATATTAATCTTTCTAACTTGGTCAGATTTTGGCCTTTGCCCTAATTGTGTCATGGCCTAAGTATGTACCAAGTGATTATTTAGAAATTACTACTACATTATTAACTGACCATCATCCTTAAAAGACAAGTCCATCTCATTCGTTGTGATGTTAGGTACTTTTCATGGCCTCTGCTTCCTTACTCTCTTCTTAAAGGAAATATTCATGAATACCTGAAAAAGGTACTCATTTTGAGGCTTCTTAGCAGTCTAAAAACTTCAGTCTCTTTCATTGCCTAAAACTGAACCTTCTTTTCCAAAGCAATTTTTCATCATACTCCTTTGTGCCCACCTTCATATTAAATTCACTGAGCATCTAAGCACTGGGGACACAAATAAAGGTGAAAACATTCTTTGCTCTCAGAGAGTTTATATTCTACTAGGGAAGACAGCATAAAAAACTACACACAAACAAGGATAAATTGGCAATAATGTCCAAAGGAAGGCGTGAATATTACAGAGGACCAGAAAAGTCTTCTTCTGGAAGGTGATATTTTTGCTGATACTTGAAGAAACCCAGGCAAGCCAAGATAATCATTCAATTCTTTAAAGACTTTGTTCACTTGGTTTAGACTAGCAGAGGTTCTTAACCTTTCTTTGTGCTATGAACCTCTTTGGCAGTCTCGTGCCCCTTCTCAAAATAATGTTGTTAAATGCATAATATGAAATACATGGGATTACAAAGGAAACTAATTATATTGAAGTACTAGGATCAAAATACAAGGGTAAAAAGTGCATGGACCATGGTGAAGAAACCTTGGATTAGAGCATCTTGTCAAATTCTTAATATAATATCTTTACTTTTGCATCCCCTGCATCTTAAGAGACAGCATCGCCTAAGCTGCAGTTTCCTGCTTGACTCCAGAGGACAGAAGTAGCAGCAACAAGAAATTGTTGAGAAGTATATTTCGATTTGATTTAGGGAAAATCTTCTAGAGTAGTGTAATTCTTTAGAGTAGCCTAAAATTAGAAAGGTGTTCCTCGAAAAAGTTAGAGGTCTTCAAGGAGAGGTTGAAAGATCGCTTGTCAGGGATGTTGTAGAAGAGATCTTTACTTAGGTATAGATTGTCCTGGATGACCTCTTGAGCTCCCTCCCCAATCTGAGATTCTATGATTCTGATTATCTTTACAGTTGTCTTTTTGCTTAAGCTCATATTTTGTAAAGCTAGATAAGATGGCCTAGTTTCCTGTTAAATGATGCTTCTTGTTTCCTTTTCCTATATGATAAAATCAACTCTACTAACTCCTTTGTTTACCTAGCTGAGTAGAACTTGGGGGTTATCCTTCCATTTAATAGCAACTTCCTCATGAATTCTGTCTTCATATTATAGGGACAATGTCAATGTCAATGTAGCTCCATTTTACAAAAATCTGTCAGTTTCTTAGTCATTGGACATTCAGGGCACCAATAGTTAAGCTAATGTTCATAGAAAGATTAAAAACAGTGTTATTGTTAGCACCCTATGCCTTCCCTTATGTCATCCCACCACTATGGAAGAAAGATGAGCTCAAATAAAACTATGGACAATTCATTGTGTGCTTTTCTTTCTGTCATGTGGCTGAAAACAAAATCCTCACTGAAAATCCAACCTAGGTTATAATGAGAATTTCTAGTAACCAGGTGTGTCCTCAAGCAGGGAGGAGGAGAATGAGCATATCTTAAATACCTACTATGTACCAGGGATTGTGCTAACCACTCTACAAATATAATCTCATTATCAGCCAATGTAATCTATTTTTAGTACTATATTTGAAGCCTTATTCATGGGATAACTAGCCAGAGTATCTGCATACGTTTAAAGAAACCAGAGTCACCTAACCTCCGTGCCTACATGAGATGGTGGAGTAGAATATTATTCCCCAGGTTTGTAATAATAATAACAATGCTGGTGAATTGAGATCTAGTAATATGACTGGTTGGTGTCAGACTCCAGTCAATGAGATCTAGCTACTCCTAAGTGTCAAAGAAATAGAGAAAGGAACATAAGATTTAAGCTGGTCCTAAGTGAAATTATTATGATGATCGCCTTAACAAAGGGGAAAGCCAAGCAACTGGTGTGCGTCTGAGATCACATGATGACAAGATAAACCAGAAAAGTCAAAATTATCATTATCTCACCTGCTGGAAATGTTTTAGCACAGATGAATCTGAACATGTAAAGTGGGCAAACTATGAGACCACATGAAGACTGAAGACAAATATTTTCATTATGCCCCAATACTATATCATCTCAAAATTAGAAGCACCTCATCAAAGGCAGAGCATTCATGCAGCCTTCTGTCAATAGTACCATCAGCTCCAAGTTACAGAGCACACATATTGCTACCAGTACAGGGCAATTATAAAGAAAAATCTGTAGGCTTTTATTAGATGAAATAAGATGAAATCAAGAAATTACTAAAAAATAAAGATAACCTGAAGTCATTGAAAATCTTTGCTAAATAATAGCTAGCATGGACATAAAATTTTAATGTTTGCAAGGCACTTTACTTATCATTTGATTCCTGTAACAACCCTGTGAAATAGGCACTGTTACTATCTCCATGGAAATGATAACTGAAAACTGAGTCTCAGGGAAGTTAAACAATTCATCCAGGGTCACATAGCTGGAGAGTTCACACAGGGCAAACGCTCACATGGTGCTCAGAAGAAGCAATACAAGGACAGTCTCAAGGTCTCTCTTAAGAACTTTGGAATTGATTGTGTGACATGGTAGACACTGGCACAGCAACACTCAGCATGGTGTGTCCACATCAGAGAAGGTGCTGTACTCTATGAGCAAAGCAGAATTGAAACAGCTCGAAAGAAACACAGGATCCACAAATTTAGAGAATCCATCCCAAATGTTCACATGGACTATTTGTGCCTGACTTGTGGTAAAGCATTCCAAACTTGTATTGGTCTGATCAGCCACAGTTGGATACACTGTAACTTGACTCTAGCACTAAGATGTCATTTTGGTCTTCTTCAAGAACAAAGGAGGACAAACAAATGTTTGAGGTGAGATTTGAACCAATGCCTTCTTAACTCCAAGTCCAGTCTATCTATATGTCTCTCTGTCTCTATTTTTCTCTCTCTGTCTCTGTCTCTCTGTCTCTATCTGTCTGTATCTGTCTATCTTCTCTGTCTTTTTCTCTGTCTCTCTGACACACTCTCTCTCTCTTTCTGTGTGTGTGTGTGTGTGTGTGTGTGTGTGTGTGTGTGTGTGTGTGCGTGTGTAGGCACTATGTGCCTCAATCAATACAAACCCCAGAAATTAAACTTAATCATGAAATGACAAAAAAACACCAAAGTCTCAAATAATTTTGAAAAAGAGATGGACATACCTAGACCAGAGATTTGAAAAGACCTTTTTGAGGAGGGTTATATGAATCTAATTAATATAGTTATGCCAAAACAAAACAAAATAGTATTTTAAAAACTGGCATGTTGATATAACCATCACAGAGCACTCTACCAATATTTGACAGAAAATATAAAAACATATCAGCATCTGAAAAAAATAGTATATTTGGTAGCCATTGCCATGGTAAAAACCATAGGAGGAAAAGTGGAGTTATAAAGGAATATTGTCAATAATAAACATCAAAAGTATCCATGGCAGTAGCAAATTGAGAGATCTATTAAAGATCTGAAGAAATACATTGGAAGATTATATCAATATCTATTTAGTATGAAGAATAGATAACTCAAAACACATGGCACCACATTAAAGTCAACAAGAAAGAAATGTACATTGGAATTCAGGTAGGAAAAAAGATATCAAAAATTCTGCACTCCTTAAACTAGCAATTGAAAACAAAGGTTGAAAGTTTAATGCATTGTTTAGAAAATAGGAAAAGAATGAATTCTTCCCAACTCCATGATACCAATATGGTCTTTGTCCATAGACCAGGAAGATATAAAACATAGAAAAAAAAAACTAAAGGCCAATATATCTACTAAATATTAACACAAAAACATACAATAAAAAATTAGTAAATATGTTGTAGCAAAGCTCGAATATATTATTGTACAATATATTGTTGTTGTTCAGTCATTTTTTCAGTGATGTCTGACTCTTTGTGATGCCATTGGGAGTTTTCTTGTCAAAGATACTGGAGTAGTTTACTATTTTCTTCTCCAATTCATTTTACAGATGAGGAAACTAAAGCAAACAAGGTTAAGAAATTTGCCCAGGGTCACACATAGCCAGCATATGCCTGAGGCCAGATTTGAACTCAGAAAGAAGAGTCTTCCTGACTTCAGGCCTGGTATTCTATCCACTGTGCCGCTTAGTTGCCATGCCACCTAGCTGCTATCTTTACTAATATTTTGTTGTATATTAACAAGGATTATATACTATTACCACATAAGATTTATAAGCTTTTGATAAAATCCAGCAACTATTACTGTTTTTAGAAATGTTTAGCAATATTTTTAAAAATAGGAATAAATAGACCTTTCTTTAACATAGTGTGTCCATAAGACAAAATGGGCTCCTTAGCATTTGAGGAGTTTGGCTTTTGTTTACTTTGTTTACCTTGAGTGAAAGTACTTTCAGCTGTTAAGTACTAAGCCCCAGGCCCAAAGCCCTATCAGGTGTGAAACCTGTGTGGGCGTAGATTAATGACTTAAGAAGGGCCAACTCGGGAATCAGTTGGTCTCTGGTCTCTGGTCTCTGGTCGTTGAGGCAGGGCTTGAGAATGCCAGAGGCTCGGCTTTGAGGAGAGGTGAGAAACTACAGCTGAAGCTGAAAAAAAAAGCAGAAGCAGGAGCTGCAGAAGCAGAGGCCGACCCGTGTGGACCCAGGAGTGCAAGCAACAACTTGAGGCCAGTAAATATGATTTGGCTAAATATTATCTTGTTTTTTGGTGGCCTCCTGGTTACTATTGTGAGGCGGGCCTATTGGGCCTGGGGTCTTTTGGTCAAGATGTCAGAATGGGGAGGCTGGTGTGCAAATCTGTTGCTCTGGGGCCTAAATAAATGTTTTGATGCTTTCTACTTAGAGAATCCCTCATACCTTGCAATTTCGAACCATTCAAACACATACATGATTATATTTGAGATTATAAATTCAGCCTTCCTACTACACATAGCCAATACTTATCAATCTAATACCCAGAGCTAGCATTATAAGTAATGGTGGAAAGCTAAGAGTGCTTCCAAAAAAAACAAGGATGAAGTAAATATGTCCATTATCATCACTACTATTTAACATAGTGCTAGAAAAGTTAGTTATAAACAATAAGACAAGAAAAAGAAATGAACATAACTGACATAGGCAAAGAGAAAACGATTAACTATAGATCTCAAAAGAATCAACTAAAATTAATTAAAACAATAGTAAAGTTGCCAGATATAAAATAAATCTGCATAAGTTATTAACATTTCTGAATTGTACCTAAAAAACCCAGAAGGAAGAAATAGAAAAACAAATTCTATTCAAAATAGCTAAAGAATATGTAACATATTTGCAAGTCTGCCTATCAAGATGCATAGAACTATATGAATATAACTCCAAAATACTTTTTTACAGAAACACAGATCTAAATAACTGCCAATATTTTAATTGCTCATGGATAGATCATGCCAATTTAGTAAAAATAGCGATACTTCTTAAATTTATTTACTTGTAAAGTACCATAACAATCACATTACCAAAAGACTGCATTATATTGCTAGAAAGATAAAATAACATTAATTCAGAGGAAGAAAAGGTCAAGAATTTCAAGGGAAATAAGGAAGAAAAGTGGAAGAGAAGGAGACCTAAGAATACTAGTTTTCAAATCATACTACAAAGAAATAATATCAAAACTATTTGATACTGATTGGAAAAAATAGAGCACTGGAATATATTTGGTATACAACACTCAAAAGCAAATGAAGATAATAGCATAGTGTACAGTAAACCCAAAGACTCCAGCTACTGAAGTAAGGATTCACTATTCAGCAAAAACTTCTAAGAAAACTTGAATGCAATCTGGCAAAAACTAGATACAGATTAACAACTCACTCCATATAGCACTAGATATATAAATTAGACATGAAAGATCATATCATAAACAAATTAGAAGAGAAAGGAAGAATATTAGCTTTGACATCTATAGTTGGGGAAAAGTTTATGATCACACAAGAGATTGAATGGATCACAGAAGATGATCAATTTTATTACATAAAATTAAAAAGATTTTGCAGACACTAAACAGCTAAAATTAGAAAAAAATTAATAACTGTTTTTATAAAAACCTCTGCAGTAATTTTCTTTGATAAAGCACTTACTTGTATCTAACAAATATAAGGAACTAGTCCAAATGTATAAGACAAAAACTAATTTCCCACAGTTTAGTGGACCAAGGCATTCTTCAAAAGAAGAAAGTCAGATTATCAACAGCCATTAAAAATACTTTGAATCATTAATAATTAGAAAAATGCAAATTAAAATAACCATAAAATTCTACCTCCTACCCATCATATTAGTGAAAATTAAAAATGAAAAATGATAATTCTTACAGGAGTTGTGGGAAAATAGGCACACTAATATACTGTTATTGGAGTTATGAATTGGGCCAACCATTTAGAAGAGCAATTTGGAAATATGACCTAAAAGGTTATTAACCTGTGCTTACCTTTTGACCAACCACATTATTATTAGGCCTACATCCAAAAGAGATCAAAGAAAGAGAAAATGGACTCATATTTACAAAAATGCAGCTTTGTAGCAGCTCTTTTTAAAGCAAAGAACTGGAAATTAAAGAGATGCCCATCAATTCAGTAATGAATTAACAAATTATAGTACGTATTGTTGCACCATAAAAATGATGAAAGGGGTGGTTTTAGATAATTCTAGGAAGACATATGAATTGATGCAGGATGAAGGGAAGAGGCTGAGAAAACATTATGCAATAAAAACTTTATAAAGAAAAACAACTTTGAAAGACTTAAAAACTCTGATGAATTTAATGACCAACCATGATTTCAGAAGATTAATGATAAAGTATTCTACCCACCTCCAGACAGAGAAAGACACACTTTTTTGATATAATCAATGTGGACATTTATTTTGTTTGTCTGCAATATACATCACAATTTCATCATTTTGGACGGAAGTGGAAAGGAGAGAGGGCCTGAAGATAAGGTATAAAAACAATGAAAAAGAAAAGAAGGAAAAGAAATATTAAAGAATATTTTAATTCACACAAAAGAGTATAAAAAAGACCAGAAGCATTCATGGACAAGCAGAACAGCTTTGAAAGTTGCATGTTGACACAAGTTATATGTTATGACTTTTTTGGTGGCAGTTGGGGTTAAGTGACATGCCTAGGGTCACAAAGTTGGTAGTTAATGACTTTTATAACAAGTTACTCTATATTCAAAAAGAAATCCATAAAAGAGTTCTGAAATTTAATGTAAAATCCTCTTTCTCTTGTACTATGTACATATAAATTACAAATTTATTTGGTATTAAGTTCAGAATAAAACAAAATTAAATACTTTATACAGTCTCTCTGTTACATAGATGTTTTTTCTCTAATAATGCCAAAATAGTTTTTGGATTCAATAAGTATAAAATTCTTAATATAAGCCAAGGAAAAATAGAGACTGAAGTTTGAATTTGAAGTTTGAATTGAACTAATGGATCAAGGCAATACATATAAAAACCTTGGTCTCCTCCAAGCAAAATATATCAAGCATAGAACTATCAAGGAAAAAGCTGTAGTTATGCATGTCATGATGCTTACTGGCATCCTGAAATAAAATCTTACAGGCAAAACACATTCAAAGTAACTCAGGCCTTTGGTATTATCGTATGTGTGTGTATTATATATTTAAATATATTTATGTATGTATGTATATTTCTTTAATTTACCATAACAAAATTTAAAAATATCCTAGAGCCAAGATGGCAAAGAAAAAATAATTCAGCTGAGCTTTCCAAAATTCCCACCCAACAGCTCTAAAATAACACCTCAAATGAAATTGTGGAGTGGCAAAACCAACAACAGGTTGAGTGAAATAATTTTCTAGACAATGACAATTTAGGAGGTTGACAAGAAAGAATAAGTAGAAGGGAGACCAGATTAATGGAGGTAGTGGTCAAAAGCAAAACAGAGTTTTGAGGAGAGACAGGGTAAAAAAAGTGGGAGAGAAGAAAAAAACAGAAAAAATAGGATGGAGCAAAATGCAGTTATTAATAATAATTGTAAATGTAAATGGGATGAAGTCATCCATAAAATGAAATCAGACAGCAGAATGGATTAGAAACCAGATTCCAACAATATGTTGTTTACAAGAAATACACTGAAAAACAGAGAGAAACACACAGAGAAAAAATAAGGAGCTGGAGCAGAACCTATCGTGCTTTAGCTCACGTTAAAAAACAACTGGGGTAGCAATCAAAATCTCAGACAAAACAATAATAAACATAATTAAAAATGATAATCAAGGAAACTACATTTTGCTAAAAGTTACCATGAACAATGAAGCAATATCAAAACCAGACATATATCATGAAATTTCATAGCATCCAAATTCTTAAAGGAAAAAAATTAAATGAGTTACAGGAGGAAATAGATAACAAAACTATACTGGGGGGAACCTCAACTTTCCCCTCTCAGAACTAGATAAATCTAACCTTCACATAAACAAGAAAGAAGTTAAGAGATGAATGGAATTTTAGAAAAGTTAGATATGAGAGACTGCTGCAAAAAACTGAAAGGGAATAGAAAGGAGTATACTTTTTTTCTCAGCTTATGTGGCACTTTCACAAAAATTACCATGTATTTGGGCAGAAAAACCTAACAACCAGACACAGAAAGGCAAAAATATTAAATTGATCCTTTTCTGACCATAATGTGATAAAATTACACTCACTAAAGAGTCAGAGAAACATATATTAAAACTTAATTGGAAACTAAACAATGTAATCCTAAAGAGTGAGTGGGTTAAAGAACAAATCATAGAAACAATAAATCACTTCATTAAAGAGAACGAAAATAATGAGAGAGCATTACCAAAATTTATGGGATGAGGCCAAAGTAGTACTTAGGTGAAACTTTTTATCTCTAAACTCTTACATCAATAAAATAGAGAGACAGCAGATAATGAATTGAGCATTCAACTAAAAAACAACTGGAAAAAATAAATTAAAAATCCCTAATTAAACACCAAATTGAAAATTCTGAAAATCAAAAGAGAGATTAACAAAACTGAAAGCAAGAAAACTATTGAACTAACAAATTAAACTAGGAACTTTTTTGGGGGGCAGAGGAAAATAAAATAGATAAATTGTTGGTTAATTTGATTTGAAAAAAAGAAAACCAAATTACCAGTATCAAAAATGTAAAGGGTAAATTTACAATTAATGAAGAAGAAATCAAAGGAGTTATTTTGCCCAATTATATGCCAATAAAACTGAAAATCTGAGTGAAATGGATGAATATTTTCAAAAATATAAATCTCCCAGTTTAACAGAAAAGGAAATAGATATTTAAATAACATTATCTTAGAAAAACAAATTGAACAAGCTACCAGTGAGCTCCCAAAGCTTTAAAAAAAATGCTAACTGGACCCAGCCCCAACAGGAATTCCTAGAAAAGTTAAAAAAAATAAGAGTGGTATAGGAAAAACTGGGGAAAGAAATGAGAGTGATGCAAAAAAAAAATATGAAAAGAGAATTACCAGCTTGGTAAAATAGACACAAAAATATTAAAGGAAATAATACCTCAAAATAGAATTCATCAACAGGAGAAATAATTTAAGAATTATTGGATTACTTGAAAGCCATAATCAAAGAAAAAGTCTAGAAATTATATTTCAAGAAATTATCAAGGAAAACTGCCCCCAATATCTTAGATCCAAAAGGTAAAATAGAAATTGAAAGAATCTTCCTATCACCTCCTCAAAGAGATCCCAAAATGAAAACTCCCAGGAATATTATAGCCAAATTCCAGAGCTTCCAGGTCAAAGAGAAAATATTGCTAGCAGTCAGAAAGAAATAATTCAAATATCATGGAGCCACAGTCAGGATCACATAAGATTTAGTGGCTTCCACCTTAAAGGAATGGAGGGGCTTAGAATATGATATTTCAAAAGGCAAAGGAGCTAGGATTGCAAGCAAGAATAACCTGCCCACCAAAAATGTCAGGGGAAAAAATTGATATTTAGTGAAATTAAAGACTTTCAAGCATTTTCTGAGGAAAAGACCCAAGACAAAAAGAAAATTTGACATTCAAATATAAGACTAAAGAGAAGCATAGAAAGTAAACATGAAAGAGTAATCATAAGGGTCTCAGTAAAGTTAAACTATTTACATCCCTACATGGGAAGATGAGACATGTAACTTCCAAGAACCATATCATTATTATGACCATCACAAGGAGTTTACATAGACAAAGGACAAGGATGTGAATTATGTTATAATGATTTCAAAAAAGAAATGAAGAGGTGAGAAATAGAGCATAGACAATGGACAGTTAGGTGATGCAATGGATAGAGTACCAGGCCTGGAGCCAGGAAAATTCATCTTCAAATCTGGCTTCAGACTCTTACTGTCTGTATGACTCTGGGCAAGTCACTTAACTCTGTATCTGGAGAAGAAAATAGCAGACCTCTCCAGTATCTTTGCCAACAAAGCTCCAGATGAGATCATGAAGATCAGGCATGACTGAAAATGATGGAACAACAATAGACAATGGAGTAATATCAAAAATTGATACAGAAAGTTTTTCTGATAAAGACCTCATTTCTCAAGTATATTCTGAGTATAGAACTTAATAAAATTTATGACAAAAAAAGAATGATTACCCAATTAATAAATGTTCAAAGGATATGAATGGGCGGTTTTCAGAAGAAAAAAAGCTATCTATAGCCATATGAAAAAATGCTCTAAATCACTATTGATTACAGAAAAGTGAGTTAAAATAACTCTGAGGTACTACCTCACACCTATCAGAAATGATGAACACTGGAGGGAATGAAGGGGAAATAGAGCCACTAATGAATTCTTGGTGGAGTAGTGAACTTCTCCAATCATTCTGGAGAACAACTTGAAATTGGGCCAAAGGGCTATAAAACAATGTATACGCTTTAACCCCACAATGCCAATGCTAGGTCTATGTCCCAAAGAGATCAAAGAAAAAGGAAACGGACCTATATGTACCAAAATATTTATAGCAGCTTTTGTGTGGTGGCAAAGAATTAGATATCCAGGGAATGATCATCAATTGGGGAACAGCTGAACAAGTGGTGGTATGTGGTTGTAATAGTATATTATTGTGCTATGGGAAATGAAGAGGGCATGGTTTTAGAAAAAAAACATGGCAAGATCTATATGAACTGATGCAAAATGAAGTGAGGAGAACTGAGAAATCATTAGGCACAGTAACACAGTAATAGCAATGTTGTAATAGTAATCAACTGTAAAAAATTTCACTACTCTGACTAATATAATAATCCTAGATGATTCCAAAGTACTTAGGATGAAAACATGCCAAACACCTCCAGGGAGAGAACTGATGAGCTCTGAGTATAAATGGAAGCATAATTTTCTTACTTATGAGCTTGTGAACAAGTTTTGACTATATTAATGTTTTGGTTCCAGCAGTTGTTGAATTTATTGAATCATCAAGGCTGCTTTGAGGACTCTCTAGATATTTGTTGTCTATGAAAATGGTGAACTTGTGATCTATAATAGTAGCTCACTTTTTAATAAGTGCTAATTTTTTCAACATGATGTATTATTATATGGATTTTGCTTTTTCCTTACTTCATCTGCATTAGTTAACAAACCACAACACTTTAAAAATAATCCTACTGTAATTTCTGGTAGTGATGAGCTTGTCTGAATTGGTATCATAAACTTACCTAGTTCTTTAAATAAATCAACGTGACTCAGCCATTTTTGACACCTTTTTGTTGATATATTGTTGGTTACATTCTTGTGGATGCTACTCATGGAGGACCTTTTGAGTTTACTTTCAAATCTTAATTGTTTCATAGATTCCATATGGAAGTAATCACTTTTAGTTATATTTGCTAAATCCAAAGGTGTGCACCTATTATCAGGCTTTACTATGGATGGATGAAATTATGTCTGCTTGTTCCAAAATTATTTCTATATGTTTTCTATCTGTTTATCCTGTGTGCCGAGGGCATCTATCAGCCCTTCTCTTCCATTATGATAAGTAACTGTTGAACTTTATATGGCTGCTTTAGAATGATGGTCCTACATTTTATTTATTTTTTCTATTTTAGAAATTTTATTATTTATTTATTTTAAACATTCTTTTCTTTTTAAATATTGAGTTCCTAATTCTCTCTCTTCCTCCCAAGCCTTCTCTTACCCACTGAGAAGGCAAGCAATATTTCAATTATGCCTGTAAAATATTGTAAAACATTCCCATATTTGCTATATTTTTTTAAAAAGCAATAAAATAGGAAATAACATCAACTTATAAAAATTAGAATACATTTTAATCAGTGGTGCTACATGAGATGGAAGTCATACAGAACAAAAAAAATCTTTCAAAATATAGATCAAATAGAAGAAATCAAAACTGTGTGAGACCAGGATAAGGTACACATCAACCCTATTGTTTTCTCTACTAACAATTGTCCTAAAGATACTTTAAATGTGCCTAGGGAAGCTGAATTTACATTCCAATAATATGATTTAGTTGCAAAAAGCAGCAATTTTATGTGTCTATGAAATGTTGCACAGACTAATGAACTTAAAATAATAATATCAGTATAGCATCTTGTCTCAGAATTATTTGTATGTGAACTCTACTGGACAATAGCAACTCATATTATATGTTTTAATATTTAAAAAGTGCTTTTCTCATGACTACCTTATGAAATAGGCTGTAAGAATACTTTTGTCTTCAATTTACAGATGAGGGAACTGAGGCTGGGAGAGATTAAGTAATTTGCCTGTGGTCACAGAGTTATTACATGCTAGAGCTTGGATTGAAAAGCACTGTGCTATTAAGCACTGTCCTTGGAATCAGAAAGATCTGGGTTCAAATCCTCCCTAAAATACAAATTAGCCATGTGATTCTAAGTGACTCACCAGTCCTTGTCATCTCAACTTCCTCATTTTTGAAATGTAAGAAACTAATAACCCTTAAGTTTTCTTCTGAGACATTAAATACATGATCATTCAACCTTCTTCATTCAATCATAACTCTACCACCTCTTTGACTTCTTCTTAGATCCCCTAAACAGAAGCAGTCTCTTCATCTAACACAGAGCTAATTGTAGCACTTAAAAAATGTTTACTGTGTATTTTGTCACTAAATATAACTACACTTGTGAGTTCAAAAGAGGGGATAGCAATGAATGATAATGATTACACTTAGCCACTTCTGCTTCCAATAGCTGCCTCCTATTCCAAAGCCTCATTGGGAGAAGAAACATAGTTGGGTTCTCTAATGCTTTGCCAGTGGAGCAGAAGCTCTGTCAATTCTTACCAGGCTGGAAATACTCTGAATATGGGCCTTCTGACAGCCTATATAACTGTTATCTGAAAATTAGCCTAAGTTCAGGGAGGCTCATCACTAGGTTGGCTGCAGGGTGATTAATGGTTCTGTCACAGCAGTTCTCAAAGGTCACATCCCAAGGCAGAGAGGGGTTGTAATCTGGGTCAGTGGACATAACACTCACACTGACAAAATCATGGAGCCTTGAAATTTTGAAGTATACATTCCCTCCACATCATAAACATGCACTTCCGAAAGACAGGGAAACACCTTCGGACATGGATAAGTTCCAGCAAGAGGACAGAGTTGAACCCATTTTGCCCTCCAGAAACATAAGACATTTCTTCTCTGATGTATCTGTCGAGAAAGAAGAAAAGTCATTTGCAAGGAATCAGACCATCAACTTTCTAAAGGGATAGGAGCCCTAGATGTTGCAAAACAAAATTCGATAGTAAAAGTACAAATGACCCAACTAAGAGAATTGTTCTGTGCAGAAGCATTGGCTGTTTCAGTAGAACCAGATGAAAACTTAGGATCATAGAATTTTGCAATTGGAAAAGACCTTAAAGATAATCTTCTTTCAGTCCCTTATTTTGAAAGAGAAGGAAAAGAGTGAAATGGAGGGGGGAGGAAGAGAGGGAAGGAGAGTGAGAGAAGGGAGAAAGAGAGGAAGAGGGACAGATGGTTAGGGTCAGATGGAAGAAGAAAGAAAGAAAGAAAGAAAGAAAGAAAGAAAGAAAGAAAGAAAGAAAGAAAGAAAGAAAGAAAGAAAGAAAGAAAGGAGGGAAGGAGGGAGGGAGGAAGTAAGAAAGAAAGAGAGAAAGAAAGAAAGAAAGAAAGAAAGAAAGAAAGAAAGAAAGAAAGAAAGAAGGAGGGGGAAGGAAGGAAGGAAGGAAGGAAGGAAGGAAGGAAGGAAGGAAGGAAGGAAGGAAGGAAGGAAGGAAGGAAGGAAAAGAGAGACAGAGAGAGACAGAGAGAGAGAGAGAGGAAGAACTGAGGCAAAGTTACATAAGTAGAAAGGAAAGAAGCAGATGCAAGTTCCAAACACAGATCATCTCCAGATTGTTCTTTCCATACCATAGTACCTTGTCAGAGTATCCTCAAAAAACTAATCTCAGCTATGGGCAAATTGAATGAAAGAATTCTGTGAATCATGAGGTTACAAAATATATGAGGGCAAGAAAAACATTTCTGAAAGCAGCAGAGGTTGTGAGGGAAGATTATAAATGGCTCTACCAAGGAATCAGGATAAGCCCATGAGTGATTATGAAAAATTAAGAAGACTTTACCTCAAAGAACCTTCTGAGAGGCAGCAGAGCCTAAAGGTGGAATGAGACCTCCAGCTAAGAATTAATCACTCATACTAAAAGAGTGGTAGAAATAGCACAGAATGACCATGGGTCAACATCAACCTGCAAAAAAATAATGGCATAGTGGTGCAACCCTCTCTATACCTTTTGAATCAAGTGTCATATCTTGACTGTGAAGATATTGCAGATTTGTGAGACAAATTAAATTGTTATTAAATGGAAAATGTCCAATATATGATGGAAATTGGTCCTGAACACCTCCAGGAGGGTGGAACTGCATTGTACAATTCACTGAAAGAGAGCTTCATCCTTGACTATCTCTTAATGATCAGGTCCACCAGGTAAGATCTTCACGTATTTAAGTAAAAAGTAGCATGTCAGTGAGCCCTCTCCCAGATAATATAGGATGTAAAGCCAGAAAAGACTTCAGAGATGATCTCTTCTTAACTTAGGATCCATGGACTCTAAAGGGGTTGTGTATAGGTTTCAGGGAGTTTGTGAACTTGGGTGGGGACAAAATTACATTCCTTATTTCACTAATTTTTCATTTACTCCAAAAAAATATTCTGATGAGCTATTCATATGTTTTACCAGGCTGCCAACATCGTTGACAATATTAAAAAAAAGAAGGGATAAAAAGATCTTATCCAGCCTCCTCATCTTACAGATTAAACAGCTGAGGCCCCAAAAAGGCTGAGCGACTCGCCCAAAATCACACAGATCAGAAGTAATAGGGCTGGGTTTCAAAGCCAAGTTCCTTGATTCCAAATCTAGCATGTTCTTCCTACAATAATATGTGACCTATGAGGTCTCAACCAGTTTAGGACTGAAGCGAGAGCACTAGTAAAGGAAAACATCATTGATCTGGGAGTCAAGACACCTAAGTTCACATGCAGACATTGCCATATAATTAGTTTTTATGGTGTTGGGCAAATCACTTCACCTATCTGGGCCTCAGGTCCCATGCTTGTTAAATAAAGAGGCCAAATCAGATGAAGTCTAATATTCTGTGGTCCAATAATTGTATTACCTTAGTCCAGCTTGGCATCCAAAGCCCCTTTGGGCAGTCGTTCTCAGCAGCCAGAGGCTCTTCTCTATTTCAGCCCCAGGTGGTCTGTTTCCAGTGTACCTGTGAGAGCTAATTAAAGGAATGACCTTAGTTTGTTTGCCTTTCTAGTGCTCTAATAAACTAGTAAATCCACGACACTTTCTTTGTTTCTTCTAATCCCTCTCACAAATAAAGGAAAACAGAAGGAAAAAAAACAACAGAACAAAATGGGACTATGTCTCAAGACAAACAGCAGAAACTGTCATGACTCCTTTTGCTAGAACAAAGGGGTGTAACTTTTCATATCACTCTTTTTAGAGGTAGAGTGTACAATAGGCTTGAAAGTCTCCCACTTCTGCAATTTGCTTCTTTCAGTGGCAGCTGCTGGATAGATGTAGCTCCCTTTAATCATAATTCCTTTCTAAATAACAGATTGAGTTAACAAAGTGCCCTTAAAAACAATTTTTCACCGATGCAAAGCATATCAGAACAGAATCAAACAGAAAACATAAGAAAGGTGTTTGAGCATAAATGTAACCTGGTATCATGATGAGAGTGCCTGTGTGTGAGATGCTTTTCAAAGAAGTATTGTCTCTTCAGAAGTTAGAAATAATATCATCATAATTATTATTGTTGTTGTTTGGGTCTCATCATTTTAAATGAGGTTCAGGTAGAAAGAGTCCTGGGACAAGGAACAATCATCATCATCACTGACTATGTTATTTCTGAAGTGAAAAAACACTGAATATTGCCCTGACAAAAATAAAAGGTCAGCCACGTTTTCTCATGAGATCACTTGATGGGGAAATTATTTCCTGCAGAATTCAGCTTTCAAGAACATCCAATAAACTTTGTGGTCTGATTGACCAAACTGTTCTCATTTGTTTTCTTCCAAGATGCCTGGCTGAACATGATAGAACTGTAATTCTAGAAGGACCTCAAAATATCTAGAACATTTGTCTTTTTGGAGACGAAATTGCACTTACCCTAACCCACTCAAATAGACTCTTCAAAAGTCTGAGCTTTCAGTGGCTACTAGTTCTTTAGACATTTCTTCTCCCTTAATCCTCTCACCTCCCCTGCCATTTCCTCAATTGAAATCACAAATATTGTTGCAATAGTGACTTCAGTAAGAGAGGCACTTAAAAAGGTCTCTGGGAAAAACAGAGGACTTTAAAAGTTCTTGCTTTACATTGCTGATAATGTTAACTTTCAGAAGATAGAGGCATGAGGGAAACAACTGTTTTGAACTTGACTTTGATTCGAAAGGAAATACTAGTTGGAAAATTAAAAACAATGGGAGTGTTGAGAAGAAATGAACTTGCCATCTTAGAGTTTGTGATAGACAAGAATGGAGAACACTGGAAATAGTCTAATGTGTACAAGAAGCTTTAAAGAAATGGCTTTCAAAGTTTAGTGAAAAGATAGATATGATCCCATGGGATTCATATATGGGATCAACTTTAAAAGGGAAATTGGCTCCCCCTCTCCTTTTACCTTGTCCCTCCCCACCAGTATTTTGTTTCTAACTACCACCTCCCCCAATCTGCCCCCCTTTCTAGTAGCTCCCTCATTCTCTTGTTCCCTTCTCCTCTTATTTTCTTAGAGGGGATTATTGAGGAGCCACAGTCAGAATTATTCAAGATTTAACAATTTCTATGTTGAAGAATTGTAAGGCATGGAATATGATATTCCAGAAGGCAAAGGGGCTTGGATTACAAGCAAATTTGAGCATAATCCTTACGGGGGAAATGGATATTTAATGAAATACAGGACTTCCAAACATTCCTGATGAAAAAGCCAGAGCTAAACATAAAATTTGATTTTCAAATACAAGACTCAAGAGAAGGATAAAAAAGGGAAACAAAAAAGAGGAATCATAAGTTATCCAAAGAGATTAAACTGTTTACATCCCTACATGAGAAGATGATATTTGAAATTCTCAAGTACTGTATCACTATTAGGGAAGTTCAAAGGAGTACACATAGCCAGAGGATAAAAGTGTAAGGTGACTTTGATGGGATGACATAAAAAATTAAGGGGTAAGATAGAGGATTGCACTGGGAGAAGAGGGAATGGGGTAAATTATCTCACGTAAAGAGGCACAAACAACCCATTACAGTGGAGGGAAAGAAGGGAAGGAAGTAAGCATTGCTTAAACCTTACTCTCATTGGATTTAGCTCAGATAGGGAATAACATATACTCTCAGTTGGGTATAAAAGTCCATCTTACCCTAGGTGGAGAGAAAGGAACAAGAAAAGGAGGGAGTTGATAGAAGGAAAAGCAGAATGAGAGAGGTGGTGGTCAGAAGCAACACACTGGTGAATAGGACAGGTGAAAGGAAAGAGAGAGAGAGACAGAGAGAGAGAGAGAGAGAGAGAGAGAGAGAGAGAGAGAGAGAGACAGACAGACAGACAGACAGACAGACAGACAGACAGACAGACAAACACAGACACAGAGACACACAGAAAGAGACAGAGGCAGAGACAGACGGATACAGACAGAGATACAGAGACAGGTATAAACTGGGGAAAAATAAGATGGAGGGAAATACACAGTTAGCAATCATAACTGTGAATGTGAATGGAATGAACTCACCCATAAAAGAGAAGCAGATAGAAGAGTGGATTTAAAACTGGAATCCTACAATATGTTGTTTAGAAGAAACACATCTGAAGCAAGGAGACACACACAGAGTAAAGGTAAAAGACTGTAGGCAAAGAGATTATGCTTCAGCTGAAGTAAAAAAAAAAGCAGGGGTAGCAATCAAGATTTCAGACAAAGCAAAAGCAAAAATAGGTCTAAATAAAAGAGATATTAAAGGGAACTACACATTGAACTTCATACAATGAAACAATATCAATAATAAACACACATGCACCAAATGGTATAGTATCCAAATCCTTAAAGAATTTAAAGAGATTATAGGAAGAAATAAACAATAAAACTATATTAGTAGGGGACCTAAATTTTATCTCTCATAACAAGATAAATCTACCCACAAAATGAGTAAGAAAGAAATCAAAATGAATAGAATTTTAGAAAAGTTAGATACACTAGACCTCTGGAGAAAATTGAATGGGATAGAATGGAATAAACTTTTTTCTCAGTGGTATATACCACCTACAGAAAAACATGACCATATATTAAGGTATTGATACCTCACAATTTAAATGCAGAAAGACACAAGCTTTAAATGCATCCTTTTCAGATCATAATGGAATAAAATTACATTCAATAAAAGCCAGTGGATAGATTAAAATTAAATGGAAACTGAATAATCTAATCCTAAAGAATAAGTGAGTCAAAGAACAAATCATAGAAACAACCAATAATTTCATTAAAGAGGACAACAATGGGACAACATGCCAAAATATATGAGATGCAGCCAAAGCAGTACTTAGGGGAAATTTTATATCTCTGAACACTTACATCGATAAAAGAAGGCAAATGCAGATCAATAAATTGGACATTCAAATAAAAGAAAATTAAAATCTCCAATTGGTGCAGAGCCAAGATGGCAGAGAAAAGGTAGGGATTTGCCTGAACTCTCCCCCAAACCCCTCCAAAAAACTTTAAACAATACTTCAAAACAAATTCCGAAGTGGCATAAGCCACGAAAGGATGGAGTGAAACAATTTTCCAGGCCAAGACAATTTAGGTCAGCAAAAAAGATCTGTCACACCAGGGTGAGAAAGGAGCACAGTTCAGCACATCCAGGCCCCAGCAAACCAGCAATAGAACGTGGGGCAACTGAATTCAAAGGTGCAGTGGCAGTTTCTGAACCTCTCAGTCCACAGATGGTAAACAGGTCAGACCACAGGTCAGAAGGAGATTTCTGGAATCCCTTTGCTGTTAACAGGGCAGGACTCTGTTGCATTGCCCACATTCAGATCTGGGTCACATCCTGGATCTCAGTCCTGGGACGAGGACCAGCACTAGCACATGAGGCTTGCAGCGACAGTGGAACTGGGACCATTCCAGTGTGGGAAAGAGTGCTTGTGGTCACTTGCAGACCAGAGCACAGCTTAGGAGAATTGCAAATGCCTCTCTTGCTACATCATACTACCTTAGAAGAACCAAAAACTTACAGGTTCCCAGAATTATCTTTGAAAACAGCTGCAAAAGATTGGAACAGTGTCCCCTCTACTCTAGAAGCAGAGTCCCACTTTAGCACAGAGTTAAAAGTTAAGAAATAGGCTTGGAAAAGGAGCAAACAGCAAAAAAGATCCTGACTACAGAAAGTTTCTAGGTGACAGGGAAGATCAAAACACAAACTCAGAAAAAGACAACAAAGTCAAAACCAGTACATCAAAAGCCTTAATTGGTCTCAGGCTGTGGAAGAGCTCAAAAAGGACTTTTAAAATCAAGTGAGAGAGGTAAAGCAGAAATTTGGAAAAGAAATGAGACCAATCCAAGAAAATAGTAAAAAAAAGTCAACAGCTTGGTAAAGGAAGCACAAAAATGATTGAAGAAAATAACTCCTTAAAAAAGAGAACAGGTCAAATAGCAAAAGAAGCACAAACATTCAATGAATAGAAGAATGCCTTGAAAATAATTAGCCAAATGGAAAAAGATAGACAAAAATTCACTAAAGAGAATGACTTCTTAAAAATGGAATAGGCCAAATGGAAAGGAAGTTTAAAAAAAAACTCAATGAAGGAAATAATTCCTTAAAAATTAGAATTGGACAAGTAGAAGCTAATGACTTTATGAGACATTAAGAAACAATCGAATCAAATCAAAACAATGAAATAAATAGAAAAAAAATGTGAAAGATCTCTTTGGAATAACTGACCTGGAAAAATAGGTACAGGAGGGATAACTCAGGAATAGTTGGACCACCTCAAAGTCATGATTTTTTAAAAAATAGCCTGCACAGCATCTTTCAAGAAATCATCAAGGAAAACTGCCCTGATATTCTAGAACTAGAGAATAAAGTAGAAATTGGAAGAATCCACCAATACCTCCTGAAAGAGATTCCAAAATGAAAACTCTCAGACATATTATAACCAAATTCCAGAGTTCCCAGGTCAAGGAGAAAATATTGCATTCAGTCAAAAAACCAATTGAAATATCATGCAGTCACAGTCAGGATAATGCAAGATTTAGCAGTTTCCACATTAAAGGATCAGAGGGTTTGGAATATGATATTCTGAAGGGCAAAAGAGCTAGGACAACAACCAAAAATCACCTACCCAAAAACTGAGTATAATCTTTCAGGGGAAATAATGACAATTCACTGAAATAGAGAACTTTTAAGCATTCCTGATGAAAAGACCAGAGTTGAATAGAAAATTTGGCACTAGAGAAGCACAAAATGGTAAACAGGAAAGAGAAATCATAAGGCACTCAATAAGGTTAAACTGTTTACATTCCTACAGGGAGAAAACTTGCAACTCTTAAAAACTTTCTCATCATTAGGGCAGTTAAGAGTATACATAGACAAAAAACATAGGTGTGAGTTGAACATGATAGGAGGATTATCTAAAAAAAATAAAATTAAGAGATGAGAATAAGGAATGCACTGAGAGAAGGGGAAAAGAAGAGAGTCAGAATTGGATAAATTACTGACATAAAAGAGGTGCAAAAGAGCTTTTACAGCAAAAGGGAAGATGGGTGTATGTATAATGCTTGAACCTTACTCTCATCAACATTGGATCAAGGAGGAAATAATATACACACTCAGTTGAGTATAGAAATCTTTCTTTCCCTAGAGGAAAGTAGGAGAGAAATAGGTGATGGAAAGGAGGGCAGACTGAGGTAGATGGTGGTCAGAAGCAAAACACTTTTGAGAATGTACAGGGTGAAGAGAGAGAGAGTAGAATAAATGGGGGAAATAGAATATAGGGAAATGCATAGTAATCATAGCTGTGAAAAAATTTATTCAAATATATACAGACTATATAGAGAACCGAGTCAAATGTATATAAATAAGAACCATTATTCAATTGATAAATGATAAAAGGATATGAACAAGTAGTTTTCAGACAAAGGATCTAAGTTATCTGTAGTAATATAAAAATGCTCTAAATCAATATTGATTAGAGAAAGGTAAATTAAAACAACTCTGAGTCCCATAACTATCAGATTGGCAAATATGACAGAAAAGTTAAGTGACAAACGATGGAGGGGATGTGGGAAAATTGAGACACTAATGTACTGTGGGTGAAGTTACATACTGATTCAAGCATTTTATAGAGCAATTTAGAACTATGTCCAAAGGGCTATAAAATCATGCATACCCTTTGACCAGGTAGTACCACTACCAGGTCTGCATCCCAAAGAGATTTTAAAAAAAGGAAAAGAATCTATACGAACAAAAATATTTATAGCAGCTCTTTTAGTGATGATGGCAAAGAATTGGAAATTGAGAGAATGCCCATCAATTGGGGAATGGCTGTAAAAGTTGTAGCCTCTGATTTTAATGGGATATTATTGTGCTATGAGAAATGACAAGAAGGATGCTCTCAGAAAAATCTGGAAAAATGAACTGATACAAAGGGAAATGAACAGAACCAGAACATTTTATACAGTAACAGCAATATTGTATAATGATCAACTGTGAATGACTTAGTCTCAGCCATACAATAATCCAAGATAATTCTGAAACACTTATTATTTTTTTTG
The DNA here is from genome assembly GCA_028646595.1 of Phalanger gymnotis. NCBI lineage: Eukaryota > Metazoa > Chordata > Mammalia > Diprotodontia > Phalangeridae > Phalanger > Phalanger gymnotis. The sequence goes on from CM053622.1 coordinate 547,702,326, forward strand.
CAAAAACATTTTTTTAATTTTTAGTTTGCAACAAACAGTTCTACATAATTTTGAGTTCCAGATTTTCTTCCCTCCCTCCCCACCCTCCCCAAGAAAGCATGGAATCCCATATAACTTCCATGTATAACTTGGCATTGAATTAATT
>CM053622.1:547702970-547737172 GCA_028646595.1 Phalanger gymnotis
AACAATGTTCCAATTTTCCCACAACCTCTCCAGCATTTATCATTTTCCTGTTTTGTTATTTTAGCCAATCTGACAGGAGAGAGATGGTATCTAAGAGTTGTTTTGATTTGCATTTCTCTAATCAGTAGAGATTTTGAGCATTTTTTCATATGCCTATAGATGTCCTTAATTTCTTCCTCTGAAAACTGTCTGTTCATATCCTTTCACCACTTCTCAATTGGGGAATGACTTGTATTCCTATATATTTGGTTCAGTTCCCGGTATATTTTGGAAATGAGGCCTTTATCAGTGGCACTAGTTGTAAAGATTTTCTCCCAATTTTCTGCCTCCCTCCTAATCTTTGTTGCGTTGACTTTTTTTGTACAGAAACATTTCAATTTAACATAATCAAAGTTATCCATTTTGCATTTTATAATGCTCTCTATCTCTTGTTGGGTCATGAATTCCCTTCTTTTCCATAAATCTGATGGGTAAACTATTCCTTGCTCTCCCAAATTGCTTATAGTTTCAGCCTTTATTCCTAAATCATGAACCCATTTTGACTTTATTTTGGTGTATGGTGTAAGATATTGGTCTATGCCCAGTTTCTGCCCTACCATTTTCCAATTTTCCCAGCAGTTTGTGTGAAATAGTGAATTCTTAGCCCAGAAGCTGGCCTCTTTGGGTTTATCAAAGAGTAGATTGCTATAGTCTTTGACTTCTCCATCTTGTGTACCTATCCTATTCCACTGATCCCCAACTCTGTGAAACACTTATTATTAAAAGTGCTATCCATCTCCAAAGAAAGAACTCAGTCTGAATACAGAATAAAGCATAATTTATTTTCTTTCTATTTCTCAGGGTTTTTGTCTCTTTTTTTCTTTTACAACATATTTAACATGAAAATATGTTTTGTATGACAGCACATGTGTAACCTAAATAAATCCTTTCTTAATGAGGTGTGGTAGGAAGGAGAAAAGGGAAAGAATTTGGGACTCAATTTTTTTTAGATGTTCAAATTGTTTTTACATGTAATTAGGGAAAAATAAAATGTTACTTTTTAAATCCCCAATTAAACACCAGATTGGACATTCTGAAAAATCAAAGGAACGATTAATAAAAGTGAAAGTAAGAAAACTGTTGAACTAATAAATAAAACTAGGAGCCGGTTTTGTGAAAAAAAACAATAAAAGAGAGTAATCATTGGTTAATTTGATTTATAAAAAAAAAGAAAGAAGAAAACCAAATTACTGGTATCAAAAATGAAAAGGGAGAATTCACCACCAATAAAGATGAAATTAAAGCAATTATTAGGAGCTATTTTGCCCAATTATATGTCAACAAATCTGACAATCTATGTGAAATGGATGAATATGCACAAAAATACAAATTCCCCAGAATAACAGATGAGGAAATAGAATATTTAAATAACCTCATCTTCAGAAAAGAAATGGAACAAGCCATCAATGAACTCCCTAAGAAAAAATCCCCAGGGGCAGATGGACTCACAAATGAATTTTACCAAACATTTAAAGAATAATTTTTCCAATTCTATATAAACTAGTTGGAAAAATAGGTGGAGGAGTCCTACAAAATTCCTTTTATGGCACAAATATAGTACTGACACTTAAACCAGATAGGGCCAAAAGAGAGAAAGAAAACAATAGATAATTTCCCTAATGAATATTGACGTAAAAATGTTAAATGAAATACTAGCAAGCAGATTGCAGCAATATATCACAGGGATCAATGCATTCTGACCACTTGAGATTTATACCAGGAATGCAAGACTGGGTCAACATTAGGAAAATTATCCATATAATTGACCATATTAATAAAAAAACCCATAGAAATCATATGATCATCTCAATCAATGAAGAATAAGTTTCTGACACAATACAACACCTATTCCAATGAAAAATACTAGAGAGCATAGGAATACAAGGAGCTTTCCTTAAAATGATAAGCAGTATATATCTAAAACCATTAACAAGTATTATCTACAACTGAGATAAATAAGCAAGAAGCCTTCCCAATAAGATCAGATGTTAAGCAAGGATGCCCATTATCACCACTATCTTTCAACATTTTACTAGAAATGTTAGCTATAGTAACAAGAAAAGAAAAAGAATTGAAGGAATTAGAAGAATTAAACTATCACTCTTTGCAGATGATATGATGATATACTTGAGAATCCTAGAGAATCAACTAAAAAACTAGCCAAAATAACTAACAACTTTAGCAAAGTTGCAGGATATAAAATAAACCCACATAAATTATCAGCATTTCTACATATTACCAACAAAGCCCAGCAGGGAGAGATGGAAAGAGAAATTCCATTTAAAATAACTGCAAACAATATAAAATACTTCAGAATCTACCTGCCAAGATAAATGCAGGAACTACATGAACACAGTTATAAAACACTTTTCACACACAAAAAATCAGATCTAAACCCTTGGGAAAATATCAATGTCTTATGGGTAGGATGAGCACAAAAGATGATAATTTTACCTAAATTAGTTTACTTATTCAGTGACATACCTATCAAACTACCAAAAATACTTCATAGAGCTAGAAAAAATAATAACAAAATTCATCTAGAAGAACAAAAGTTCCAGAATATCAAGGGAATTAATGAAAAATGCAAAGTAAGATGGCCTAGCTGTAGCAGATCTCAAACTATATTATTAAGTGGTAATTGTCAAAACTATGTGGTACTGGTTACTAAATAGAGTGATGGATCAGTGGAATAGATTAGGTAAACAAGTAAATGACTACTAATCTAGTGTTTGCTAAACCCAAAGAGCCCAGCTTCTGTGACAAGAACTCACTATTTGACAAAAACTGCTGGAAAAACTGGAAAATAGTATGGCAGAAACTAGGTATAGACCTACATCTTATAAATGGGTACATGATTTAGACATAAAGGTTGATGCCAAAAGAAAATTAGAAGAATGAGAAATAGTTTGCCCATGAGATTTATAAAGAAGAGAAGAATTTATGACCAAACAAGAGATAGAGAGCATTACAAGACATAAAATGGATATTTTTTATTACATCAAATTTAAAAGTGCAAGGCACATTACAGATATCTCACTTCATCATCACAACTCTGTGAGGTAGGTGGTTTTGTTATCCCCATTTTACAGTTGAGGAAACTGAGGAAGACAAAGATTAAATTACTTCCCCAGGGTGATGCAGCTAACAAAGCAAACAAATATAATCAAGATTAGGAGGAAAGAAGGAAGTTGGGAAACAGTTTTTACAACATCTCTGATAATGGCTTCATTTTTCAGATATATAGAGAACAGAGTCAAATTTATAAGAATACAAGCCATTCTTCAATTGATAAATGGTCAAAGGATATGAACAGGCAGTTTTCAGATGAATAAATCAAAGCTATCTATAGTCATATGAAAAATGCTCTAAATCACTACTGATCAGAGAAATGCACATTAAAACAACTCTGAGATACCACCTCACAACTTTCAGATTGGCTAATATGACTGGAAAGGAAAATGTTTAATGTTGGACAGGATATGGGAAAATTAGGACCCTAATGCTCTGTTGGTGGAGATGTGAACTGATCCAAACATTCTGGAGAGCAATTTTGAACTATGCCCAAAGGGTTATAAATCCACGAATATCTTTTGACCTATCACTGTTACTAGGTCTGTATCCCGAAGAGATGAAAAACAAAAAGGAAAAGGACCTATACATATAAAAATATTTATGGCAGGTCTTTTGTGGTAGCAAAGAGCTGGAAATTGAGAAGATGCTTGTCAATTGGGGAATGGCTAAAAAAGTTGTGGCATATAGTTGTCCTGGAATATTATTATGCTATAATAAATGATGGGCAGGCTGATTTCAGAAAAACATGGAAAGACTTACATGTACTGATGCCAAGTGAAGTGAGCAGAACCAAGAGAACATTGTACACAGTGACAGCAACATTGTATGACAACCAAGTGTGAATAACTTGGCTATTCTAAGAAATACAATGATGTAAGACAATTCCAAAGGACTCAATGAAAAATGCTATCCATATCCAGAGGAAAAACTGATGACACCTGGATGCAGATCAAAGCATACTATTTTTCACTTTCTTTATTTTTTTGTGGTTTTTTCCTTCTTTCACAATATAGCTAATATGGATACATGTTTTACATATATATATATATATATATATATATATATATATATATATATACATATACATATATATATCCTACATAAAATTGCTTACTATCTTAGGGATGAGGAAGGTGAAGGAAGCTGGGATAAAATTTGGAACTCAAAAAAAATTTTAATGAATGTTTACACCTTTACATGTAATTGGGAGAAAATATCAGTTAAAAAAGGTCCATTTAAACATTCTTTGGGTCTCCCTAATCAAGGGTAAATAAGGGATTGCTTGTGGATCTCAAAGTACCCACTCCATACTGTAATCAGTCACAAATATGGCCAGCCAGAAGCAAAAAGGTTAGCTTTGCACATGCTCTGTGCCAGTTAAAATGGAATTAAAATCCAAGATAAATGAAGAGATGGTAAGAGGATAAGTTGCTCTAAATGAGGTCAGGTCACCTATCTCAGACTGTCTTTTGCCTAGATATGACTAATTCAAAAGAATAGTGAGACTCCCATATACTTCACCTCAAAAACCTACAGGGACGTTCAACTCACAAAATGTAATGAATTATGAGAAATTCTGCTCAAAACTTAAACCTTATTCTTTAATAGATATAGTATCTGGTTTCTACATATCCTTTACTGTCCTTGTATTATTTGTATTCTACCCACTCCCTGGACATATGGACTCATGCTTGACAATGAGAACATTCCTGTTGCCTTTGGGACCTTTTCTAGGCCTCTGTATCAAATAATCTGATGACTAATCACTTTCTATTTGTAAGACTCATGCTCAAAATATGCTCTCCTCTATCCTTTCACTAACTTAGATTGGCCAGGACCTGCCAAACTTGATCCTACCCCAAGGCACCTAGTTTTCCTAAAACTCAGCTCCCACCATGGAAAACTCCGAGCACCAGGATGGTATTGTAGTCCATGAGTAGTATAGGAGGAAAATGGAAGAGATGGATTATCCCAGACCACCCAAAGAGCTTACAAATAAAATAAACTGTTGTTGGTGATTCTTGAGGATTCAGACTATGGGAAGGATGTTGCAGTACCTAAAGATAATAAATAATATGTCCCTGGCCATATCATTTGTTCTGTTAATTAAGTTGGGACTTTTTTTTTTTTACAGTTTTCCCTTTTGGAGCACTGAAGTAATCAAGTACCTTCGTTTCTTTGATTAAATCCCAGAGTCTTTGATGATCTGCTTAAGAACCCTGAAAGCCTAGTTCACGTGGTTTTGAATCACATGGTTGTGATTCCCTTTGACCATGAACAGGGTATATGAACCCGAGGTTAGCATTTTGCTTGCGGCTCTCACTCACTGGAAGAGTATAGTGTGATTTGACCAGATGAGACTGTGGGTAGCCATTGTTAAGGAGCCTCCCAGCTTGAAAACCCAGATGTTGGTGCTTCTCTGGTAACTATGTATTGTGATATGGTCTGTTTATATTGTCTCTGTTTGTAATTTCTGTTTGTATTCTCTCTGAAGTTCAGGGTGCTGGATTTTCCCCTGAACTAAGTGAATGGTATATGCATGTATCATTAACGTAAGATTGTTAACACCTTAAAGTTGTTTTCCTTAGAAAAGCAGATCAAAAGAAACTGTTCTGGCAGCCCTTTTATGTGCTGGTGTTGTTGTCTTACACCCCCACAGCAGCTACCAGCAACATTGTTGTTATATCATTTCACCTCTGTGGGCCTCACTTTCCCCCAGTGTAAATTGCGGTAATTGACCTAGATAACTTCTGAGGCTTCTTCCAGATCTACATCTACATTCTTTTGAATAGCAATATTTTCCCAAAAGGTGTATGAGATCAGTTCTGCAAACTACCAGCTGATGAGCTTGATGTAAATTCCTGGCAAAATTCTAAAATGAATTGCTGATATGAAATTTTGGTGAAATTCTAAAATGGATTATTATAATGATAGTTTGTGAACAATATGAACAGAAACAGCTAGGTAGCACAGTGTTTAGAGTCCTGGGCCTGGAGTCAGAAAGGCCTAAGTTCAAATCTAGTGTCAGACACTGGGAAAGTCACTTAACCTTTATCTTCTTCAGTTTCCTCAACTGTAAAATGGGTATAACAATACCACCTACCTCACAGAATTATTGCAAGGATCAAAAGAGATATTTCTAAAGTGCCTAGCACAGTGCCTGGCACAAGGTGGACACCATAGATATGCTTATTCCCTTCTCCCCTTCATTTTCCCTTCCACTGAGAAATGGAAGAAATGATTACTACAGGCCAGTATGACTTAATAGAGTTAATTAATAACATGGCATGATAACTTTTCACTCAGAGATCCCACCATTAGCCGCAGATGAAAGCAGGATCCAACGTATACTAAAACAATCACGGCAGGATTTTTATGGTAGCAAAACACAGAATATCAAGTGGGTGTTCCTTGTTTGGGGAATTGCTAAATGCATTATATGCAGGAGAATATTGCTGCACTGTGAGGAAACACAAATATCAAGAATTCAAAGAAATATGAGAAAAATCATATGAACTGATGCAGAATGAAATAAGCATAACCATAAATAATAGATCACAAAAATATAAGTGGAGAGAAGAATTAAATAAAACCAAAATTTATTTAATTTTAATGATCAGATATGGTCCCAAAGAAGAGATGAGAAGCTAAGCTTCCCTACTTTCACTGGAGAAGTGGAAGATTAAGTACATGAGGTATTGCATAGTCTTTCTAACAATGTCTTCATTAGCCTTGCTGAAATTTTTAAAAAATCTTTACTACAAGAGAAAGTTTGCTGGGTAGGGCTAGCTATATAAGGAAATGAATTGGGGGGCGGGGCAGAGCCAAGATGGCTGCATAAAAACAGCTTCCTACCGGAGCTGTCCCATAAGCTCTGTCAGATACATATAAAAAAGTGAATCTGAGCAGATTTGAGAGCATTAGAAACCCCGAGCAGTCTGAATGGGGCAAATTTCCAAGTCAGGAGAGTCTGAAAAGCCAACAGGATGAATCTGTAGTCTAGGAGAGCACTCGGTGTGTGGAGCTGCTCCAGACAGCACCAAAGTGGAAGAAGCTGCTGAAACGAACCAGCGAGACAGGCCGGGAGAAAGCTGGGCATCCACAACTGGCGGAGATGCCCAGACCTCCTGACAGGAGTCTGTGGAAAGGACAAGAGGCAGCAGCATATGGCCACTGGCCAGGAGACATCAACTCCTGAGGCTTGCAGCCCAAAGGCATAAAATGCCTCTTCTTGAAATTCTGGCAGACATAATGGCCAGGTAAATAGCTCTAATCCCTCCCCCCGACCCAGAGAATTCCTCAGGAAAACATGCTGGAATAGAGGAGACAGAAGTGGGGTTTCAGTGGCTGAGCAATGGGAGTTCCTGAGTCCTAGAGGGGCAGAGTTAGCAGGGGTCAACACCAGAAGCCCAGACATACCCGTGCACCCCAGGGGAAGAGGCAGACAACAGCACAAACAAGAAACAGTTGAGACCATTGCTAAAGAGCAACAGTGCTGGAGAGCAGCCCCAGGGGAAGAGGAGACTTCAGGAAGTCAGACTCCTCCCCCACACCTCAGGAAACTGAAGGCTATAATACACAAAGCCAGGAACTAGACTCACAATCCCCAGAAGAAGAAACCTGGGACATAGAGCCCTGAGCCCCAAAAGCAGAAATTCACTGTAAAGCCAGGAAAAAGCTAACCAACATGAAGAAAAACACAAAGAAACAGAGGACCATTGATTCTTTTTATGGAGACAGGCATGATCAAAATACCAATTTGGAAGAGGACAGCAATGACACTATATCCACATCTGATAGCTCAAAAGGGAATGAGAACTAGTCTCAAGCCCAAAAATCATTACTGGAAGAGCTAAAGGAGGGTTTTAAAAACCAAATTAGGGAAGTAAAGGAAAAAATTGAAAGAAAAATCCACTGATGAAATCAAGTCCTTAAAGAATAAGATTGGTGAAATGACTACAGAGATTCAGAATCTAAATAGAGAAAATGACACCCTGAGTAGTGAAATCAACCAATTGGAAAAGGACACTCAAAAACAAAATGAAGACAGTAACTCACTAAAAATTAGAATTGAGCAAATGGAAGCTAATGACTCTATGAGGCATCAAGTAGTAGTCAAACAAAATGTAAAGAATGAAAAAATAGAAAAAAAAAATGTGAAATATCTGATGGGGAAAACAACTGACCTGGAAAACAGATCCAGGAGAGACAATTTAAAAACTATAGGTCTACCATAAATCCACAATGAATAAAAGAGCCTTGAGAGTATCTTTGAAGAAATTATCAAAGATAACTGCCCAGAAGTCCTAGAACCAGAGGGTAAAACAGTCATTGAAAGAGATTCCAAATTGAAAATCCAAAGAAATATTATACCCAAATTTCAGAATTACACAGTGAAGGAGAAAATACTGCAAGCAGCCAAAAAGAAACAATTCAAATACCGTGGAACTATAGCAAGGATCACTCAAGATCTTTCAGCTTCTACGTGAAATGACAGGAAAAATTGGAATATGATATTCCAAAGGGCAAAGAAGCTGGGAGTACAACCAAGGATCAACTACCCAGCAAAATTAAGCATAATTTTTCAGGCAAAGAGGTGGACATTCAATGAAATAAGGGAATTCCAGACCTTCCTGATGAAAAGGCCAGAACTCAATGGAAACTTTGATCTTCAAATGTAAAACTCGAGAGAGACATAAAAATGTAAACAGGGGGAATAAAAGCCCACAAACCCTATTAATCAATAAAGGCAAATTATTTACATCTTAATATAGGATTATATCATCATATGTATGTTATATGCATGTGTGCATATATATATGTGTATGTGTGTGTGCGTGTGTGTGTGTGAATCTTGAGAATAGTAGAGCTATCATGAAAATTGAAAGGAATACACATAGACTGTAGATGTCTATAAAATAACTGATATAAGGGTAAAAAACATAATTAAGAGATGTAAAGGGAAGGTTATGGGAAAAGTGGTAAGGAGGGAGTAGAAAAGGGTAAATTACATCAAATGAGGAGGCAAAAAAACACATTATAATAGAGGGAAAGAAGGGAGGGAGAAGAGCAGTATTTGAGCTTTACTGTCATCAGATCTGGTTCAAGAAGGGAATAACATACCTTGAGAAGTACAGAAATCTAAGTTGTCGTACAGGCAGTAGGAGGGGAAAGGGGGGAAAAGGGGAGGGGGGTGTTCAGAAGGGAGGGAAGAAGTAGCAAGTGGAAAACGGTAAAGATAAAGGAGGGGAATCAAGAAGGAGGGCAAACTGAGGAAGGTGGCAGTCAAAAGCAAAACTCTGTTGAGGAGTGGAAGGGGAAAGGGAGAAATAAAAGCATAAACAGGGGGAAATAGGATGGAGAAAAAGACACAGATAGAAATCACAACTGTGAATGTGAATGGGAGAAACACATTTGAAACAGGGGGATGCACACAGGGTAAAGGTAAAAGGCTGGAGTAAAATATATTGCACTTCAGCTAAAGTAAAAAAAAAGCAAGTGTAGCAATCCTAATCTCAGACAAAGCAAAAGTAAAGATAGATTTAATTAAAAGAGATAAGGAAGGACACTATATCCTGCTAAAAGGCACCACAAACAATGAAGCAATATCATTGTTTAATATATATGCACCAAGTGGTATGGCATGCAAATTCTTAGAGGAAAGATTAAGGGAGTTACAGGAAGAAATAGACAGCGAAAACATAATAATGGGAGACTCAACCTCCACCTCTCCGAACTTGATAAATCTAACCTCAAAATAAATAAGAAAGAAGTTAAGGAGGTGAACAGAATTTTAGAAAAGGCAGATATGATAGACCTCTGGAGAAAACTGAATGGGGAGAAAAAGGAATATACTTTCTTCTCAGTGGTACATGGCACATACTCAAAAACTGACCACATACTAGGGCATAAAAACCTCACAATCCAGTGCAGGAAGGCAGAAGTAGTCAAAGTATACTTTTCAGATCACAATGCAATAAAAGTTATTTGTAATAAAGAACCATGGAAAAATAAGCTAAAAATTAATTGGAAACTAAATAATCTAATTCTAAAGAATGAGTGGGCCAAAGAACAAATCAGAGAAACAATAACTTCATTCAAGAGAGTGACAATAATGAGACAACATACCAAAACCTGGAAAAACCTACACAATATAATGCTGAGTGAGCGGAGCAAAAGCAGGAGAACATTATACACAGTCACAGATATATGGATTCTATGATGACTAACCCCGATAGACTTTGCTCTTCTCAGCAACACAAGGTGCAAAGATAACTCCAAAGGACTCACAATGGAGAATGCTATCTACATCCAGAGAAAGAACTATGGAGTCTGAATGCAGATTGGGGCACACTTTATGCTCGCCTCTTTTTCCCCTTTTTTTCTCTTTCGTTTTTGTTTTGGGGGTTTTTTTTGGTTCTGTTTCCTTTTTCTCATGATTCATTTCTATTGGTCATAATTCTTCTTCACAACTTGACTAGTGTGTTATACATAGAAGATATATCAGGTTCCATGCCATCTTGGGGATGGAGGTGCAGAGCAGGGGAAGAAAATCTGGAACTCGAAATTATGTAGAACTGAGTGTTATAAACTAAAAACAAAAACTCTCAAAAAAAAAAGGAAATGAATGGGGCATAAAAATAAAAGGCATCAAAACCTTTTAAAAAAATAAAACAAGTATCAATTGACTCACTGCATTTCATTTTTTTATTAGGGTAAATGACATAAGCCAAAAATCATGTACATTGAATCCCAGATCTGGAACAAACTCAGACCATCTAGTCCAACCCATGTTGGAATAAGAATTCCCTTTATGACACACAGAAGCAAATTCGGGCTTTAATCTGTAATGGCTAGCTAATAAGTAAACCCTAGTGCCTGCTAGGGTGAGCCATCTCACTTTTCTATTGTTTGAATTGCTAGGCAGTTATTCCTGACCACACATTGTTGAGCTCCCTGTGTATCCACATCACTCACTTTAGAAAAGTCCCTTATCTGTTGATGCTGTAATTACATTTCAGTAAAGTATTTGACAAAGTTACTCACAATATCCTTGTGTACAAGATAAAATAATGGGGATTGCATGATAGCTTGGTTAGATGAATTCAGAACTAGTTGAACTCCAGACCCAAAGGAGAGTGATTAATGGATGGATGTCAGACTGGAGAGAAGAATCAGTGAAATATCCCATGGCTCTCTCTTTAACTCTGTTCTGTTCAATATTTTTTACCTATGACTTGGACAAAGACATTTTAAAGCATCATTACCAAATAAGCAGATGTCATAAAGTTCAGAGGGCTAGATGACAGAATAAGTTTCTAGATAGATATTGACAGACTAGAACAATGGGCCAATTATAATAAAATGAAATTGAACTGAACTAAACCTGTGACTTCACTTACATAAGGAATTCCAAAGAGGAAATTACCTCTGTGAATGCAGATCAGTTTATTATGCAACTCATAGTCTTAAAGAATTATCTGGGGCTTAGAGAGTCTCAGTGTCTCATCCCAAGTCACACAGCCAGTATATTTTAGAAATGGAATTTGAACCTAGACCTTCCTAACTTCAAGACTGCCTCTCTAATCACTCGGCCATATTGCATAGGGATAAATGTAAAGCCCTACTTTTGGGTTCAAAAAAATAACTGTACAAGTATAGGATAATTGAGGTTTGACTACACAATAGCCCATGTGGGGGAAAGCAAAACACTTTTTTTTGCCATAGTGAACTTCAGGCACAAAATGAGCAAACGATGTGACGTGGTGTGGAGAAAACCCTAATGCAATCAAGCCACATTTATTATAGTACAATGTTCAGAAAGAATGATATGTACTCTGCTCTTGTGAGACTATGTCTCAAACTTTGTATTCAGCTGTTAGTGCCCTATTTTGCCTATGATACTGAGAATCTGGAATGCATTAAAAGGAGGCCATCAAGAATGGTGAAAAGAATTAAACTATGCCAATATGAGAGAAGGAATTAGGAATACTTAGTTTAGAGGAAAAGAGGCACTGAGGAGCCTCTGTCCTCAAATTTGAAGATCTGACACGTAGAAGTTGAAACATATGTGTCCTAATTAGACTCGGAGGGATTAATAAATCACAATGAGTAGAAGCTTCAGAGAGGCAGGTTTTAGCTCAATATAAACAACTTACCAATAAGGGCTACCTCAAGATCAACCAGCTGCCCCTAGGTGATCTCTATCATGCTAGAAAGACAGTGAGTTTCCACAGTTCCCAGACGTTAGAGGTGTTTCAGAAGAGATCTCATGATCTCTTCATAGAGGTAATAGCAAGAATTCCTATTCAAGTTTGATTAGGACTAGATAACTTCTGGGATCTTTTCTAACTCTGATATTCCAAATCTTTGACCCCTCCTTTGCTCTTATCACCTAAGCCCTTCCTCCTATTACATCCATCTCTAAATTCTGTTGGTTCTTCCCTCAGAATGTCCCTTGAATTTGTCCCTTCTTTCCTTCTCACAGGGCTATCATGCCAGGTAAAACACATCACTTCCATAGAATTCTAACTAATCTCCCTTGTTCTAGTCTCTTCCCTTATACAATCTATACAACATATCAATCAAGTGCTTATCAAATACTCTGTTATACTATAATTGGTATCCTAGGGCTAGGAAAACAGATACTATTGTGAATTAATCTAAAAGCAGGGAACTGATCTTAACATCTCCTTTGCTTAAAAATCATTAATAGTTCTAATGCCAGAGTGTTGTTAGGCTGAAATGAGATAAAGGACCTAGAGTACTTTGTAAATCTTCAAGGATATATAAATACCAGTAACTATGGTTGTTATTTCTGTTATTGTTGGTGTTGTCATCATCATCATCATAGTCATCCTCCTCTTTGTTATTATTATTATCATTATTATTGTTATTATAACTGTTAGTCTTTGATTACCAGACTTCCAGTCTAAAGATGACTTCATCCTGTGGGCTTTCTACTATACTCCCATTGAGCTCAAACTATATTTATAGAGCAATACAGGGGCATTCTGGCAAAGGTTTAATAAAGTTGTCATTGTTCAGTCATTTCAGTCATGTCCAACTCGATGAGCCCATTTGGAGTTTTCCCGGCAAAGACCCTAGAGTGGTTTGCCATTTCCTTCTCCAGCACATTTTACAGATAAGGAAACTGAGGCAAATACAGTTAAGTTACTTGTCAAGAGTTATACAGCTAGCAAGTATTTGAGGTCAAGTTTGAACTCAGGAAAATGAGTCTTCCTAACTCCAGGCCTGGCACCTGCCTGCGCCACCTAGCTGCCCTTTAATAACCAGAAGGGGGTAAGATGTATGCCCACACACTTTTAAGTGTAATCTGAATCATTAACACTTTCTTAAATTCAGACAATCAATCAATAAATCAACCCCTGATTTGTTGCAGTTGCTGCTTTCTGAGATAAAAATGCTCACACTGAACATTCTGGCAGAGCTGACTCCAGCACATCCGTGTTCAATGACTACAAAAAAAATTGCTAAAGAACTTGAACTAAAAACTATTAATTGTGACATTCAATGGCGTTCACAGTCTGATTGTATCCTATTTTCCCTGTCTTGTTTTCTACTACTTCAATAGGATCCAGGCAAACAAGACCACTCCTGATTGTAACATTCTTCATCCCTCCTCATCTCTACAAATCTGCTCATGTTGTTTCTTCTACCTGGAATATCCTTCCCTTTCTTTACCTATGAAAAGCTCACTCATCTTCCAAAGTTCAGCTTTAATGACCCATAACCAGCAAAGCCTCCTCTCAGCTTTTCAATCAGAAGGATTTCTTATTCCACTGAATTGCGAGAATACTTTGTACTTCTCTTATGTCATTCGTCACATACTACCTTGTATTTTCATTATGGTTTATTTCATTTACTTGGTTAAACACCTGGAGGGATAGAATAAAACCATGTCTTTTTGTCCCACTCAAAGTTGAGTGCCATTTCCCTTTTATAATACACATAGAGTCACAGAGGTGTGATAAAGCAAGCATGTGAACCAGGGGGAAGACAAGCATCTTGCCCTTTTAGCTTAGCTTTTATGTTTACTCACATTCATTTATTTGATAAAACCAAAAAGATTCGGAGGCCTGAGGAAAATTGTGATGCCCCAAACCCAGGCAACTCTTTACAATTTATTGGAAGGAAGATCCTGAAATTGTTTGAGGGGGGTCACAAGCTGGTGATCAGGAATTGATAGAAATAAAAGACAACCTCCTAATTTAAAGTCAGATAAAGGCTTAGGAGAGAGATACTCATCTTCCAAAGGAGGAAGAAAGAGGTTCAATTGTAAATTAAAAGCCTAAGCACTCTAATGGGTAGCTGAGGGTTGGATTTTTTTTCTCCCTCAGTTCAGTGATTATGTGTGAAGGCTCTGCCCATCTTAAAGCATGCAACCTTTGGTTCTAGAGGCTAAGCCAAAAGAAAAAAGTCACAGATTATTCCTCTTATGGGGAAGAGGTACCAACTCACATGAGGGCTCCAGCTAAAGCTTAAGAGAGGGAAGCGGAGAGCAGCAGAGACAAGACTCCCAGATAGAAAGATGGGGGAACAGTTCAGATATAGTAGGATGTGGTCTCCAGAAGGAAGCAAGCCTCACAGAGAGCAGGGAGCAGGGCCAATGAGAACACCATGATGCCACTAACAGAAAACACGGCAGCCCTAACACTGTGGAGGTATGACTTACTTCTCCCTTTATGCCTTTTATGTTTCTGGGCCAAATATCCTTGATGCGTGCCCCCCTCCAGAAGCTTCCTAGGGATGCCCCTTCTTCACACCGATTGCATTTGTTTTTCTGATAGATAATGTCCCCCAAAAAATCTTTTTGGGCAGAAGGTCAGATTAGTGTATGCGATTGCTACTTTTTCTAATATGCTATTCTGTTGAGTGTCTTTGCTTTGAGCTAGTTGTGTTTTCTGGTTGACTAGTAAAGGTAAATACATCAGTAGGGATTTCTGTGCTATTGTTTTCAGTACTCACAGAGTATCCCAAATCTAGAGTAGCTTGTCTGGGGTAGGGCACATTCTGAGTGTGGAGTATCTTCAGGCACCTACCACACACTTAAGAAATATTTGGTGAATAAGACTATTACCTTTCATGTCAGTGGTTCAGTTTAGGAAATTTTTAATAGTACCAAAAGAGACAATAAAGCAGGAAGTGGTTATTTTTGTCTTTGATAAAAAGAACTTACAGACAACTATTGTTTAAGTGATCAGATCATTGGTTCTCTAAAATATTAAATTACAAGTCCATCTGGACATCTTCAGGTTATTTTTGCCTAGCATTTCTTAGAAGAATCCAGAGATAGTTTAGCATTTTGTATACAATCAACATTTGCAAGTTTAGTCAGTGTTCATGAGAGCTGGGAAAAGCTACCCTCAACTGTGTCTTCTTACATTAAAAATTATAAACTCCATGATGTGGAAACAAAATATAGTTTACTGAGTTAATGTCTATATAAATTACTTTGAGATTCTTACTTGTGATGCTGAGAATAAACGTTAATAGTAAGGCTGTCTGTAAATCCGTTGACCAGATGCTTAGTCTTTAATTATTTTTTCTATTACAAATAGACAACAATCGATACTCAGAACTGATGAACTAAGAGCATTTTGTCTGTGAGCATGTAATGTAGCCATTATTGTTCCAGAATGAATTGCAGAAATTTCCGTGTTTTAAAAGCTTATTTCCAGGTATACTTGGGGGGATTGTTGGTAGTAATGCTTACTGTATGGCTTGACTTATTTAAAATTTGAAAAAGGAAACAATTCAATCTAAATGCTTTTCTGAAGGCCAACATGAAATGGATTGCAGAATAGTCAGGAAATGTAAACCCAAGGCTAAATTCTACCCTTAACCTACCCAAAGGGGCTTTATCTACTTTTCTCTTTCCCACGGCCAGTGAAGCTGGCTCAGTGGTATATTGAACACAGATTTGTGGATTTAGCCTTTACCAGTCATTAATCAGTGTGCAGCAGTCACAGCAGCAGGCTTCATCTACTATTCTCCTCATCTGTATGGGGCCCTGCACTGGGGCCCACACCAATGTAGTTCAGCAACTATGGCTCCTGCCCCGACTTGAAACTTAAGAATTCTAGATAGAGAAGCATACTCCCCAAACGTCATCTATTCTGATAGGGACAGAGACTGGATGGGTGATTTCAATGGGATAGGGAGTTCACGGTGAAGAAGTTCACTTTATTAATGCAAGTCAGCACCTTCTAGACCCTAAGGCACGCAGAGCTCTAGGCACTGTGTGCCCAGGGTTACATGGCCAGCGTGTGTCAGAAGCAAGACTTGAACCCACATCTTCCCGGCTCCAAAGAATCCCTTGATATCTGTTATTCCCCGCTGCCTTACCACTTTAACAAACATAAAGTGAAATAAATTGAGTTTATATGATGCTTGCTATCTCTGAGACAAGTCATGCAAGAGAAGTCACTCAGCCTCAGTTTCCTCATTTGCTAAATGAGGGGGATTAGACGGCCTCAGGGATCCCTTCCAGCTCTACAATCCTACAATGCACATGGAAAGGAGTGAGTATGCAAAGAATGGAAGATAAGGGAAAAGGAAATTGAAGAACCCTCCTCCCCTCCCCCTCACCCCGGCAGCCCCAGGGTTGTTGTTTGGCACCCCTCTTCCAATTAATTTCTTTCTGCTAAGGCTGCAGTGATTTTTAGCAAGCAGGAAGGGCGTTGGCTTTTGTTTGTTTTGATACGTTTTGACTTGGAGGCTGATCATGTCCTTGGCCAAGGGCAGCTTCCTGATAACAAAGCTGGACTGCTCATTTTCCTATCTTTGAGGATTCATGATACAGGCTCAGTCAGAATTCCAGGGCTGAAGGAAAGATGTGGTTATTATTCCTCCCTTGGAGTTCCTGAATCCCTGGAGCCTTTTACAGCAGCAATATGCCCTCTCTTTATCCTTCTCTCCCCCAACCCCCATCACACACACCCCACCCCCTCTTTTTATCTTGCCTGGAGCAGCAACCTTATCTAACACCTCGTCCTCTCTAACCAAAAGGCTCTTTCCCCAACTGGAGAGGTGTACAAAGTGACCCCCTCTTCAACACATACACGCTATAAAACATACTAATGGCCTTCACTGCTTCATTAAGAGAAATTTTAAGTATAATTCTAGTCAGTCATCAGCCCCGGATAGTGGAAGGAGCAGAGGTGGGGGAGGGAGGAAGGAGCGCAATCCTCTCTTCTCCTCACCCCCCCCCCCCCCAGGAACCAGGAGCAACTGTATCCTAGCAACAGTGTCTCTGGATTTGAATGTAATTATACCCCGAACGTGATAAATACTCTGAAGGACTCCTTATGTGCAGATCATACTAAACAAGTCTTTGAAAATACCCTCATCAAATATTGATGGAGGGGTAGGTGAAATCATAATAATAATCCTCACCGCCTCCTCTACTAGGAGCCCATATATCACGGCTCATGGGGGAAACAATAGTTTACCAAAGCAGTTCCATCCAATGGGCAGCTTCAAGTCCAAATCCATGTCAAATAAAAGGAAAAATTAAAGTTGGGGATGGCCCTTTGAGCATGGTTTTCTTACCTTTTAAGAGAGGCTAATTCCTTTAAAATTCCCCATTGCAACAGCAGAAAATGAATCGAATGTAGAGTTATCTCCATTATAGGAAGACCTGACCATCTCACTCCTCTAGCGAAAACCTTTATTCCAAAATGGATCTCTGTTATCTACTGAATAAAATCTGAACTTGTGGCCATTCAAGGGTTTGCACCAAGATACCTGCCCAGCCTTACCTCAAAAATGCCAATCCCACCAGCATTAATTAAGAGTTGGTTATGTGCAAGACCTGGGGCAGCATGAAGTTCAGTGGCTTACTCCAAGTCATTTGTGAATTTAAGAGAGAAACAGGACTTGAACCCAGGTCTCCTTGACTCTCAGAATAGCTATGTACCCGGGAATTCTGTCTCCCAGGACGCCCTCAGCATCTTTCAAAACCTGTTGCAGAGCAGGTGCTGACCTGTATTAGTTTAAGGCAGGGGTGGGGAACTTGCGGTCTCAAGGCCACCTGTGGCCCTCTAGGTCCTCAAGTGCAGCCCTCTGACTGAATCCAAATTTCACAGAACATATGACCTAGAAGCTATTATAATTCTAGATATTGCCAAGGATTTGTTCTATGAAGTTTGGATTCTGTCAAAAGGTTGCACTTGAGGACCTAGAGGGCTACATGTGGCCTCAAGGCCTCAGGTTCCCCACCCCTGGTTTAAGGGGTTTCTTCACTGGGAGCTCTCTCTATTAACATAATCACCTCAGGTCTTTTTTTAAAAAATGCAACTACAAACTAAGAAACAAGCTCTGCCCTCATAGAGTTTCTATTATATTCCTTTCCACATATTTCTTTGGCTGTCCTCATACAGGCTTTCTTATCTATGCTTGCTTTCCCCTCTCTTCCTTCCCCATCTTGCCTTCTGAAACCCTGCCCATCCTTTAGAAGCCATTTGATGCTCGCCTTCTCCACGAAGTCTTTCCCAATCTTTTGAGTTGGTCATGCTTCTACTTGGACCCACACAGCACTTGATTTGCACCTCCTTTATGTAGCTAAAAAAATCATTTGGTATTACATTAGTGGGATATTTGTATCAGGAGAGAGGATGGAATAATATGATGGACTTAGATTCAGAAGAGACTGAGTTTGAATCCTACCTCTGACATTTACTATATGGCCTTGCCCATGCAAGGTATTTAACCTCTCTGAGCCTCAGCTTTCCCATGTGTAAAGTAGAGTTAATAGGACTCATAATACCTTCATAATACCTACTGCTCTGGGTTGTGCTGAGCATCAAATGAATAAATGAATTTTAAAGGTAGTACTTACTATGTACTAAGCAATAGGGATACAGATAGAAAAGCAAAGAAATCCATGATCTCAAGGTACATACATTCTCTTTTAATTAAATTTTATTTTATTTTCAAATGATTCTCCTCTCTCCCCCACTTCTCCCCCTTACCTCCACATTGAGGAAGCAAAAAAAAAAAAAAAACCAAAACACTTCTTGCAAATATGTACAGTCAAGAAATATTAATTCCTGCATTGGCTGTGTCCAACAAGATATGACTCATACTCTGAGTCCATCATCACTTCTCTATTAGGAGATTAATAGCCCATTTCATTCTGAGTTCTCTGTCATTTGTCTTTACAATATTACTGTTATTGAGTAAATTCATTCTCCTGGTTCTGTTCACCCCATACTTAATCAGTTCACAAGAATCTTCCCAGATTCCTCTGAAACTATCCCCTTCATCATTTCTTATGTCACATTAGTATTCCATTATACTCATATACCATAATTTGATCAACCATTTCCTAATTGATAGGTACCCTATCAAGTTTCCTATTCTTTGCCACCACAAAGAGTACCTACAGATGTGTGTACATGTTAGTCTTTTTCCTCTTTCTTTGATATCTTCAAGGCACGAACCTATTAGTAGCATCAAAAGGTCAAAGGATACATGAGCACACAATTCTAGTGGAGAAGACAATACATGTAGGATGTTACAGTTGCAAATTAGATGGAAAGCCCCATTGGTACTTAGGTTGATTCAACAATGCAAATGGTAAAACGTCTTCTTTAATGTCATTTCCATTAATAAAACCATATTGGATTCTGATGTGGAACCATTTCATAGTGCCAAAGACTTTGGTGATAAGATGTATATAAAACACTTTGAAATCTTAAAGCACTATGTAAATGTTAGCTATTATTTTTGTGAACTTCCTAAGGGTAGGCACCCTGTCTTAACTGTCTATTCTGTGGACATTGTTGAATCTTGGAATGCCACTGTCTGAGGTATTCAAGGTGTAGGTTGTCCAAAGGGCAGTGGAAATGTGCAGGGCGGGGCACAAGACAGCTACTACACATTACCACCAAAGAATTATGCAATAGGAGTTGTGGGAAAGGTGCCATTAGAGAAATGTGTGACTAGAAAATGTCAGCTTATCATGTGACAAGAGCAAGATAATAGATGGGCAGCCTGCCTACTCCTTTGGTATATGGATTTCCAAGTGAAAGTGACACTAAAGCTAGAACAGGGTATATTGGATGGACTTTTGGTAGAGGATTTATGCGAGAACATAGGCAAGACTAACCCAGGGTGATGTGAAATGCATAAGTTTCAATTTTTCATCAGTAAAACAAGTACTTACATCAACAAGATCCTTTGAAGCATTGCCCCCCTCCATTACCTGGCTGAATAATGAATGTTTAATAATGCTCATGGATGTTAAAGTTGAAGTTGCAGTTGACATACATTTATCCAGAATGTTACATGGAAGAAGATATTGTAAAGCTGTAAGATTCCCATTTCCATTTGTATGGTCATTGCCAAAAGGGAGTGTCCCCTTTTGGGGGCTCAAAAGGCAATTTACAGTTTTATATGTGGTGTCTTCATTTTTTCCTTTTGTTCTTATTAGCCTATGGATAGAGTAAACATTTGTCGATCTACAGGAACTTCAAACTGCAAGGGACCAAGAGAGATTATATAATCCTTAGTTGTTGTTGCTATCGTGTTTTGTCATTCCATTTGTGTCCAACTCTCAGTAACCCCATTTGGGGTTTCCTTGGCAAAGATACTGGAGTGGTTTGCCATTTCCTTCTCCAGATCATTTTACAGGTGAGGAAACTGAGGCAAACAGGGTTAAGTGACTTGCCCAGGGTTGCACAGCTAGTAAATGTCTAAGGCTGGATTTCAACTGATCCCTACATTCAAGTAGAGTCATGCCATAATCCTCTCACACAGATGAGGTTCTATCCTTCTTTTTTTAGTTATTGAAACTTTCTCTTCCCATATTGGCAATGAAGGAGAAAATTTGGAACCGTGGCTCCCAAATCTCAGTCCCTCATGAAGTATTAGTTAATTACTGCCATTTAAAGAATCCCGAGAAAAGACCCAACAACTTCAGCAGTGGTTTTCAACCAGTAGGATACTCGTCATATTAACCCTAAATCCCTCTTGTTACAGCTTACATTCAAAAATTACATAAAAGACATGAATGAGGATATATGTTTGACCAGAAAGGGAGAAAGGTCAGCTGTGTAGTGAGAGTTAGAAATAGCAAATGGACAGTATAAATTATATATACATACATATATATGTGTATGCATGTATGTATAGATGTGTACATCTATACATACATATGCACATATGGTATCCAGCGCACTGGATGGGCATGTATGAAAGATTTATGGTAAAACATGCACGAGATGAGAAGGCGTGAGTGGGAATATGATCTGTATCCATAGAAGGGGTACTTACACCAACAAAATTACGAATCCACAAAAGTCACAAAACAAAAGGAGGAATTTAACTGGTTTGCTATGCCAAGCTACTTAGCATGGGCAGATAAAATATATTTGTACCTTAAGAAATAGTTGTGCATCCATGGTAGGATGCTGTTGAAGTGAGCGAAAAGGTATAGAATGACCTCTACTATTTCATAATAAGAAAGTTTTTAGTAAAAACCCGAAGGAATAGTGAAATGGATACTAATCACTCCTGAGATGAAGCTAATCCTACAGATTTTATTCAAGGACACTTATTAGTATGGATTCACTATCAGGGGTAAAAGCTAGTGGTCATGTGTGCATTGCATTGATAGGGGTCATTGTGGCTATTGAGTAGCAAATTCAGAAAGCCAGTCCAGGCAGTGATGTACTGGTAAAATGTTTAACAATCAGCTTTGGTTTTGGAAGGGGGAGTCTTCACAGCACACTTCTAAATTGAATCTGTATTATTAACATTTTCACTGTCACTTTCTTAAGTCTAGACAATCAACAAAGCAATAAAGTCTTGGTTTGTAGTGTTTGCTCATTTTTAAGGTATAAATGTTCGCACTGAAAATTTTACAATCACTTCCACCTAGCTGGTTGAAACTGGCTCCAGCATACCCCTGGGAGAAGGGGGGGATCATATGGGTTAGAGAATGGTATCCCTTATTCACTTGGGCCCTGAGCAACTTCAAAGAGAGCTAGAATATCTTTATACATTTATATGGGTAACTCATCATTGCAAATTTAATCACACATTTCACTCATTATTAAAGTGATAGAAGCTATGCAGGTAAACTGTCACTGGACAGGTGGGGAAGAGATATCAGTCAACCTAGATGGTCAACCTTAACCCAGCAACTGCAAGGTAAATTTAAACCTGACAATATGAGATGTATTCACCTCCATCCCACACCATGTTTAAATGTCACAGGGATGCTGGAGTGAATGGTGTGATTGGACTATATGTGGGCAGGTCAGGGAATGAGCCTTGGAGGAGAAGAAACTTGGGATCATGCAGTCTTAGATTTATTGGTGGAAAGAACCTGAGGCCATCAGGCTGAACCCTTTCATTCAAGAGATGAGGGGAAATGAAATGATTGATCCAAGATCACACTGATATTAAGCACCAGAGTGAGGACTTGTACCCAAGTCCATAAAGTAGGGGAAGGACATGGGGGACCAGGGAGAAGTGTGCTGAAGACAGCTTAAATAACATTTCCTCTTGTTCTATCACCAGCACAGAGAGAGAACAGCTGCACCCCTTCTTCTCATATTCAACTGGTATCTAATTTGACAGCCCCTCACATTCTAGAACAAGGGGAAGAATTCCCTCTCCACAATCTTATCAAGCTTCACTTCCCCAATCTTGATCCTAATTATTGCCTGATCAGATCACATCAGAAGAATTCATTCCCTCCAGACAGCAGCAGCTTTGGCCTTCAGCTTGGCACACCAGAGAGCCCCTTGTTTCCACTTTGGAGATTTCTTCATGGCTTTACCACTGTGCTCCACCCTGACATATTAAAAAGTCTCTTTCTATTATGCCTCTCTATGGACCGGCAGTGTGCGTGCATGCATGCATGTATGTATGTGTGTGTGTGTGTGTGTGTGGTGTGTGTGTTTATCCTGCCAGTTTAAAGAAGAGTTCTGTCAGATACAAGATCTTTAAAGAGTCTTAGAAGAGTTTCAGATAACAGTCAATGTAACCACTGTTCTACAGATGCTCTTTATGCCTACCACCAATTCCCCAGTTGCAGGGGCGTGTACTAGGAAAAGATAAAAGCCAGCTCTCGTGCTGGGAAGTTCAAATCTTAAAGCTGAATCTCTTAACTGAGCAGGATTAGGACCCAATTATACCCTGCTAAATCATCTTGCTTAAGGTTTTTCTTCCCAGATGTTAATTAGGAAGGGAAGTACTTTGCTCGACAGCTCATTTTGGGGTACAATAATGACACAGGCAAACCCTGTTTAAAGAAAGCCCAATGTACAAAAATCAAAATATCTAAATCACTTTAATTTAAAGGGTAGTTGTTTTATTTACACAGAAATTCCCCTCTTGTTTTCTCTAAATATGAATTTCCCAAGTGAAGTATCCTTTTAAAAATTATCTTTTTCTTTAAAAAAATGGAATGATCATTAAATACTTAGCAGAAAAGCTAGGAGTCAGTGAAACTCATTACTCACAACTAATGATGATCATATTACCTTATTTTTAGACAGCATTTTATAATTTATAGATGATTTTCACAAAGGTTATCTCATTTGAATTTCACAATCCTATAAATTGGCAAAGGAGGTCTTATCATCCCCCCAAACTGATTCTCAGAGGAGCTGTGTCTTGTTGAGGATCGCACAGCTAATAAATGGTGGAGCAGACCCTAGCACCTAAGAACCTTGAGGCTTAGTCAAATTCTTCTTTCACTATATCAATCTGCCTTTCGCTGCTCATTGGAAATCAATTAAAAATAACAATAGTTTCCATTTACATGGCTTGTATTTTACATAGTATAAAGGATTTCCATGCAATATTCTCTTTCCATCATCACAACCATTCTGTGAAGTTGATGATAGAAGATAATAGAAGCATTGTCATCACTTATTTACAGATGAGGAAACTGAAGCTCAGGGAGGCTATGTGAGCTGTCCAAGGTCAACATCATAAGAGGCAAAGCTGGGACTGCTTTTCTAAGTCCCCTATGCCACTAATAATAATCTCCAAAATGACAATACAATTCAGTGGGGAAACGGAATTTCATTTGCAAACTTGAAGAATATATTTTATGCGTACTCATTCAACAATTCATCTGTTGCTAAAGCTAGGTACCCTTGTAAAATCTTTGAACATACACCATGACTTGTAGTTTTAGAAACTGAGACAGAGAGAATTCAGTCAATTACTATCATCTGTTGGGAACTCACTACATGTACTTGTATTCCCCCTCTATCTCAAGTCAAAGCAGCCAACCCTGATATAAAATCCTAGTTCCATAACAGTTTTTAAAATTGGCTGATTCATTAATTCACTCAGGAAGCATTTACTGATCACTTAGGCTATGACCAGCACTTCATTTTACTTTGGTTAAATTCCACAAATATTTGTCATATGTCTACAATAAGCAAAGCAACATACTAGGTGCTGGGGATACAAAAGTTATAGGGAACCAGTCCTAGCCCTCAAGTAGATGGATTCAACATGTGTATATGTTGAATTTGCCAAATTTACTGAGAGAAATGGAAAATAATTGTGTGGTCGAGAGACAAAGATAGAAAAAAAGAGAGACACACAAAGAGGCAGAGACAGAGACAGAGGGATCAGGAAAGGTTTCTTGTAGGAGACAGCACTTGAACTATTATGTGAAGGAAATTGAGGCATCTACAAAGGGGCCACTTGTGCAAACACATGGAGTTCAGAACTGGAATGTTGTATGCAGGATACAATTAATGGGCCAATTAGAAAAATAAAGAGTTCATTAAAGGGAGTAATATGAAATAAGACTGGAAAGGTAGATAGGAAGTAGCTTGTGGAGGGCTTTAAAAATCAGACTGAGGATTTTATATCTTATCCTAGAGGCATTAGAGAGCCAGTGAAGACTTTTGAATTAGGGGAGAGGTTGATATGGTTTATGGTCAGATTTATGTTTTAGGAATATAAATTTGGTAGCTGTGAAGATATATTAAAAGGAGAAAGAAATTGGGACAGGGGAATTAGGAGGCTATTATAATAGTTAGGATGATATTGTGATAGAAAAGAGACAATAAAGGGCTGAACTGAGATAGAAGGTATATGGAGAGAAGGGAACAGATGCAATGAATATTGTGAAGGACGAAATAAGACTTGGCAAACGATTATATGTGGGGGTTAGGGAAGACTGGTCAAGGATGACTCCAAGGATACAAACCTAGGGATCTGGAAGAATTATGATCCCTTCAACAGAAATAAGGGAATTTGAGGAAGGAACAAGTTTTGGGGAAAAGATAATGTGTTCCATTTAGGGAACATAAGGTTTGAGATGCCTATGGGACAATCAGAGGTATCCTGAAAATAGTTAGTAATTGAAGATTAGAGGTCAGGAAAGAGTTTAGCTAGTCAATCAATAAGCACTTATTAAATGCCTATTTTTTTCAGGCACTGTACTAAGCATTTGGGATACAAAGAAAGGAAAAAATAAAGGACCTATTCAGAAAACCTCACAATCTAATGGGGGACATAATATGATAAAACTATGTACAAGCAATATATATATATATATGTATATATATATATATATGAATTCGGATTAATGTTGGAGGGAAGTCACTAAGATTTGGGAGGACTGAATGAAGAAGAAATACTTGGCTACCATCCTTCCCTGGTAGTCCAACAAGGGAATAAGTTATACAAAATGCATTGAAGGTAGCTTTTCCTTCTCTTTTATGGTATGGAAAGAACATTGGATTTAGAGATTCACTCTCTTCTTTGATATTCAGCTTCTTCATGTATAAAATTAAGAGCCTAGGTGATCTCTAAGGTCTCTTTCAGCTTTAACTTTTATTACATGATCCTATGATATGAATCTTCCTTTAACTTTGTCCAACAGTATGCTCTCTATATTAGACCTTTCCTACAGATAAACAAGGAAGAGAATTAAGTAGAAGGAGAATTGAATGAATTGCATTTGAGAAGTTGCACAGTGCTTTCAATGACTCCAAATTGCCGCTCATCATTACAAAAAATCATTTTTAACACTAATACTCTCAGGGATGCTATATGATCTCAGAAGAATCAAAATTATAGGGAACCCAAAGGTCAATGGAAAAACATATGGTGGACCTAAGTAAGCAATCAGGACTTGCACATGAGATGTGCCATGCAGACATTCCTGATTTGGGAGGGAGTAAATAGGGGCATCATCATGTACTAAGAATGAAAGACAGCAAATGGATTTCTTAAGTGCTTCGTTGCTACCCCCAAGATTATAAAAGAGGAAAGCTTCCAGAATGGTAGATAGAACACCGATGTAGAATTTCTAGAAAGAAATAAATATGAACTACACAGGATAAAAAAGTGTGGAAGGGATGTAACCTGCATCTGTGGAGGATGGTACAAAAGTGACCTCACCAAAGTACCAGAGTAAGGTATTGTTGCAAGATCCCTTTAGAAAGGGAATCACAAAATATTAGAGATGGAAAATATCTCAGAGATAATTTATTTCAACTCCCTCATTTTACATAGGAGGAAGCTAAGGTCCAGGAAAATTAAGAAAAAAGCCCACAATAACTCAGTGGCAGATGTAAAACTAGAACCCAGGTCTTTCAACACTCAAATCTCAACCTCTTCCAAATTATTAGTAAAAAAAACTTACCTAGCATTTTTATTAAATATCTAATATTTTATTTAAATTCTTAATGTTTGAAAAAATGCTTCCATTAGTAAAAAATACTTATCAGTGAGTTACTTTCCTGGTTTTTTAGTCTTTATTAATAGACTATTTTGTAGGACACATTGAGGGGTGTGCTGGAGCCAACTCAAACAGGCTCAAGAGCCGATTGTTAAATTTTCATTGTGAAGATTTACACTTAGGGGCTAGTACATCAGGGCTGATTTATTATTTTGTTGATTGTCTAGACTTAAGAAGATGATGGATAAAATGTAAATAATGTAGATTAATATTAAAAAGTGTGTTTTGCATACATTTACTCAGAGAGCCCATTGTTAAATATTTACCAGCACATACATGGTACCCCACTACAAAAAGGTTTCTGTGTTACTTATGCCATGTCTAGCCCTTCAACTTATGGATTTTATCCAGGGAATTTTAGTTGATGGTAGAATCAAGGAGGCAAGCAAATTAGAGAGCAGGTAATAAATTAGATCTCAGAGAGGCAATGAACAAACCATGCAAAGCTGCAAACTCTTCCCTTTCCGGTGTCTCATTAAACACTCAGGTTGTCAGTGTTGGCTCCACCCCTTTATTTATTCTCTATTCTTCTTTTTCTTTTCTCCATAAGGACTTAACCCCTTTTAGGTTCAATACCTGGGCTGATGCCATCATTGAGTGAAAGGCTGATGATTTGGGTGAAGTTCTAGAAATGAAACTGGGAAGATGGTATTTGAAAAAGAATGAGGTAAGAAAATACAGTAATCCAGCAAGTCAGTGAAGGTGATATGAAACTGAAGTATGACTATCTGGTAGTAGACTCATGCAGCAGTAATGCCACAAAGGACTATGGATATTTTGTGCATGAAGAAACAGAGCACGTAGCAACTAAAATTTCATGTCAGATTCAGTAAAAGGAGACCTGGAATAAGGATTTAGGAAACATGAGTTCTTGTCCTAGCTCTACCATTTGCTTGCTATATGATCTCAAGCAAGTCATTTAATGTCCATAGGCCTCAATTTCCTCATCTGTAAAATGAGATGATTCAACAAGATGATTGTAAGGTCACTTCTGGTGCTAATACTCTGTGCTCTGGGATTTTATCAGATTAGTGGTTTATTGTTCATAGCCTGGTTTTCAGCTGTTCTAGTCATCAAAAAGGTTCTTTAAAAAAGCTTTATGAATCCTTTACTCCCTTCAACCCTCCGATAATATTTCCCCAATATACCCCCCCACATCAGGATATATTAGGGCAGGGGTTCTTAAACTGGAGTCCATGAGCTTTAAAAATTATAACCGCATTTCAGTATTCTAGTTGGTTTCCTTTGTGTTTTAGTCATTTCAGTTGTGTGCAACTCTTTGTGACATTTAAGGTTTTCTTGGTAGAAATAATGGAGTGGTTTGTCATTTCCTTTTCTAACTCATTTTACAGAGGAGGAAACGGAGGCAAACAGGGTTAAATGACTTGCCCAAGGTTACATAGCTAGAAAATTTCTAAGGCCAGGTTTGAACTTGGGAAAATGAGGTCTTCCTGACTCCAGGCCCATCACTCTGTCCACTGTACTACCTAGCTTCCCTTCCAACATCATAGTGATACTGTTATCAGCCCTTTCCACCTTGTGGCTACTTAATCTTAAAAATCAAGTTATGTATAGAAAGTTTTCAGTGAGGGGGTCTTGTTGCCAGCAAGTAGAAATCACTTACTCTCCACTCTATTTCTATACAAGGGCTATGTCAGGTCAACTCACTCTGAAATGCTTCCAATTGAATTAGGTTACCATCTAACCTGGCCCTCTGAGGCTGATGTGGAAGAGCAGTTTTTTGTTGTGAAGATATTACTTTATCTATGAAGTCTCCCTACCCTCTGGCTGTCACTTTCTTCTTACATCACTCTCACTCATTACATTGCTTACTGCTGGAGTAATCACAGCAGACAGTAATAGACTAACTTGGTTCCATTTCTCTAAATGTAGGACTATTGGGACCAGGAGAGTGCTTTTCCCTAGTGAGACTGTGTTCTCCTTCTGGCTAGAAGGTGCTTATCGTTGCTGACACATGATGTCTTCTCAGTGTAATAGAGACTGCCAAAGCCAGCTCTAACTTACTGGGTTTAGGACATTCTCCAGGGAACCAGGCTACTTCTCAAAAAAGAACTGGGGGCAAGGGTATAATCTGCTACTATGACAGGTTGCTTTCCTTGTGCAGCCATGATTCTAAAAAGGCCTTCAATGGACTCATTTTCCATCCTGACCTTTCATTCCTCAAAAGCTAACTTTTTTCCCATTATGTGGCATATTGTAAAAGTAAAGATGGTTTATAGGCAAAAGGATATAGTAGATAGAGGGCTAGTCTTGAGTTCAAGAAAATTTGGGTTCAAGTCCTACCTTTTGCCATATGTTGCTTGAATACAAACAAGTCATTTAACCTCTCAGTGCCCAAAGCAAAAAATATCTAAAACTATTAAGTTACTGCCAGTTGCCAATTTGCATTGGTGGAAGTAATTTCTATGCCAAGAGTTCCCTGGGTGTGCTATCACAACCTTCTGCCCCCTCCCTTGCCAAAAAAAAAGATAGATTTAGAAAGGATTTTTCAAAATCAACTGCATCATTGAATCTAGTCCTGCCCATTGATGGCAGAATAGCTAGCCATTTCTGGATGTGATTTGAGAGGTTAAACAAGACACAGTTCACTCACCTGCAAGGCCCTCTCCCTCCACACAAAATATCTTCTAGTTAGATTTCGTTGACATTTAGGGATCATTTAAATACATTAGCATGTATTCAAATTCACACTATTCAAAGTTGTGGTTTTGTAAAATATAGTCACTGATTCCAGCCCCATGAAAATACACTTTGTGAATTCAAACAATGTTACCACTTTGGGGAATTTTTGTTCGCATTAATCAGGACTTGGCTGTATTCCAACCTCATTATTTTACGAATGAGTAAATAGCCCCAAATCCATAAAATGACTTGCCTAGCATCATACAGTGACAGAAGTGGCATTTGAACCCAGATCTCAATATAGTGCTCTTTCTGCTAGACCAGAATGTTAAGCAAATGAGCTCCTGTTATCTCCGACCTCTGAAAACTGGACTTTGAGGGCTATGGAGCAGCGATGTTTCGATGGAGATGTGAGGCAAAGGGAGAAAAAAAAGGGAGGTCTAAGGCATGGGGACTTCATCCAAAGAAGCTAAGTCAAAAAGAGAAACTGCATTGTGAGTGCAGAAGGCAGCATAGCAGCATGGGCAACCAGGAAGAGGCCACTGGGAGATAGGAAGGGACGTTTGAAGTTATCCTCTAAGAGGGCATCAAAAAAATCCATCTATTTTACAGTTTTGGGAGGCTAGTCCTGTCAATGGCTGAAGAAAAAAAAGAGCTCCTTCAGAAAAAAATAGGGATAATATTTCTTCATAATCTTTGGTATAATGCCAATCATCATTGAACTGGGAGAATGGGGACCTGCTAAGAAAAATGAGGTGAATTTCTCAAAACTCCTTTTTTGTCGTACAAACTTTATGAATTTCTCTTCTCAACTAAATTAAGCTCTTTGGTAAGAATATTAGGTCCAGAGTCAGAATGTTGGCTAAAAGGATTTTATCTTTGTTGAAGCATTTTAATGAACTAGACCCCTTTGACAATTCAATAAAGCTTATGAACCCCTTCTTAAAATCATGATTGTAAATGCATATAATAAAACACATTGATTACAAAGGAAACCAATTATGTCAAAATACACTTATCCAATTTTTTAAGCTTATCGAGCTCAGGTTAAGAATCCCTATATTCTAGTTCAATACTTTCATTTAATAGATAAGGAAACTGAGGCTCCAAGTGAAGTAATTTGTCCAAGGTCACACAGCTGGTATAGAGCCAAGATTCAAATCCATACCCTCTGACTCTAAATCCAGCCTTATTTTCCACTAATCATGCTGCAGTTTTGAATGAAATGTGATTTTAGTACCAAATAATGGCCAATTATAATTTCTACTAAAACTTATAGGTTTGGGGAAAGGAGTAAACAGGGAAGAATTATAATAGAAATGACATTTGCTAGTTGTTCTACCAGCAAATTTACTCAGAGATTTTATGATGTTTAAATTTGTCCTAACTCATTATTTGATTAAAAAAAAAACTCACAACCAAGAACTATTTTTTATAGCCCAGAGACACAGTGAAAAGGACTATTTCTCCAGTGCAAGGTAAGAAGCCCATACCTTCTTCCTCCTCTGTAGTGTTGTAAATAAAGAGCTCCTATAGTAATCTTCCCTGAGAGTTGCATTGTTAAAACCATCCTCAGGGAAATCCACAGACTGTAATTGCTCTAGTCTGACTCTGCCTGCTGAGTTTCCTGAATTAAGTGGGTGTTTTGGAATCCTCAGTAGAACCTGCTGGGAAATCACCTCTGACCCTCACCAGCACATTGCTCAACCCACTGCTGAATAAAGTAGAGAACCCTTCCTCATCCCCCTCCCAAATCCCCTTCTAGGAATCCTCACCAGCCTTTCCTTTCTGCCAGAAACTGATTGAACACATAATGAACTGGGCGCAGCAGATGGTGCCAGCCAGTGTACCAGAGCTGTAAAACACAACTTTTAACACCACAAAATGCTCAGGGAATGGGGCCAAGCTTTTAACTGACTGTTTTCATGGGAAAGGGTCCACTCTCCAGAAGTGTTAATGCTAGAAATGACACCTCGGACATAACTCATTGCTTTGTTTCTTTTTAATCAACAGCCCTTGCTGGAAATGGATTGCTGATTGGTTATTTCACTATCTCTTTAAACACTAATATTGAAGGATATGAAAGGGCCAAGGGCAGTCTTTGGGAGCACACTAACCTCTTGGCCCTGGAATCAATAGCATTTCTACAACATCTTTCCTCATACTGACTATTGAACAGGCATTAAGACAGCTGGACCCAATTGAGTCCAATGAGCATTTATTGTGGTAGGTGGTCTGGGAAAGTGGAAGTTTAAAGAAGAGAATACCCCTGCATTCAGGGAACTTTACAGAGTAGCAGGAAATGACCTATACACAGATAACGATAATACAAAATAATGCATGATAACTGTCATTTATGTAATACTTTAAAGCAGAGATTCTTGCCTGGCACGTATGAATTTTTTTAAAATATATTTGTAACCAAGGTTTGGCACATATCCAAATCACTTGAAATGGAGGCATCCATGTAAAAGATGCCAAAGACTTGCTTCTGGGAGAAAATCTTCTGCTCCTCTACCACATAGATGGGAGCAGTATGATTCCACCGGCTAAACAGACGGAACTGGCTATATTTTTAAACAGAACTGGGAGAATCTCTCTCTTTCTCTCTTTCTAGTGACATCCAGTGGTGAAGATCTTATTCACCTTTCACATGGCCACCATGCACTAAGCTGGGGCTAGGGGAGGAAGGACTGACATCTTCCTCTTACCCTTACAAGAAACAAGCTTGAGTTTTTCTTGTCTTTTTTTCCATTCTAGGTGTAGAGAGTATGCTTACAAATCCAGGAGTTTGAGGACCTGAGCTTCAAGGACCTTGGAGCCAGGATTCTGGGCCAGATGTTGCTACCACCCCAGCAGGGAAGACCTGAGAAATCTGAGTGTTGGATACCAAACTTGGGGGACTTTGGACTTGGAATTTAATGGAATTGAGGAAACTGAGACATAGGAATGAAATTAAGCTTTGAACCTAACCCCTTTTCCTCCCTTAGAGACTGAAGAGTACAGGGGTGGGGGGCAGAGAAGCTATGTTTATATGTTTGCGCTTGATATATGGATTAAATGATTAAATGGAACTGGGGTGTTTGACCTCTAAAATCTGGGAAAATATGGGGATTGATAGGAGTGATATGAGTGATTTCCTTTGTATTTTATTTTATGTATTTAAAAGCATTATTTAGAGAAGAAGGCCATTCACTTCATCAGACTGACAAAGGAGGCCCATGACACCGAAAATTTTAAGAATCACTACTTTCAAGTTTGCAAAGCACGTCATAGACAAGGACTCTCTGGAGCTATAAACAAGCACTACAGGTGTTATGATCTC
Organism: Phalanger gymnotis; assembly: GCA_028646595.1. Taxonomy (NCBI): domain Eukaryota; kingdom Metazoa; phylum Chordata; class Mammalia; order Diprotodontia; family Phalangeridae; genus Phalanger; species Phalanger gymnotis. The sequence goes on from CM053622.1 coordinate 547,735,805, forward strand.
CATTCTATAGATGAGGAAATTCACTCAGAGAGATTCTGACTCACCCATGACTCCACGCCTAGTTAAGTACCAGGTCTCTCTTGACTTCAAGGCCAAACCATCAGTGCAGTCTACTGCATTCTTTTCTTTAAATAGCATGAGTATGTAAGAGAGGAGGGAACAAAGCGAAACAAATGCAATCCAATGAAGTCCAGTACCAGAGAGGGAAGGTTCCTTCAGGAAAAGGTAGCAATTGAGTTGAGATGTAAAGGATGGGTAGAAATGTACCAGATATATGAAACCGGAAAGGCAGATCCAAGATGGCCACATGAAAACAGCATCTTACCAGAGCTCTCTCACAAGTTCTGTCAGATTCCTATAAAAGAGTGAATTTGAGGGGGCGGAGCCAAGATAGCAGCTGGAAAGCACAGACTAGCGTGAGCTCCCCACCAAGTCCCTCCAAAAACCTATAAAAAATGGCTCTGAACCAATTGTAGAACTGCAGAACCCACAAAACAGCAGAGGGAAGCAGAACACTAGCCGAGGACAGCCTGGATGGTCTCTGGATAAGGTCTATCCCACACGGAGCTGGCAGCGGAGCAGAGCAGAGCCTAGCGTGGACAGCGAGGACCAATCAGACCAGGAGCAAGGTGGAGCATGCTCTAGCACCCTGAATCAGTGAGCTGTGGCAGTTACCAGACTTCTCAACCCACAAATACCAAAGAGAACAGAGAAGCTTAGTGGGAAAAGCTGCTGGGGATAGGTAGTTTGCGGTTTGGCCACCACCCCAGGGGCAGAGGAGGTGCGGCAGCTACAGAACTACAGCAGCAGTTGCTTCTGGCCCCAGGCCCACCTGATGGGAGGAATTAAGTGGTGGATCAGAGCAGGACTGCAGAGCCTGCTTAAGATCTAAGTCCGATTTGGGTTGGGGGTTCTTGGGGAAGGAGGAGTGCTGGTATGGCAGAGCTGGCACATCTCCCCAAGCTTGGAATATAGAACTCTTTACTCTACAAGCTGTCATACCCCGCTGAAAAACTCAAGGATCAATTAAATTGGCTGGGAACATGGCCAGGCAGCAAAAAGGCACCCAGATTCAGTCTCAGACTCTGGAATCTTTCTCTGCTGACAAAGAAGACCAAAACATACAGCCAGAAGAAAGCAACAAAGTCAAAGAGCCTACAACAAAAGCCTCCAAGAAAAACATGAACTGGTCTCAGGCCATGGAAGAGCTCAAAAAGGATTTGGAAAAGAAAGTTAGAGAAGTAGAGGAAAAATTGGGAAGAGAAATGAGAAGGATGAGAGAAAACCATGAAAAACAAGTCAATGACTTGCTAAAGGAGACCCAAAAAATACTGAAAAATATACTGAAGAAAATAACACCTTAAAAAA
>CM053622.1:547737672-547759596 GCA_028646595.1 Phalanger gymnotis
TCTTTGTGGGTTCAGAGGTCTGGTGCATGCCACAGCTCAGTAATTCAGCATGTTAGGGCACTCTCCGCTCTTCTCCTGGTCTGGTAGGTCCACGTCTGGTCTGTTCGCGCCGTGCGCGCTGGGCTCAGCTCTGCTCCCCTCAGCTGGGGGCTGGGAGCTCCGTGTGGGACAGACCTTACCCAGAGACTATCCAGGCTGTCCTAGGCTGGAGCCCTGCTTCCCTCTGCCACTTTGTGGGTTCTGCAGCTCTAGAATTGGTTCACAGCCATTTTTTATGGGTTTTTGGAGGGATTTGGTGAGGAGCTCACGCCAGTCACTGCTTCCCAGCCACCATCTTGGCTCCGCCCCCCAAAAGCAGTTCTTAGGGGAAGTTTTATATTTCTAAATGCTTACATGAATAAAATAGGGAAAAAGGAGATCAATGATTTGGGCATACAATTGAAAAAGCTAGAAAAAAAAACAAATTGAAAATCCCCAATTAAATACCAAATTAGAAATACTGAAAACCAAAGGAGAGATTAATAAAATTGAAACCCAGAAAACTATTGAATTAATGAATAAAACAAAGAGTTGGTTTTATGAAAAAACCAATAAAATTGATAAACCTTTGTTCAATTTCATTAAAAAAAAAAGAAAGAAGAAAATCAAATTACCAGTATCAAAAATGAAAAGAGTGAATTCACCTCTAATGAAGAGGAAATCAAGAGAATAATTAGGAATTATTTTGCCCAATTGTATGCCCATAAATGTGACAACCTTAGGGACATGGATGAATATCTACAAAAGCATAAATTGACCAGGTTAACAGAAAAGAAGGTAAAATTTCTAAATAGCCCCATTTCAGAAAAAGAAATTGAGCAAGCCATCAATGAACTCCCTAGGAAAAAATCTCCAGGGCCAGATGGTTTTACCTGTGGATTTTATCAAACATTTAAAGAAAATTAATTCCTATACTTTATAGACTATTTGGGAAAATAGGTGAAGAAGGAGTCCTACCAAATTCTTTTAATGACACAAATATAGTGCTAATACCCAAACCAGGTAGAGTCAAAACAGAGGAAGAAAATTGTAGACCAATTTCCCTAATGAATATTGATGCAAAAATTTTAAATAAAATATTAGCAAAAAGATTGCAGCACCTTATCAGGAGAATAATACACTATGACCAGGTAGGATTTATTCCAGGAATGCAAAGCTGGTTCAATACGAGGAAAACTATCAGTATAATTGATCATTTCAACAACAAAACTAACAGAAACCATATGATCATCTCAATAGATGCAGAAAAAGCTTTCGACAAAATACAACACCCATTCCATTTTAAAACATCAGAAAACATAGGAATAAGTGGAGCCTTCCTTAAAATTATAAATAGCATCTCCCTAAAGCCATCAACAAGCATTATTTGTAATGGGGATAAGCTAGATCATTCCCAATAAGATCAGAGGTGAAACAAAGATGTCCATTATCATCCCTACTATTCAATTTGGTACTAGAAATGTTAGCTGTAGCAACAAGAGAAGAAAAAGAAATTGAAGGAATCAGCACAGGCAAAGAAGAAGCTAAATTATCACTTTTTGCAGGTGATATGATGATTTACTTAGAGAATCCTAAAGAATCAAGTAAAAAAAAACTACTTGAAGTAATAAACAATTTTAGCAAAGTTGCAGGATATAAAATAAACCCACATAAATCCTCAGCATTCCTATACATTACTAACAAAGCCAACAGCAAGAGATAGAAAGAGAAATTCCATTCAGAGTTACTGTAGACACTATAAAATATTTGGGAGTTTATCTGCCAAGACAAACCCAGGGCCTATATGAACATAATTATGAAACAGTTTTCATGCAAATAAAGTCAGATCTAAATAAATGGAAAAATATCAGTTGCTCATTGTTAGGCCAAGCTAATCTAATAAAAATAACAATTTTACCTAAATTAATCTACCTATTCAGTGCCATACCAATTGAACTACCAAAAATTATTTTACAGAGCTGGATAAAATAATAACAAAATTCATCTGGAAGAACAAGAGGTCTAGAATATTGAGGATATTAATGAAAAGAAATGCTAGGGAAGGTGGCCTGGCTATACCAGATATTAAACTGTACTATAAAGCAGCAGTCATCAAAACTACCTGGTACTGGCTAAGAAACAGAGTTTTGGATTAGTGGAATAGGACAGGTACACAAGATGGAGAAGTCAACAACTATACCAATCTACTCTTTGATAAACCCAAAGAATGCAGCTTCTGGGCTAAGAATTCACTATTTCACAAAAACGTCTGGGAAAATTGGAAAATAGTAGGGCAAAAACTGGGCATAGACCAGTATCTTACACCATATACCAAAATAACATCAAAATGGGTTCATGCTTTAGGAATAAAGGCTGATACTATAAGCAATTTGGGAGAGCAAGGAATGGTTTGCCTATCAGATTTATGGAAAAGCAAAGAATTCATGACACAACAAGAGATAGAGAGCATTACAAAATGCGAAGTGGATAATTTTGATTATGTTAAATTCAATTGTTTTTGTACAAAAAAAGCCAATGCAACAAAGATTAGGAGGGAAGCAGAAAATTGGAAGAAAATCTTTACAACTAGTGTCTCTGATAAAGGCCTCAACTCTAAAATATACAGGGAAGTGAGCCAAATATATAAGAATACAAGTCATTCCCCAATTGAGAAGTGGTGAAAGGATATGAATAGGCAGTTTTCAGGGGAAGAAATTAAAGATATCTACAGGCATATGAAAAAATGCTCTAAATCACTACTGATTGGAGAAATGCAAATCAAAACAACTCTTAGATACCACGTCTTTCCTGTCAGATTGGCTAAAATAACAAAACAGGAAAATGATAAATGCTGGAGAGGATGTGGGAAAATTGGAACATTGTTACATTGCTGGTGGAGTTGTGAACTGATCCAATCATTCTGGAGAGCAATTTGGAACTATGCCCAAAGAGATATAAAAATGTTCATACCCTTTGATCCAGTAATACCACTTCTAGGGTTGTATCCCAAAGAGATCACACAAGTGGGAAAAGGACCCATATGTACAAAAATATTTATAGCGGCTCTTTTTGTGGTAGCTAAGAATTGGCAATCAAAGGGATGCCCATCAATTGGAGAATGGCTGAACAAGCTGTGGTATATGAAGGTAATGGAATACTATTGTGCTATAAGAAATGAGGATGACACAGACTTCATAACAACCTGGAAAAACCTACGCATGATGCTGAGAGAGTGCAGCAGAGCCAAGAGAACATTATACACATCCACAGACACATGGATTCTGTGAGGACTAACTCTGACAGACTTTGCTCTTCTCAGCAACACAAGGTACAGAGACATTTCCAAAGGACTCACGATGGAGAATATTATCTACATCCAGAGAAAGAACTATGAAGTATGAATACAGATTGAGGTATACTTCATGCTTGCCCTTTTCCCCCCTTTTTTCTCTTTTTTGTTTTTGGGTTGTTGTTTTTTTGGGGGGGTCCTGTTTCTTCTTTCTCATGATTCATTCCATTGGTCATAATTCTTCTCCACAACTTGACTAGTGTGTAAATTAATTCAATGAGAAGTTATACGTGGGAGTTGTATGGGATTCTATGCCGTTTGGGGAGGGAGGGAAGAAAATCTGGAACTCAAAATTATGTAGAACCAAGTGTTATAAACTAAAAAATAAAATAACAATAATAATAGAAATGTACCAGATAAAAATTGGGTGAGGGCAGGGGTTCCAGATATTGGGGAAAGTGGGGAAAGAGTTTATACGTGGATCACTAATTTTATTGAATTTTGAGTAAGTGAAAAAGCTATGACATCTTCTAACCCTGTTAGCAATATCCTTCTTTTTTTTGCTGTCTTTGGAGCAAAAAGCATGCTCCAAACTCAGCATTGGAATACGTACCACCTTTAATTCTTAATCAATGTAATACTTCTAAAATGAGAATATGAAAATACCTGTGGAGCGGGGAGAAGGGAGGAGAAGGGATGGTGGAAAGTAGGGGCAGAGAGTCTTTTGGAGTTTACTTCATAATAACTTCCCATTTCAGACAATAATGAAGGAACCAGATAATTAGCTCCAGGTACTCCCCGTGAACCATCTTGCCTCCCTGGGAAACACCCCGGGGAGACTTTTATATTAGGACAGCTTCTTCATCCTGAGATGTATTCTCTTTCTAAGATCATATGTACCCAGGCTGCCCTGTCAAGTTCTCCTTTCTCTTTCCTGGCAATCTATCAATGTCCAGTTTCAGCATGCAAGAATATTAAGATAATCCAAAATAAAAACAAAAAAGTAGGGCCTGAGAGTAGATCTCCATGTAGGACAAGTAGATATTTGGGTGAGGCAAAAGGGAAATGCTTGCTGCTGTCTTGATTGCTGTCATTATTCATGATTAGATGACTGAGCCTGGTGGAGCTTTGGCTAATTGAGTTGAGAAGTTACTTCATTCTAGATGACTGTTTCTATATTTTTGTGTCAGCTACATTCTATAATATATACACATCACTAAGGGCATGCACCCCTCATACATGGGGCCCCAGAAAATCTGCCCCATCCTTCAGGAATTCTGTGGGTTCAATATTCATGAACCAGAGTCCATGAGATGCCCCAAGGATATGATTGCTTTCATCAGTCAGCTGGTGAAACGGGGCCCATTAGTTCAAATTAAATATATTTCAAATAGCATATGAAATAAAGTGAGCATACAAATATGCAAATAAAGTTTGCCCACACACACACCTAGTGTACACTCTCCCACAGGCTGCTGTGACAGTAGTAGAGAAGAGTACACATGCGGCAAACACAGTAGGGTCAAATGCAGCAAGGGCGAGCCATGCGTCTAACAGTCAGCGTTGCTGATGTCCTCCAGTGATATCATCACAATTCCTTGTAATAGGCACTGTATCTTTTCTGGGCGCATTGTCTTGGCTAGGTCTCCACAAGTCTTGTGGTCCCTAAGCTTGTTTCTTTTAATATATTTTGTGCTTTAAGCTATCAAGTCCTCAGGTGAGTTTCTCAGCTCTCATCTGCTAACAGTTTAGTGATGGGAAGCCTCTCTCTGACAAGGACAGGCTAACCTGTGCTTAGTTCGTAGCCAAGGCTGTGGGTACTATACCTAGATAAGGGCAGTAGACAAAAGCCAGCCAAAGTGTCCTAGGCTAACTTAGATTAAGTCTATTCTTTTGAATGCACAGGTATGGTGTTGATTCGAAGTCCCTTATCTCAGACAAGTGTCAGAGTTTTATTAGAAATTCCCTGTTACTACCATTTAACACTTTTTGTCAATCCTATACCCAAACTGGAATGCTGCCATCCTCCTATTCCATTGAAAAACAGGAACTATGTAGAAGTTGGGCATATGAAGTATAGAGCCCACTTTGATCTTTGCTAGACCCCAACTTCATCTCTAAGATACAAGTAAAGGCAGCTAGATGGCAGAGTGGATAAAGCAGTAGGCCTGGACTCAGGAAGACCTGAGTTCAAATCCCATATCAGACATTTACTAGCTTTTTAACCTCAGATCACTTAATTTCTCTGTGCCTCAGTTTCTTCTTCTGCAAAATGGGAGTAATAATAGCACATTACCTCTCAAGATTGTTGTGAGGATCAAATGAGATAATATTTGGAAAGTACTTTGCAAATCTTTCAAGTGCTGTATAAAAATCTAGCTGTTAATATTAAAGCTGAGCAAAAGCAAAAGGTCAGGAAAGAAGATGAAATCATTGACCTCTTCTCTTCCCTCCTGGCCCAACTTTTTCTGCCTTCATTATGTATACCTGCCTGTAACAAAGCCCTTGGTTATTGTGTTGTATTCTTGCAAACACAAAACCTCTGCCTCCCAACACACAAAATGGTGATAATTAAATACTAAAATTCACCCTGAAAGAATTAAACTGTCAGATAATTTGCCCTGGTGACACACTCCTAGATAGATTTTAAGTTGAAATACAAAAGCGGTAAGGTCTGCCCTGGAGGGAATGAGGGCAGAGAAAATGTCTGCCTAGCAAAGGGAAGCCTTTTTCTCATCTTTTAGAAATGATCAGAGTGTTTCCTAACTCCATCCTGATATGTATCCTAAGAGGAAAAAAGGAAGAGAGAAGTTTAATGCTTCGGGGTTCAGAATCCTGCCTAGGGGTTAGAAATTCTAAAAAGGGCTCTCTGTTAAATTGTTCTTCTCTCATCCCACTCACACAAAAATAAAATCTTTGAAGAGCATGCGAGTGCTTTCTAGAGGTCCCATAAAAACTTCAAAAACTCTTAAAAGTGGCCTCATTTCCCAAGCAATGAAAGAAACAAATAGCAAAGTGAGTAGAACAGAGGGGGGGGGGAGGAAAGAAGGAAGGAAGGAAGGAAGGAAGGAAGGAAGGAAGGAAGGAAGGAAGGAAGGAAGGAAGGAAGGAAGGAAGGAGTGAGAGTGTAGGATAATACCTGACATTTATTTAGGACTTTAAATTTTGCTAATTATGTATGTTATTTCACTTGATCCTTGCAACAACCTTGTGGGATAGGTGCTATTATTATCCCCATTTTACAGATGCAGTAACTGAGGCTTTGAGAGATTAAGTGATTTGCCCAGGGTCACAGAGCTAGAGTCTGAAGTAGAATTTAAACTCAGGTCTTCCTGACTCCAAAAGAGGTATCTTAGGTGATATGACATAGGGGACTTTGTAGTCAAAAGACTTGCATTCACATCATGGGAAAGGACAGGAGGGAATAAGTATTTATTTGGTGCTGACTATGTGTCGGGCACTGTGCAAAGTAAGCTCTTTATAAATATCTCATTGATCCTTACAACAGCCCTGGAGGTAGACGAAGTTATTGAAGAAATATACAGTTGAGGAAATTGAGGCAAACAGGTTAAGTGACTTGCCAAAGATCACACAGCCAGTAAATATCTGAGGCTAGATTTGAACTCAGGAAGAAGAATCTTCCTAACTCCAGGCCCAATGCTCTGTGCACTATGGCACGCCCCGGTCAAGTTAACATCTCTAAGTCTCAGTTTCCTCATTTCTAAAATAAGGTAGTTGAATCTTATAGTCTCTGGAATCCCTTCCAGCTTTAAATCTATGAATTCTTTAAAATGGAGTTCTACATACTTTATACATATATGTGTTTATATGTACATGTTTCTATGTAGCTATGCATACACATATGCTGTAATATATATACATGTGTGTGTATATACATGTATATGTATATGTATGTGTATGTGTATGTGTATGTGTATGTGTATATGTGTATGTATATGTATATGTATATGTATATGTATATGTATATGTATATGTATATGTATATGTATATGTATATGTATATGTATATGTATATGTATATGTATATGTATATGTATATGTATATGTATATGTATATGTATATGTATATGTATGTGTACATATACATGACCCTGTAATGCTGGTACTATCTACCAACTATCAAAAAGTTTTTGTAAGTAAAATGCTTTGCAAACCTATATATTAAGTAAGGTGAGTTATTGAGTTCTCCAAATCTAGCAATAACATAGAGTAGGTGCTTAATAATGATTTCTTAAATTGAATATAACTAACTGTTCCTCTCTATTGTCTCTCAAAAGAGAATTTGCAGTCAACAGGGAGGTGTCCCCTACTCTTGTTTGTCACGAGAAGAATGTCATCAGTAAGGTGCCACTGAGCTTTTTCCTTACCAGGAAAGGATCTACACCCTTAATAAAAGACAGATTAAGTGCACAGAGGTACCCTACTGAATAACCTTTTTTCTGAATAGGGAAGGTTACATTTGATCTTATTTTGTCAATATATGTGCATTCAAGGATGATTTCTCCAGCAGAGAGCATATTGGGGAGGGGAACACTTACCCTCCTAGGGTTCCTTACCTTCCAGTAATGAGGCATTCATTACTACTTTTCTCAATGAACCCGTCAACACCCTGTTGTCACAGAACAGCTAGAAATAACATGGGGTGCATGCCCCAGGTGATTAGAGTTTGCCTGTTAAGCTGGATCTCTGGAAGATGGAGCATTCGAAAAATAGCCAGCAAAGGCTGGGGATAGATCCTTCTCCTGCCCTGTATCTTCAGGAACCACAGCAGGTGGAAACCTGCCCAAGATGAGATAAATTTTTAATCAGAATACTAATGGTGCATGCTAAGGGACAAAAGGAAAGGCCCATTCATATGTATATACACATATATACGTATATGTACATATATGTGTGTCTGTTTATACATACATCTCAGAGAATAAAAAAGTCCAAGCAGAAAAGGATGTTAGAGTCAATCATCAAAATAATCCAGTGTCAGGGAAAATAGTTTAAAGATGTAATAAGTAACCTTGAACATTGTGTGTCTGTAGAACAATGGTAGCTATGTTGTGGTTTTGTCCTTTTTTCTCAAAGAGGCCCATGACATCAGAGAGGTGATGCCATGACATGCAAGTGAATTGGATTTGAGTGAAGGAGGGATGTGCAAAGTCACCAGCCTCACTTTCTCCTCCATAACCATCTGGGTCCAGTGGCCAGATATAGATCAGGACAACTGGAAATGGCCCAGATGGTGGCTATCAGATGGGACAGGACTAGAGAGGCCAAAAATAAATAAACAAAGTCTGCCTGGACAGACCCTTCCCCAACCTCAGCAGCATCCAAGTTAGGGGAGTCAGCTCCCTGCCAAAAAGAGGCGACCGTATATGGGCACTGATGATTACTTACTTCTGGGGAATCATTGCACTCTTTCTGCCTGAGCTGAAAGAAGAGGGATTCAGTTGCCTGGGGCCCCACCCTGTGACCATGAGTCCCAAAAAGCTTCATTGCTTTCATGTGCTCAAGACTGCCAGCGTTCAAAGCATGCTTTGATCCCTGGAAGTCTTTCCCTGAAGCCTTGACATCAATCACTGGGAGTGCTGACATAGCCAGTTTGGATCGGGTGTTGAAGGCAAGGGAATAGAAGAGGAGTTGCTCAAAGTAACATCCAGGAGCAGAATTGAGGGAGGTGACTTTTCCACTTTGGGGAAACCTCAGGGAGGGGGATGCAGTGAAGAGTGAGACACATCAATTAGAGAATTAGCAGAGAAAGCTTCAAGATCTGTCAGAAGTTCCCCATTCATGAGTTCAGGGACTCCTGCCATCAGAAAGGGGACTGTCTGGGACCTACTATTTGCAAAGACCAAGTAGTACAAGGGAGGTCAGTTATTCCCAAGTTTCTGCTAAAGATGGAAATGGCTGTAGAATATTCAGTATAAAATGAGCCAATGTAACCGAATACAAGAAATCAGGAGAAAGGCAAACAAAAAAATGCTTGCACAGTATTAAGCTCATTGGTTTGTTACTAAACCAAGAAATAAAAGAAAGTACTCCAATTTTTCTAATAAGTACCTGGCCTAGACAAATCTCCCTCCTACTCTTTGATACATCTTTAGGAGTAAATTAGGTATAAATTTGAGGTAAACCACTTCATTTCTCCAGGTTCAAGTTCCTAAGTAAAGTAGATGAACTAAATGACCCCTGTGGTCCTTCTAGCAATTTTTCCCCCACCTGCGTCTCCAAGGTGAATATGCAGAAGCTTCTTACGATACAGATTCTACAGAAGCTCCAACCTCCTCCATTTCTAAGCTGGGCCAGTTTTGCTCATCCTTAGGTAGCTTAGTATCTCTGCCACCACCCACCACCCCCATCACTCTGGTGGCCTGATCATATTGATGCCAGACTTAGTGTAGACACCCAATTGGCTTTAGCTGCAGGGCAGCTCACAGCTCCAGATATAAAGCTGACCTGTCAGCTTCAGCTTCCTTCAGGATCAGGGATTACAAGCCTGGTTCTATGATTCTTTGGAGTACAACTCAATTACAAAACAATAATGGCAAACATGCACATCTATAGAGTGCTTTAGTTAGCGAAGTGCTTTTCTCAGGAGAACCTTGTGAGGTAGGTAGTCACTACCCCTGGGTAGAATGTGTAGAAACAGAAACATAGCCATATATCCCTGCAGAGTTGTTTGGTTGCTTAATTAAGCAGAGATAGCTTAATGGGCAACCTCTAATCACCTGCTCAGAGGGTGTTGCCCAATCAAGCAAGGCTGGGGTCTTTTAGAGGAGAGATAGCAAACATGGAGCACACCCACCCCCAACTCCCAAGTGCAGTCAGATTAAAATGTAATTGGGAAATATTTAACAAAATAAGTAAAAATACAATAAAATATACAGGATGTTAACATACGATTTTCTAAGTCAATATGCTGTCAGCAAGAATCTTTATGAATGGTTTAGTGGCCCACTTTTCTATTTGAGTTTGACACCTTTGTTTTAGAAGTCAGACCTGAAAATCAATAAGGAGAGAGGGAGCCCAGGGCAAAATCTTGTCCAATAAGGGATAATTAGAGAGCAGTATTCAGGAATCTAAACATCTAGCTGTCAGACGCAATGGGAACCCAGGCCCAAACTCTAGTAGCTCAATCTGGTGCTCAAATTCTTTCCTCTCTCTGCATCTATCTCATGTACAAGTACTGCCCTCCCCCTACTTAAACCTCTGCCAATCTTCCCTCCTTTGCCCAGACATCTCTCATTCTCCAGTTCACCAATCCTTATATCTCTGCTCCACATAGCTCTTGTACCCCTTGTCACATTTCCATTGATTATTTTTCAATCCATCTTACCTTCTTTATTAAACATTAACAATAGTAATATCTTACACTGTGTAGTGAGTTACAGTTTGATTAAAAATAATGATAATAATAACTTACACTCACATGATGCTTTAAAGGCACAAAGTATTTTCACATATGTTGTCAAAAGTAGTTCTCATGACAACCTAGTGATGTGGGTAGTTTGAGCCTTATTATTACCATTTATATATAAGGTACCTGAGACTCAGAAAGATTAAGAAACTTAAAATCGCAGTTAGCAAGTAGCAATCCCCAAACTTGAATCTTCGACTGCAACTAAGTACTACACCAGGCTTAGAATGAGTATGCCAGATTGTTGATTATCCATTAACTTTGCTTGATAATGAAAGTTCCTTCAGGGCAGAGATTCTTAATTGTCCATTCTAATTTGTCCCAGGTACTGGGTGCTCGGTAAACACTAGTTGACTAAAGTGCCTAAACTAAAGTAATCTTCAAAAGCGTCTTACAGAGCAACACTACTTAAAAAGGCTTAGCTAAAGATCTAAGCCAAAATCAGCATTCCAGCTACGTGCCTGGCATGAATCATTCCTTGCTTTGAGCAAGTGGCCTTGTAGAAAGTTGTATAGAATTATGTCCAGTAACAGCAGAGATGCCTATGAAAAAGACCAAAGTTTAAATGATTGTCCAACAAAGAGCCGATGGGTTTTACAATACTTTTTGCTCAAACATTTACTGAAAGGTACTTGGCAAACCTTGGAACTACATTTATCAAGCATTTATAAAGAAGACAAATGATGAACTCAGTGCACCAAATGGTCAAAAACTCAATCCATTTCTTCTTCAAGAGATCAAACACCTTTCTGTCAATTTCAAAATAGAAAAAAAAAAGCTTCCATAAGACAATGGGAGTCTGTTCAATTGATTTCAAAAACAGAGGCTGAAGAAATTACTCAAATAAGCCAATGGCAATCAGAGACAGTTCAGAAACGAAAGACTAATGTATATTTCACTGAGAAATTCAAAGTACTGAAGAGGCTTTCCTGACAGGCAAGCACAACTGCGATTTCAGATCTAAAGGTTATGTCATCAAATCATCAAATTCGATTTATTAAGCACTCTCTGAAGCATGGCACTCTATTGTGCTGTGTCAAACATGATGGCAGTGCTAATACTCTTAAATGTACACACATACACACACACACACCATGTTTAACATAGACAACAGGATAAAGGTATGTCTCCACACAAAAACCATTCTGAGGAATATTAGTTGAATTCAAATTTTCAAAAACTTTAAAAAATTTTTCTAGAAAAAAATAAATAAACCATTGCTTCAAGAGGAAAAAATACAGCCCCCTTTGCTTTTCAATCCTACCGATTGTTTTTCCCCCAAGATAATTTGTGTGTAGACCAGTGATTATTAAATTATGTATTCACATTCCAAAAGTGTTTGCTTAGTAAACAAAAGAATTCCTTTAAAAACTAAATTCCCCCACTGATTGTGACTGACACTTTGTCATCCCTTGCTTAATCCCAACAGCAACGACTTTGAAGAACTCATAGAGAAAAGGTGAAGTGTATGCCTATTTAACATTCACTTATTTAATTAAATCAAATTAAAATTTATACTTTTGAAAATCTCATGACACCCTTTAAGGTAATTGGCAATCTCTTGGGCTATCACAAAACCAAGATTCCTGATCATTGGTGTAGGGACAACCTTAGAGGCACAAATCAGTTTGAGATGAATTCTATAAAGCCTTGGAGAAGTACTCATGAAATGAACCATCCAATTAATTCCCAAAAAAAGGTGGTAAATTCATCTGAAAAATTCAGAGAAACTTGGGAGAACTTATATGAGTGACTGAAGAACAAAGGAAGTAGGACCAGAACAAATTACATGACCATCATAATGTAATAAAAAACAATGCTGAAAGATTTCAGAACTCTGATCAATGTAGTAACTACTCATAACTTCAGAAAACTGGCATAGCTGCTGCTGATCAGCAGAGAGATGGTAGACCAGAGGTACAAAATAAAAGATACATTTTTTGTCTAATTTGTGAAATAACAAAAACATTTCCATAAAATAGTAGAATAAAAAAAGATGATTGCACATGAAACTGAAAATCTGTATAATAAAGTTATCATGTATTCATTTTCCTTTTTTTCTTCCCTCCTCTCCCCCACCTAGAGAAAGCTAGAATTAGACACAAATATGTGTGTTTAATGTGTGTGTATGTGTGTGTGTGTGTGTGTGTGTGTGTGTGTGAAATCATTCTATACATACTTCTATTTATGAGTTCTTTCTCTGGATGCATATGACTTCTTCCTTCCTTCCTTTGTAACGAATTTGTGTATTTATAATAGTCAAAATAACTTAGTTACTCCAAGTTGTTTTTAAACAAATCTAGTTTTGTTTTTGTTTTGTCTTAAATGAGGCATACATTTTCAAACATGGCCAACATGTTGATTTGTTTTGATTAGCACTACTTATTTATCACAAGATGGAGTTCTATTTTGGGGAGGAGGAATCAATGGATAATAGGACAGCAATGCAAAAAAAAAATAAAAAGAAAAGAGCATCAACAAAGCATTTTTTTAAAAAGGAAAGGAAAAGGCAGTCAATATAGACATCCCTTCCCCAAAAACTTTGCATTTACTTCACCTATTTTGCAATTACTTATCAATGCACATAGTTTTTTCCCTTAGCAGAATGTAAACTCCTTAAGTGGAAATAATGTTTCAGTTTTGTCTTTGTATCCCCAGCACCTAGTAGTGCTCAATATATAATAGATATTAAATAACTGCTTGTTGAATTGACTAAGAATCCAGATCTTGGGATGTAATCTTGGCTCTTGGGCAAGTCTCAAGGTTAGTTTCCAATTGTTAACACTTGTAGTAACTTTAGAGATCCTCTAGCTCAACCTCTTCATTTCATCAATCTAGAAGTTGAGGTCCAGAAACATGTTTTGTCCAAGATGACATAACGTGATTGACAGTACCAGATCTAAAATCCAGATTTCTTGAGTTCTAGGTTAGTGTTCTCATCTGTGCTTTATTTCTGAGCCCCAGTTTTTCTCTGTAAAATGAGGGGCTAGATTACACCATTTCTCAGGACCTTTTTGATTTCTGTGACCATAGAAACACATCCATATAGTATGAATGGAAATGAAGCAATTATCTGGAAGAAGCCAAGTGATAGAGATAGACACTTTGGGGGGAAATTGTCTAATTGTCTTGAAAATAAATGATCTATAAACATAGAGATGTACTCCATTATGAAAACTCAATGTGAGTATCCAAATTTCCAACAGAGATCAATTAGGGGGGTGATTATTCACATTACAAAAAGATTTTTCACTCACTATACAAAATAATTCCTTTAAATACTAAATTCCCTTAGTGCATTTAGGTGTTTGTTTATAGATCATTAACTACTTGACAGAGAGGCTGGGGGGTAGAGAAAGCTAATCTATCAGGAACTACTGCCAACATAGGAGGAATCAGAAATTAAGACAAAGCATTTCTGAAATGTTAACGTAAGGCAGTGGGAAAATATGGCATGATTTAGACAGCTTGATGTAGTACACAGAATGTGAGACTTGGAATAAAACAAAGAAAAAAATAAAAATAAAAAAATAAGCTTAAAGTTCTTCAGCCACTTAATACTTGCGTGACCTTGGGAAAGTCACTGAGCTTAGTTTTCTCATGTGTGAAGTGAGAATAATCATACCTCCCATGGGGCTGTTATGAGGAGAAAATGAAATGGTGGAGTGTAGAATGCTTTATAGCCATTATCTAAAATGCAAGCCAGGTGGATTAGATGACCTTTAAGCCCCTTCCATCTCTAAATCTATTATCCTATGATCCTATCTGGGACCTATGAATTATGATTATTTATTTACAACCTGTAGAAACATCTCTCTTCATTAAAGAGACAGTATCTCTCAAGTGCTCAGATGTGCTATGTCAGACCAAGAATCAATGCTCCCTTCTCAAGTATTTCAGGGCATTCAGTCCACAGGCTCAAATGCAAAGCTAAATTTGGTATCTGCCTATGGTAAATAAGCAAGTGGTTCTCCCTCCTGAAAAAGAAGAATTGAGGGAAATGATAGCTCTACTTTCCAGGTTATTAGGGCGAATGGAATATTTCTAGAAAGAATGGACATGATCCAAAGAAAAAAAGGGATCTGAACAATCAATTAGAATTAGAACTTTAGACAGTTGAGACTTCTCATTTCTCTATAGTTGGTAGTTCCCTAGTTGTATGGCTAGCAAAGACCTACCTAATCACCTAATACCACGATGACGCATTGTTGTCATTTTCCAGTAGAAAACTTTCTTCTGCCACCTCTTCCGTGTTCTCATTGAAGGAATAACTGGGATTAGTAGGTAGAGAGTTAGACTTGAAGTCATAAAAACTAGATTTAAACTTTGCTACAGACACTTACTAGCTTTGTGATCATGCACAAGTTATGCATTCTGAGTTTCAGTGTTCTCTTCTGCAAAAGATTTATTGTATAAACTCCATAGGATTATTGAAAAAAAAAGATTTTGGAAACCATAATGTGCTATGTAAATTTTAGGTGTTTTTAGTATCCCTATCACATTCAGAATGGCCTTTCCTCAATCCCTGTCCTCCAATGTTCTTTCCTTCCACTGTATGATCCAGAAACCCTACTCTATTCTTAACAAATTCCTCTCCATCCAATATTTCTTCTCTCACAGTCTTTCATCTTCTAGGTTTTTTTTTTCTCCTTCCTTAGTGAATGATACCTTCTCTTTTACTATCCTATCCAGGGAAGACCATTTCTTCTCTTATCCCACTTGATATTTTGGCCTAGGAAAAGAAGTCAGCATATTTTTAGTTTCCCGCTGCCACCATCACTTGGCCGCCTCTCTGCCTTGGAAGTGCACATCTATCACCTAGATCAGATCCCAGTTGTTATTCTAGCAGGGACTATAAATCTACTTCTTCCTGGTATAGGTATCCATGCTAATAGCAGGCAACTACATCCTCTCTCTTCTTCTTGGAGATCTTTTATGAAGCAGTCATGGGACATTTAGATGATCTAGTTCAGATGTCCCAGGAAAATATGCAGGGGGGGGGCAGCCACAATTAGGAAGTGAAGGTGCCCAACCAACTATGAAGTCCTGGAATGGAAAGACACAAAGGAATGTTGATACACTGCACAGCTGCTAAGGAAGAGAGGGGGCAAAAAAATATTAACATGTCAGAATAACCTCCTGTCCTTTCCTGACAGTATTAGACTGATAGATCATGAAAACACCATAAACATATTATACGTAGATTCTATCAAGCATTTCACAAAATCTCTCATGCTATTCTTTTTTGTAATTTTAAAATTATTTTTCAATATTTTTTTGTTAAATATTATCCAATTACATGCAAAAAAATTACTTTTTTTTCTCCAAATTTCGAGTTCCAAATTCTCTTCCTTCCCACCCCTCTTTCAGATTCACTTCTTACTCTATGAAACTCATCACCATGCCTCAGCTGTCTTCTCACCCTGAAAGTCCCTTCTTCCCCAAGACCTTTTTAGAGGAACAATTCTTCCACTTCACCCCCTTTTCACATTTGTAGGAATCTCAATTTTGAATGTCCCACTCCTTTTTAATCTCTTTTATGTATCATCTTCCCCTATTAGAATATAAACTCCCAGAGTTCAGGGGCTATCTTTATTTTTGCTTGTGTTTTTATCCCCTGGACTTAGCACAGTGCCTAGAATATAATAAAAGCTTCATAAATATTTGATGACTTGACTTGATTTCTATTATTTGCTGCCCTGATAATGCCATTTCTGAAATGTTGTGTTTAGTTCTTGGCACTACCCTAAGTAGCAAATTTACAGTGATATATTTTGGTGAAAGGGCATCCACATTTTAATAACTTTCTGTTTATAATTCCCAATTATTTTAAAGAATAATTGTGCCCTTTCACTGCCAATAGTACATCAAAGTGCCTGTTTTCTCACAGCTCTGTTCCAACATTTATCATTTTACTTTTTCGCCATCTTTTCCAATCCCATGGTTGTAAGATAGAATCTCAGAAATTGTTACAATAATAAATTCTCTAATTAGTATCGACTTGGAATAGTTTTTTATTATGGCTATAATTAGGGTGGGTTTCTTCACTTGAGAACTGCTTGTTCATAACTTCATACCATTTATCAATTGAGGAATGGCTTTTATTCTTAAAAAATTGAAATAGTTTCTACTTCAATTTTGATAATCTCTTCTTTGATTATCTAGGTTTTTTATTCTGGCATTTGTTTTTTTAAATAGTTTTTGAGTAATTTGTAGCCGTATTCTCAATCAGTAGAACTATTCTTTCTCTTTTTTGTTAACAACTGTTTAGAGGGGCAGCTAGGTGGCAAAGTGAGTAGAGCAAGGCCCGGGAGTCAGAAGAACCTGAGTTCAAATTGGACCTCAGACACTTGAGACACTTACTAGCTGTATGAACTTGGGTAAGTCACTTAACCCCAATTGCCCTGCCTTCCACCCTCCAAAAAAAACTGTTTAAAGACAGAAATTTTCCCTTAAGAAATGCTTTGGTTATATCCCAAAATTTTTGGTATGTTGTCTCATTGTTATCAGTATATTTAATGAAATTCTCTATTATTTCTATAATTTGTTCTTTAACCCACCACTTCTTTAGGATTAAATTGCTTAATTTCCAGGTTTATTCTGAATATTTGAAAGTCCTCTATTTCATTGGAGGTATATTTTTCACCTTGGAGGATTATATTGAGTTTCGCTAGATTAGTTGTTCTTGGTTGTAGACCTCTTTATCAGTTGCTTTTTATATCTCATTCAATGTTCCATGCTCCTTTATAATGTTGCTTACTAAATTTTGGTTAACCCTGATTGTGGTTCTTCGATACTTGAATTATTTTTTTTTCTGGCTGCTTGTAGGATTTTTTTCTCTTACTTGTTAGCTCTGGATTTTGACAATAACATTCCTGGGTATTTTCATTTGTCGGTTTCTTCAAGAGGTAATTGTTGAATTTTTTCTTTTCTTATAATTCCCTCTTGTTCTAATGTATTCTGGTTCTAAAACTAGACCTGCATCCTGAAAAGATCAAAGAAGTAGGAAAAGAGCTTTTTGTGCTGGCAAAAAAAAAAAAACAACTAGAAATTCAAAGGATGCCTATCAGTTGAGGAATGGCTGAATAAACTGTAGAATTTTATTATGTTATAAGAAATGAGGAAACAGATGATTTCAAATACCCATAGGAAAACACATATGGCCTGATGTAAAGTGAAGTGAGCAGAACCAGGAGAATAAATTGTAAAATAAAATCAATATTATAAAAACAGTTACAATCGAAGAATTTTATAAGATGATGAATAAAAAAGCAGAACCAAGAGAACAACTCATATAATAACAATACTGTAGACAATTTTGAAAGTTATAACAACTATGATCTGGCCATGATCTCAGAGAAATGATGATGAAATATACAACCCATCTCCTGACAGGTGAATTTAGAGTATAGAATGAGACATATTCATTAAGATTTCTTTGATCAAGAAAGTAGCATGTAAAATCAAAGAGAAAAACTCCCTCCTTCATTTAAGATCATCAAAGCTCAGAAGATGTATATATCCAGAACATCCTTTTTCTATACATTTCCTAAAACATTTAGAGATACCTGAATGACTAATGGTATAGTCTTAGCTGAGTAATAAAATATAATAACACTCCCAAAATATATTGATATAGTAAATGTCAGGTTCTATCATTTTAACTATGATTAGTACCTTGTTCCTGAAAGTTATAAAGTATAACTTGTAATATTCTAACAGAGAAAGAGGCATACCACAACAATAGAGCATCACCACGAATCGTATTTATGTAGAACTATACAGTTTACAAGGCAGCTAGGTGGCACAGTAGATAGAGCACTGGGGTCGAAGTCAGGAAGACTCATTTTCCTGAGTTCAAATATGGCTTCAGACTCATACTAGCTGTGTGACTCTGGGAAGTCACTTAACCCTGTTTGTCTCCGTTTTGCATATCGTAAAATGAGCTGGAGAAGGAAACGGCAAACAGCTAAGGTATTTTTTGCCAAGAAAACCCTAAATAGGGTCAAAGAGTCAGATATAACTGAACTATAAAAATAGTTTACAAAGTGCTTTCTTCACAACCACCCTGTGAGATGCGTAGTACAGTAGGAATCTCCATTTTGTAGAGAAGAACACCGAGACTCAGGACAGTTACATGATATACTCAAGACTACAGAGTGGCAGAGCTGAGACTTCACATACATTTCTTCTGATTCTAAGTCCCAGGGTCTTTTTATTGTAGTTTGCTATTGATTTACATTCAGACAATTGAGGGTATATCTGAAAGTACACAATGGATTGCAGAAAAACAGTTCCACAGACTTACAACCTGGGTACCAATCATTCTAGACTCCTGTTTCTCATCCCCATATCCAATCCTTTGCCAGGGCCTCTTGATTTTACCTTTGAAGCATCTCTCCAATATGCCCCCTTCTCTCCTCTGATACAGTCACCACTCTCATGCAGGCCCTCATCCCCTCACGCCTGGGCTATTGCAATAGTTTCCAGGGGGGAATCTGCTTGCCTCAAGTCTCTTCCCACTCTATCCATCCTCAACTTAGCTGTCAAAATGATCTGTCTAAAGCCCAGAGCTAACCATTTCATCCCCCTACTCAATAAACTCCAGTGGATCCTCAGTACCTCAAATATAAAATCCCCTGGTATTCAAAGGCCTTTGTTACCCTCCCCCACCTCCACTTCCAATAGTCTTCTCCTCATTCCTTACCAGGCTGAACTACTTTGGGGTTTCTCTGATTTTTCCACCATGCCCCTGAAACAGCTTTCTTGCCTGGCAGCTCTTCCACCTCACTTTTTAGCTTACTTTTTTGTGTGTTGTCTTCCCTATCTATCCCTCCATTAGATTGTAACTTCTTAAGGTCAGGGACTGTCTTTCCTCCCCTCCTCTCGCCTCACTTTACCTCAACTCAACTCACCTCCCTTTACCTCCCCTCACCTCCTATTCTCTCCTCTGTATTTGTATTCCCAGTGTTTAGCACAGTACCTGGTACACAGCAGGTGCTTAATAAAGGATTATTGACTGACTTCTTATCCCTTTAACAAGCATTAATTCAGTATCTACTGTGTTCCAGGTACTATGCTATGTGCAGGAGTTGAAAAATTCAAAAATGAAAATTGTCTCTGCATTCAAGGAGCTCTTTCTACTGGAAAGAAAACATGACCACAGGTAAATAAACATTAAAATACAGAAAGTAATCTATGGGGTGAGGAGATGAAGAAGGCATTGTCAATTGGGGGATCAAGATAGTCTTTATGTGGAAGGTAGCATTTGAGAGTGGGTAGAGATTCTACAAAATGAAGGTGAACAGAGTTTGCATTTCTGGGATGAGGGTCAGGGGGCAGTTTACCTCTGCAAAGTATTGGAGATAGGATATGGAATATCAGTGGTCTAGTTTGACTCAAACACAAAGTGAATAAAAGTGAATAATGTGTGGTTGTGATGGAATACTATTATGCTGTAAGAAATGATGAAAGAGAATGGTTTCAGAAAAACCTGGGAAGAGTTATAAGAGCTGATACAAGGTGAAATAAGCAGAACGACTAGAACATTGTATTCAGTAACAGCAATATTGTAGCCACAATCAACTGTGAAAGATTTAACAACTCTGGTCAATACAAGGATGCACAATAATTCCAAAGGACTCATGATGAAAAATGCTATCCACCTTCAGATAGAGTTCTGGTAGACTAAAAGTGCAGATTGAAACATAGTTTTCTTTATTTGTTTTTCTTGTCTTTTTTTTTTTAAAATCGTGTGTCTAATGTGAAAACATAGTTCATATAACTCTGTATATAATGGGTATCATATTTCATGCCTTCTCAATGGGTGGGGCAAGGGTGAAGAAGGGAGAGAATTTGGAACTGAAAATAAAAATTTAAAAATTAATATTTTTAATAATGTAAGTATTGTACCATAAGCTCAGTGGTCACGGCACAAAATTCAAAGCTCAAAACCTTTTTGGCCAGCACAGAGACAGGGTTGAGCTACTTCTGCCTGACTCCAGAATCTACTCACCAAAACCCAACCCAGAATAAGTCCAAAGAACTGCACATAGACATCTTTCTTATCTCACTGCCTCTGAATATGGAAT
The DNA here is from genome assembly GCA_028646595.1 of Phalanger gymnotis. Taxonomy (NCBI): domain Eukaryota; kingdom Metazoa; phylum Chordata; class Mammalia; order Diprotodontia; family Phalangeridae; genus Phalanger; species Phalanger gymnotis. The sequence continues at coordinate 547,758,500 of CM053622.1, forward strand.
CAAATCCAAGGGTCTAAACTTGGAAGGCCTTCTTTCCTCATCTAATCCCACTCTGCATGCATTCAATTGATCCACACTATTTTCTATCTCACACACTTTGTGTTCCATGCTCAGACATGAACATACCCATGGGCCTGATCTTACTACCATACCAAGTCACACTAAATCACCAGCTTCAAGACAAGTTTTGTTTTGGTTTCTTTTCACAATCCTAGTAAGTAGAAGTAATTAGTGATTGCAGATAACTATATGAACACTGCATCCTCCTTACACAGCTCTCTGAATGGTTAGATAAATACTTGTTGGATATTCTTGCTCAGATATTGGCTGGACTAGATGGCCAATAAAATCCCTACCAATTCTGAAATTTTGTGATTCTATGAGTCATAGACATCAAAGTTAAGGGCCTCATATAATAAAAGGGGCTTTAGAGGTCATCTAGTCTAAATCATTGTTTACCTGGCTGAACTATTTGGGAATCCTTTGACTGATTTCCAATGCCCCCAGTCAAGTACCTTCTCCTCCTCCCTCCTCTCCCCCATTTTTAGCTTCCTTTTGTGCGTTGTCTTCCCACTTTAGATTGTAAGCTCCATGAGGGTAGGGACTATTTCGCTTTTCTTGTATTTCTTCATCCAGTGCTTATTACAGTGCCTGGTACATATTATAGGCACTTAATAAATGTTTATTGATTGATTGTTTTACTTTGTGGGAAGAGATATACATAGACAATATCATACTTTTAAGAGCCCTTAGAACTCATATAGTCCAACCCCCTCCTTTTACAGATAAGGAAATAGAAATTCAAAAAGTTATTTGATTTGCCCAGAGTCACAAAGCTAAGTGTGACAAACCTAGAATTAAAGCCCAGGCATATTAGTTCCTAATTTTTCCCATCATAAGTAACCACTCAGCATCTTGCCATTTAATGGTAGAGACATAAAAAGTTTAAATGCTCCTTTATTTATTTATTTATTCATTTATTTAATTTTATTTATTTATTTATTTATTTTTAAATTTATTTTTGACATGTTTGGTTTTCAGCATTGATTTTCACAGGCGTTTGAATTACAAATTTTCTCCCCATTTCCTCCCCCCCC
>CM053622.1:547769362-547795527 GCA_028646595.1 Phalanger gymnotis
AGACAAGGTGAAATATCTCATTGGAAAAACCACTGACCTGGAAAATAGATCCAGGAGAGAGAATTTAAAAATTATTAGATTACCTGAAAGTAATGATCAAAAAAAGAGCCTAGATATCATCTTCCAAGAAATTATCAAGGAGAACTGCTCTGATATTCTAGAGCCAGAGGATAAAATAGAAATTGAAAGAATCAACTGATTGCTTCCTGAAAAAGATCCCAAAACAGAAAACTCCTAGGAATATTGTAGCTAAATTCCAGACCTCCTAGATCAAGGAGAAAATACTGCAAGCAGCCAGAAAGAAACCATTTGAGTACTGTAGGAACACAATCAGAATAACCCAGGATCTAGCAGCTTCTACACTAAGAGACCGAAGGGCTTGGAATTCGATATTCCGGAGGGCAATGGAGCTAGGATTAAAACCAAGAATCACCTACCCAGCAAAACTGAGTATATGCTCCAAGGAAAAAATATGGATTTTCAATAAAATAGAGGACTTTCAAGCTTTCTCAGTGAAAAGACCAGAGCTGAATAGAAAATTTGACTTTCAAACACAAGAATTAAGAGAAGCATGAAAAGGTAAACAGAAAAAAATCATGAGGGACTTAGGAAAGCTGAACTGTTTTGTTTACATTCCTGCATGGAAAGATGATGTGTATAATTCATGAGACCTCAGTATTAGGGTAGCTAAAGGGAATATATAGATAGAGGTCACAGAGTGAGTTGAATATGAAGGGATGATATCCAAAAAAATGAAATCAAATTAAGGGATGAGAGAGGAATATATTGAGAGACAGAGAAAGGAGAGATAGAATGGGGTAAATTATCTCACATGAAAGTAGCAAGAAAAAGCAGTTTTTTGGAAGGGAAGAGGGGGCAGGTGAGGGGGGATGAGTGAATCTTGCTCTCATCGAATTTGAAGTGAGGAGGGAATAACATACACACTCAATTGAGTATCTTACCCCACAGGAAAGAAGGAGAAAGGGGATAAAAAAGGGGGGGAGGATGATAGAAGGGTGGGAAGATTTGGGGAGGAGGTAATCAAATGCAAACACTTTCAAAAAGGGACAGGGTCAAGGGAGAAAATTGAATAAAGGTCGACATGATAGGATGGAGGGAAATATAGTTAGTTTTTCACAACATGAGTATTGTGGAAGGGTTTTGCATAATGATACATGCGTGACCTATGTTGAATTGCTTGCCTTCTTAGGGAGGGTGGGTGGGAAAGGAAGAGGGGAGAGAATTTGGGACTCAAAGTTTCAAAAGCAGATGTTCAAAAAAAAAGTTGTTTTTGCATGCAAACAGGAAATTACATATACAGGCAATGGGACATAGAAATCTATCTTGCCCTACAAGAAAGTGAGGGAAAAAGGGGTTGGGGGGGGTGACAGAGGAGGGCTCACTGGAGAGCAGAGCAATCAGAATATATGCCATCTTGAAGTGGGGGGAGGGTAGAAATGGGGAAAAAATTTGTAATTCAAAATCTTGTGGAAATCAATGCTGAAAACTAAAAATATTAAATAAATAATAAAATATAAAAGAAAAAAAGGATATGAATTGGCAGTTTTCAGAAAACGAAACCGGAACTATATGAAAAAATGTTCTAAATCGCTGTAGATTAGAGAAATACAAATTAAAACAACAGTGAGGTCCCACTTCACACTTATCAGATTAACTAATATGACAAAAAAGGAAAATGATAAATGTTGGAGAAGGTGTGGGACAATTGGGACACTAATTGTTGTTGCTGGAATTGTGAACTGATCCAACCATACTGGAAAGCAATTTGGAACTATGCCCAAAGGGCAACCCAAATGCTCATACCCTCTGATCCACCAATATCACTACTAGGTCTATATCTCAAAGAGATCATAAAAAAGGGGAAAAGGACCTATACGTACAAAAATATTTATAGCAGCTCTTTTTGTGGTGGCAATGAAACGGAAATTGAGGGAATGACCATTAACTGGGGAATGGATGAACAAGTTGTGGTATATGAAAGTAATGGAATACTATTGTGCTATAAGAAATGATGAGTAAAACTCAACAACAAAAAACTTAAAACAGGGAGAGCAGAAAAAGAAAATTGTAGACTAATTTCACTAATGAATATTGATACAAAAAAAATTTAAAGAAAACATTTGCAAGGAGATTACAGCAATTTATCACAAAGATCATACACTATGATCAAATAGGATTTATATATGGAATGCAAAACTGGTTCAATATTGGGCAAACTGTAAGTGTAATTTACCATGTCAACAACAAAACTGACAATAATAATATGATTCTAAAAACAGATGCAACAAAACCTTTTGACAAAATACAACATTCATTCTTATTAAAAACACAAGAAAGCATAGGAATCAATAAAGCCTTTCTTAAAATAAGTAGTTATCTTTCTAAAACCAAGAATAAACATTATATGTTACAGGAATAAACTTGAAACCTTCCCAATAACATCAGGGTTGAAATAAGGATGTCCATTATCACCATTATTATTCATTTTAGTAGAAATGCCAGCTGAAGCAATAACACAAAAAAGATGATTAAGGAATAAAATGAGCAATGAGGAAACAAAATTATCACATCACAATTAACAACTTTAACAACTAACAACAGAAACAATTAACAACTTTAGCAAAGTTTCAGGATATAAAATAAACCCATAAATTATCAGCATTTCTATATACTAGCAACAAAACTAACAGCAAGAGATAGAGAGATAAATTCCTCTTAAAATAACTGCTGATAATATAAAATACTTGGGAGTCTACCTGCCAAGACAAACCAAGGAACCATATGAACACAACCACAAAACACTTTTCACACAAGTAAAGTCAGATCTAAAAAATTGGAGAAACATTAATTGTTCATGGGTAGGTGCAACAGCAAGGACCATGGCATATCCAGGATGGCCTGCAGGCACAGGTTCTTCGATATGCTTTTAAAGGAAAAATAGCTTCTAAAGGGGTCAACAATCTTACTTTAATCAAACATATATATCATTCACTTAGTTCAGGGGAAAGGTCAGCACCCTGAACGTAGAGACAAGTGGAGAAAAATTACAGAGAAAATAACACAGATCAACAGACAGGACTTGTAACTGTCTGAGAAATTAGCATGGATCAGCAGACAGATACAAATATCTGACCAAAGCTATACATGCATAGTGACTAGAGTGAGAAGCACTGATATCTGGGTTTTCAAAGCCGAGGCAAATGTGGTCCTTAACAGCTACCCAGAGTCTCATCTAACCAAATCACAGTCACATTCTTCTGATGAGTAAGCCTCAAAGTAAAATGCCAACCTCAGAGTATATATACACTTCTCAAAGCCATAGGGCATCACAACCCAGTGCCTAATTAGAAATTAGCAAAAGGTGTGAGCCTCCTGCAAAAGGGCCTCCCCTAATCAATCTTCCCTTAATGGGCTCCACATGAGGCCTATTAATGGGCAAGGAAGATCTTCTATTCCATTAACATTACAGTAGACTGAATCAATATAATAAAAATGACAATTCTGCCTAAGTTAATTTACCTATTCAGTGCCATATCAATCAAATTACAAAAATATTGTTTTATAGATCTATGAAAAATATTAAAATTTATCTGGAAGAACAAAAGGTCAAGAATATCAAGGGAGCCAATGGAAAACAAAGTGTAAAGGAAAATAGCCTACCAATTCCAGATTTCAAGCCACATAACAAAGCAGTAATCTTCAAAGCAATCTGGTACTGGCTAACAAATAAAATGGTGGATTAACAGAATAGTTTAGGTACATAATACACTGAAGTAAATGACCAAAATAACTTAATGTTTGATGAACCCCAAAATCCAAGATTCAGGGCTATAATTCATCATTTGACAAAAATGCTGGAAAAACTAGAAAGTGTTTTGGCAGAAATTAGGCAAAGAAAAGCATGTCACAGCATATAACAAGATAATGTCAAAATGGATAATTGATTTAGACATAACACTGTAACATCATAAGTAAATCAGGGAGCATGGAAAAACTTACCTGTCAGATCTATGGATAGGGGAATAGTGTTTTTTACTAAATGAGATAGAGAGGATCATGGGAAATAAAATGGATAATTTCAATTACAAGAAATTAGAAAGGTTTTGCACACACAAAACTAATGCAGCCAAAATTAGAAGAAAGCAGGACATGAAAGGAAAATATTATAACAAGTTTTTCTAACAAAGGCCTCCTTTTTCAAATTTATAGGGAACTGAGCAAAAATTATAAAAATAAGAGTCATTGCCCAATTGGTTAATGGTCAAAGGATAGGAACAGGAAGTTTTCAGATAAAAAAATCAAAGCTATCAATAGTCACAATAAATGTGCTCTAAATCACTATTGATTAAAGATATGAAAATTTAAACAACTCTGAGGCATCATTTCAGACCTATCAAATTGCTTAACATGACAGAAAAGGAAAATGACAAATGCAAGAGGGAATGTGGAAAAGTTGAGACACTAACATACTAATAGTATAGTTGAAAACAGAGTCAGCTATTCTGGAAAAAGATTTGGAACTATACCCAAAGGACTACAGAATGGTGCATACCATTTTACACAACAATACCACTAGTAGGTCTATATCCTAAAGATATCAAATAAGAGGGAGGTAAACTTCTTTGTATAAAAATAATTATAGCAACTCATTTTGTGATGGACAAGATTGGAAATTAAGAGGATGCCCAATGATTGGGGAATGGCTAAACAAGCTGTGGTATATGATTGTGATGGAATACTATTGTGGTATAAGAAATGATGAAGGGGACGGTTTTAGAAAAACCTAGAAAGACCTGTATGACTTGATGCAGAGTGACAGGAACAGAACCAGGAGATCATTGTACACAGTAATAGTAATATTGTAACAATGATCAACTGTGAAAGACTTAGCTACTGTGATCAAGAGAATGATCCAAGACAATTCCAAAGGACCTATGATGAAAAATGCTATCCACCTGCAGAAAGAGAAAAGATGAACTATGAATGCAATTGAAGCATACTTTTTAAGCCTTCTCCATTTTTCTTGTGTGTGTGTGTGTGTGTGTGTGTGTGTGTGTATGTGTGTGTGTGTGATGCAACATTGGTAATATGGAAACATGTATTTCAGGACTGCACATGTATAATTTGATGTCATATTGCTTGCCTTCTCAAGGGGTTTGAGAGGAGTAGGAGGGAGGGGGATCATTTGGAACTTAAAATTTTTTAAATGAATATTTTAAAAAATTACATGTAATTGGGGAATATTTAACAAAATACATGAAAATATATTTGATCTTTAAAAGTCATTTATTTATTCTTGCTTCAAGAGTTTAGCTCTAAATATTTCGAGCTGTTGGACTCTGTTATTCCATCCACAGCATTCCATCCAAAGTGACAGGGGATAGAGAGCCACCTCCATCGTGAGGCTCATGACCCCATCATGAATCCGTCGCTTGCTCAGGCATACGCAGTAACACTAACAGCATTCCCTGGGTCGTGGGTCAGACTCTCATTACACTCTTCCTAGCATTAGTGTTGCCTCATGCCTCCAGAGTACTTCCACATACACTCACTGAAATCTTTTCCTTTCTTTGCAGACTGACTCCTATATAAAACTTACTCCATGACAACTTACAAACATCCAAGCATTCAGCACAAATACTGGCTCACATCCACATTCCTTCCTTCACACCCAAGATTCTAGTCTCCAAAGTGGACAATGCCAAAAATGAAGTTATTTCCTGGTGCCCTGAAACAGGTTGAGGGAACACCTGGCCGCTGGGCGACCCCATAAGTGTGATCCCACAACTTTGGGTACACAGCTGCTCCTCTTTTCTTGGCGTTGTCAAAATCTGGCCCAGAGAAGGAAACAGTTCCCTGACCTTTCCTCCCAAAGCAGAGATGATACCCCCTTTTTCTAATTCCCTAGTTTCCCATCTCATCAATTTTTTTAACTTCCATGACTTTTGTCTCCAATTTAACTGAATCATCCACAGGAATAGTCAAACATTAGACTTCACCATCATCCCAAATTGTTTCACCTTCAAGATCTTGAACTTCCCTCTCTAAACACAATACTCTGTCCTACTTTTTCCCAGTGTCTCATTTCACCAGAAATTGCTTTTTTCTCCCACAGATTCTTTTAGCTCCTTCCTATCCTCCCTGTTCTGGTCTCACTACCCTCTTTTCACTATCTTGACTTTCTAATTAGTGAATTCAATAAAATATTGTCTTTTGTTCTTGAATCTTTTGACCTTCTACTCTCTATACCCTCATAGTGCTCGACCTTGGATCATACCTACTTCTTTCTTCTCTGGTACAACTCCTGAGCTGCTGAACACTGCCAGAATTCAAGGAAATGGATCTCACCTCAAATTTATGTAGGCTTACTTCAGCTATGACCTCACTGCTACATAGCAATTTTTTTAAACTCATCTCTGATGGAATCTATCACACTCATCATACGTTATTACAAGTCTCTTCTCTGCTCTAGCCCCCGAATTCTTAATAGAGAAAAGTGAAGCCTTTGCTATGAGCTCCCCATCTTTAGTCCTCTACGCTTCAAGCCCTCTTTATGTATTATTTACTGATTCTCTCCTTTGCTTCAGTTTCAAAGAATAAGGTGGTCCTTCTCTAGGTCAAGGCTAATTCCTGTATTGGTTAATTTGATCCCATCCCTTCTGTCTCTTCTAGAACTTCACCCTACCTAACATTTTCTCTCTCTTTCTGTCTCTCTCTGTCTCTGCCTCTATGTCTGTCTATCTGCCTTTTTTTTCTCTCTCTCCCTCTTTCCTCCCCATCCTCTAACAGTCAAACTCTCTCTCTCTCTCTCTCTCTCTCTCTCTCTCTCTCTCTCTCTCTCTCTCTCTCTCTCCTGCATTTCTTCTCCACTGTCTACATTTATTTATGCTGAGGTTTTTAATGTAAAAAAAACCACATGCTTTCCCCTAACCCTACCATCCTATCAAACTATCAACCTATATTACCCTTCTCCTTCACTATATTAAACCCCTAGAAAGAGTTTTCTACATTATTCTTTCCCAATACCTTATTTCTTCAATACTTGCAAAGTTGGCTTCTGACCCAACTGAAAGTGCTGCCTCAAATCCTCTTCCTTTAGGGCTCTGCTTATGTACTACCTCCTCTAGGAAGACTTTCTTGATTCCCCCCACCTTAATATGTTCTTGTCTTCCTTACATCAAGTCCACATAGCATTTCTTTCTGGATTTTTTGCCCTTACTTTTCCCTGCCTCATATTTTACTTATATAAGGTATTAATATCTTAATTGCTAATTCCACTGGCTTTTTCTTAACTCTCATCCTACTTGATTAGTCTTCAGCTTTTAACTTTGTGAACCAGCTCCTGTTCCCATCAATCCTCCTTTGGCATCTTTGGTATTGTTCTCTCTAGTTTTCCCGCCTATCTCCTCGCTTTCCTCTATTAGTTCACCATTTGTTTTTTATAACCTAGGTGTGGGTATCCCTCAAAGCTATATCCCCAGACTTCTTCTCTTTTCCCTTTACATTCTCTCCCTTGGTGCTCTCATCCACATCAAAACCTCCAATTATTGCTTCTATGCATATAATTTAATTCTATAATGCAGCCCCAGTCCCTGAGCAAAGTAGATTTCCAGTTGTCTGATGGTAATTTCCAATTAGATGTCCCATGACCACCTCAAACTAAAAATGTTCACACATTGCCACATTCTAGTTCAGGTCCTCTGAAATGATCTCTTGGTATTCAGCTTCTCCCTTCCCCATGCCATTCTTTTTCTTTACTTTTGTTTCAAATTAGAGGAGGAGGAGGAGAAGGAGGAAGAGGAAGAAGAGAAGAAGAGAAAGAAAAAGAAGGAGGAGGAGAAAGTCATTGTCTTTCCAGTGTTGTTATTGCATAAATTGTTTTCCTGGATCTACTTATTTCACTTTGCATCAGTCCATTCTTTATATAGCTGTCAAAATAATTTTCCTAACCTACTAACCTGATCAGGTCAGTCTTTTGCAAAACATCTTCAGTGGCTTTCTATTGCCTCTAGTATAAAATACAAAATCCTTAGCATGGCTTTTAAGGCTTCCCAAACTACTTGCCAAACTTCACAATAGTCCATTTCACAGTTCTACATTCCAATGTATTTGGAGTCCTTGACCCAATTCCTACTTTTATGAATTGCCATCCACTGGGGGTCCATGCCTGGGATTTATACTCTCCTAGACTTCCACTGGTGAAATCTTCTTGTAGGGTGCTGCTTATGTACTGCTTCCTCTAGGAAGGCTTTCTTGATTCTCTCCACCTTAATACATTCTTGTCTTCCTCACATCCAGTTCACAAAGCATTTTTTCTGGATTTTTTGCCCTTATTTCTCCCTATCTCATATTTTACTTACATGCATGCATGCTCAAACTTACTACTAGTGAGAAAATAAGGTAGTTGTATTTATAAATAAGAAAGCATTAACATTTGTCTAATCCCATCTTCAATTTATTCAAATCTAATGGATAATATACCTTGATATCTTTATGGCTAGCACCTGGCATAGTGTCTTTCATAGAGTATGTGCTTAATAACTGTTGAATACATTGAATTGAACTGAGGTTTGTATTATTGGTTTTTAAGTTGACAAGTTCAAATTAGAGAAGCTAAATGGGTTACTGGATAGAGGGCTGGTCTCTGGGTTAGGAGAACTTGGGCTCAAGTTCCATTTCTAATGGGCACTGGCTGTGTGACCTTGAACAAGCCACTTAGCTTTTCTGTGGCCCAGGCATCTCCCAAAAAATAAGTTGCAGAACGATCGCCAATTGGCATTGGTGGAGGGAGATTCTTCATTGGAAGTTCTTTACACTAAGTAAATTAGAGGTCTGATAAGAGAAAAAAAAACCTCAATACAGTAACAGACTTTTTCATCCTTTTCTATCCCTATATATTTTAATCATCCTCTCTCGTACACAAACATACATGTCTTTTTGTCTTTAGAAATTCTTGAGAACAGTATCCTGGTTCTAATAACTCCAGCAGGGGCTTCTAGTCTTCTGATGAGCAACCATCACAGTGTACCAGAAAGAGCATCAGAGGTGAAGCAAGGAACCAAGCACCTACTTCAATGTGTGACTTTTGACAAATCAATAATTCAATAAACCTACAATGTGCCAGGCACTGTCTAAAGGCCAGGGACACAAAAAGAGGCATAAGACTGTCCCTGCTCTCAAGGAACTTACAATCTAATGGGGGAGAGAACATGCAAACAAATATATACTAAGCAAAATATATACAGGATACATAGGAAATAATAGAGGGAAGGCACTGAAATTATCAGGGTTTGGGAAGGCTTCCTGTAGAAGGGGAGAGTAGAGACTTAAATGAAGTCAGGAGGTCAGTAGGTGGGGCAGAGGAGGGAGAGCATTCCAGATGTGGAGGACAGTCAGAGAAAATGCTAGAAGCCAAGAGATGCAGAGTCTTTGTTGTGGAACAGCCACGAGGTCAGTGTCACTGGATTGCAAGTTACGTTTCAAGGTAGAAGAGGGTTATGAAGGACTTTGAATGCCTTTCATAAAATTATTTAACCTCTTTATATCTCTGGGGTTGTTTTTTGTTTGTTTCATTTATAAAATGATGATCAGATGATTTCCCTTCTAGCTTTAAAATTCCTACTCTCTGGTAATGGTGATGGAATCATGGATTTTTCCTGCTGTTTTACATACTGTGAATCCCTTCATTTAGCTGTATAAGTAAATAGCCATTCACCTGCTGATCCTAGACAGGAATGAGTGTGATAAGACTGTGGGAGTGGGATACCAACTAACCTGCTTGATAGTGAAAGCAAACTCAGGCAACAATGGAAAAATAAACTTTGCTCCAACTTTAGTATTCAAGAGAGCTATGGAAATCAGGTTGGAAGGCACAGCCCCTCTGTTTATGTGTGTGTATGTGTCTATTTGTGACTCGAGGCTCACACTGCTGAGGGTAGTAAGAGCAGAAAGTATGGGACCAGAGGGGTAGCTAGAACAAAGGAGCCAAACTGTCCTGGTGGCCCTCTCTCTTCAAATGGCTTAATAAAATGCACAGCCTAAAATCCCAAGCCATTTCTATGCTGCAGAAGCTGAAGCATTTTATGCCTTCCTCATTTCAGAAACAATGATCTGAGGAAACCCAATTGCATTCTGTCTCCTCCTGTTTGATGGCTGATTTTAACCGCATCCAAAATGATGAGGCTGCCTTCAATCTCCGAACTTCATTTCACACTACCTCTAAATATGTATTTGTTTTATTATACCCAAGCCTGCTCAGAAAATTTTTGAGTATGCTCTTCCCCTCCCTTTGTTGAAATCACCCTTCTTAATATCATTTTGGAAAACAAATTTGATAGGAAGAGGGTTAGGCTGAGAGTTCTGGTCTTGACTCTATCACAAACTTACTCTGTGGCTTTGTGTAAGTTGCTTAAACTGCTAGTATCCGAATAGGCTGAAGAAGAATCAAACCACATCACTATAATAGATGCCCAGAGGAAGCCATTAGTTTCTTTGGCAAGGATGTTTTAAGGGTAGTGGAGGTGAAAACTGAATTAAATGGGGATTGGTCTATAGAAGGGTATCAAAGAGAATTCAAGGCAGTGTGCAAGTGTACTAGAAAAGAGAGAGTAAAGGAGAGTCATGTGAAAAATTAGCATAACACCAGCCCCCTTGGATTTGCGTAATACTTTCTAGAAGCTCAGAAGACTTCACATATTTATTTTCTCTCTTTTTTCCATTATAAACAGATCACACACCACCTACTCCTGCAGGTAAGACTAAATAATAAGGATAACAATAGCTGACATTGAGATGGCATTTTAAGGTTTACAAAGAACTTCTCATTCCTGAATCAGTATGGGGTAATGGGTAGAGAACTGGGTTTGGAACCAGGATCACTGGGGTTCAAATCTTGCCTCTGAGTCCACTAGTTAGGAGACCCCAGGCAAGTCCATTGACCTGTACATACACCCTCAGACAGTTCTAATCTGCATTGGTGGAGGAGCCTCCACAATGGGAGTTCCCTGTGTTAAATCAATACTCCTCCTATTCCCTTCTTATGTACCTTAGCTCATTTGATTTTCATAACAATCGTAAGGTGATGTCACTGTGGGGAAGTCCTCTAGCCCATTGCATAGATCTTCCACTGGGATTAGGACACATTAAGCGTGTACTGGTAAATGTTTAACAACCTGGCTTTCCAGAAAAAAGTATACATACGTATACATACACATATACACACACGCATGCACACTTCAGCTCCGAGAAGTGGTCAGAGCTGGTTCTAAGACACCCTGGGAGGGTACGGGTTATAGCAAGGGGTAAGGACAGGGACAAGAATGTTACAGGATGACAAAAGTAGATGGGTTGCCATCTCTGCCATTAGAGGGAGTACTCACATTGATGAGAATATAGAGCCATTGAAATCAAGATATAAATTGCACATTTATAAGGCATTCTATGTAATGCTTCAATTCTGTGAAATAGTTTGAGTGTTGGGGTTTTTTTTTAATGGAACTCATGATGTAATCCACATAGGGAGAACATGGAAAGAAACTCCCCATGCTAATGCAGTTTGGTACCTTTTCTGCCATGTTTGGTCTGGAAAGAGAGTTGCCTTGATTACCGGAAGGTTAAGTAAATTTTCCAGGGTCACATAACCACAGATCGTGAATGAGCTTGAACCTGGCTGCCTGACTCCTAGATGAATACTCTATCTACTACCCAATATTGCCTCTCACTGCAAGTATTTTTATCCCCATTTGACAGACAAGTAAATTTAGGATTAGAACAATTGTTTGCCCATATGCACATAACAAGGAGGCTCAGAACCAATCTTGGAATTCAAGCCTTCTAACCCTGAGTTCTGTGCTTTGTTATTCAGTCAATCAATAAGCACTTATTAAGGCATTACTATGTGCCAGACTAGATCCTAAGACAGTGGCAAAGGAGAAGATAGTCCCTGCCCTCAAGCAGCTTACATTCTGATTGGGAGGTACAATTTATGCTGGGGAGAGGTGGCAAAGGAAAAAACTTTTGATCTACACTAGTCATTGGAATGATGAATGGAGGTGAGGAGTACCAGACTGTTGTCTAGTGGTGATGTCGATCTGCACATGCCCTGGACACAGGACAGTTGACTAGGGAGTCCCCTCAAGCCCTGGGAAATGATTTGAGGTGAAGCATGGGAGAGTTTAATGCCAAGGTGGAGTTCAAAACTGAGTGAATTCATTTCCCTAGGATGTGGGTAGAGGATCAAAACAATTCTGAGGTATCACATCACGCCTATCAGATTGACTAACATGATAAAACGAGAAAATGATAACTGTTGGAGAAGTTGTGAGAAAATTGGACCAGTAATGCATTGTTGGTGGAGTTGTGAACTGATCTAACCATTCTGGAGAACAATTTAGAACTGTGCCCAAAGGGCTATAAAACTGTGCATACTCTTTGACCCAGTAATACCACTTCTAGGTCTGTATCCCAAAGAGATCATAAAAACAGGGAATGGGCCCACAAGTACAAAAATATTTATAGCAGCTCTTTTTGTGGTGGCAATGGCTGAACAAGTTGTGGTACATAAATGTAATGGAATACTATTGTGCTACAAGAAATGAGGAGCAGGCAGACTTCAGAAAAAGCTGGAAAAACATATAAAAGGATGCTGAGTGAAATGAACAGAACCAAGAGAACATTGTACACAGTAACAGCCACATTGTGGGATGACTGACTTTGATAGACTTAGCTCTTCTCAGCAACACAAAGATCCAAGACAACTCCAAAAGACTCATGATAGAAAATGCTATCCACATCCAGAGAAAGAACTTTGGAGTCTGAATGCAGATGGAAGCATACTATTTGCTCTCCTTTTCTTTTGTTGTTTTGTTTTGTTTCTTTCTATGGTTCTTCTCATTAGTTCTAATTCTTCTTTACATCATAATTAATGTGAAAATATGTTTAATAGGTATGCATAAGTTGGGCCTATATCAGATCTCACACAGTCTTGGGGAGGGGGGAGGTGAGGAAGAGGGAGAAAATTTAAATCTCAAAATCTTGTGGAGGTGAATATTGAAAACTAAAAATAAATTAATTAATTATGAAAAATGTTAGCTATTTTTATTATTATTATTATGGTCAGGTATGAGAACTGCCTAAGACAGATGACATTTGTTTTAGAGAGAAACCATCTTTTCTGGCGAGGCTCCTTCCCCGCAGAGAGAGGAGAGGGACAAACAGAAACAGAAATATCTAGGACTGGTCAATTTGTAAATAACCCATCCTTGTCTAGCTTACTCACAATTAGTCACAGGATCATAGATTAAGAGTTGGAAGGGATTTATCAGAGAATTTTAGAGCTAGAGCTGAAGGGACCACAGAGATCACATAATTCAATCCCATCTTTTTTTACAGGTGGAGAAGATGAAGTTCAGGGATGTTTGTGAGTTACCTAAGATAAAATAGATAGCAAACAGGAGCAATAGTATATTAAAAGACTCTTTTAACATCAAGTCATAAGTACATTGGGTGATCTTACCTGCCCCCATCTCCCTGTTCTTCTACTGGCTTCACTGGCCTTCTCTTGCATCAATATGGGAAGGAGGGTGGCTACATACATTTGACCCCACTGGAACCATGGCCTTTTCCAGTTCCAGGCAGTCTCTTGGAGAAGACCTGTTGCTGATCATTTTTTTGTCTTGGAAGCTCTCTTCTTTCTGAACTTTCATGACACTTCTCTCTCCTGATTCTCTTCCTTATTTATCTGAGCACATTTCATTCTTCATGCCCATACCCACTAATCGTGGGTGTGCCCAATACTCTGTCCTGAGCCATATGCTCCTTTCTTTTATACTTTCTCATTTGGTCACCTCATCAACTCAATTATTATCTCTAGGCAGATGACTCTCAGTTCTATGTATTCAACCCTCATCTCTCTACTGAGCTACATTCATGCATCTACAACTGCCGTTTAAACATCTCAAATAATATGTGCTTATGTCTAATGCTGAACTCATTATCTTTCTCCCCAAACCCTACCCTACTTCCAAATCTTCCTATTACTGTCAAAGGCTCCATCATCTTCCCAGTCACCCACGCAGACATCTATATCATCCTCTCACTCACCCTGTACGTTCAATCCACTGCAAATCTTCTCATTTCTTATTTCATTATATCTCTCATTCATATCCCCATCCCCACTCAGACAACCACGACCCTATTTCAGGCCCTCCTCATCTCTCATTTGGCCAACTGCAATAGCTTGTTGGTCTCCCTACCTCAAAAATCTCTCTACTTCAACCTATCCTTTACTCTGCTGCCAAGGAGATTTTCCTAAAATATAGGTCTAACCATGTCTCCCACCTACTCAATGAACTCCAGTGGTTTCTTCTTCTCTTCAGGATTCAGTAAGAAGTCTTTTGTTTGTCACTTACAACTCTTCTGATCCTTTTCTGCCTTTACAACTCCCCTCCAAGCACTCTGTGACTCAGCTTCACTGGACCACTCAAAGTTGCTTGAGCACAACACTCCACCAACTTTAGACTTTTTGCATTGGTATTCCTCATGCATGAAATGCTTTCCCTTCTCATCTATGTTTCCTTCAAGACTAAGCTCAAATCTTACCCTCTACCAAAAACCTTGTGCAGCCCTCTCCACCCCCATCTCTTGCTAATGTCCTCCCCTTGTATATTATCTTTATTATTCTGAGTAGATCTTATTCTCTTGTCGTGTCATTTTAAGTCATGTCAGTCTCTTTGTGACACCATTTGTGGTTTTCTTGGCAGAGATAATGGAGTAGTTTGCCATTTCCTTCTCTAATTCATTTTACAGGTGAGGAAACTGAGGCAAACAGGGTAAAATGACTCACCAGGGTCACACAACTAAGAAGTGTCTAAGACCAGATTTGAACTTATGTCTTCCTCACTCAAGGTGCTGTGCTCTATCCATTGCACCATCTAGCTGCCCTTATAGCTCTTCTATGTATCTAATTATTTACATTTTGTCCCCCTCCATTAGAAAACACACTCTTTGAAAGCAGAAGCTTTCTTTACATTCCCATGGCTTACGCCAGAGCCTAGCACATAGTATATACTTCAGAATTGCTTCTTGACTAATTGAATGTTCACCCTAGACTCCTGCTAGAATACACTCACTTCTGCCTCAGAGTTCCTTTTTTCCTTTAAGGACCAACTTCTGCAAGAAGCCTTCCTTTTTTGATTGCCCCTTCCTCACCTGCTAGTGTCCTCCTTCCTAAACTACCTCATATTTAACTACTTTGTAGTTTTTCATTTCATATGATATGCTATACATATTAAATACACATACATACGTGCATGTCTCCCATTAGAATGTAAACTCCTTATAAGTAAGGATTGTTTCCTTCTTTTTACATGTATAACCAGTGTCTAACACAGTGCCTTGTTTGTTGTTTAATTTGGAAAGGATCCCAGCCCCCTTTGTTCTCTTGAGTACAGAACCGTGTGAACCCCAAATTCAGGTGCCACCTAGGTCAATCTGAAGTCTTGGCAGAGCTGACCACACCCTTAATGAAGTTTGTGTAAGCTACAGCCTGTCTCAGGTCAGAACAAAGGGGAACCAGGTGGCATGGACTGGCACATGTCTTTGCTATATCCACACTTTTATTATCAAATGAATTTGGAATCAGAAGACCTGAATTTGAATCCTTGTCTCTGTCATTACTCTTGACCTAGATAACCTCTAACATCTTTCCAACTCTTTTTTTAAATCCTGTGAGCCTGCGAATTAAATAAGTATGCTGTGAGAGTGAGTGATGTCTCCCTTCTTTAATTCTATAAGGGCCATTACAGAGTAAGAGTTCAAATGACCTCACCTTGAGGTACTAAACCAATCTGAATTGTCAAGGGAGGGGAAGAGAACTTAACCCAGTTCCTATTAATTTCCATATCTCACATTCACTTCTAAGGGTTTCTTTTTTTTTTAACTTTCACCTCCCCCAACTTCTTCACATTTATTTCATCTCATTCCATTTTTGCTTCTGACACATCTTCCTTTTCTTTCCTTTTAATCATATTTGCTAAATATTCTTCCTCTCCCTCTATTTGCTTTCCTTCTCTTCACTTCCTTTGATCTCCTCTCTACTTCAGAAACCTCCTCCTTCTCCTCCTCCTCCTCCTGTTAACCCAAGAGATTTCCCTTTCCCATCCCCCAAACCCAATTTTAATAAGGCTCCTCACAGTGATTTTCTCACAAATCATGCCTGTACAACTTTGCAATTTAGCCAATGTCTCAGTTAAAATGAAAATTCCTCAGGGCATACAATAAATAATAAAAAATCATAATGTAATCGAGAAGGTTATGATTTTGAGCAGAGAGTAACATCGAAGTAGTAGGACTGACTATTGTAATTCCCATGTTCAATATCCAAAATATCAGAGAAGGTAGTAATTGGGAGACTTGCTCTACAAGCCCGATGGCCATTTTGAAAGGTTCTGACAGCCTCTCGCTGGGGGGAAAAAAGCAGCTCTTTGGAAAGTATACTTCTTTTATTTGAAAGATAGGCCCTTTTTCAGATATCATTTCTACATCCCTGGAGGAAGATGAAACCTAACAAGAAGGAGAATTGGTGAACAATGGCAGCAAGCGGAACAGCTCAGAATTTGACAGCTATGGACACTAAGGATGAGACACAGAGGCTGAGGCCAAGGAATAAGTGCAAAACAGGGCAAAAGGAGAGAGACAGCGATGAGCTAAATCCCCATCTGCTGTGGAGGGAGGAGGGCAAAGGATGTGCTGCATCTGGAAACCACACTGAATCAGGACTTCTCGGCCCATGGCTTAGGGGCACTGCAAAGTTGAGGAATTTCAAAAAGGGATTCTCCCAGTGGAGAGCAAAATGTTGCTAAGGACCACCAAGATCCCAGAAAAGTCAACAAACAAGTAGAGAGAAAAAATAGACACCGACTTTAGAGAGAGCAAAAAAAGTGGAAGGAGGGGGAGAGCTTTAAAGTCTAGAATTATTTGGTCTGAATTACAAGTTAGAAAACAAAGTTCAAAGCTGTTTCATTTTTGCCTTTGTATCCCCAGTGGCTAGAAGAGTGGTACATAGTAAGCACTTAATAAATGCTTATTGACTGATTCTCAGTTCATAAGTGCTAGTGCAAGTGAGATTTATGAGGACAAGTATTTACAAGGGGTGTGATAGCATTAAAATATAGTTTTGACAAGTTAATTTTTGTGTTTGAGATAATTCAATTAACAAATAGACTGGGGGAAATGGGAGTGAGAAACCCTGGTGCAAACCATGTTGAAAAAACCTCAGAAGCCGAAACACAATGATGCTTAGGAATTTTTGCACATGTAGTAAGCACATGCCAAGAGTAGAGGCATGAAGCATAGCCCCATTTGGGGGAGCTGACTTCTAGAGAACCTAAGCTTGTGAGGAAGGGAGGAAGGGAGGAGGGAGGGAAGAGAATAATACACAGTAGGGGAGGAGCTCAGTCCAGTCTACCATCTGGTAGTTTCTTATTTTAACTAATTATTTTTTCTAACTAGGTGCTAAGCTCTGAGTTGTGTTTTTTTTTCTTTTCTATAATTCAGTAGGATTGTAAAAGCTGTCAGCACTCTATAAATTTAGCACCTTGGAGGAAAGACCTGGTTACACTGCTTCCTCCCATAGCTTCAGACTATGTGAGAGAGGTAAATGAACTCCAGGAAATAATATTGCCTTCTATCTATAGGGTGACTTTTTATTTCCAAAGCATTTTCATGGTTTTAAGACATCTTATCATCATATTACAGAGATGAAAAAATTGAAGCATAGAAAGAATATGACTTGTTACGATGAAATAGTGACAAGGCCAAAACTAAACTCAGGATCAAACATGAAGTCCCATGCTTGGCATTTAAAGCTTTTTACAATCTGGTGCCTTCCTACTATTCTAGGGTTCTTACACTTTCCTTCCCTCCACCTACTCTACAATGCAACTACACCAGCCTACCTTCTGTTACTTGTAGCCAGCACACCATCTCCCACCCACCTGCATTTGCCTCTTATCCCAGACCAGTATGGGATGTTCTTCCTCTTTACCCCCCAGCTTCCCTGGCTTCTTTCATGACTTAGCTCAAAAGCCTATCTTCTGCAAGAGTCCTTTCCAATCCCCCTCATTACTAATGCCTTCTCTTTGAGATTACCTTCCATTTGTTATACACACACATGTGTATGTACATATGCATGTACATATGTGTGCATATATACATACATGTATATACACAGGTTTATGCATGCATGTACATGTTTACATACACATACACATATAATAAACAGACACAGACACAGACATAGACAGATGCATGTGTACACATATGTGTGTGTGTGTGTGTGTGTGTGTGTGTGTGTGTGTATCTCCCAGTGGATAGAGCACCAGCTCTGGAGTCAGGAAGACTTATCTTCGTGAGTTCAAGTTCAGCTTCAGACATTTACTAGCTGTGTGACCCTGGGTAAATCACTTAACCCTGTTTGCCTCAGTTTCCTCATCTGTAAAATGAGCTGGAGAAGGAAATGGCAAGGCATTCCAAAATATTTGCCAAAAAACCCAGATGAGGCCACAAAGAGTCAGATATGACTGAAATGACTAAATAGCTATCTATCTATCCATCTAGTCATTTACGTGTTCTCTCTTACATTAGCATGGGAACTCCTTGAGAGCAGGGGCAGTGTTTTTGCCTTTCTTTGTATGCCAGGACTTAGTATGAAGTTCCTAGCACACAGTAAGTGTCTAATATATGTTTGTTGGTTGATTAATTGACTGGATTATAAATTTCTCAGTTCCCAGCTCACGTCCTATCCATTACACCACACTGCCTATGATAATCTCAGATACCACATATCCAAAAGATTTAACTTGACAGTCAGTCCAGTTTTTGCCATTTTCTCTTATGCCTAGTTTTCTCTCTTTAGATAAGTTCCATAGTGCAATCTCTTCAGAGGTGTCAAGTAGGACTACAAGGAGGACCCAAGGGGCATCTTCTGGTCACTCTCTATACTTGTCACCAACTTGCCTACATGGAAAGAAAGTGAAACAGGAAAGAAATGCCAAGTTGGCAACTTTTAATTCTGCTGAAACATAATCAGCTTTTGCTTCTGTAGCAATTAGCATATTATTACAGATAATGTTTTACATGGCAATTTTGCTGTAAACATTTGTGCTAATTTTCCATGACCTAATTATTTTATGACATATAATTATGAAGTATTTTTCAAGTCGAAATATTTTTGTTGTACATTCGTACAACCCCCTTCTCAGAAAAGGCAGCACTCCAACATCTTGGAACACCCCATCTCTCTTAGCTGTTATTTCAGATGCTTTCCTATGCTAAACATAAGGAATTCCCCAGTGTAGGAGCATTTATGACCTCCAATTTGGATGTGTCTAATTTGAAACTGCTGTCCTTAGATTGGCTTCTTCCATTATTAAACTACTATAGCATTTGAATTATACTGCACCAATATCCTACCAAAATCCAATCACTCATAGATGCGAGAACATTCTGAGTCATGGAGGTCCAGTATAAGGATTTTTTTAATGACTTAACAATTTTTTTTTGTTTTCTTGGTTTTAATTAAATTCATCAAAATTCATTAAACAGATACTATATGCAGAACACTGCATTAGGCTCTGGGGAAGATACCAAAATGTATACCCTTTCTCCAAGGAGTTTCCAATCTAGTAGGAAGGACAGAAAAATAAGCAATAACATAATTGCTAAATTCTTGAAAAGCAGCATGGTGGAGTGAAAGAGGAAAAGCTGGCCTCAAAGTCAAGAGGGCCTATGTTCTAGCCCCTCCTCTGAAACATTTGGCTGTGAGATATTGAAAAAGCAACTTAGCTTCTTAAGGCCTCAGGCATTTCCCTAAGAGTGGAAATTTCAGAGCAGTTGCTGATCTGTATTAATAGAGGAGGTTTCATGACTGGGAATTGCCTGCTCCAATAAAACCATGAGTACAATTCCACCCACCTCCCCCAAAAAAGTGTGTAAGAGAAACAAAACCCAATGATATGTGAAGAAGGAAGGATCCAACTGGAGAGAAGGGGGGAATGAGGGAAGACTTCATGAAGAAGGTGGCCCTTGACTTAGATCTAGAAGGAAGAATTAAAGCAGAGATTGGAGCTGGGGGAGGGGCAGGGAGAGAATTGTAATTTCTTACCAAGGCAAGAGGGAGGGCAAGAACTAGAGAGAACACTAAGTATGGAACCTCATGCATCAAAGGGAATGACCCCCGTCCATCAAAGATGCTTCACAGATCCATCAGAGTTCTAGAACCTTGGACTGCAAAAATATTTGGATATATCTCAACTCCCTTTATCTTAGGATAAGACTACAGAGATTGCACTAGTGCGAGGTCAGCCCCACCCCCACAGATCTAACACTGTGTTTTTGCTGTTGCAGATTCTTAGACAGAACTGCTGTTTCTGTCTTTTGGGGCAGCTAAGTGGTGCAGTAGAAAGAGACTTCAGGAAGACCTGAGTTCAGATCCAGCCTCAAACACTTACTAACCGTGTTACCCTGGGCAAATCAATCTACTTCTGCTTATTTCCTAATCTACAAACTGGGGATAATAATAACACCTACCTGCCAGGGTTGTGGTAAGGTTAAAATGAAATAGTTGTTAAGCGTTTTGTGAATCTTAAAATATTATGCAAGTACTAGCCATTTTTATTCCCAGATCCCCAGGGATTAGAGTAATATGGTTGAGTTCAGTGATCTCAATAATCTGGAGATATACTTGTAATACATTCTGTCTGTGTGATCCTGGGCAAGTAACTTTACCTCTAAGTGAGCTAGACAAAGCCCTAAGACAATATCTTATGGGGAGGGTGCTGACCTTCATTAGTAAACGGTGTTTCCTAATCTAGAAGTCCCTTACACTAAAGAAATCACAGATCCAATCACTACCCATCACTCTATAAGGTGTCCCAGAAGTCTTGGACAGTTTTAAACACATTGGAACTGCACCGAGACTTTTGGGACACTCAATATGTAATAAAATGTGTGACATGTTTAGCATAGACTTTTATTGTAATGTTTAATGATGTAAAAATGCATGGATAATCCTATTTCCTCCATTAGACTGTAAGATTCTTGAGGACGAGGCCTACCTTTTGCCTCTTTTTGTATCCCCAGGGCTTGGTACAGTGTTTGGCATAGATGTTTAATAAACTTTTATTAATTTATTGATAAAAATTAAATGCTCTCCAATATTGCTTCAAAAAAAGAATCTGGAGGTGTTTTACCATCACGTATAATTACTCTGCCTCCATGATCTCAAACTGATATTTCTGGTAATAACTTCCTATCCTTCTAGTGCTATCTGCCTCATTTCCCTTAGTTAATTCTAGTCTTCATCATTATCATGGGCTCCCAATCTTCTCTGTTCTCTTAATCCACTACATTCCCACTTTCTCTTTCTTCCCTTCTCAGTAAACCTAATAGTCACCTATTCAACTATGCCTGTCCTCTACTCTTGAATCTCTTTATCCCTATGTCCAAACATTGTTCACGCACTAACAATTTTCAGCCTCTATCACCACCATCATCTGCCTTTGTTTTGTTCCTACCCTCATGCAGCTAAACATTTTTAGAAGTTGTGCAACCATGCTGAGTAAGTTCACTATAAATACATGTCATCTAATTTCAAATAGGCCCTTACTACTGAAGAGCAATCTTTTCCTGATTAGCAATTACATTTCCCAATCTGTTCCAAACCTTCTCCTTCCTCAAGCTCTGAATGCCTCTCCTCCATTCCCTGTCGCCCAAATGATGTCCCTTCTTATTTATTCAGACAACTGACCATATCCATCATGAGCTTTTTTATCTCTTCCACTTCACATCTCAGTACTCCTATATATTGAGCTAGCACAAATATAGCTGAGCAAAAGCCATTTCCCAGTCACTAAGTGATCAAAAGATATGAACAAAAATTCTCAAAAGAGGATTTGGAAACTATTAAAAACCATATGAAAGAATAATTCTGAATCATTAATGATAAGAGAAATGCAAATCAAAACAACTCTAAGGTTTCATCCCAAACCAAGAAAATTGGCAAAGATACCAGAGATGAAAAGAGTGGCTATTTGAGAAATTGGAGAAAGACAATAAACTATTGATACAACTGCAATTGTCTCAACCATTTGTAAAGCAATTTGAAATTATTGAAGGAAAGTGACAAAAATGTTTATACACTTTGATCCAATGATTCCGGTGCTAGGCATATACACCAGAAAAGTCAAATAAAAAAGAGATACCCATATTCACCAAAATATATGTAGTCACATGTTTTTGTAGTAACACAGAACTGGAAACAAAGTAGATCCCCTCATCAATTGGAGGATGGCTATAATGTTGTGATACATGAAGACAACAGACCATTACTATTTATAAAAAAAATGACTGTGATGAATGTGAAGAAACATGGGATGGAATGCAAACTGATACAAAATGAAGTAGGCAGACCCAGAAAAAATAGACAATAACTATGACCACATAAATGAAAAGAATAACAATAAAAAATCAAAACTGAATTCATCTCACTTTTAAAGTCTTATCTGACATTAATTCCCTTCAGATGTTCTACCTTGCAGTCAAACTGGACTTCTAACTGTTACCTGAACTCCACTATCCATTTCTCACCTTTATCCATTTCCTTAAGCCATCAGCCCATTTCCTGGAATGTTCTGCCTTCTCATTTCTGCCCCTCAAGATCCTTATTTTCCTTTGGGGCTCAACTTAAATATCACTTCTTCCATGAAGTCTTCTCTGACCTCACCCCACCCCCTTCCCTGAAATGAATAATTTTCTTTTTATCAATTAATTTGCATTTATTTGTCTTCATGTTTGTAATATTCTACCACTCTCCCAGTAAAATGGAAGGAAGCTGTTCAAGGACATGGGCTGTTTTGTTTTTGTCTTTGTATTCCAACTATCTGCCTAACTTAGCATGAATGAACAAATGAATGAATAAGAACATAAGTTCTTATCCTACACTAAGTACTGGGGATACAAATAAGAAAGGATAACAGTTGCTGTTCAAGGAGTACATGTTCTGATTAGGGAGACAACACATGTAGGAGGACTCAACACCAAGCACAAATTTTTGCACACAGTAGGTATTTAATAAACGTGGAATATAATTGAAACATTACCCTCATTCAAATCTACTTGCTTAAAAATGCTATCACTTATTTTTTGTAAGCCCACAAGACGCTGAAGTGTTCTGTCACTATCCTCAAGTATGTACCCCCAGCATTTTGGCCCCTTTATTAAAGCACAATGTGCTTGACATGTGCAAATTCATTGGAATGTAGCACCTCAGCACAGGAAATAGCCTGTGAGAAGCTCTGCTCACAATGTGACTTTATTGCCCAGCCTTTCCTAAGGTCTTTAGAATGTTCTGAGCCTATAGCCCAGCATACTTGAGCCAGCCTTCTAAACTAGATACTAATCCCCACCCTCATCACTATCACTATCTCTACTGGTAGAAGGATTCATCTCTAAGTGACTCTCTGGTGGCTGATTCTTGGCTTCAGACATAATTCTGACAGAAGTATTCAGTAACATACTCCCCTTCCCAATAAAGATACATTTTTTCTTATTTTCTCTTCAGTTATATTGGCTATGTAACCATTAAACCCATAGAAATTATTCAAGTTACCAAAAGAGAGAGAGAGAAGACAAGAGGACCTAAGACAAAGCCTTAGGGAACACTCATAGTTGTATCATTGTAATAGGAATGATGAGCAAGCAAAGGATTCTGAGAAGGAGCAGTCAGACAGGTAAGAGGAGAACCAAGAGAGAACAGTGTCAGGATCCTCACCTGGCTGATTCTAATTGACTGACCATGACGCCATCGTAGGCCACTTCTTCTGCTTTCCTAAATGCCTCCTTCCTTTGGTTCTTTGTGTCGCCCCCCAACTTCACACACTCCCTCACTCTGCTTACTTCAATGCTCTTTTCTTATCTGAGTAAATTAAATTGAAGGGTTAGACAAATATTGGGTCATTTAAGTCAAGGATGGTTTCTTCTGGACTGAGAGATGATGTTACCCTGGCTATCACTACTGCAGCCTAGAAAAGTCAGTGCGTGTGTGTGTGTGTGTGTGTGTGTGTAACAATGGATGTATTGTCTTCTATGAGTAGCCAGGACCATATGTACTAGATAGCTGTCAATCAAGCCAATCCCCTGCCTCCTACCATTGTGTTATGGGACCACTCCTCCCTCAGAAAGTAGGAGTATGATTCATTCTATCTCAGTTGGCCCTATTTTCCCTTTTGTCTAGCTACTGCACTAATCAAGCCTGAGTCAGCCCATTAGTAAATGGTTTGCTGAGATTAAATAAAAACATAATAACATTCAAGCCTAGCACAGTAGCTAGTTAGGTCCCTTTTGACTAAGGATACAGGGATTTGGCAATCTTCCCCAATCAGATCTTATCCCTGCCCTTCTGGTTTGTGTACTTGTTCTTGTCATTTCAGTTGTATCTGAATCTTTGGGACTCCATTTAGGGTTTTCTTCACAAAGATAGGGGAGTGATTTGCCATTTACTTCTCCAGCTCATTTTACAGATGAGGAAACTGAGGCAAACAAGATAAAGTGATTGCCCAAGATCACACAGCTAGTAAATATCTGAGGCTAGATTTGAACTTAGGAAAATGAATTTTCCTGACTCCAGGTCCAGCACGCTACTGTACCACCAACCTGCCCCCCTACCCCCTGCACATCAGAATAACGTTCAGCTTGGTCAGCTACTAAACTGACTTTCATTAGGAATTCATTCAGAGTAGTGTGTAATTAAGACTGGTTAATCAGCATGTCAGATTTTCAAAGAGCAGAAATGGCAGTTGGTAGCTCCTCTAGATCTCCCAGCTCAAATAAGCCAAAGGTGTAGTCAGATGATACAGGTACCTGAAAAGTGTGTGACACTGCTCTCTGCTGTCCTACAGTGAGATTGCTCTGAACTTTTAGAATTGTGCCTCCTGGGCCTTACATCAGTCATGCACTGTCCAAGTGAAAATTAGATTCATAGACTCTGAGAGCAAACGGACCTTTGAGAGGGACCTGCCACCTACTGCAGGGATCTTCTCTACAACATCTCTGACAGATGATTAATAGCTAAACACTTCTAGTGACAGGTAGCTCACTGCTTTGGAAAGATAGAATGTTGCACTGGATGGAATGAAGGAATTTAAGTCAGGAAAACCTGAGTTCAAATCCCACCTCATACAGTTGCTAGCTATGTGACCTCTGAGCCTCAGTTTCTTCAGCTGTAAAAATGATAATAACTTTAGCACCTTTCTGTGTTGATAAGCAAAATGGTCTTTGTTTTCTTTGAGTAACTCAGTGTATTTCGTTGAGCCTTGCTAAGTGTTAAGCCCCAGGCCCAGAGCCCTGTTGGGTGTAGAACCTATGTGGACGTGAGCCTCCCAGGATCCTGGGGGGAGGACTGGAGCCAATGGAAGCCTGTGGTGGGAGGAGATTGCTGAATGGTTAGAGCAGAGCTAAGAGGCAGTTGGAGAGGCAGTTGGTGACAGCAGTTAAGAGCTGAAGGAGAGAGGAAGCAGTCAGCTAGCTGGGACACAGCTTGGAGAGTGTGGCAGAAGCAGTGGTGATGGTGGCAGAGACAGCTACGGCCTAAGCTGAAGATAAAGCCAAAGCTGAAGCAAGAGTTGCAGAAGCAGAGCCGACCTGTGTGTGGACCGAGGAGTGCCAAGCAAGGACTTGAGGGGAGTGAATAATCTTCTTACCAGCATGAATATGATTTAGTTTAATACCATCATTTTTTCTGTGGCCTCCTGGTTACTCTTGTGAGGCAGACTTATTGGGCCTGGAAGCTTGTGATCAAAACATCGGAATGGGGAGGCTGCTGGTGGGTCTGTTACTTTGGAGCCTAAATAAATGTTTTTTTTTTTTAATTCTTTTTTTTTTTATTAACATCTTTAGTTTTCAGCATTAATTTTCACATGCATTTTTTTCTCCCCATTTCCACCCCCCCCCCACTCCAAGATGGCGTACACTCTGGTTGCCCCGTTCCCCAGTCTGCCCTCCTCTCTGTCCCCCCACTCCCCTTCCATCCCCCCCTCCCCCACTTTCTTGTAGGGCAAGATAAATCTCTATGCCCCATTGCCTGTGCATCT
>CM053622.1:547796027-547826625 GCA_028646595.1 Phalanger gymnotis
GGAGTCCTGCTTCCCTCTGCCCCTTTGTGGGTTCTGTAGTTCTAGAATTGGTTCAGAGCCATTTTTTCATAGGTTTTTGGAGGGACTTGGAGGGGAGCTCACGCCGGTTACTGCTTTCCAGTCGCCATCTTGGCTCCGCCCCCCCCAAATAAATGTTTTAATCCTTCTGCCTTCCACCTACAGAATTCCTTATATCCCACGATTCCGAACCATTCAGACATATGTATGATTCTCTTTGAGATCATAAATTTGGCCCTTTTACTACACTTTCCCACAGAGTTGTTGTGAGGGTCAAATAGATAGTGTAGGTAAATTGCTCTGTAAGCATTATATAAATGTCAGCTATCATTATTGTCTTGTAGGACAGACAGTACTATTCTCTTCCTTCCTTATATCAGACACACAGAAAGAGCTTAATAAATGCTGTTAACATTCTTGTTGAAGCCCTAGAATCACTGATACCTCTTCTCGCTACTGATTGATGCCCATCTGTTAGTTCTCAAATAGGCTTTAGAAGTAGAGGTAAGAGGCCTTCGCAGGAATTTTCTTTTCATGAGTTATGCATAAAAGAATAAGGAAATAGGAAAACCAGGAGGCCATACACTCTCTGATCCATCCTTTGGACTTAAATGAGTACATATTAATTTGATCCCTGCATGTTGCCAGCAAAATTTGACATTTAATTCTATTCAATAAATATTTATTAAGCTCCTAATATGTTAGGACACTGTGATTAGATGCTGACTCTATAATGGACCATACCTCTAAAACTGGAAGGTACTTCAGAGACCATCTAGCCCATTTTGCAGATAAGAAAACTGAAGCTCATGGGAGTTAATCTGCTGAAGGTCACAGAGCTAATGTCATAGCATAGATACAAAGAAGTACAGAGAAAATTCAAGAACTGCTCAGTTCACATGAGTGAGGGGTATATTGTTGCGTACCTTTTCAATGCGTAAGGAAGGCACTGAAGGGGACAGAATCTGGAACTCAAAAAATGAATGTTAGAAAAAACAAAATAAAACAACAACAAAGAGCTGGTCAGCCCAAAGAACAGGAAAGTTCAGAAAGATCTTTTGTAGGATGTGGCATCTAAGCTAAGCCATAAAGGAAATTGGGAATTCTATGAGGCATGGGTGAGGAGGTAATGGATTCTAAAAGAGTCCCAAATATATGTCTAAAGAAGCTTAACATTTAAAGAAAACCCAGGTCGTAAAAGCATGAGAACTCCTAATAGACCCCAAAGTCTCTTTGTTGTTCTTTTGAAGATCTTTTTCCTTTCCAAAGATATGTCTCAAAATCATAAAATATTATAACTAGAAAAGACAACTAAGTTCATCTGCTCTAACCCCATCCTTCACTCCCATTTTATTTTTTAAATTTAATTTATTTTTAGTTTTCGACATTCACTTGCATAAGTTTTAAATTTTCTCTCCCTCCCTGTCCTCCCCCTCCCCAAGACGGCATGTAGTTTGATATGGACTCCACACATACATTCCTATTAAACAAATTTTCACATTAGTCACGTTGTATAGAAGAATTAGAACAAATGGGAGGAACCATGAGAAAGAGAAAACAAAACAAAGCAAAAAACAGAAAATAGTCTGCTCCGCTCTGCATCCAGATTCCACAGTTGTCTCTGAATGTGGATGGCGATTTCCATCATGAGTCCTTTGGAATTGTTTCAGGACCTTGCATTGCTGAGAAGGGATAAGTCTATCAAAGTCAGTCATCACACACTGTGGCCGTTACTACGTGCAGTGTTCTCCTGGTTATGCTCACTTCATTCAGCATCAGTTCACATATTTCTTTCCAGGTTTTTCTGAAGTCTGCCTGTTCATCATTTCTTATTGCACAATAGTATTCCATTACATTCATACACTCCAGCTTGTTCAGCCATTCCCCAATTCATGGGCATCCCCTTAATTTCCAGTTCTTAGCCACCACAAAAAGTGCTGCTATAAATGTTTTTTACATATGGGTCCTTTTATTTGTTATTAAGATCTCTTTGGAATACAGATCTAGAAGAGGTATTGCTGGGTCAAAGGGTATGCACATTTTTATCGTCCTTTGGGCATATTTCCAAATTGCTCTCCAGAATGGTTGGATCAGGTCACAACTCCACCAACAATGAATTAGCATTACAACTTTCTCACATCTTCTCCAACATTTATCATTTTCCAGTTTTGTCATGTTAACCAATCTGATAGGTGTGATGTGGTACCTCAGAGTTGTTTTGATTTGCATCTCTCTAATCAATAGTGATTTAGAGCATTTTTTCATAGGATTATAGATAGCTTTAATTTCTTCCTCTGAAAACTGCCCGTTCACATCGTTTGACCATTTATCAATTGGGGAACCTTCACTCCCATTTTAAAGAGTCACAAAGTAACTTAACCACTGTTACTTGGGACTTCTTATTTCTTCTAGCTTCCCACTACAATTCTTGATCCATTATTCTGTGGTGCCTTTCTTTAATGAGTAGGGGTACTCTTGCATATTTTCTGTGCAGATCTTTACAAGCTAGAATGAATCTAATGAGCAAAAGGCCACCAGGTCTACCCTCATATACAGAGGATTCGGGATGGGGATTTTTCCAAATACTCAACATTCATATCATTACCTTCCAAAAGAAATGAATTCTTCATGGAGAAAGCCTATACACATGAAGAAAATGTATATAATTTGGTGTTAAATTTGCAGATGGTTACCTAATCCTTAGAAAGAGATATTTTGTTCCATTCTGGGTAACACTTTGCAGTTCACTTAAACTAATTCATGAAATGAAATATGCAATGCTATTTTCCCCTAATTAATTTCATTATAGTCTCTTAAAAACTCAGCCCATTGCATAAATTCCCTAAACAGTCCATTATCTCTCTTTAATAGGGCATGAGTGGTTCCTATAGTGATGACACAGTGGGAGGATGTTGGGACTGAATAAAGTCCCAGAAGTGCCACTGAGCCTGGCCTACTGCTTGCATTGGATTTGGAAAGAAAAGGAGTAAGGGGAAGGAAGAGAAGGG
Source organism: Phalanger gymnotis (assembly GCA_028646595.1). Classification (NCBI taxonomy): domain Eukaryota; kingdom Metazoa; phylum Chordata; class Mammalia; order Diprotodontia; family Phalangeridae; genus Phalanger; species Phalanger gymnotis. Next base: position 547,799,054 of record CM053622.1, read on the forward strand.
TCATTCATTTTCTTTTAACAAAGAAAGCATTTGTTCTTTTCTGGGGCGCACACCAGGATTTAGCATAGTGCCTGGCACATAGTAGGTATTCAATAAATGCTTCTTGATTGTCTGACTGCATCTGTGGCTCTTTGACACTGGAGTAGGGTTAAGAGTAAAGAAATGTTATCAGGAGGCACAGGAAGTTTGCAGGTATGGAAATCTGGAATACCGCCCAGCATCTTCCAGAGAGGATTGTCTCCTAAAATTGTCTCATCCTGGTACTTGTAGGATAAAAGCACTGCAAATGGGATTTGGTTAATGGTTTTCTAGTGATGGTTTTGCTTTTGGGAATCCTGAAAACAGACATTGGTAGATATTTTCCCCCTCATGATGCAAAGCTCACCCATTATCCTTTATGGAGCTGCCTCACGGTGAACTGTGGTGAATAGAGTTTTAGTGGCATTGGTTGCCATGGCAGCATCCTGGACCACAAAGCCAAGTGCCAAAAGGCTATAAGCTTTCAGACTCTCACAGGCACTTGTGTCACTTGGTGAGCTGGGTTCATTTGAGACGAGTCCTTCATAGAAATAGGCTGTAAAAAAAAAGCAGACCCCCTATCTTTTACCTTCAGTGTGTAGGCACGTGGGTTAGTTCTGAAGGGGTGCACCAAATCTGTGTTAAATAAATAACTGTCCCTCAGTCATGTTCCACGCTTTTCTACCTACATGTCATTTAAAAGTTGTGGGTTCAAATCCCACACTCATTGCTTTTGGCTTCTAAGTTCTGTCAGAAAGTCAAGGGTTCAAATCTTGCCTCATAAACTGCTTTTGTTTTTGCTACATTGACAAAAATCATAGGTTCTTGACATACAGTCATTCCTATCCTATCTCCTAGAGGGCAACGGTTTTCTCCTACAGTTTTGATTCTGCTGAGCATTTGACAAAGTGCCTTTCTTGGTATTCTCAACATCTGATCAATGAATGAATGATTGAACAAATTCAATATCATTATTAAAGTAAAAAGTAAATAGAAATCCAGTTGAGTGTGCAGCAACAGTAGAAAGAGTGAACACAGAGGATCTTTGTTCTCTGACTATAGGCAAGTCACTTAACCTCAGTATCCTTATCTATAAAATCAGGGATAAACTAGATGGCCCTTGAAGTCTTTGCTAGCTCTAAATTTATGATCCTGTGAGAGAATGTGGCCTGGTAAAGGCAGGAAAACCTGGATTCAAATCTTGTCTCTTAAAAATGTTTATGCTTCTCGTGTTGACAAAATCACTGGTCCTTCATCATTTTTGTCTTTCTTTTATCTCTGTTACTGTTGCTACTACCACTACCACCACTGCTACTGCCACTACTACTGCTACTACCACTACTACTACCGCTGCTGCTGCTGCTGCTGCTGCTGCTGCTGCTGCTGCTACTACTATTACTACTACTACTACTACTACTACTACTACTACTACTACAATAATAGCAAGCATTTATATATTACTTTAAAGTTTGCAAATATTTCAAATATTTCATTGTATCCTCACAAAACCCCTGGGAGGTATGTGTTATTATTATCCTTATTTTACACACGAGGAAACTAAGGCAGTCCAAGGTTAAGGTTAAATGACATGCCCAGGATCATACAGTTGGTAAGTTTCTGAGGCTGAGGTTTTCTGAGGTTTTCGCAGGTCTTCCTGAATATGGGCCAAACAATGTATCTACTGCAACAACTAGCTTCTAACACTTTGAGGGCAAGGTCTCCATTTTACAGTCTTTGATTCCACTCAATACATAGCATAGTGCCTCACTTAATATGCCAAGTATTTGATGAGTGAATGAATTACTGAACAAATTCACTATAGCTATTTTCCTCTTCTCACTTACTGATTTTTTTCTCTTTTTAATATACTGTATTTTTATTTCATTAAATATTTCCAATTACATATAAAAATTTTAATACTCATCTTTTTAAATTTTATGTTCCAGATTCTTCCCCTCCCTTCAATCACTCCCCCTGCCCCCCCCGCCAGAAGGCAAGAAATCTGATATAGGTGATATACATGAAGTCATGCTAAACTTATATTCATATAACATGTGCTCAAAGAAAACACAGATAATTTTTTTTTAATAAAGAAAGTTAAAAAAATATGTTTCAATCCGTATCCAAGGTCCATCAGTTCTCTCTCTGGAGAATCTGGAGAAAGAGAGCACTTTTCATCATGGGTCCTTTGTTATTGTCTTGGATCATTGTCTCGATTAGAGTAGCTAAGTCTTTCACAGTTACTCATTCTTACAATATTGCTGTTGCTGTGTACAGTGTTCTGGTTTTGCTCAATTCATCTCAAACGAGTTCATATAAGTCTTCCCAGGTTTTTCTGAAACCACCCACCTCACCATTTCTTATACTATAGTAGTATTCCATCACAATCCTATACCACAACTTGCTCAGGCTTTCCTCAGTGGATGGGCATCCTCCAAATTTCTAATTCTTTTCAATCACAAAAAGAGGTGCTATAATTTTTTTTTGTACAAATAGGTCCTTTTTCTCTTTTCTTTGATCTCTTTGCAATATACAACTTTATCTCTAGAGGTATTTCAGGGTCAAAGCATATGTAAAGTTTTATATCCTTAAGGGTGCACTTCCAAATTGCTCTCCAGAACAGTTGAACCAGTTTACAATTCCACCAACAGAATATTTGTGCCTCTATTTTTCCATATCTACTCCAGCATTTGTCTTTTTCCTTTTTTATCATGTTAGCCAATCTGATAGGTATAAGGTAGTGCCTCAGAGTTGTTTAAATTTGTATTTTTTAATCAATAATAATTTAGAGCATTTTTATGTGACTATTGATAACTTTGATTTTTGTTCTGAAAACTGCTTGTTCATATCCTTTGACCATTTATCAACTAGAGAATGTCTCTTATTTTTATAAATATGACTCAGCCTATATAATTGAGAATTGAGTCCTTTATCAGAGAAACTTGCTATAAAAAAAATTCCCCCAGTTTCCTGCTTTCTTTCTAATTTTAGCTGCATTAATTTTGTTTTTGCAAAAGCTTTTTAATTTCATGTAATAAGAATTACCCACTTTACTTCCCATGATTTTCCCTCTATCTCTTTTGTTTAGTCAAAAATTCTTTCCTTATCCATAGTTCTGAGAGGTATATTTTTCCACACTCCTTTAACATACTTATGATATCATACTTTATCTCTTAACCATTTATCTATTTTGATCTTATTTTGGCATACAATGTAAGATGGTGATTTTTGTTATTTTGTATTGATTGTTATTTGTTGTATTTTCGCATTGCTTTTCTTGATTTTGTTGTTTTGTTATTGATTTATTATTTGTTGTTGTTGATCAATTATGCTGAAAGATTTCCTAATACTGAACTAGCCCTGCATTCCTAGTATAATTCCTCCTGGTCATAGTATATGCTCTTTGTGATATAATGCTGTAATTTTCTTGTTAGTATTTTATTTTAAATTTTTGCATCAATATTCAATGAGAAAATTGGTCTATAGTCTTCTTTTTCTCCCTTTTACTCTGCTTGGTCCAGGTATGAAAACCATATTTATATCATAATAAATTTGATAGGATTCCTTTTCTAACTATTTTTTCAGATAGCTTGTGTAGTATTGCCATTAATTAGTCTTTAAATGTTTGGTAGAATTCACTTGTAAATCCATCTGGTCTTGGGGATTTTTTCTTAGAGAACTCAATTATGGTTTATTCAATTTATTTTTCTAATCCACTTTTATTAATCTGGGCAGTTCATATTTTTTGTAATTAGTCATCCAATTCACTTAGACTATCAATTTTACTGGCATATAATTGGGCAAAATAAAAATAAATTTCTTTAATTTCGTCTTTATTGGAGGTGCATTCACCTTTTTTACATTTTGATACTGGTAATTTGGTTTTCATTTTTCTTTTTTTAAACTAAATTGACCAATGATTTGTCCATTTTTTTCATACTATAACTCCTAGCTCTTGCTCTTCCTCCTCCTCCTCTTTCTCCTCCTTCCTCTTCTCCTCCTCTTCCTCATCATCTCCACCATCATGTTTTTCCTCCTCCTTCTCCAGCTCCAGCTCCTGCTGCTGCTGCTTCTCCTCCCCATCCCACCCCCACTTCCCTGGGCATAGGCCATCTTGGTGCCTCCTTTGTGAAGCAGGGGCTAAGGAGATTCCTAGACTCCCCACGGTCAACAAAAAGTCAAAGGAAGGAGTTGAGACTGAAAACAATGACCACATTAATTTGAAGGTGGCAAGCCAATATGGTTCTGTGGTGCAATTTAAGGTTAAGAGGCACACACAATTTAGTAAACTAATGAAAGCCTATTATGAACGACAGGGTTTGTCAATGAAGCAGATCAGATTCTGACTTGATGGGCAACCAATCAATGAGACAGACACACCTGCACAGTTGGAAATGGAGGGCGAAGATACAATTGATATATTCCAGCAGCAGACAGGAGGTACTTACTAAAAAGAGTATCCACAACTCTATTTCAGAACTGTGCTCACAAGGGAAACAATACATTCACAATTAGAAAACCAAGATTTGGTTCATCCACATTCTGATTGCTGCAGTATAGTTTTCTCTCTTCTTTGATTCCCTTCCCCCATTCCTTTACTGAACATAAAGTAACTGGTGTATGTGCACAGGCACAATGTGTTGGGTTTTTTTTGTTGGTTTTTTTTAACTAAATGGCCAATGGTATGTTTTGATCAATATAACATGGAGATGAAGAGGGGAAAAATGAATTGGCTTTGTTAAAATATCCCTTTTCTCCATTACCAGCATGTTCATTCAACTTTTATCTTTATGTTCCAGTAAGTTATTTTGCTCTCACTGTTTAACAACAGAAAAAAAAACCACACAAAAATCCTTGCATATCTTGTTTGATTGGATAATTTCAATGTTTTTCTTTTATCACTGTAAAACTAAGGGTGATTTTATAGCTTTTTTGTAGGTATCTGTTACATGTTGGGCAAATCTCTGTCTCTCAGTAGGGATAAATTACTATAAAGAAATTGATCCTAGATAGTTTCCCTTCAAACATTTTGTTGCTTAAATAAATTTGTTTAAAATAAAAAAACTTCTAGTTTTATTTATCTGTTCGTTTTTTATTTTGCATTTTATTAATCTCTCATTTGATTTCCAGGATTTTTTGCTATTTAATTGGGGGATTTTAATTTGTTCTTTTTCTAGTTTGGTTTTAGTTGAATGCCCAATTCATTGATTTTTTTTCTCTCTTATTGATGTACACATTTAGATAAATAAATTTTCCACAAAGTATTTCTTTAGCTGCATTCCACAAATTTTGAAATGTTATCTCATTGTTGTCCTCTTTAATTAAATTATCAATTGTTTCTATGATTTGTTCTTTGACCTACTTATTCTTTAAGATTAGATTATTTAATTTCCAACTAATTATTAATCTGTGCTTCTACAGTCTTTATTGAATGTGGTTTTTCTTGAATTGTGTTCTAAAAGGAAAGCTTTTAATATTTTTGCTTTTCTGCATTTGGTTGCGAGTTTTAATGCCTTAATAGATGGTCAGTTTTTGTGAAGGTGCCATGTAGAGCTGAAAAAAGATATACTTCTTTCTATTACCATTTAGTTTTCTCCAGAGAGCTAGCATATTTAACTTTTCTAAGATTCTCTCATCTTGACTTCTTTTTTATTATTAATTTATTTTAAACTTAAATGCTAAAACTTAAGCATACAACAACAAAAGAAAAAACCTATTGAAAACTTAAATACTAAAACTTAAATACAGACTGTGAAAAGAAAAGAAAGCATTGCTATGTGCAGAGCAGAAAATAAGAGGATTCAAAATATACAGCAATAAATTTCTATTTCAAGAAAGCCTATATAATAAATACTACACATTATGTTCAGAGCTTTCCATTTTTGCTTCCTTGTAAGTTTTCTTTTGTTCTCTGCTTACACTTTTTACTTTATTCTTTTTTCCCCCTTTCTCCCACTAACTCCCAAGAAGCCTACAACTAAGCATGGAAATAGATACATAGATAGATATAGACATATATATATACATATATATATATGTACACATATATAATATACATATATACACACATTTATATATATATATATATACATACTTAGATATCTATAATCATACTCAAACATAGACATATACATTCCTATGCATGTATGTAAGACCATACTATACTTGTTTGTCCTCTGTTTCTCTGAGGATGGATAGTATCTTCCTTCATAAGCCTAAGCCTTTCCATATTTTTCTAAGTCCACCAATTCATTATTTCCTACACCACAGCAATACTTCAATGTTATACTGTCTAGTTATTTTAAATAGTCTCACACAATATTGATCAATTGACTGACATATAGTGCAGTTCTCTTATTTTATTCCTTTGATTAAATCTATTTTAGCTTTAACTTTGTCTGAGGTCATGATTACTATCCCTGCTTTTTTCTCTAATAAATTCTACTCCAGATCTTTATTTTATGTTTGTGTGTATATATCTTATTTCCTATCCCTCCTGACTCCTTTACTTTACTTCTACCCATTACCTTCTATTACTTAATCTACCCCCCTCCAAAGATCCCTCCCTTATCCTCTCTCTCCCACTCTTTCCCCTTACCCTCTTATTTCTATTTGAATTTGGAAGACTTTTATAGCCTTCCAAATATATATGTTATTCCCTCTTTGTCCCATTCCTATTAATCTAGACACCCTTCTATATCCCTCCTTATCCTGCTCCCTCGCCCTCTTATTTTATCACACATTCAGGAGACTTTTTATTTCCTTCTAAATGTATATATTGTTCTCTTTTTAACCCAGATCTTATGTGAGTAGGGTTCCCTCTAAAAATCCCTACCTTATTCTCTCCTCCCTCCCTATATCCTCAGCTTTTAATTTTTTCTGAATTTAGAAGACTTTTATACCCTTCTAGATATATGTGTATTGTTCCCTCTTTAACCCATTCCCAATGAGAGGAGGGTTCCAAACCTACCAGCCCTCCTCTCCCATCTAATTCCTCTGTGCCAGGTCTTCCTTTAACACCTCATTTGTATAAGATAATTACTCTTTTTATCTTTTCCTAAATGGGTTTACCTTTTAGAATCACATCATACTCAAGTCTACCCCAATCTTTCTTTCGAACTGACCAATTACTAACAGCAATCTTAGACGTATGTTTTACATTTCCTCATATAAAAAGTAAACAGTCTGTCTTTATTGAGCCCCTTGTAATTAGTCTTTAATGTATCCTTGCCTTTTTTGTTATTTTATGGTTAGATTTATCTAGCCCTGAGAGGGGAAAATTGAAGTTCTCCAATAGTATAGTTTTACTATTTCCTCCTATGATAACTTTTCCTCCAAGAATTTGGATACTGTGCTGTTTGGTGCATATATGTTTAGTACTTATATTACTTCATTGTCTGTGATACTTTTTAACAAAATGTAGTTTCTCTGTTTATGGTATTTAATTAGGCCTACCTATTTTTGCTTTTGCTTTATCTGAGATTATGATTGTCACCCCTGCCTATCTTTTTTACTTCAGCTGATACATAATAAGTTTTGCCCCAGTCCCTTATTTTAACTCTGTATTTCTGTCTCAAGATGTTTCTTCTAAATGACATAATTTTGGATTCTGGTTTCTAAGCTATTCTGATATCTGCTTCTGTTTTATGGGTCAGTTCATTCCATTCATATTCACAGTTATGATTACTAACTGTGCATTTTCCTCCATTCTATTTTCTTCTGTTTATCCTTCTTTCTCTCTTTTTATTCTTGCCTCCTCTGAAGTCTATTTTGCCTCTGATCACTGCCTTCTTTTATATACTATCCCTTTTATCACCCCCTCCTTTCTTTTATCCCTTTCCTCTCCTACTTCTCTCTTGGGGAAAATAGATTTCTATTACCAATTGAATATTTGTGTGTGTGTGTGTGTGTGTGTGTGTGTGTATAAAATTTCTCTCTTTGAACCAATTTAGATATAAGTGAGGTTCAAGTGTTGCCTACCACACCACACCATCTTCCCTTCCACTGTAAAAGCTCTTCTTCACATGCCTCTTTTATATCAGATAATTTTCCCCATTCTGCCCTTTCCTTTCCCTTCCTCCCAGGGCATCTTTCTTTCTCACATATAATTTTTTTACATTATCCCAAAATAATTGACTCATCCCATGTCCTCTTTCTCTGTAGAATCCTTCTAATTGGTCTTATAATAATAAAGTCCTTCAGAAGTACATATACCATCTTCCCATACAGAAATGTAAACAGTTAACCTTTTTGGGTCCCTCCTGATTTCTCTTTCATGTTTACCTTTTATATGTCTCTTGACTCTTGTATGTGGAAGTCAGATTTTCTATTCAGCTCTTCTCTTTTCATCAGGAATGCTTGAAAGTCCTCTATTTCATGGAATATCCATTTTCCAGTGAAAGATTATATTTAGTTTTGCTGGGTAGGTTATTCTTGGTTGTAATCCCAGCTCTTCTGTCTCCTGGAATATCATATTCAAAACCCTCTGCTTCTTTAACAGGGACACTGCTGAATCTTGTATGAACCTGACTGTGGCTTCATGGTATTTGAATGGTTTTCTTCTGGCTATTTGAAGGATTTTCTTTTTTTTTTTTACCCAGGAGTTCTGGAATTTGGCTAGAATATAATTGGGAATTTTCATTTTGGGATCTCTTGCAGGTTGTGATTGGTGGATTCTTTCCATTTCTATTTTACCTTCTGGTTCTAGACTATTGGTCCTTGATGGTTTCTTGAAATATGATGTCTAGGCTCTTTCTTTGAATGTGGCTTTTAGGTAGCTCAATAATTCTTAAATTAGTTCTCCTCAATCTATTTTCCAGATCAATTGTTTTTTCTGATGACATATCCTACATGTTCTTCCATTTTTTCATTCTGTTGATTTTGTTTTATAGTTTTTTGACATTTTATGGAGTCATTAGCTTCCACTTGCCCAATTCTAATTTTTAGGGAATTATTTTCTTCAGTGAGCTTTTGTAAATCTTATTCAATTTTGTCAATTCTGTCTTTTAAGGTGTTATTTTCTTCAGTATTTTTGTGCCTCTTTACCAAGATCTTAATTTCCTTTTCATATTTTTCTTACATTACTCTCATTTCCTTACCTAAATTTTCCTCTACTACTCTTAAATGATTTTGAAAAAAAAAATTAACTCTTCCAGGTATTCTTGTTGTGCTTCTGTCCAATTAACTTTTTTTTAAGGCTTTACTTATGGCTGTTTTGATTGCACAGTGGTCTGAGTTTTTTTTTTTTTTGTCTTCATCTTCCCTGTCACCATAGCAGCTTTTTACAGTTAGGTTCTTCTTTTTCTACCCAATTCTTTTTTTTTTTTAATTTTGCATTGATATTAAATTTGGGTTCTGTTCCCAGCATAAGAGGAAGGGAAGGGTATTATCTTAAGCTGTAGTCTTTTTCACACTGCTGTTTGCAAAGCTAGTTCTAGGGGTTTGGAAATTTTCAGTGCTTCCAAGGTGGTGTGATCTGGGGATAGGTGTGGGCACTGCTCTCTTGATATATACTCTGGTACTTACCAAGGAAAGGCCTCTGATCTTTTGAGATTACAATCATTATTAATCCTCAGGCCCCACCCTACCCTACTCCCTTGGGATCACAAATAAAACTGTTCCTCAGGGCTCTTGTTCCTTCTTGACAGAAAGTGCTCCTCTGTGCCCTTGAACTGACTCAGAAGTAAGCATAGGTAATGGATTTGCTAAACAGTGTCTGGTCCTCTATCCAGTGGTAGCACAGGTGTATTCTATGATCTCTTTCTGACCATTTGCCAGATTTTCTTACCATCTCTTGCTTGAGAGCTCCCAAAGTTGCTGCTCTTCAGTCTCCACCACTTAGTCCCACCACTGGTGTTTCATTTACACGGATGAAACCAGCCTCTGCCTACATATCATAGATTTCTCTTTTTACCTACTAATTTATATCGGGCTGCAAGGGTATCTCACTCTAACGTGTTTTTGGCTCTGCCACTCCAGAATTCAATTTGAGGTGTTATTCTAAAATTGATTCAAAGGGAAAAGATAAAATTGATTCTGTATCATTTTTATTGATCGTATTTACAATTAATTGATTTTCTTCCTGTAATTGATTTCATCCAATAACTGCTCACATCATGAACTTAGTTCAGAATTCAGCTATCCTGTAATGAGTTAAGTGCAGAAATCCAGCTCTCCTGCTAATCACTGTTCTGTTTTTTTTTTTTACTAACCTTGGGGGATGAGGTTTGCCAAAAGGGAATTGGCCCTAATGTCTTTATGCCACCAAGCTATCAGTCAAGGATGCCTGGTATGGTATCCATAAAAGTCTGGATCACTATCTTGTAGTTAGACTCAAACAATACACATTTCTTTGTCACTGGAGGGAAAGAGGGGGATTGTGCCTAGCCTTCATTCCCAACTTCTAGCCAATCATATTGTTCCCCAAGCCTCAGCTATGTAACCAGTCATATTTCCCTTAACTCCATGATGTCAGCTACTCTGTTCAGTTCTTTGTTCAACACTCCCCAAAACCTATTACAGGGAAGCTGTCCTTTTACTCAGGATCTTTAGCTGGAAACTGAGTTATCTACTGATGCTTTTATTGCCCTGTACCATGCCCCTCTTAATAAAATGATCCCATGCACAGAGAAACATGCCTCGGTTTAACTTTTTGTTAAATTTCCCTTGGAACAGGAGAGGTTGGATGAGTGCTTTCTCTACCCTGCCATCTTGACTCCACCCCCAGAAGTCCACTATAGCTATTAAAAAGCAAATAGAAATATGGCAGAGCATACAGCATGGTAGAACAGTAGACAGAGGGCTAGATTTGAAGTCAAATCCCATTTCTGCCCACCCTGTGTGACTCATAGCAAGTCATTTATCCTCTTTGGTTCTTAGTTTCCTCATCTGCAAAATGAAGAGGTTGGACTAGATATCTTCTATGATCCCATCCCATTCTACCTCTATAATTTATGAAAAGTTCCTCTGTTATAACAAGGTACAGGGGAACACTGTGGGATAATTATACATTGTTTTAGAGTAATGGTGCCAAGAGAGCATTCTAAAGTTCCACAGACAGCAGGAGTCATAGGAAATGGAGAATATTGGACATAGAGGTAGGAGCTAAATAGCAAGCAACAAATTTTCGATTTCATTTTCCCTTACCAAAGTTGGCCTTTTTATGACTTTGGCACTGTATATGGCTCTGCAACTATGGGTAGGCATTGGGTAGCCTAGAGATTTGGATCAGGACTAATGTGGATAATCGATTCTTTCTTTGTTATAAATAATGGTTAAAATGGAGTGAGAGGCCCAGTTCTCTCTTCTATACCCTTTCCTCCCCTGTCTCCCTCCACACACACACACACACACACACACACTCCAAACTAGTTTTTCTAAAGCACAAGTCCCTAACTACCTGGGATCTCAGGATCAGTGCCAAGGCACAGATAAGCAAAGTGATAGCAGATGCTGTCAGGAGAGTAAGGAAAACAAAGTCAGAGTGTGGAAAAATCAATTGCGTTGTGGCAAAGAAAATGGAAAATAAGATAGTAAAATAATCAACCGTGCAATTGTGCTCATTGCCTGTTTCCTTGTGTTCAAATGATTTCAAAAAGTTATCAGAGCAGGGAAATAGAAATGGTTCCTTTAAGGAAAAAAATCATAAAGCATGTTGAGGTTTTAAAGAACTGCAGATTCTGGCCACCAGGTGAGTTAATGAGTATTATATGCAAAATAACTCAGACTTAAACAGCAGATTTCTAGGCAGGATGAGGAGTGACTGACAGGGTGGTTTCTGTGGTAACTATAGCCTAATTGGAAGAAACAGAGGGCTGGAAATAGGTTAGCATTAACCAAGAGAAAGAGATCTTGTATGATTTGTGTTTCCATTTTTAAGGTTTCTAATCAGGTTACTTGGACATTTTGGAAGCCTGGTTGGGCTTCTAAAGTGATTAATTTTGGTTTCTATTTCTCTCTTTGTCTCTCTGTGTCTGTGTCTCCCTTTCACTCACCCCTCTGTCTCATCACACCCCAAACAAGCACTCAGCCAAGAAAAAAATCACCAGTCTCTAGGGGACTTGCAGAGTAGACCACATTAAGTGATGCCACGTGTCATATACCCTCTCAGTGTCTGGGTCAGGAGTCCACAGGTCTCAAACTTAAAATTTCAGCTGCAAAACAAAAGCTTCTAACTCTGCTAGCTCCTGAGCACGACAACTGTTACTTTGAAAAGCCCAGGAAGCTTAGGCCTTCAAGAAATTTAATTCATTCCAAATTTTAGCAATATTTAAGAAAGGCAGCAAGAAGAAATCAAAATGGAGTCTTTAAAGAGCGAGATCTTTATGTATGTCCTTCCTGTGCCCCACCCCAAGGAACCACAAAAGGTCTGTATAGGAGGGAGAGGGGGAGGGAAGAGGGACAGAAACAATATTTCATAATTGCTTGGTTATTTTTTGCTATATTGATTTTTTCTTCTGTCTTTTTAAAATATTTGTTACAGAGGTTGACTTACTGGTGAGAGGAGGGATATATTAAAAATGAATTTGATGTAAAAACAAAAAGTAACAAAAATTCCATAGTTTTTAAATGAGTAAAAACCAACACATATACTCTAGCAATACTATCTGTCCTCTCCTCCTCTTGTGATCATCTTGGTGGGAGGGAAACAAATAGAATGTGGAGACAAAAGCAGTTAAGGATGGTCTAACACTTTTTGTTCCCTCATAAACTGGGAAGCAGAATTAAAGGTACTGAAAGAACTTCAGTGCTTTTCTCCTTCATTGTTTCAAATACCACTGCCCACCCCACCCCCATTATTCTACCCCTAACCCCAGCCTCTCTGTCAAGCATGCAGGTACATCACACATTCATTCCTCTCCATGCTGCACTCTTGACTCTCAAGATTTTCTTCCGCCATGCAAGCCACAGAAAGCTTCTCACCAATTAAGCTCACTCCATCTCTGAACTTCTGACACTGGCAGCACTGGCTGCCCCATGGCCTCTTGCTCTAATTGGCTGACTCCTCCCAGAATTCCAGTTTTAAGGAGACCCAAGCCTTCTGTGTCTTCCTTCCTCTCTAGGCTGCACCTGATTCTCTAGACTTTCTCTACTGCCTGCTTCCATAGTACCTTCCCTGTTTTTCTTCCTCCCCCTCTCCCAACTGCCTTTCATGTGTTATCTTTCCCTACTATAATTTAACCTCCTTATAGAATGTGAAAGCAGAGATTGGTTTGGATATTTGGTGAGGGTGGTGGTGGGGAGGTGTTGCTTGTATTTCCACTCCTCATACTTACCACATCCTGGCACATAGTAAGCATGAGTGACCCACATCCCAAGGTCCATTGGTATGGGACTCTCTCCTCATCGGTGGAGATCAATAGTCCTTACCTGTATATAATAAAGACAGTGGTCTTTGACCATGACCACTACCTCAAGCACTGATGCCCTAAAAAAAAGTAGAACTACTGCTAAAAGATTGGTTTGAGGCTCTGTGTGTGTGTGTGTGTGTGTGTGTGTGTGTGTGTGTGTGTGTGTATACTCTGAAGAAAGTGGATCAATGAGTGAGGGAGTACAATGAAGTACAGGTATCAAACACATGTAAGCTACATATGGCCCACCACACCCCAAAGGAGGTACTGAACCAGATTAAACAGTAATTGAGAAATATTTAAGAAGATACGTGTAAATAAAAGAGCATAGATAATGTTAATTTGTGGCTTTCTAAGTTAATTTGTGGCCATCAGGGATTTTTATGGATGTTCTAGTGGCCTTCCTTTCTATTAGGGTTTGATACCATTGTAGCAAAGGAAAAATAGATCAAGATGGAAGAGAATTTGGGGAGAAAGAACCTGAAGAAAGAGTGGAGAGGGTAAAATTTATGATTTGTGAATATATTTGAAACATATTAATTTGTAGTTAATCGATATGTATGGAGCAATTACTGTAGCTCGGTGATAGGATCATAGATTTAAAGTTAGAAGGTACCTTGGATTTATACAGTTGAATTCCTTCAGATGAAGAAACTAAGACAGAGAGGTTAAGTAAGTTGCCCAGGGAGACACAGCTTATAGATATGTGAGGTAGGATTTGACAATAGCTCTTCCTAATGCTACATCCAGTATCTGGACTATACCATGGTGGAACCCAGTTTAAAATGCCCCTAAACATAACTTTTATTTGATTCTCACAAGCTCATTCTATTCCTTTTCTTCCAGTGTGCCTACAGATCTCATCTTGAAGCCAACTCTCAGGCAAGGCCCTGAGAGAGAAGAGTTGGCATCAGCTTGTGCAGTGATGTCAAGTTCAAATAAAAATGGGAACCATTAAATCATCCATATGGCAGCTAGGTGGCACAGTGGATAGAGTGCCAGGCCTGGAGTCAAGACGACTCATCTTTCTGAGTTCAAATCTAGTCTCAGATACTTACTAACTGTGTGACCCTGGGCAAACCACTTAACTCTTTTTGCCTCAGCTTCCTCTTCTATAAAATGATCTGGAGAAGGAAATGGCAAACACTCCATTATTTTTGCCAAGAAAACATCAAAATAGGGTCACAAATAGACAACCAAAAAGATTGAATAACAACAAAACTATCCATAAGAATCCCTACATGCCATATATTGATTTAGTTTTAAAAACACAACATTCTGCGTTTTACTGTCTTTTTATTTATTTTCAAAAACACTTCCCAATGACATTTTCATCTGGTTCAGACCACACTCAGTGTTGCAGGTCATTGGGGCTCACATACAGGTGTTTAACACTTCTGGCCTAGTCTATGGAGATTCGCTCTCAGACTCAGGAAGAAAAAGTTTCAAATTTCCCTCCACACCCTACCCCCAATTAGTTTTGTGATGTTGACCAACTGGCTTAACCTCTCAGTGCCCCCATGTACTTCTCTAAAACTGTATGTTCCTGATCAAGTACCTCTTAGAATTCTTTAAACCAAAAAGAACCCAGCCCTGGTCCTCTCCCCTCCCCCTAAAAAAAGGTGAGTCAGGCAGTAGTTCTGGGGAATGAAAGAAACAAAGACTGCTTTGGAGGCATAGGGGGAGTGAGTCTTGTAGCCCGACGCTCTTGTTGCAGAAAGACTAATGCAATTTTCTTAATGCTCTTCTTCCTCCTGACTGGACCATACTCAGATGCAGGGGGACTAAAACAAATTGAAGAAGAGGAGCTCTGGGCTCCTAGGCAAAATTTCAAAGTTCTTCTATGGCCTTCTCTGCTTTCTTCTTCTGTCTGACTTCCAGATGGCTTTCCAGCCCTCCTAAGCTCTCCTCCATTCCCTAACCACCCAATGACTTCGTACTGTTTTCATATTACACACACATACTTGCATACATACACTCTCCCTCTATGCCCAACTCCCTTCAATGCCCTTAACTAAAAATTTTATTTCTCTATTCCTTTACTCCTCCAATTAAAATTACGTGTCCTAAGTACAACCTCCTGACTGCTACTCTATAGCTTAGTTTAAGCCAACTCCTTTAGCCCTTCCCCAGTCCTGCTAACTACTAGTAACATAACCAGTAAAGTTACTTCTATTGGGAATTAATTTTGCATGTTCTGATTTATATAAGTTGTCTCTCCCATTAGGATCTATGTTCCTTGAAGCCAGGAAATCTTTTGCTTTTTTTTTGTATTGCTAACTTCAGAGCCTGGCAATTTGATCGATAATTGTTAACATAATCTGAAACTAAGAGGCCTTTGGAATAGGACTCTTCCTTACTGGTGGAAATCACTGCCTTGTGTCTCCCTGTGGGGCAGGGCAGAGTTGAGAAGACACAGTGAAACGATTTCCACCAAAGAGCGTTCCATCGGCATTCCACGCCGATGGTCTTTACATTACAAATGTAGGCTTGATCTCTAAAGGAAGAACTGGTGGAGCCTGAACGCAGATCGAAGGTACTTTTTCTTTATTTTTCTTGGTGTTTTTTGGACTGTTTTCTTTCGCAGCATGACTTACATCGAAATATGTTTTGCATGACTACGCAAATATAAGCTATGTCAAATTGCTTGCCTTCTCAATGAGGGTGGGAAGGAGAGAATTTGGAGCTCAGAGTTTAAAGAAAGAATGTTAAAATTATTTTACATGTAATGTGGGAAAAAATAAAATATTAATTAAAAAAGAATGTAGACTTGATTAAAGATAATTCATTCTAAATTGTAACTAACTGATAACCTCATTTTTTAACCCTTCCTGAGGTACTGCCTTGAATTTCAAATTAGTGGGAAAGAATTTCCAAGTAATAAAATCTTGTACACTTAAGGTGATATATATTTTGGGGTTTAGGGTATACTTTGGGGTAGAAATGGGCTTTTCTAAAATCATATCACTATACTTGCCCTACTCTATATAAGAGCAGTTTTGAGAGGTATATAAAAGAGGAAATGCATTCGCTCACCATTTCTACTTTCTTGTCTTCACTTCCAGTGACTTTCCTCCAGCTCCTTTTCCCAAGTAGAGAAAAGAGGCAGTTACAAATCTCCTTCCCCTTCTCCCAACAGCTCAGTCTCCAAAGACTGAGGTTCAGGTTTTCCAATAAGGTCTCCTTTCCTCAATGAAGGGAGCCAAGACTGTTAGCCCTAAGCCAAGAATGAGCCAGGTTCCCATCATATAACCTCTCTTGAGTTCCAGAGCCTGAGAGTGAATAAGCATGTAATTTAGGAGCTCCTAAAACAGCTGGCCTATAAAATAACTATTCTTTCAGAGATGAAAATGCCTGGTTACAGAAGTTATAGTCCAGGAGTTTTCAAAGGAGACTTAGAGAGGGCACTAGTGTTCCTTTCACACCAGGGAGTCCATCAAAAGCTTGGTTTGATGTGTTAAAGTAGTAGTAACAGTAATAATTTGCAATAAATGCTTACCATTTATGCCTAATCACAATGTTACAATAACAACATATATATACTTACACCCATATAAGTTATGTTATAAGTTTGATTATATTATAAAATTCTGTTCAGATATATCATATTTATTCTTCATACTCTGTTGCTCATACACTTGCTCGCAGTAGTTCTACTCACCAAAAAGAAACAGACACACAAACAGAAAGACAGACAGAGACAGAGAGATAGGGACAGAGAGAAACAGAGACAGAAAGATGGACAGAACTGATTGCTGTTCTCAAAGATCTTATCAACTAAGTTGGAGAAATAATAATAATTATTATTATTAGTGATAGTTGTGAGGACCAAAGAAGATCATTATTGTGCCTGGCATCTAGCAAGTGCTATATAAATGCTACCTATTATTAATCATAATAATGTGGTTAATAATGACTATATAACATCTTAAGGCTTACAAAGCATTTTGCAAATATTATTTTATCCTCACAACAACCCTGGGAGGTAGATGCTATTATTATCTCCATTTTATGGATGAAGAAACGGAGGTAGACAGTAATTAAATGATTTGCCCAGAGTCACACACCTAGTAAGTGTCTGAGCCTAGATTTGGACTTGGGTCTTTCTGACTCCTGGCACGGGGCTCCATCCACTCTATCACCTAAATGCAACCTAAAGAAGATATACACAGGGAACAAAGAACAGTCAAGTGTCAATTGTATGATATTAGAAGTTCAGAAATGTTACAGAACAGCTTGCCCTGGCTCAAGGCTTCATAAACCTTTCCCACTTGCACCCCTTTTTGTATTTCAGGAGTGTTTATTGACATTGTGTGGCTTGAGGGCCTGTGCAGTACAAAGTGCACATGCTTTGTGTTGAACCAAGGCTGCAGTGAAGTTGCACAATGCAACACAGGCAAGTGCTGCCAGAAACACCTTAGATTCGTTTTATTTTTAATTAATTTTTGGTTGTTGCCCATTCAGAAATCTTTTGCTGTTGCCAAATTTTTCACAACTCCATATGGAGTCACAACCCACAGTTTAAGAAGCACTGCTCAAGGAGATGTAGGCTGGATAGACTAGTCTAGGGTTGGGGAACCTGCAGCCTCAAGGCCATATGTAGCTTTCTAGGTTCTTGGGTGTGGCCTTTTGACTGAGTCAAAGTTTTACAGAACAAATCCTTTTGCAAAGGGAATTTGTTCTGTGAAGTTTGGATTCACTCAAAGGATTGCACCTGAGGACCCAGAGGCTACATGTGGCCTCAAGGCCATAGGCTCCCCACTCCTGGACTCCTTTTCTCCAGATAAAGGAAGGGGGGCACATAGGCAGAAACAGCTAAAATGACTGGTGCTTATGTTTATCCTTACATGACCTCCACATGATTTTTGCCTCCAAAGGCACCTGAGGTCAATCTGTTTATCTTAGATGGCTACATTTGATCTTTTGGGTCTACTTCACTTTGCATCAGTTCATGTACATTTTCTCATGCTTCTCTATATTTTTCATATTCATTATTTCTACTGGCACAATAATATTCCAGTACAGCCATAGGTCATAATTTGTTTAGCCATTTCCCAATCGGTGGACATCTATTTTGTTTCTAGTTCTTTCCTACAAAGAGGCGGTGTGGCATAGAGAGCTGCCCTCAAAGCCAGGAAGACCTGGGCTCACATCCTTCCATGACACATCCTGACTGGGTGACCTTTATCAAGTCCACTCCATTTTTCATGCTCTAGACATGATCCTAAAACTTGAAGTTGGAGAGAAGCTGCTGACCTACATTGGTAGAAAGAGTTCTTCAGGTAGGAGTTCCCTATATATATGAAATCATAGGTCTAATCCTTCTCTTTGCTTCTACACAAAGTTCTATAAATATTTTAGTATATTTGGGACCTTTCTTTGTATCTTTGGGTTATGTGCCTAACAATGGGAGCTCTGGTTCAATGAGGGTGGACATTTTAATCACTTTCTTTTATCTGTACTAAGGCTCCAGCTTTGTCAGTATAATAAAAAGACAGACACTCCCCAGCTTGCCACAGTGTGGTTCTGTTTACAGTTTTGATAGAGCCAATTTGGGGGGCTACAGTTCTGTGTGCAGCTTTATTTCCCAGAATGTCACCTAGACTGGGATACAAAGGGGTCAGTAAAGTATGAGCCCATGTCCTTGAGCATATCCTTTTTCTGTGTGTTCCACTGGTGATTGGTATACTTTTAATAAACCCTATTGTTAAATATATCAATCCTTCTACTCCTTAAAATCCAGAACCAGAGCTTAGACACTAGGGTATTTGGCAAGGGCTTATTGGAATGGTTCCATCTTGCTCTAGTCCTTGAAGAAGGGTATGATTTGACTAAATGTTTCCTATCTGGGGTTTTATTTAAGTAGTTCCTTTAGACCTTTAGGGTGGATGTAGTTACCATTTCCTAATGCCATGTCGCAAAGAGACCTTGGATGCCACACCATCATCTTATGTCTTGTCCCACAGACACCAAGTATTCTATGATTTTGTCTGACTCCTCTGTGGTTTTGACCCCTGGGTTGTCCATTCTAGTTTTCCATATTCTCCTATCTAATTTTGTTTAGACTGATGTCTTTATATCCTACTCGGGTCAACTAATCTAGGTTTAGAAGAAAAAAGGCTGCACAAATTATGGGAGATTGTACAATTTGGAGTATGACCATGCCTATGGATAGCTGAGGTAGGCTTAAGGTAGTGTCATGTGACTTGAGAAGGGAGATGAACTGAGAGGTCAGGGTGTCTGACCTCTTAACAGGTATGAGGATGAAGGGAGGCTATGAGTCAGATACTGAACTCCTGGAGAAAAGAGGGTAATGATAAAAGTATATAGAAATGTTTAGAAAACATGGCACAAAAGACTGGTCAAATCAAATGACTTGTTTAACTTCACCAAGAATCATGAATAAAAATCCAAATGGCAAATAATCTCAGTGAAAGGAGCATGTGATTTTGCTCTCTTCCTTGGCATCGAGCTTTGACTAGTTTCAATCCTGCTTGTTATATTGGCACACCAGAACAGGAAAGTTTGAATCTCTAAGTGCCATTTGCACTGATATGTTGAAGGCATGTATGGCTTGAAAGGCCTTTGAAGCTGTAGGCAAGAACATGACCTCCCCTCCTACTTTACTGAGAAAAATCAAGGTCGTCCAGCAGGAGCTCCCTTATCTTCCCTCCTCAATATTTCTGTCTCTACTGCCATCCTTTAATCCCTGTCTCCTGTCTCAGAGACTGAGCAGGCCCAAATTAACCTTTCCAACTGGGCTCTCTATCCAATCCCCTTCTGCATCCACCAGGATCATGTCTTTTTTTATTATCAGAGTGCTGGAGAAACCAGAAGGAACAGACACTACAGGGTTTTCTTCCTTTCCCTCACCTCAGTCTGCCTACCAACTAACTGCCCCAGGCATCAGAAAGTCCAATGGAGCACATGCTTCCCTAAACCTCCTGCCAATGTCCCCTTCCTATTTTTTTCTCTCCTTGATAGATTGTGACCTTCCCACCCACGTCTACCACTGTAAGAGGGAACACAGTAACCACTCCAATCCTACCAACAGATCCACTGTATCCTTATCAGTGGCCCAGTGGAGTGCTGGTAAATGATTAACAACTGCTCCCCCCCAAAAAATAATGTAGGTACACATTTTAAAACTTAATCTGCATTATTTTCCCCATCACTTTCTTATGTCTAGACAATCAACAAAAACAATAAATCAAGTCCTAATGCTTGAATGAGCACAGAAATCAACAACTGTACTTATTTCATTAAAATGAAGACCCACTTGGCCTTACCATCCACCCTTCATCTTTGCCCTCCAAACCTCTGAGCACTGCCCTGTGACCTTCCAGTGTACCCTTAGCATCCCTGGACCTTGCCACAGATTCTGCCACTTTCCTATATGTGTTAAAAAGTGAGCTCTTTGCCGATAGGGACATTATTGCTTTCTATTTGTAGCCTCAGTACTTCACACAGTATTTGGTGCATTGCAAGTGCTAAATAATTTTTTTTATTTGTTCATTAATTCAACTATTGATCCCTCCATCCATCTATCCATTTATTCATTCATTCATTGATTTTTTCCCCAGAATCTTCAATCTCTTCTTTTTCCACTGACTTCTCCACAAAATGATTCCCCAATTCTGAAAAACATCTTCACATGACAATGCTGCCCCATAATCTTCTTATCGTGTGATTTCTTTCCTACTTTCCACCATCAGAATTCTGGAACATGTGGTTGATCACTACTATCACCATTTCCTTACTACTTATTAATATCTCAGCCCTGTGTAATTTTACTCCCATCCTCACAACCCTATGGAAACTGAACTCTCCAAAGTTATCAAAGATGTTACAGTAACTCTTGCTGCATTTGTCATCATTCTAGAGGTCTTTGGACAGCTCCCACTCTTGAAAGTTGCACCTCCTTTGTCCTCTGTGGCACTTTCTATAATTCCTTGTTTCTCTTTCTACTTCTCTATTGCTGGCTCATCTTCTTCCTCTCTCCTCACCATTAGTCTTCTCTCTACTCTTCTTTTTGCATTCTTTTCCTCAGTGATTTCAGTCATCACTATAGCTTCAACTCTCACTTTCTGTAGGTGACTCTCAGGCTGAAACCTCATTCCCAAACTCTGATAAGCTCCAGTCCCTTGTCTCTAACTGCCACCTGGATATGTTCATTTGGATACCTTTTTGTTAAATTAAAACATAACATGTATACAACAAAATTCATAACTTCCCACAAAAACAAACAAAAATAGCTCCTCTTGCTGCCTTCCCTATTTCTATTACTATTACTTTCTTGGATACTTCCATTCTTCAGGCTTAAAACTACCTAGCTCTAGCATCGTGGCTAAGTTAAATTCCTGGTAACAGGTGAACCGCATGATGTCGTTATTATTAATTTACAACAATATATCTTACTCCACTATTTGAGGAAGAAGAGTGTGACTGATGCAGGTGGAATATTAGACTGGCCACAACGTTTTTTTTGTCTTTGTTTATAGGGTGACTATTAGAACTAAATAAATCCCTAGTCTTGAAAAGGGCATAGTTGAATCATATCGGTTTCCTAGGAAAATTTTCAAAGTCAACATATGCCTTTGTGTTACCACTTTTACCTTGTGGTATGTTGGATATATGCTTTATTCCTCTCAAATGTTCCAGTAAAGAGGGGAATGAGTCAAATAAAAAAAATAGGAAGACATTCAGGGGAGTAGTGTACTATGCATGCCTTTCCCTCTTCTTAGGGTATATTGTTTGTTTTAGCTGGCTTGGGACTTTCTCTCATCTGGGACAGGAGAGTCTAGGACTATAAGGACATTCAGATACAACTCTACCTGCATTTCTGATAAAGGCACTGGTCTAAAATATTCCTCTCCTTCCCTCTGACCTTCATCATCACCTTACAGGCATGTTTGAGAGCCCTAGGCGTAAAACAGAGATATATTTGACTTCTCCTTTTCCCTCACTCCCTTTTCCACTCACATCCAATCAGTCACCAAGTTCTGTCAATTTTTCCTTCCCGTCTTTCCTTTCCATTTCTATTGCCATCACCATTCATCACCACATCCCTGAAGCATTACAATGGGCTACTGCCTAGTTTCCCTGCCTACATTTGCCTCCTCCTCCATCTTGTACAACATTCTCAGATTAAACTTCCTAATGCCCTGCTTTCATCATATCATTCCCCCTACATCAATGCCTCTCTATTCCCTCCAGAAGCAAATATAAAACCTTCTGGCATTCAAGGTCCTTCATTCAAGGCCCAAATATATACCTTTCCAGTCTTCTTACACCTTACAAACCCTACCCCATACCCTAGGTACTCTTCCTGTGACACTGCTCTCCTTGCTATTCTCCAAACAAGATACTCCATTTCTTAGCTCCAGGCATTTTCCTGGCATTCCCCATGCCTGGAATGCTCTCCTGCCTCATTTCTACTTACTGGTTTCCCTGGATTTCTTCAAGTCCTAGCTAAAATCCCATCTTCTACAGGAAACCTTTCCCAATCCTCCTTACCGCTAGGACCATCCCTCTGTTGATTATTTCCAATATATTCGATATATAGCTTGATTGTACATACTTGTTTGCATATTGTCTCTCTCATTAGATTGTGCATTCCTGGAGGGCAAGGGCTATCTTTTGTCTCTTTTTGTAACCCCAGTGCTTGGTACAGTGACTGACACATAGTATGTGCTTAATAAATGTCTATTGACTGACTAGTGCTAAAAAGAAAACAAACAAAAGCTCCCATCTCTTTACATAAGTTTTCCCAAACCAGTTGAGCCTGAAGTTATCTTTCCCTTCTCTGAACTTTCATAGCATGCATTGATCACTTTTGGAGTATTTATCATACCCTTCATTGTGTTGTTAATTTTGTTTTAGATTTTTTTTAAAAAAATGACATTTCAGAGGGGCTTTATAGTCTGCAAAGTGTCATACATAAAACATCTTATTTGAGCCCCACAACAACCCTGCGAGATAGGAATCAAAAGTCTCTATTTTCATTTACAGATGAGGAAATTGAGCCTCAGAGATCCAAAATTATTAGCCTATGATCATATGCCATATGTAACAGAGATAGCTCCATCCCAAATGTTTATGCAGACTATCTGTACTCAACCTGTGCTAGAGCCTTCTGAGTTCATATTAGTCTGATCAGCCAGTCAGACACACTGTACTTTGACCCCAAGTAGGGATGCCATTTTGGTTCTCTTTAAGAACAAAGAATAACAACCATCAACCAACAGAGAGAGCATTTGAAAAAGGTCTTGACTTAAAGTCAGGTATTCTATTCACTATGCCAAGTTGCTTCTCATAATGCATTATTCAACTATACTATTAATTCCTGGAGGGCAAGAACTGTATTTCATACATCTTTGTACTCCTAAAAATGACCAGATAGACAGACAAACAAATAAATAAAAGATTAGTTAAGCGCTTACTGTGTGCCAGGGACTGGGGATACAAAAACAATACATATATTTCTTACTCTCAAGGAGCTTATGTTCAAACAGCAACTAGAAAGTAGAAGGAGGGGAGGACCCGGCAGCCAGTATAGAGGTGGAGCAGTGTGGAGGGTGATCCAGAAGAGGTCAGAAAGTCAAGATCATAGGGGCTGGGACATCTCACGATAGGGAGTTGGTAGACAGGGACTCACCAAATCACTGAGTTTGGCTTCAGGATGAATACTAGCCAAACACCTGGCTCATTATTGTAATCTATAGATAATTGTTCATTGATTTTTTTGATGTTACTCCACCGTTCTGTCCCGCCACCTTAAAGACACCTTCCCTGGCCATCCAGACGATAGAGAACCTCTTCTGAATTTCAATAGCACCTTGTTGGTATCATTTAACACTGCCATGATATTTCATCTCAATCAAGGTATATGTTGGACACTTGCTTTGTGCACAGGGTTAAAGAGTTTCTGTACTATGTCTGTCTGTATGTATGTATATGTATAGATACACAAATATGTATATGTTTATATACACATATATACACACACATAAATACACAAGCATATTTATTTATATGTGAGTTTATATAATATGTGTGTATAATATATACAAATAAGTGTGCATCTATAGCTACTTTGATAGAGAGATAGGTACAGATATAGAAATAGATTACATATATACACAGATATATAAAAGAGGCAGATTTAGAGGTGATGATAAAAACTAAATTATTACCCAAAAATGCACAGGCAAGCACAGGCAAAGGAGAAAGAATCCAACCATAGAGGGCTACTATGGGAGTTGAGAAGACTGGGGTTTGTCTTCAGAGGAGGATACTGAAGCAAAGAAACCCTCTTCTACTCCAAAGAGCAGTGTCAAGTGGTCACCTGCCCCCAAAGAAATTCATTAAAGAACTTTAAAAAAGATTTTACAAACCAAATAAAAGAGATGGAGGAAAAATTAAAAAGAAAAATAAGAATAATACAAGAAAAACAAGAAGACTATGACAAGAAAGTCAACCATTTAGAAAGGGAGATCCAAAATCTTAAGGGGCGGCTAGGTGGTGCAGTGAATACAGCACCAGCCCTGGAGTCTGGAGGTCCTGAGTTCCAATCCAGCTGCAAACACTTGACACTTACTAGCTGTGTGATCTTGGGCAAGGTACTTAACCCAATTGCCCTGCCTTCCCCTCTCCAAAAAAAAAGTACCAGAAGAATTACACTGACATCACATAAGAAATCAAAGTTTGAGATTTAGAAAAATAAAAGTGTTAAAAAAAAAAGAGGCAGAAGACCTGAGTTCAAATCCTGATTCTGATAATGCTGCACAAGAGCAGCCCGTTTAAGCTCTAAGTTCTCCAGAAAAATCCTCGGGGCGGGAAGGGCGGGGGAAATTCCAGCACTCTTGAGTTTCCTCACCTGAGAATTATCTCTACCAGTGAAATAACAGAAGTTATGTCTCTATTCCTACACACACACACACACACACACACGCATATACATATATACATACTCACATACATATGCACTCACACATACACACATGTGCAAATGTATGAACAATACAAGGTAGTCATCAGTGCCAAGTGAGTGGTACAGCTAAACAATGCTGGGCAAAAGTACTCAAGATCAAGAAAGGCTTCAGAGTTGATCAGCTCAGTCTTGAAGCATGAATAAGATTTGACTCAAAGACATTTCTGGAAGACAAACTGCCATGAAAGCAGAGGTAGAAATGGATAAGCAGAGTTCAGTCCAATGAGCAGTCTTTGGTAATGATGCATCAACTGGTAGCCAAGTGATCTGGATGCATTTCAAATACCATCTAAGTACTTTCTATTAGATCATGATTGAGTGACTGGAATGAAGGCAGCCCATTGCCCACTTGTGTGTTATTTGTTAGCTTTTCCTAAAATCACTACAATTCAAAAAACTAAGAGCTATTTTGTTGGAGGTATACTTTCTTATACACTAATATTTTCTATCCTTAAGTGTATAATGTCCAGTGCCTCAGCGATTTACTTTTCTAATATGTGAGCCAGAGACACAGGCATTTCATTTGCATTTCATCGTTTTAATAGAAGGGCTTTCACACCAGGAACCAAGACGATGAAGTAAGCAGCAGATCACTGTAACTCTGCCATATTCCCCTCCAAACAACCATAAAAAATTACTCCAACACAAATCCTAGAACAGCAGAACCAGCAAAAAGACAGGGCAGAACAATCAAAAGCTCAAGAAACTTGGAAGATTGGCAAGAGGAGAATACAGTCCAGACAGGAAACATCACAGAAAGCCAGCAGCAAAGCACACCTCAGCAAACCAACAGGAGATCCTGAGGCCCAGTGCAGTGGAACAGGCAAACACCAACACGAGGACCCCGGACATACCTCAGCATAGCCAGGGGAATGGACTGACTCCACCTCCAAGAACCAACACATGTTTCAGCAAAGCCCTGGCAAACAGGTAACCTCCAGTGGCCGGACCTCCTCATACTTCAATGTAGCCTCTGAGAAAACACAGAAACATCCTACCAGCCTCAACATATGCCAGACTAGGACTCCAGCTCAGCACCAGGTAAGCTGCCAAACCCCCATGCCTCCAGCAGTACAATCCACTCCCTCACCCCACCCCCTCAACACAAGTCCAGACCCAAGGGTCCCCCATAGGCCTCAAGACAACATCACTGCAGCACTAGATAAACAGCCAGGGCCTGAAACCCCTGGCACAAGAAGCCTGAGATACTGTCCGTTCTACCAGAGAAGCAGAGCCCAAATTTAAAAGAAAGGGGAAAAAGAGATGAGCAAAAAACAACTAAAAAAGAATCTGAACATAGAAAGTTATTATTGTGACAGGAAAGATCAAGACACAAACTCAAAAGAGGATAACAATGTCAAAACATTTATGGGCAAAACCCCAAAGAGAAATGGTCTCAAGCCCAGAATGAACTCACAGAAGAGCTCAGAAAAGGAGCTTAAAATCATATAAGAGAAGCAGAAGAAAAAATGGGGAAAGAAATGAGAGCAATGCAAGAGAATTATGGGGCAAAAGGCAACAGCTTGGGGGAAAAAGTGCTTAAAAAGTAGAATTGCCCAAATGGAAGAGGAAATACAAAAACCTACTGTAGGAAACAACTGCTAAAAGCAGAACTGGCCAAGTGAAAAAGAAAGTACAAAAGCTAACTGAGCGAAATAACTCTGTTAAAAGTAGGAATAGAAGGCAGAGCCAAGATGGCAGCTGGAAAGCAGGGCCTAGCATGAGCTCCCCACCAAGTCTCTCCAAAAACCTATAAAAAATGGCTCTGAACCAATTCTAGAACAAAATAGCATAGTGAAGCAGGGCTCTAGCCCAGCACAGCCTGGGTGGTCTCTGGGTAAGGTCTATCCCACACGGAGCTGGGAGCAGAGGGGAGTGGAGCTGAGCAGAGTGGAGACCAGCATGGGTGGTGCAGACCAACCAGACTGGGAGCTGGGCAGAGCATGCCCTAGTGCCCTGAATCAGTGAGCTGTGGCAGTTACCAGACTTCTCAACCCACAAACACCAAGGACAACAGAATAGGTTAGTGAGAGAAGCTGCTGGGGACTGGGATAGAGTTAGCAATTTGGCCACTGCCCCAGAGGCAGTGGAGGTGGGGCAGCTACAGAACTACAGCTGCAGTTGCTTCTGGCTCCAGGCCCACCTGGTGGCAGTAATTAAGTGGCGGATCAGAGCAGGAGTGAAGAGCCTGCTGAAGATCTAAGTCCAGTTCT
>CM053622.1:547827125-547846804 GCA_028646595.1 Phalanger gymnotis
TGCCCTACAAGAAAGTGGGGGAGGGGGGGATGGAAGGGGAATGGGGGGACAGAGAGGAGGGCAGACTGGGGAACGGGGCAACCAGAGTGTACGCCATCTTGGAGTGGGGGGGGGGTGGAAATGGGGAGAAAAATCTGTAATTCAAACGCATGTGAAAATTAATGCTGAAAACTAAAGATGTAAATAAAAAAAATCTATACTAAAAAAATAAAATAAAATAAAATAGAGGACTTTCAGGCTTTCTCAGTGAAAAGATCAGAGCTGAATAGAAAATTTGACTTTCAAACACAAGAATCAAGAGAAGCATGAAAAAGTAATCAAGAAAGAGAAATTATAAGGGACTTACTAAAGCTGAACTGTTTTGTTTACATTTCTACATGGAAAGACGATACATATAATTCATGACACCTCAGTATTAGGGTAACTGCTGAAGGGAATATACATACATATATACATACATACATACATACATACATACATACATACATACATACATATTTATATATATATATATATATAGAGAGAGAGAGAGAGAGAGAGAGAGACAGACAGACAGACAGACAGACAGACAAAAGGCACAGGGTGAGTTGAATATGAAGGGATGATATCTAAAAAAATAAAATCAAACAATTAAATTAAGGGATGAGAGAGGAATATATTGAGAGAAGGAGAAATGGAGAGATAGAATGGGGTAAATTATCTCACATGAAAGTGGCAAGAAAAAGCAGTCCGTTGGAAGGTAAGAGGGGGCAGGTAAGGGGGAATGAGTGAATCTTGCTCCCATCGGATTTGACCTGAGGAGGGAATAACATACACACTCAAATGGGTATCTTACCCCACAGGAAAGAAGGAAGAAGGAGATAAAAAGGGGGGACAATAGAAGGGAGGGCAGATAGGGGGAGGAGGTAATCAAAAGCAAACCCTTTCAAAAAGGGACAGGATCAAGGGGAAAAATTGAATAAAGGGGGACAGGACAGAAGGGAGTAAAATATAGTTAGTCTTGCACAACATGTATATTGTGGAAGAGTTTTGCATAATGATACCCATGTGGCCTATGCTGAATTGCTTTCCTTCTTAGGGAGGGTGGGTGGGGAGGGAAGAAGGGAGAGAATTTGGAACTCAAAGTTTTAAAAGCAGATGTTCAAAAAGAAGTTGTTTTTCCATGCAACTGGGAAATAAGATATACAGGTACTGGGGCATAGAAATCTGTCTTGCCCTACAAGAAGGTAAGGGAAAAGGGGATGGTGAGAAGTGGGGTCACAGAAGTGAGGGCTGACTGGGGAGTAGGGCAATCAGAATATATGCCATCTTGGAGAGGGGGGTGGATAGAAATGGGGAGAAAAATTTGTAATTCAAAATCTTGTGGAAATCAATGCTGAAAACTAAAAATATTATATAAAAAATAAACTTGCAAAAAAAAGGTAGAGAAGATTATTTTCATGGCTGTTCTTTGGGGCCACGTTTGATCATTATAATAGCAGTGTTCAATTTAGATTTCTTTTTTTGTTCTTTCCATTTATACTGCTGTAGTCATTGTGTAAATGGGTTTCCTGGTTCTTTATATTTCATGTTACCATCAACAGGAATCTCTCCCTGATTCTCTACATTCACCATTTCTAAAGGCTTGGAAATATTCTATTACATTCAAATAACACAATTTCTTTAGCCATTTCCCAATTAATTGCATCTGTTTCTTCATTTTCTTTTTTGTTGCTATTGCTTTTTTTTTTGCTACTACAAAAAATACTGGTAATAGCTATGCATTCTCTTACTTTCTTGGAGTATATGACTATCAATAGGATTTGCGGGTCAAAGGATATCGACACTTTAGTCACTTTCTTAGTATACTATAGCTTCAAGTTGACTTCTAGAATGGACATACCAATTCCCAGCTCCCCCAAAGGTATCCTCATGTGCCTGTCTTTCCATAACTTCTCCAACATTGATCATCTCTGTCTTTTTTCATCTGTGTCAATTTCCTGGGTATGAGATGAAAATTTGAACTTCTTTAGGTTTGTAACTCTTATTATGAGTGATTTAGTGCAAGCTTTCATTTGGTTATTAATGTTTACTACAATTCTTCCATTGCAATCCTCCCATGTTTTTCAGTGTGATTCAGATCTTCCTCCCCCTTTGAATACTCAGGTGAAAACTCACACTTAAGTCAACTGAATCCACTAAATGACTTTTACCATTATGTAAAAGCCATGTGTATTAGTGTATACTAATTGGGTGTCTTCTCTACTTTTCTTTTCAGTGTTCAAATAGTTTAACATGACTTTATTTTTGGAGATTGTCCAATTATTTTACTCAGGGAACTTGTTCTCATTGATCTATCCATGGAGGAGAGACAATGTTTCATTATTCATTTAGTACCTTATTTGTAACATTCTCGGCTAGAAGTGAAGAGTGGAATAATCAGAAGTCTAAGTAAATTATATTTTACTTTATCATTTCATTTGACAAGCTTTTATTAAGTGTCTACTGTATTCCAGTGACTAAGGACACAAAATCAGAAACGAAATGCTCCCTACCCTCAAAGATAACATTGTATGATAAAGTAAATATATACAAAGTAGATATAAAGTAATTTTGAAGGATGGCAATTGTGGGGATCAGGATAGGCCTTCTGTAACAAGTGGCACCTGATAATAAACCCACACTGAGAGAGTAGGGTATAAATGATGGTATAGTAGAGGAGACCTAGTAGGAGCCATCAGACAGAACATGAAAAAATAAGTATCTCTGAGAGAGACTTTAGTAACCAATTATAACTGTAAATAATTAAACCACTTATATTAGCCTGCAATTTTCTTCTACCACACCGAAGTAGTAGGACAATAAGACCGTAGAAATATTAGGGGATTTCTGTTGTTGCTATAAGCTTCTGGAGGGCAGGGACTGTGTTCCTTTCTTTTCTTTGTATCCCCAGAGACCAGCATGGTGCCTAGTGTAGAAGAGTTATTTAATAAATGCTCGTTGATTGTTGTTGCTTATGTTTATTGGCTATGCTGGCTTTTTAGGGATAGCGTGAAAAGACCAAGGAAACCTGTCTGTATTCAAGTTCTCTACCTCCCACTTGAAAGCAATTTGACTGCATTTTGAGTATATTGTAAAAATAAATAAAAATAATGTATTTGCAATCAGAGCACCTGGGCTCAAATTCCAACTCTGTTACTCTCTACGTGATCACTTTTCAAGTAACTTTACCACTCTAGGTCTCGGTCTCCTCAGTTGTAAAATGAAGTGCATAAAGTAGCTGATTTCTATGGTTGATTATATTCTCTGTTTCTAGAAAGTTAGTACGGACATCTATAACAACGACAATAATAATAAGTAGCATTTGTGTGATACATTAGATTTGCAAGACACTTTACATGTTAAGTTATTTGATCCTCACAATTTTGTGAGGTAATGGCTTTTATTATCCAAGCTCAGAGAGTTTAAATTACTTTCTCAGGGTCACACATCAAGTCAGAGTCTGAGAAGGGATTCAAATTCAGGTCTTCCTAGTTCCATGTCTGACACTCTATCCACCATTCCACCTAGAATGGGAACAGCAATCATGTTTCTCCATCTTTCATACCTTTTGTGTAGCTGTGTATAATTATTTGTCCCTCCTTGCTGGACTTATTTTAAACTAAAAGCAGCTAGATTTCTTATTCACCTTTCCTGCTCAGTTAATCAAATGAAATTATTTCGTGTGCGCGGTACAATATTCTAATATAGATACTTCGTTTTCTCCTGTCCTCCTCCCTTCTCCTCCATCTTTGGCAGACACTATGGTTGTAGGATGAGCTCCCCGAACAATCCAAACGAATTTCCATCACTCTGAAATTCTTTATTCTAACCAGGAAATAGAAGCTCCTTGTGAATGGAGCCTTAGGAGGTGTTAATCTAGCAAGGGAAACATTCCACCGCCCTACACTGATTCTCTTAAGTGTGAAAACTAAGTCGCCCATCACTCATTCCCTTGCATCCCAAAGTAAATAGGTAACCTTAGTTGAACCTCTCTAAAGGTTCCTACCTCCAAACCTAGAAATAGAAGACCTTTGGAAGGGAGGAAACTCCTTTCTTCACTTCTTAGATAAATAAAGCCCCATTCCTTCCTACAGAGCTGTAATCCATAAATCAACTCACAAGAATTTAAATTCTTATTATGTGCCACACACTGGACTAAGCTAAAACTAGCAATTTAGACACTAGGGGCAAGCAGCATTAAATCACCCTAAATCACCCCTTTGAGACAAATTCAATTGAATGGTAGTTAAGGAAAGGAAAGAGAAGCACCATCCCTCTCCTAGATGTTGGAAGGCAATAACTGGAAAAGCCTCTGTCCAGAATGGAAGAGAAGGACCAAAGTTAGGCTACAGAGGAACACACTGAGGGGAGCAATAATGAGGGTAGTAGGAGGAAGCTATTTGGTAGTTTCATATTTTAACTAATTATTCTTGCTAATTAGATAAAAAAAACTCAATGTTCTTTATTCTCCTAAAGGAATGCAAGCACTGTGATTTCCCCTAAATTTTAATGCCCTGGAACAAAGCATCTGTGACCCCAGCCTGGTGATGCTTCTGCTCTTCTATCCTTGATATCAGGGAAAAGGATGTCAAAATACTGAGAAGACTCAAGAAGAGTGGGTTGTAGGAGGAAGGCATGTTTTATCTAAACTCTAGGGGAGGATAGAAAAACACAAGCATCCCTCCCATCCTCAACCTGCTACTCAATCTGCTAAAACTCAAGAACATTTATATCCCCAGTAAGCTCCTAATAAATGCTTATTGATGAATTTGTATATCATATTGCCTCCATTCTGTAATTCATAGGTATACAGAAGATAGAGGAAGACAAAAAAAACCTCTTTCTAGCTACTAAGGTAATTTTAGGTCATATCATTATGTTATTCTTCTGTTTGACTCTGAGTAGCTTATTTGGTTTGCAGGCAAGAAACAGCTTGCCCAAAATGGAAACTGAAGATGTTGCTTCTGTATCCAGGATATGAAAACACCTTATTGAGTACCTCGAGCTGTGGGTGATTACTGAGCACACTCTGAAAAAATAGTTACAGTATTTGTGCCTAAGTGGGAATTGTTAAAGTGAGTGTGCATTCTCCTTATTCCATTTGAGATTGCTATAAGAGAGATCCCTGAGCCAGCTGCAGAGAATCAAGTGATGCCACTCAGAAGACTTCTTGAACCTAAGGTGGTTGTTACAAAATATTATGTCGATTGATTTGATTTAACCAAATCTGAAGCAATGAATATTGGCAGCTGTTTGACAACAGATAAGGTGGATAATAAATTAGAAAGTATGATTAACAATAAATAAGGCATGCTCACAACAATGACAGGATATTTGTGGCCAGCTAATTAGTTGTGCAGTGGATAAAGCACTAGGCTTGGAATCAAGAAGAGCCATCTTCCTGAGTTCAAATCTGGCTTCAGACACATACTAGCTTGTGATCCTGGGCAAGTCACTTAACCCTGCTTGCCTCAGTTTCCTCATCTGTCAGATGAACTAGAGTAGAAAATGGCAAACCACTACAGTATCTTTGTAAAGAGAACCCCAAAATGAGGTCAAGAAGAGCCAGACATGACTGAAATGACTAAATAGCAACAATCATGGTTCAAACTTTAAAGGAAATTTATAAAATACCACCTCAGTGTCAAAGTTTCTTATTAATGGCATCAAAGGTCTAGGAACGTTCTCAAGAGTTATGGTGTTGAAATGAGTAGATTTGGAATAAGAACACCATGTATGCTAAAGAAGACCTGGGTTCAAATTCTGGCTTTGCAATTCACTAATGATATAATCTTGAACTAGAGCTACAATTCTCAAAGTGTGGTCTGGGGATCCCTGAGGGCCTTTGAAGTTGAAACTATTTCTTTAATAATGCTAATTGTTTTAATTTCTAATACAGTAAATATCAATAGATATAACTCCAATAAACAAAAGCTCTTTGGAGTCCTAAATAATTTCAAAGAGTATTAAGTGGCCCTGAGAGCAAAAAGTTTGAGAACTACTGAACTAGAAGTTCCTTGCACCTATAAGTCCCTTGATTCCAAGTCCTCATATGAATTTTGGACTCTATAGAACTTCTTCAGCACTACATCTAGTCATTTTTTTCTTTTTTAGAAATAAACTTTGATTGGGGTCTTTTGTTTTTGTGCCACCAAAATTTCCCATTAGATTCCTCCCATACCCTTCCAGTGAGTCATCTCTTAAAACAAAAAAGTTTATTTTAAAAGAGGAAAAAAATAGTTCAAAAAAAACCCTAACCAACACAAATATAGAGGGAAATAAGCCATGCTCCAATTGATAAATGGACAAAAGGATATAAATAGAAGAAGAAACCAAAGCCAACAACAGTCACATGAGAAATGTTCTAAATCACTACTGATCAAAGACATGCAAATTAAAACAATTCTGAGATACTATCTCACAATTATCAAATTGGCTAACATGACAGAAAAGGAAAATGATCTATGTTAGAGAAATTGGGACACTAATGCACTGTTGTTGAAGTCATGTACCAGTCCAACCATCCTGTAGAATATTTTGAAACTACTCCCAAAGGGCTATAAAGTTGTGGGTACCCATGCCCCAACAATATCATTATTAGGTCTTTATCTCAAAGAGATTAAAAAAGGGGAAAGGACCTATTTGCACAAAAAATATTTATGGTAGCTCATTTCGTGATGGCAAAGAATTGGAGATTGTGGGGATACCCATAAGTTGGGGAATGGCTGAACAACTTGTGATATTTGATTGTGATAGAATACTACTATGCTATAAGAAATGTTCAGCAAAATGGTTTCAGAAAAACCTGGGAAAACTCGTATGAGCTCACATACAGTGACATGAGTAGAACCAGTAGAACTTCAGTAACGGCAATATTGTGAGGATGATCTACCATAAAAAAACTTAGCTACTCTAACAATCCAAGGCAATTCCAAAGGATCCCTGATGAAAAATGATATCCACCTTCAGAGAGAGAACTGATGAAGTCTTAATGTGGATTGAACCATACTTTTTATTTATTTATTTTTCTTGTTGTTGGTTTTTGTTTTGGTTTTGGTTTTGGTTTTTACAACATGACTAGCATGGAAAATGGTTTGTATGACTACACATGCATAATCAGTATCAAACTGCTTACCTTCTCAAGGAGTTGGAGGGAAGTAAGGCAAGGACTCAATTTTTTTAAATTATTGTTTAAAAATTTTTACATTTAACTTGGTTGGAAGTATTTAACAAAATAAGAATAATTTAAATAAAACTAACCTACATACAAAGTCTGACAATGTATTAAATGCTCCTCATGGTAATATGTGCTAATGCCTATTACTTGGTAAGTTCTTCCTAATGTATTGTCCAAATTCTCCCCAATGAGTTTAAGATCATTCCCACTTGCCCTATATATTCCCACCTGGGACACTTCTAACTGTTTTAATACTAGGCAAGTTCCTTATTAATGATGCTGAACCTGGCTTTTATATCTATAACATAATAGTCAGAATAATGTGGTATCTACCATGTGAGAATCTTGTGAGGTTCCATTGAAATAATTAATGTAAAGTATTTCATATGCTTTAAAGCATTGTAAAAGTTTGTTGTTATTGTTTCACTCATCCTTATGATTTTTTCCTGTAGAGTTTAGTCAGAATCATAGAAATAGTCCCGGGACAAGTTGCTATGCTACAATTATTCCTGTCCATGTAATGTTCTGCGGACTATCTCCCACATAGGCAGAATGATTGTCTTTAGAAACAGACTGAAAGGTCCAACAGAGCCAAGACGGTGAAATAGAGAACCACTCAGATGACCTCTCCCACCATTCTCCTCCAAACAACTTTAAATTAATGCCTCAAATTGAATTCTGGAGTGGCAGAGGAAACAAAAGTTCAGAGTAAAACTTGCTTTCAGCCTAAAAGATAGGAAGGAAAGATTTGCAACAGAAAGTAGGCTGAACTAGAGCCCATGTGGTGGGACTAAGTGGGAATTACAGAAGCAGAAGCAGCTTCAGGAGCTCGCAGGTCAGAGAGGGTAAGTGTAACGGGACGAGTTATAGCCGACCCTAAATCATTGTTGGACCTCCGCGCCCTGAACATGCTGAGAAAATCTCAGGGTTCTGAGGTATGGGAGAAACAAGATGGAGTTTGGAGGAAGGGTCTCGTCCTTGTTGGCAACGTGGTGCAGGGTTCTTTTCCGGGTTCACCTGAGCACAGGTGAATCATGGGGAGAGCCTGGGAAAGAGAGGGGAGGAGAATAGGAGGAGAATAGGAGGAGAACAGGAGAAGAATAGGCGAAGAGTGGGCGGAGAGTAGGCGGATCAAGGCAGTCCTAGAGCTACGTAATGAAGGCTATAAAATCTGGTCACTGTCTTAATTAAATGGAGCTATTTCACCATCTTGGCTTCCAGCCTCATCATTGCCCACGAGATCAGGCCTTTGCTGGACAAAGGCCTGGGAGTATAGGGTAAGAGATTTACCCTTACAGGTAAAGGGACCTGAAAACTGGTCAGAAAGAGATTACAAGGTACCCCTATGCTAGCCCTGGACAAAGGCCCAGATGCTGTTTGGCAAAGTCATTGACTATATCCACTTCTTGGTCATAGTTTAATGGCAGAGCGGAGTACTTTTGGTGAAGAGGGATTGGAAACCCTGAAAAGATGTATCACTTCTAGTCCAAGGGACAGGGACCCTAAGGGGTAATATCACTTCTGGTTCCAAGGGAGGAGGGGCCCTGAGGAGTAGTACTGATTGCAAACCCAAGAGATCAGGGGCCCTTCCTGGGTAAGAACCAGAGTGAAGACCAAAAGAGTATTGACCACACCTCTCCCCAGATCATATGACTTGGAAGCACTGAAAACCTCCAAACCCCCAGAACTAGCTTTGAGAATAGAAGTGTAAAAAAAAGTGAAAGGCTTAAAAGAATGCCTCACTCCCTCCATGGTGAGAACAGAGCCCAGTTTTACATGAAGTTCAAAATCAAAAAATAGGGTAGAAAAATGAGCAAACAACCAAAAAAAATAGAACCTGACCATGTCCATGGTGACAGGGAAGATCAAGACACAAATTTAGGAGACAATGAAGTAAAATAGCTAAAAGCAAAATCTCACAGGAAAAAAAAATGTGAATTTGACAGAAGTCCAAAAAGAATTCCTAGGAGAGTTAAAAATTGATTTTCAAATCAGAGTACTAGAGAAAAAAATAAGGTAAAAAATGAAAGCAAAGAAAGAAAATTATGAAAAGACAACAGCTTAGAAAAAGAGGCACAAAAATATTGAAGAAAATAACATCTTGGAAAACAGAATTGGCCAAATAGAAAAAGAGGTACAAAAACTCTCTAATAAAAATAATTCCTTAAAAATTAGAACTGGGCAAGTGGAAGCTAATGTCTCAATGAGATGCCAAAAAAAAAAAAAAACAATAAAACAAAGTAGAAAGAGTAAAAAAAAAACTAGAAGAAACTGTGAAATACTTCATTGGAAAAACAACTGATCTGGAAAATAGATAGAGGAAAGATAATTCAAGAATTATTTAATTACCTGAAAGCTATGAATAAAGGAAGAATCTAGATAGCATATTTTGAGAAATTATGAAGGAAAATTGCCCCAATATCTTAGAACTAAAGGGTAAAATAGAAATTCAAAGAACACACTGATCACCACCTGAAAGAGATCTCAAAAGGAAAACTCCCAGGAAAATTATATAACCAAATTTTCAGAGCTCCCAAGTTACAGAGAAAGTACTTCAAACAGCTACAAATAAACCATTCAAATATAATAGAGCCATAGTCAGGATCACACAAAATTTAGCAGCTTCCATGGTAAAAAAAGTGAAAGACTTGGAATATAATATTCTAGAAGCACAAAGAAATGGGATTACAACCAATAATGATCTACCCATGAAAACTGAGTATAAACCTAAAAGGAAAAAATGGATGTTTAAAGAAATAGAGTTGAACAGAAAATCTGACTTTAAACGGTCTTGTAGGGGAAGACAATACATGTTATTTCTAAGAACTTTATCATCTAAGAACTATTTGGGTCAGTTACAAAGATTTTACATACAAAGAGGGTACAAGAGTGAGTTGATTATGCTGAGATAATGCAAAAAAGTGGGTAGGCAACAAAGAGGGATGTTCTGGAAAGAAGAAGGAAGTGAGAAGAATGGGGAAATTTATCCCACATAAAAGATGCAGGGAAGGAAGATTTTTTATAGTGGAGGGGAAAATGGTTGGGAACGGTAGACAATGCTTGACCCTTATTCATAAGTAAATCGCTCAAAAAACTAAAAATATATAGCCATACTCAATTAGTAATAGAAATCTAACTTATCTAACAAAAAAAAAAAACAAGAAGGGGGAGGGGATGAGAGAAAGATGAGAAGATAAAAGGTAGGGCAGATAAAAGAAGGCACTGTTCAGAAGCAATACAGACTTTAGAGGAGGGAAGGATAAAAGGAGAAAGAGAAGAATAAATAGAAGAAAATAGGATGGAGGTAAATTTGAAATACACAGTTAGTAATCATAACAATGAATGTGAATGGTATCAACTAGCCCATAAAACAGAAGCAGATGGCAGAATAGATTAGAAATCAGAATCCAACAATATATTCTTTACAAAAAACATACTTGAAACAGAGGGACACACACGGACTTAAAATAAGGGGCTGGAGCAAAATCTATTATACTTCAGCTCAAATGAAAAAAAAGGCAGGGGTAGCAATTATGATCTCAGATGAAGAAAAAGCAAAAGTAAACCTAATGAAAAGGGATTAGCAGGGAAACTACATCTTGGAATCATTGACAATGAAGTAATATCAATACAAAATATATATGCACCAAATGAAATTGTATACAGATTCTTAAAGGAAAAGTTAAAAGGATTATAGGAGGAAATAAACAATAAAACTACACTAGTGGGGAACCTCAACTTTCCCCTCAGAGGAAGATAAATCCAACCATAAAATAAATCAGAAAGAAGACAAGGAGATGAATAGAATATTAGAGAAGTTAAATATGCTAGACCTCTGGAGAAAATTAAGTGGGAATAGAAAGAAGTATATCTTTTTATTAGCTGCACATGGCACCTTCACAAAAAATGACCATGTGCCACAACCAAAGGCAGAAAAGCAAATATATTAAGTGCCCCATTTTCAGAGCATAATGCAATAAAAATTATATCCAATAAAGGGCTAGGGAACTGGCAAACTAAATAATTTAATCCAAAAGAATTAATGGGTCAAAGAACAAATCATAGAAACAATAATTTTATTAAGGAGAATAACAATGAGATAACATACTATAATATGTGAGATACCGCTAAAGCAGTGCTTAGGGGAAGATTTATATCTCTAAATGAATGCATACTTCAATAAAGGAGAGAGAAAACAGATCAATGAATTGGGCATACAACTAAAACTATAAAAAGAAGAAATTAAAAATCCTCCATTAAACCCAAAATAGATATCCTGAAAATCAAAAGAGGGATTAATAAAATTGAAAGGAAAAGGAAAAGATCAAATTAATAAATAAAACTGGGAACTGGTTTTATGGGGAAAATAATAAAATAGATCGATCAACCATTGGTTAATTTGAAGAAAAAAGAAAGAAGAAAACCAAATTACTGATATCAAAAATAAAAAAAATTAATTCACCACCAATGAGGATAAAAATAACACAATCATTAAGAGGCCTTTGGACCAATTATAATCCAGTAAAACTGGTGATCTAAGTGGAATGGATGAGCATTTGTAAAAATATAAACTGCCCAGATTAAAAGAAAAGGAAATAGAATATTTAAATATCCCTATCTTAGAAAAAGAAATTGAACAAGCCATAATTGAACACTCCCCAAAAAATACCCAGGACCAGATGGATTCACAAGTAAATTCTACCAAACATTTAAAGAAAAATTAATCACAATGCTTTTAAAAGTAGGTAAAGGAGTCTTACCAAATTCCTTTTGTTTACACAAGTATATTTTTGATACCTAAACCTGGGAGAGCAAAAACAGAAAAGGAAAACTATAGACCAATTTCCACAATGGATATCAATGCAAAAAAAATTAATAAAATACTAGCACGGATAATACAGCAAACATATTTAAACTGAGAAGTTAAAAAGTTGTCCCAAAAAAATTCCACAGGTCTAAAGAGATATTCATTATTGATTCTGTGATTATTGAACAAGCTAAGCATTTATACCACCATTCTTGATTATCACAAAGCCTTTGACTCAGTTCTGCACTTATGACTTGGTCATGTAGTGCAAATACATAAAATAAATAAAAGCATAGTGAGACAGCTATAGGATTTAATGTCCACATGGAAACCTTTCCTCTGTTAAAAATATAATACTGGCACAGTAATGTCAATAACATCTGATTTAAAATATATTATCTTTTAGGGAGACCTTTTAAGCCTGTTCAATAATAAGTGTCTCTAAACCTTTAAAAAAATTTTTGGCACAGCTTTTTAGCTTCTCAGTAAAGATATTGTTTTCTTGTAAATGTTTATAGTTTTTTTCAGTGAAATAAGCCATGATTTCTTTGTATCAAGTATACAAATAAATAATTGATCTATAGTTGAAGGGTTCACTGCTTTGTTCAACTTTTAGTAATAAGAAAGGTGGGATCAGTCTTGCATCATAGAGAAAGCTAGTAAAGTGTTTTACTAGTAATTTATGTGCTCAAACATTGTAAATCATTTGAGCCAATAATTATAGATAATTATAGAAATTCTACTTTGTAATGTTGCAGAGAAACTAGTTTCAGTCACCGCACTTGTCACAAGTGTTCTGTCATTCATTATGTTAGTGGTACTTGATCTTTCCATTTCACATTTGAGTCATCTTCCCTTTCATTGTTTTGTACATCTTCTGACCATACATAGGTTCCCAAAATGGGCAATACTGCTCCCCAGGGGGTGCTAGAATGATCAGGGTGGGGGGTGATAGTAGCTTTATGTGCAACTGGGAAGGTGTTGAATAAAAATAAGGGGGTTGTGGAAGCATAAGGAGGAAGAGAAGAAAATTTTGAAAAACAATTCATATATGTTTCATCTGTTGTATAACAGAGTTAAAGTCATAATGGTTACATTATTTTCCACATAAACACATAAAATTCAAGTTATAACCAATCAGTGGTCAAATTCACTGAGAGGTCTTAATAAGCAAACTTTGGCAAGTGATTATATTGTGCATTGTTTTAAGTCTAGCAGGCATAGGCAGGAATATGTGCAGGTAATGATTTGTTTATAATATAACTATACAGTTACGTGATACAATATTTCATCATCAAAATTTCAATGCAGGGAAAACCCACAAATTTACAATAAATTCTTAAAGTTAAGATGTGTCTTTTTAAAAATGTATTTTATATGTTTTTTGAAATGACACAAATGTAAAAACAAAAACATTAAAGGTTCAAAGGAAGTAGATTTCCAAAGGGTTGTTGAGTAATGTTTTTAAAGGGGGTGGTAGGCCAAATAAGTTTGGGAACCTCTGATATAGATAATCAGGAAATTCCAAACCATTCTTCTTTTGTGGTTCTCTCTTCTTTATATTTCTTGCTTCTCAAATCTCCATAGTATAATTTTTATTGATACTGAATTGTTCATTTTATTCTTTATATTACTTTGACCTCTTCCATCACTTTAATTATGAGATTTTGTTTTCAATTGTTGATTAGGATATAATGAAATTCTGATATAATTTTTATCCATGCTACATTTCATGTTTCTTTTTATTTATATCACACTGTACAACAGTGACAGCATATGCTATTATGTGCAAATCTTAAAATGTTTTTATACTGCCTGTAAAATATTATGGACAAATGCATTTTTTCACGATACTAATAACAGATACCAGATTTTTTAAAATGACTTCATTTTTGTATACTTGGTCCAATAGCTAGATTTGTATTGTCAAACCCAAAAAGGATTTTTGAAGTTGCATTATAAGTATACTCACATTCTCTTCAAAATTATTCCAGACATTGGTGTTATTTTTGTAATTTGTTTCATTTGCAGAATTATCTGATTATTTTTTGTTTTTGTAGCAGATTTTTCAATACCCTCAGGGTCTTAACTTTTTCCTCTGTTCAAATTTAAGCAACTTCTCAATTTCCATACTGATTTCATCTCCTCTGGGTTTAGGAATGAAGTTATATTTATAGAAATATTTATCATATTTATATATTTATGCTTACAAGTATATTTCTTATGACATATCTTACATTGATCTACAAATATATAGTATAACTTGGAGCCAAGACTATTTCTGAAAAAAAAGTTTGAAATCAGCTTATAACAGATCATATATGTTTCTTATTTTATTATATTGTATTGTATTACTAGAACATAGCAAAAAGCATTTTTATCTTTTGTCCATTTCCTATGTTCCTGTGGTCTGTTGAAATTAATAGTCAGCACCATCTGCAATGAAGAATCTCCAAAAGATGGGGCATTGGTACTTTTAAGATGTTCTTATGTGTCTTGCCTTCTTGTAGCACTAGGATACAAAGGAGAGCCACTCCACTCTTCTCCATATCAAGTCGATCATTACATTCCTAAGTAGTTCCACATTTTCTTGAGTTTTTCTTAGATTCATCACATTAGCCAGATGCTAAGGCCTGATTGGCCATTAGGTCAGAGCTCTTGTCAAGTCTTTACAGTCATTAAAGTAGTCTCAGAGCATACAAAGCCCCTATTCTATACCATCCCACCTGGCAAGCCTTTGCCTCCTTCCTGACTTAGATACTGTGTTGGGGTTTAAAATTTAAAAAGCTGTTGTTGTTGTTGTTGTTATCACCAACATCTGATTCTTTTCATTTTTTTTCCATTGGCCTCAGGTTGAAAGGGTCCAAGGACAAGAATTATCCTGCTATCGTTCTTTTATATTTCATTTTCTGTGTAGGTAGATAAAATGACTGGCTTTTGCAAATGATAAGAGTGCTGAGATTAAGTTCATTTTTGTGTAGATCCTTAAAAGCATCATGAGATATTTGTAAATTACCTAGCACAGTTTCTGGCACATTTGTAAATGCTTAATAATTTCTCATTCTCCTCCCCTTTGTGACAACTCAATTAACATACAAGACAATCAGGATGCCATGTACCTCATCCTGTTTTATGGGAATTAAATTTCTTCCCCCCTGACTCTATATTTTGAAAGTTTTTCATTCCATGTACTTTGAAAATTATGTGTATTTGGTATTGTGGCATCTATTCAAAATATTTTTCCTAAATATTTATTAATCGTCATTATATCCAGGTGGTTATGTCTATGATGGTGGTGGCCAATGTTTCTATCTGTTATGATGCATCAGTTCTAGTACAATTTATTTGATGAATTCTCAAATACATTTAGGTGGTTTGTATTTTAATACGGAATTTGTCATTAGTTAAAAGGATAATGAACTTCTGGTGCATATATTTTAACCGCCTAATCATACCTTCTGAGAGTATGTAGTGATCTGAGAGTAATCAGTATCTGAGAGGTACTAAATTTTTGGAAACTCCAATCACTTGTTGCATTATTTCCATCTCTTCATTGTATAATCTGAATTGAACAGTAAATCCTGGCTCTTTAAGGAAAGTCTTTCTGTAATTTCTAGTGAAAATACCTTGATACCGAATTGCTATCAGAAATCTATCTGTTTCTGCAAATACCTCTATATGACTAAGTTAATTTCATGTTGCTTCCTTGTTGGTTGAATTCATGTGGATGTCACCTGTGGAACACGTTTTGATTTTACTCTCAGCTCTCAGCCATTTCATAGGCTTCATTTGGAGATAAGTCATAATCAGTTATAGCAACAAATCAACTGACATGTAACTGTTATTAGCTTTTATTTGAAGTAAGGTCTATTTATTTCAAAAGTATTCCTATGCTTTATAGTGATCTCTGAAAACATCTATCAATTTGCTTCCTCTTTTGTGGCAAAGAAGTGTTCATCTTTCCATAATGTCCTTGTGATGAAGAGTCCTGCATTTCATTAATATTAGGAGAGGTTTTGTTTGGGCAACTTCTAGATCTAGTATAATCCATTTTACTGCACCAAAAGAATACATTAAGAATGATATAGTAAGGAATGATGAGCAGGGTGGTTTTAAGAAAACCTGGGAAGACTTATATGAACTGATGCAAGGTGAAGTGAGCAGAGAACCAAGAGAACATTGTATAAAGTAACAGCAATATTGTAACAATGATCAACTATGAAAGATTTAGCTACTCTAAGACAATGATCCAACACAATTCCAAAGGACCCATAATGAAAAACACTATCTACCTCCAGAGCAAGAGAGAACTAATGAACTCTGAGTACAGACTGAAGAATATTTTTTCACTTTCTTTAATTTTCTTGCTTTATTTTTTAATAACAAGGCTAATGTAGAAGTTTGTTTTCCATGATTTCATATGTATAGTTGATATCATATTGTTTGTCATCTCAATGGAGATGGGTTATAGGGGAGGGGTTATAGGGAGGGAGAGAACTTGGAACTTAAAATTTTGAAAAATGAATGTTTAAAATAATAAATAAATGTTAAAAGAATGGTATAGTATAGCTTTTAATTGCTATATATGACTCCCCCTTAAGCCCTGACTTCAGGAGCCCAGTCACAATCTCAACATACATTTCTGCTTTATAGCCTTAAGCCTGATGTATCTTGATTGAAGAAGATTACAGTATCTGTCAGTATCAGCTTGATCCACAGATTCAGTTTGACTTCTGGATTCAAACTCAAAGCCTTCATTTCTTGCTTGATACATATTAAGAATTTTAGGGGCAGCTAGATGGTACAGTGCATACAGCACTGGTCCTCAAGTCAGGAGGACCTGAGTTCATTTTTTATTATTTTACTTTAAACTTAAATACATAATAAAAAAGAAATATATTACAAACTTAAATACAAAATAAGAAAACATAAAAAGCATTGCCATTTGCACAACAGAACATAAAAGAGGATTCAAAACATACAGCAACATATTTCCATTTCAAGAAAGCCTATATAATAAATAGTATGCATTGTGTTCAGAGCTGTCCATCTTTTCTTTTGCTTCCTCGTAAGTTTTCTTTTGTTCTCTGCTGTGCACTTTTGACTTTGTTCTTTTTCCTGCCTTCCTCCCCACCCCCAAGAAAGCTACAATTAAGCATGGATATAATATATATGTATATGTATACATATACACATACATTTACACATATACACACAAACATATATACATACATATATATCTACTATATATACTTATACATACATATACTTAGATGTCTATAATCATACTCATATATAGATAAATGCATTCACATGCATTTATGTAAGATCATAT
The DNA here is from genome assembly GCA_028646595.1 of Phalanger gymnotis. Taxonomy (NCBI): domain Eukaryota; kingdom Metazoa; phylum Chordata; class Mammalia; order Diprotodontia; family Phalangeridae; genus Phalanger; species Phalanger gymnotis. Next base: position 547,844,466 of record CM053622.1, read on the forward strand.
TATACTTGTTTGACCTCTGTTTCTGTGACGGTAGATAACAGCTTCCATCATATGTCCAAGTCTTTCTATATTTTTCTAAGTCCACCAACTCATCATTTCCTTCACCACAGCAATATTCTAACCTTTTATTTTCTAGTTATTTTAACTAGTTTAAAACAATATTCATCAATATGACTGACATATAGTGTGGTTTCCCTATTTTCTCTTTTGATTAAATCTATTTTAGCTTTAACTTTGTCTGAGAGGACCTGAGTTCAAATCTGGCCTCAGATACGTGACAGTTAACCAGCTATGTGACCATGGGCAAGTCACTTAACTCCGATTGCCTCATCAAAAAAAAGAATTTTACATTTAGTGATTCTAACTGATATTTTTATATCATTGGAGTAAACTTACACAAGATGAATAGTTGTTTAATTTGTTTTTCAGTATAGCCATATAACTTGATGTTATACATAATAATTAATTTGTTGCTTTTTACTATTCTTATGTTCCCAGTGACAATCAAATAAATTTTACTATCAGCTAGGACAACTAAGATCAATCCATAGAAGTTATATGGTGGGAGGCGGGGTCTGCAATAGAAGAGCTATTCTTCATATAGTTTTGGAGTAGTACTGTTCCCTATTTTTTAGATCATTGGATAAGCTTTAATGATACTACTTTCTATATCTCTTCCCTCATCTGGTGTAGAGGAAAGATACCTAGTTAGTTAAATTATGATGGAATAATATAGATGGAGTACAAAAACAACCCTCTGTGTGTATTAAAATAAGTCTAGAATTGGAGAATGACTGATGAAAAGCCCAAATCCTCTAGGTGTTTAGGAAATAGAAAGAAGCCATTTCTGGTGGGGGCCAGAAGAGAAGAGATACTCCAAGTTAAGAGAATATTGTGATACTACACTGAGAATCTGTGGTTAAAAAAAGAATTCAAAGATCCACATTCTACAGAACTCTGCAGTTTTCTTTTAGACATTATTTGTGAATTATTTGTGAATTAATTTGTATATTCTATTCTTACTTATCAATAAGGGTGCTCCACCCCCCCAATTCCATTCTTAAGGTCTAGAGCAGTGTTTTTTAAACTATGTTGCAAGAAACCCTAAAACACCCTATTTGTTTGTTTTATTATGGACCTTATGTTGATTGTTAATAGGCATTAAAGATGATGATTTTAGAGGATTTTGCTGTAAGGGTTCTGCCAAAGTTTCATTTAAACAGAAAGACTCTATGACCGTGGAAAGGTTTGAGAACTAATAGTCTAGGGTATATAGCAGTTAGGGTAAGAATGGAAAGGAAGGAATAGGTTCTGGAACTAGGCTTCTAGATTAAGGGGACAGTGCTAGGGGTAGGGCAGAAGATAGCAATTAGGAATTGGGCTTATTTCTCTCTTTCTGGGGACTCAAGGATCCAAGCAAGTTGAGAAGTCAGGAAGGTCCAGGAGTCCTGCTCTGAGGTTGGACTTTAGAGAAAGATGCTGGCAATTAATAAATGGAATCAAAGTCAGACATCCCCTGCGCTAGTTTTAGGAAGAGAAAAGGATGACCAGGGAAACTTAGATGGCTCAGCTAGTCTTAATGCACAGAGCTCAGTCCTCCACAGGAGGATTTTGGCTTGGTTTAAGAAAGAACTTCATAATAATTGTAGCTCTTCAAATGTGAAATGGACTATGAAAAATGGGAAAGGTGACAGCATAATACACAGGAAAATATTGTGTGTTCAGCATCAAAGGCCCTGAGTTCAAATCCTGTTCTGCTCTTTACTATGTGAACTTGGGCAAGTCATATAACATTCTCAGGCCTCGGTTTCCTCATATGCAGAATGAAGGGAGTTGGACTAAATGATCTCTTCCTATTCTAAATCTATGACATTACAAAGCAGCAGACTTAACCATCACCAGAGGAACTCACACAGAAGCTAGATGGCCTCTTATTAGGGATGTTATAAACAGGATCCGTTATTTTTTAAAATTTTTTTATTTAATATACTCAGTTTTCAGCATTGATTTTCACAAGAGTTTGGATTACAACTTTTCTCCCCATTTCTACCCTCCTCCCCATTCCAAGATGGCATATATTCTGGTTGCCCTGTTCCCCAGTCAGCCCTCCCTTCTGTCACCCCACTCCCCTCCCACCCCCTTTTCCCTTACTTTCTTGAAGGGCAAGATAAATTTCTACGCCCCATTGCCTTTGTATCTTATTTTCTAGTTGCACACAAAAACTTTTTTTTTTGTTTTTGAACATCTGTTTTTAAAACTCTGAGTTCCAAATTCTCTCCCCTCTTCGCTCCCCACCCACCCTCCCTAAGAAGTCAAGCAATTCAACATGGGCCACATGC
>CM053622.1:547847304-547915486 GCA_028646595.1 Phalanger gymnotis
CTTTTGGACCTCCTTTTCCATTTGGCTAATTCTGCCTTTCAAAGCATTCTTCTCCTCATTGGCTTTTTGGAGCTCTTTTGCCATTTGAGTTAGTCTATTTTTTAAGGTGTTGTTTTCTTCAGTATATTTTCAGTATTTTTTTGGGTCTCCTTTAGCAAGTCATTGACTTGTTTTTCATGGTTTTCTTGCATCCTTCTCATTTCTCTTCCCAATTTTTCTGAGCTCTTCCATGGCCTGAGACCACTTCATGTTTTTCTTGGAGGCTTTTTGTTGACTTCTTCTGGCTGTATGTTTTGGTCTTCTTTGTCACCAAAGAAAGATTCCAAAGTCTGAGACTGAATCTGGGTGCGTTTTTGCTGCCTGGCCATGTTCCCAGCCAACTCACTTGACCCTTGAGTTTTTCAGTGGGGTATGACTGCTTGTAGAGTAGAGAGTTCCATGTTCCAAGCTTGGGCAGATGCACTGCCACACCAGCACTCCTCCTTCTCCAAGAACCCCCTACCCAGACTGGACTTAGATCTTCAGCAGGGTCTGCACTCCTGATCTGCCACTTAATTCCTCCCACCAGGTGGGCCTGGGGCCAGAAGCAACTGCAGCTGTAGTTCTGTAGCTGCCCCCCAGGGCAGTGGCCGAACCCTGAACTCCTTTTTACACTCTGTCCCCAGCAGCTTTTCCCACTAACCTTCTCTATTGTGTTCTCTTTGGTGTTTCTGGGTTGAGAAGTCTGGTAACTGCTGCGGCTCACTGATTAAGGGCGCTAGGGCACACTCTGCCTGGCTCCTGCTCTGGTTGGTCTGTGCTGCCCATGCTGGGCTCTGCTCTTCTCTCCTTCACTCCCAGGTCCATGCACAAAAGACCTTACCCAGAGACCATCCAGGCTGTCCTGGGTTAGAGCCCTGCTTCCCTTCACCACTTTGTGGGCTCTGCAGTTCTTCTCTGTTGTCTTTGGTGTCTGTGGGTTGAGAAGTCTGGTAACTGCTGCAGCTCACTGATCCAGGGTGATAGGGCATGCTCCGCCCAGCTCCTGGTCTGGCTGGTCCACGCCACCCATGCTGGGCTCTGCTCTGCTCTGCTCCCAGCTCCATGTGCGAAAGACCTTCCCCAGAGACCATCCAGGCTGTCCTGGGCTAGAGCCCTGCTTCCCTCTGCTATTTTGTGTGTCCTGCAGCTCTAGAATTGGTTCAGAACCATTTTTTATAGATTTTTGGAGGGACTTGGAGGGGAGCTCACACCAGTCCCTGCTTTCCAGCTACCATCTTCTGACAGGATCCATTCTTTGGGTTGGGTGTTGAACTCAGTGACTACTGAAGTCCCTTCTGACTCTGAGTTCTTTGGTTTTTATCATTCAAGGATGTAGACCTAAATTGTAATATTCCCATTGTCTTGCCATAACTATAGTCATGAGAAATAAGCATGGAATCACTTGCTCATGGTTAGAAAGAAACCAAATAATTAGCCCTAAAAGAAACTATCTTTCTTTGCACTTAGTTTTTTATTGGGTATTGGCATCTGGTTGGAACTGTACATGCTTCTGGCAAAAAATGCTGGTATTCTTTTAGCCTAAGCACCTGGGGATGGTAGAAAGCAGTACAGATGTCTCAGAGAGGGAGGATGGCAGAGACTTCTGGAAGGACCAGAGAGGATATTACATTCCTTGTGATTCAAAAACAAAAACCACCTATCTGCAACTCTAAATCATGGTGGGCTCCTTTTAACTCCTATGTTTAAGTGAATCACGAAGTGCAATTTGTGGCTCTTGAGGAACAACAATTAGCTAGACACCCTGTGCTATTCAGTGTCCACAATGTTTAAGGTCAGAAGGAAGGGGTCCAATGAAGATAGACTATGGAGAAAGGACATTGTGGGAAGATGACGGTGGGAGGTTCAATAGAAGAGGAATTACAGAGGAAGGAGGATGGGAAAAGAGCCTCAGTGTTGTGATGACAGCTGGGGGGAAGGGACGTGGGGGAGGGGAGGTAAGGTTTGGAAGGGGCAATCCCAAAGACCTGCTTACAGGACAAGGTAGGGAAGGGGTATCACAGAAGGAGGGGGAGCACTGGTGTGAAAGAAAGCAATGACAGGCCAAGACTGTAGCATTGGCCTCGCAGCTCATCATCATTAGGGGTAATGGAGGACTATGGAAAAGCTACATTCTTCTTTTTGCTATCCAGTGTTAGCAGAAGTAACAAGAGGAGGAGGAGGAGGCATCTGATGTGTAGCTTTTTTCTGAGCTTTTATCCCCCATACCCCCCCTAAAAAACAGTTCTATTTCATTTTATTTTTTTTAAAGCATAGGTTCTCTGATACAGAGGAGAGATTCATTCACTGTTCATTTTCGTCTTCCTAGAAAGAACATAAACTAAACATGATCTTTCTTCCTTTTTTTCCCTCAGAACATTTTTGCAGGCAGGCTCCTCCCCCTCTCCTTTTTTTTTGAATACCTCAAGCAGAACACCCCTCGTGTTTTTAACGACTTCAAAGATACCAGGTCCAACGTGCAGCAAGTGATAAAAATGTACACAGCATGTGTTGGATAAATTAATAAACTCTCCAGAGCCTCCAACTCCTCCGGCCCAGCACCACGATAATGAAATGCTATTCTGAAGTGGTGGAGGAGGTGGGAAGAAGAGGAAGGAGAACTGTATTTAATATATGCAAATTAACTAGTATGCAAATTGCCACTAAGTTAAAAATAACGGGACTGAGAGAGGAGCCCATTTTTTAAACAGCTTGTTTATTCATTAGGCTAATTTCTATTATCAATCCTTCTGTTTTCTTCTTTATTAAGTACTCACACTTTGGAAGTTTGCTTCCTACAAATTGTTTTGCTTAGAAAACCCATAACACTAGTTAGAACAATCACCATACATTAGCTTTTCTCTTCTTTCTTCTGCTCCCTCCTTCAGTGGGATTCTGCTTCCGTCCTCCCTCACCCCCACTCTTTTTCATTTTCCCTCCTTCTTTACACTCAAGCTCTTGGCCACATCGCTTGCTATCACTCCTAGTCTTTCCTCCAGAAGCTGCCCTTATGTGACAAACACCAAGGTTTGGGACCAGAAAACCGGGCTGCTGCAAGTAAGATCTCAATCTAGTGCTTTGTTTCCAAACCTACTACTGCCCAAGTAATTGGCTCTTTTGTGGATGTCTTGGGCTCAAATAAAGTCTGGCACCTATGCCAGTGTAATAAATAACCATCATCCCAGTGGCCCATGGAGGAAATAGTGGCCAGGAGAGTAGCCCCAGTCAGGATCTAGCTTTGTATTCCTCTGCCACCTTACCTTCTTCCTCAAGGCGGATCTTGCAAAAATGCATGTACTGCTGAGACCCATCCTTTTGTCTAGAGTGTTCCTGCAATGATGTGCAAGCTCTGGTGCCCCCTGGAGGTTGTGAGTGGCACTGAGATCCTGAAATGCATTTGGACACAGATAATACCGGACTGAGAAACAAAACGTTTTCTGTTAGCATGGAAGTTCACTGTGGCACATTTAAAACTGACAACAGCATGTCAATTGTTTAAAAATTATTTTTTGGTTTATATCTGTGATCTAATCAGATTGAGGGATTCCTGGTTTAAAATTTTTATATTCTGGTTTACATCTGTGATCTCATTAGTGTGAGGAAAGTCCCAGTATGGGAAATATGTCCAGAAATGCAGATAGGTAACTATCCGTATTTAAAGTCTTAGAGAGTTGCTTGGGACACGAAGGGGTTAAGTCACTTTCCCAAGGTTACATGGCTAGTATATGTCATTGGCAGGACTTTAAACCAGGTTTTTCTGATTGCAAGGCCTGTTATCCTAAATTGTAGGAATGGGAATATCGACAACTTTGCTACCTAAGTGGCCATTTTAGCTTGTTTTAAAATATTTTGGTTTTCAGCAAGCTTGCATGGATTCTTTTATTTGTTGTCACTTATTGTATTTTTTTTAATAATTCACATATATAAGGAATTTTTCAGATGAGGAAACTAAGACAGAAGTGAAATTAATTGTCCAAGGTCACATTGTGACACAAACAGCACTGACACTGACAGCTCTCCCTCTACAAGGCAGGAGGCTTCACAGCATCAAATGAAAAGAAAAAAGTCAAGAGGAATCCAGCTAGATAAGTCATCTTTACAGAAGTACCTTCCTCCCAGAAACCTGGTGAGGGACATGATGCTAGCATAATTATGCCCGTTTTATGGATAAGGAAATAGGTATGCCAAAAGGTCAGATGAGATGAGTCACACAGACACTAAGTGTACATGCTGGGACATAAAGCCAGGTTTCTGAGACTACAAAAATCATTTTTAATCAATCATTTATCTATGTACGGAATAGGCAATTTCTACACTCTCAAAGTTTACCTGCTGATTCATTGGAGAGAAAAACCAGGGGAAAGCCAACAATTCACTGGTCTCATGAAGAAAAGCCACCTGAGGTAAATGTTTAGGACGACTGGAGGATAATGCTTAGGGAACTATTCCTCAGCACGCAGACTCCTGAACAACATGTAAATGATTAAATAGAATCCAAATTCCCAGAGCAAATAACTCCAATTCCCACTCCTCCCCGAACTGATGCAGCTGCCGGCTCTGTGATTCTGTCAGGATGCACAATACTCCAGAGCCAGAACTCAGGCTTCTTTTTGCATACTTGCACACTTTTTGAGTTCAAATGGAGGCCTGTGTTTCTGAGATAGTATATCTTACAATTCAGGGCAGAGAGTTCGAATCTGAAAGGTCATGTCCAGGCAGTTGTTTGGCATGCAGGGGAAAAAATGTCAGGTAGGAACCTAGAAGGGAAAGAAGTTTGCTCAAAGACTTTAAATTTTTAAGCTGCCCATGCCCAAAATACTAACCAGAAATAATCAAGTTTGAGAACTGGAATGAACCTCAGTCCAACTCCCTTGTTTTGCAGATGAATAAATTGAGATTGAGAAAAATATGGTGACTTGCCCTCAATTATTTGTGATTATATTTTATCTCTCCCTTTAGAGTATAAGCTCCTTGAGGGCAAGAATTTATTTATTGCTTTTTTGTTTATACACCCAGCACCTAGCATATAATAAGTACTTGATAAGTATTGAATTGTCATTGAGTTAAGCATGATACAGTCATAGAATCATAGAAATAGAGCTTGAAGGCTCCTCAGAGGACAAATGGTACAACCCTCCTTGAGAGTGTTACAACTATTTGCCCCTCATTATTTGTGATGCTACTGTATCCCCCTACTGGAATATAAATTCCTTGAGGACAGGAATTGTTTTTGTCTTTGAAGGTGCGATGCCTCGTACACAGTAATGCACTTTATAAATACTGATTTGTAACTGAAGGGAAACTAACCCAGTGTGTCCCTAATAACTCATACCCTGGGCCTCCTGACTCCTGCTGGTCCGGAACTCTTCCCACAAGGGAGAAGGCTTCAAAGGGGCAGACAAAAACCAGAAAAAGTGGCCACCCTTTAAAGCCCAGATGAATACATCAGGATAAATCATTATTACTTAAGCCAGGCACGTTTTTATAATTCCGTCCTTGCAATATTTCCATAGAAAGAGCAAATAAATCACACTGCTCTTGACACTTTTAATAACTTTAAGAATGTGGTTAGGGTAATACTTAACTTTATTGACATATTGTATGACTCATCCATCTCATCAAACCACAATGAAACCTCAGTGAATATTAACTGAGAGTCTATAATATACTAGGCACTGTCTGGAAAATGCCCAAAAAGGGTGTTGTCACTGCCCTCCAGGATTTTGTATGTATAGGTTTGTTACCCATCTGTTTAAATCAGTAACTTGCAAGGGTAAGATGTAAAGATGCTGAGTAGAGGCATCCTCTAGTAAAGGCACTTTTGTTGAGGAAAATGCTTTTATAAGATGTTCAGCACAGTCTTTTCCTATGGGTTAGGGCATCCCTTGAGTGTTACACCTGAACTGTGATGCATGATGAGGGTTGTGGGATAATGTAACTTGGTCTTCTGCAAAATAATGCAACCCACTGACAGGCTGTAAGAGCGGGAAGGGACTTTAGAAATAATATTGCTCAACCCTGTCACTTTTACATGAGGAAATTGAAACTCATAGGGTTTGTGACTTTCTTTAAGGTAACATATTTATGTGGTGGCAAAGATGAGAATAAAATCCAGGTTACTGATCAGTGCTGTGCTGGTAAATGTTTAACAACCAGTTCTCCAGAAGAAGAAAAAAAAACTCATGTGGGTTACACTTTTAAGTTTAATCAGCATTGTTAACAATTTCTCCATCTTTTTCTTAAGTCTAGAAATCAACAAAACAATAAATCAAGCCCTGATTTGTTGCATTTGCTTATTTCCAAGGTATAAACGCTTATATTAAAAATTAAACAATTATGTCTCTCAGGCTCATACAAGCTAGATCCAGCTTCTCGGTGACCACCTACCTCTGATATCATGTTAAGTCTAGGAGTATATAGTCAATGGAAAAAAGAAATACTACCTCAGTCCCTGATGTGTGAAACTGATCCTGCCAATTCTCCTTATGGGTTATTAATAGATATCAGCCATTGTCTTTATTAATTTTTAATTAATTTTATTAATCAATAACCATTTGCTAAATATCTGCCAAGAACAAAGTAAAACAGTCTCTGCCCTTAAAAAGCTTACATTCAGTATGAAAGCTTTTCCTTAATTTTCACCCAATTATGGGAATGACATAATTATAAACACAAAAATAAACTGTGTTCCTCCTAATACCAACCTCTTTAACCAATACCAACTTGCTGATGATAACACAAAACAACCTTCTTGATACTATAAGAGCTCCCTTCCATATCATTATCTTATAATAATGATAACAATTACAATAATAATATCTACAATTTGTACAGGATTTAGAGGTTTGCAAAACACTTCACATATATTATCTCATTTAAAAGAACAAGAGAGACCAGGTTTCATGAATGCTACTAGTCTAATCTATTCATAAAATGCTAGAATTACAAATGTTTTTTTTTACTTCCCCCCCCCCTAGAAGTTATACATCCAGACCAATGTTGTCCAAACTCTTACCTGAAAGGCAATAATAGCTTGTCAAAGACTTTGGTGGTGCTTACTGTCTTCACTTTTCTTTTTTATTTATTTATTTTTTAAACAGCGTTTTATTTTTTCCCCAGCTAAGTGTCAAGAAAATTTTTAGCATTCATTTTTACAAGATTTTGAAGTCTAAATTTTCCTTCTTCCTTTCCTCCCCTCCCCTCTCTTGAAAATGGTAGGCAGTTTGATATAGTTTATACATGTGCTGTCATTAAAAAATTTCTATACTAGTCACAGTTGTGAAAGAAGAAACAGATCAAAAGGGAAAAAAACATAAGAATGAATAAAGTCAGTGAAAAAAAATATGCTTTGATCTGCATTCAGAGTCCATCAGTTCTTCATCTGGATGTGGACAGCATTTTCCTTCTTGAGTCCTTTGTATTTGTCTTGGATCATTGTGTTGCTAAGAACTGTGTCATGCATAGTTGGTCATCATACAATGTTGCTGATACTATGTACAATGTTTTCCTGATTCTGTTCATTTTACTTCGCCTCACTTTGTACAAGTCTCTACAGGTTTTTTTTTCTGAAATCTGACTGTTCATTTCTTGTTGCACAATAGAATTCCATTACGTTCATATACTACAGCTTGTTCAGCCATTCAGTTTCTAATATTTTGCCACCACAAAAAGGGCTGCTATAAATATGTTTGCACATGTAGGCTCTTTCCCCTTTTTATGATCTCTTTGGGATAGAAGCCTAGTAGTGGTATTGCTTGATTAAAGGGTATACACAGTTTGGTTGCCCTTTGAGCATAGTTCCAAATTGTTCTCTAGAGTGGTTGGCTCTCCAGAATGGATCAGTTCATAACTCCACCAGTAGTGTATTAATCTCCCAATTTTTATCATTTTCCTTTTTTGGCATATTAGCCAATCTGATAGGTGTGAGGTGGTACCTCAGAGTTGTTTTAATTTGCACTTCTCTATTCAATTCTTCATATGCTTATAAGTAGCTTTGATTTCTTCATCTGAAAACTGCCTGTTCTTATCCTTTGACCACGTATCAATTGGGGAATGGCTTATATTCTTGTTGCTTTAACTCAATTCTCTATATGTTTGAGAAATGAGGCCTTTACCAGAGACATTGGCTGTAAAATTTTTTTCCCAGCTTTTGGCTTTCCTTCTAATTTTGGTTGCATTGATTTTATTTGTACAAAAGGTTTTTTAAAAAAATTTAATATAATTTAAATGATCTATTTTACATTTCTTAATGCTCTCTATCTCTTGTTTGATTATGAATTCTTCCTTTCCACATAGATCTGACAGATAGACTATTTCTCGCTCTTCTAATTTGTTTATGGTGTCACTCTTTATATGTAAATCATGCCAAAGGTCTGTCACAGATAACTTTTCTAATATTCTATTTACCTGTTCAGTTTCTTTCTTGGTTTTTTTTTTTGGTTACATTTATTGAGTCCTGAGAGGGAACAGTTAAGGTCTCCCACTAGTATAGTTTTGCACTCTCTTTCTTCCTGTAATTCACTTATCTTCTTCTTTAAGAATTTGGATGCTATACCAGTTAGTACATAAATTTTAGTATTTATATTGGTTCATTGTCTATGGTGTCTTTTAGCAAGATGTAGCTTCCTTCTTAATCTCTTTTAATTAGATCTATTTTTACTTTTACTTTTTCTGAGATCAGTATTTCTACCCCTGCTTTTTTTTAACTTCAGCTAAAGCATAATAGATTCTTCTCCAGCCCCTTAACTTTACTCTGTGTGTATGTGTGTGTGTGTGTGTGTGTGTGTGTGTGTGTGTGTGTGTGTTTCAGGTCTGTTCCTTGTAAGGAACATATTGTAGGATTCTGGGTTTTGATCTACTCTGCTATCTTCTTCTGTTTTATTGAGAGTTCGGAACTGTCATTCGCAGTTATGATTACTACTTATGTATTTCCCTCCACCCTATTTGTTCTCCTGTTTGTCCTCTCTCTCCCTTCACCCTTTCCCTCCTCACCAGTGTTTTTCTTCTAATATCTCTCCTAATCTGGCCCCCTTCTTTTAGTTTCCCCTCCATGCTTTATTTGATCTCCTCCTACTTTCCTGTTGGATAAGATATATTTCTATATTCAACTAATTGTGTATGTTATCCCCTCTTTGAGCCAATACTGATGACAGTAAGTTTCAAGCAATGCTCATTACCCACCCACCCATCTTCCTTTCCACTGTAATGTCTTTTGTGCCTCTTCATGTGAAATAATTTACTCCATTCTACCTCTCCCCTTCTTTCTGAATCCAGTATACTCTTCTTTCACATCCCTTAATTATGTTTTATATCATTCCCTCAAATTCACCTTATACTTGTACCCTCTGTCTATGTATATTTCTATTAGTGTCACAATTTTTAAGAATTACAAGTATCATCTTCCCATGTAGGGATGCAAACAGTTCAGCTCCATTGTTTTCTTTTCTTTTCCCTTTTTACCTTTTCTTTTCTTTTTATGTTTTCTTTTCACTTTTTACCTTTTTAGGTTTCTCTTGTGTCTTGATATTGGAAGTCAAATTTTTTGTTCAGTTCTGGTCTTCTCCTTATGAAAGCTTGAAATTCTTCTATTTCATTGAATGACCATTTTTCCCTTGAAGTATCATGCTTAATTTTGCTGGATAGGTGATTCTTGGTTGTAGTTCCTTTGCCTTCTGGAATATCATATTCTGTGACCTCTATTCCTTTAACGTTGCAGCTGCTAAGTCATGTGTAATCCTGATTGTGGCTCCCCAATATTTGAGTGTTTCTTTCTGGCCATTTGCAGTATTTTTTCCTTGACCTGATAGTTCTGTAATTTGGTTATAATGTTCCTTGGAGTTTTTATTTTGGGATCTCTTTCCTCAGGTGACTGGGGAATTCTTTCAATTCCTATTACAATTCCTCTGGTTCCAGGATATCAGGGCAATTTTCCTTGATAATTCCTTGAAAGATGCTATCCAGTTCCTCCTTTTGATTGTGGCTTTCAGATAGTCCCATGACTACACTATTGTCTCTCCTGGATTTATTTTTCAGGTAAGTTGTTTTTCCCATGAGGTATTTTACATTTTCTTCAATTTTTTTCTTTCTTTTGAATTTGTTTGATCTCACAGAATCATTAGCTTCCACTTGCCAAATTCTAACTTTTACAATATTGTTTCCCCCAATTAGCTATTGTACTTTCTTTTTCATTTGACCAATTGTACACTTTAAGGAGTTGTTTTCTTCAGTGGATTTTTGTATCTCCTTTTCTATTTGGCTAATTCTACTTTTGAAGCAGTTTCCCAAGTTGTTGACTCTTTTTTCATAATTCTCTTGCATCACTCTCATGTCTTTTCCCATTTTTCTTCTACCTCTTTTATATGATTTTAAGCTCCTTTTTGAACATTATCATGGGTTTTCCCTCACTTTTCTTAGCAGTGTCTCTCATATCTACATCCCTGCTCCCACCCCTTGTCTGTTGCATTTCAAAGATATTTCCCATTATACTTCTAAATCTAAAGCTTCTACTCTGCCTTGCTATAAGGAACAATAGTGACACTGAGTTGGTAGACAAGAGATGAAAATGTAATAGGAAGTACAACACAATTGTGGCTGAGAGATACCCTGACACTCAAGGTTGGGAAGGCAGTGAAGGAAGGAGGATTACAAGATGTACAGCAGCAGCATGGCTTCTTGACAGGACTGGTGTGTTGCTGAGTAAACTGTCCCTGCTCTTTGATAGTCTAGTCAAATTCAGAAAAGGTCAGAAATTCAACCAATCACCTTTATACAGATAACAACAGAAGAAACAAAACTCCTCCCAAGTCTTAATTGGTACTCGATCCCAAGATCCATAGTCCCATGCCATAACTCTCAGGTCCACAGTTCCTCCAGAATTTCTACTTCTCCATTTAAAAACTGACCTGACAGAAGTATGCATTGAGTATTAAAGAGTATGCTATTTTCCCATTCATAGAAGAGAGACACAGTAATAGAGAACTAAATAAGCTCAAACTGTGTCTTTACTGGAACTCCTGGGTTTGAGGCCACTCCTTTTCTGTCTGGGGGCTTCCAGGATCTAAGAGAACAGAAGACTCACAGGTATATGGCAGATTTTTTATCAAGCACAATATCCTTTGCATGGCCCAATTGCTTATCAATTCTAAATCAAAAATAAAAGTCATATTCAATATTCCAGAATGTGTATATGTGAAGAGCCAACAGCTTTTTGCTAATGTCCTATAACTAGCACTAACCCGAAAATAATAAGTTCACAAAGAAGGTAAGGCCCAGCAATGGGTGGGGGCTCAGAGCTAATTTCAACTTGTCATATATTCAGCCCTGATCAAAAATGTCAATGCTACCCTAGAGAGAGAGGTAGAATTGAGGATTAAAAGGTTGCTGCCTATCTGAAACCTTCAACCCAGAAGGACATGTTTAAATCACCAGGGTGTGCATGGATCACATGAGATCACATGAATGACTGTCAGTGACTCAAAATGATTAAATGCCCTTCAATAAGGGGTTAAGGTAGGAGACTCTAGATTATAGGAAATCTCCTGATAAATATAGCATCAACTACATCAACACAAGAAAATTATATGCAAACCCACATGTATCCCTATTAGCTTGGAGTAAGAACTAATATATAAATAGATATCTATACTCCTGGGAAAGCAGGGACTTGCTTAAGCTCTCCCCCATATCCCTCTAAACACCTGTAAAAATGGCTCTGAACAAATTCTAGAGCTGCAGAACCCATGAAATAGTGGAGAGAAACAGGTATCCAGCCCAGGAGAGCCTGGATGGTGGCCAGGAAAGGTCTATCAAATGGTGCTGGGAGCATAGCACAACCCCACATTGGCTGTGCCAGGACAGACCAGATCTGGAGTCAGCTGGCCAGAACAAGGGCCATGAATCATTGATCTGTGGCGGTTACCAGACTTCTCAACCCACAAATACCAAAGAGCAGGTTAGTGGAAAACTACGGGATACAGTTCAGAGCAGTCCAATCACCAGCCCTGGGGGTGGTGGAGGTGGTGCAATGGTGGTGGTGGCAGCAGCAGGAAGCTCCTGAGGCTGCTTCCAGAGCTCCAGCATCAGCTACTTCCCGAGTCCCTGGCTCACACTGTGGGAGGAATCTAGCAGCAGATCAGAGCAGGAAGGAAAGGAGTCCTTTGTGGGTACAAGGGAAGGTTTTCTTGCTGTGACCTGATTGGATCTGGACGGCGGTCCTGGTTGGTGGTTCTTGGGGGAGGAGGAACGCTGCTATGAAAGACCCTGGGGTGACCTTGGAGCAGAAGTAGCTTTGAAAACAGCAGTGCTTGGACCCTAAAGCTTGGGATAATGTACTCTCTACTCTACAAGCAGTCATACACTGATAAAAAGCTCAAGGGTCAAGTAGCTGGCTGAGAACATGAATAGGCAGTGAAAACAAACTCAGACTCAAACTCAAACTCTAGATTCCTTTTTTGGTGACAAAGAAGATCAAAACATAAAGCCAAAAGAAGTGAACAAAATCAAAGAGCCTACATCAAAAGCCTCCAAGAAAAATATGAATTGGTCTCAGCCCATGGAAGAGCTCAAAAAGGATTTGGAAAAGCAAGTAAGAGAAGTAGAGGAAAAACTGGGAAGACAAATGAGAGTGATGTGAGAAAACCATGAAAAACAAGTCAATGACTTGCTAAAGGAGACCCAAAAAATACTGAAGAAAATAACACCTTAAAAAATAGACTAACTCAAGTGGGAAAAGAGCTCCAAAAAGCCAATGAGGAGAAGAATGCCTTGAAAGGCAGAATTACCCAAATGGAAAAGGAGGTCCAAAAGACCACTGAAGAAAATACTACCTTTAAAATGAGATTGGAGCAAGTGGAAGCTAGTGACTTGATGAGAAATCAAGAGAGTAGAAAACAGAACCAAAGAAATGAAAAAATGGAAGACAATGTGAAATACCTCATTGGAAAAATCACTGACCTGGAGAATAGATCCAAGAGAGATAATTTAAAAATTATTGGACTACTTGAAAGCCATGATCAAAAAAAGAACCTAGACATTGTCTTTCAAGAAATTATCAAGGAAAACTGCCCTGATATTCTAGAGCCAGAGGGTAAAATAGAAATTCAAAGAATCCACTGATCACCTCTTGAAAAAGATCCCAAAAAGAAAACTCCTAGGAATATTGTCACCAAATTCTGGAGTTTCCAGGTTAAGAAGAAAATACTGCAAGCAACCAGAAAGAAACAGTTTGAATATTGTGGAAACACAATCAGAATAACACAGGATCTAGCAGCTTATACATTAAGGCATCAAAGGGCTTGGAATATGACATTCCAGAGGTCAAAGGAGCTACCAAATTCTTTTTGTGATGCAAATATGGTACTAATACCCATACTAGGTAGAGTCAAAACAGAGAAAGAAAATTATAGACCAATTTCCCTAATGAATATTGAGGCAAAAATTCTAAATAAAATATTACCAAAAAGATTGCAGCAACTTATCACCAAAATAATACACTATGACCAGGTAGGATTTATTCTAGGAATGCAAGGCTGGTTCAATATTAGGAAAATGATTGGCATAATTGACCATAACAACAACAAAACTAGCAGAAATCATATGATCATCTCAATAGATGCAGAAAAAAAGCCTTTGACAAAATACAACACCCATTCCTATTAAAAACACTAGAAAGTATAGGAATAAACGGAGCCTTCCTTAAAATTATAAATAGCATCTAGCTAAAACCATCAACAAGCATTATTTGTAATGGCGATAAGCTAGATGCATTCCCAATAAGAACAGGGGTGAAACAAGGATGTCTGTTATCACCCCTACTATTCAATTTGGTACTAGAAACATTAGCTGTAGCAATAAGAGAAGAAAAAGAAATTGAAGGAATCAGAATAGGCAAAGAAGAAACTAAATTATCACTTTTCGCAGATGATATTAGAGAATTCTAGAGAATCAAGTAAAAAAGTACTTGAAATAATAAACAACTTTAGCAAAGTTGTGGGATATAAAATAAATGCACATAAATCCTCAGCATTCCTATACATTACTAACAAAGCCCTAGAGTAAGAGATAGAAAGAGAAATTCCATTCAAAGTTACTGTAGACACTATAAAATATTTGGGAGTCTATCTGCCAAGACAAACCCAGGGACTATATGAACATAATTATGAAACACTTTTCACGCGAATAAAGTCAGATCTAAATAAATGGAAAAATATCAGCTGCTCACGGTTAGGCTGAGCTAATATAATAAAAATGACAATTTTACCTAAATTAATCTATCTATTCAGTGCCATATCAATTGAACTACCAAAAATTATTTTACAGAGCTGGATAAAATAATAACAAAATTCATCTGGAAGAACAAGAGGTCTAGAATATCTAGGGTATTAATGAAAAGAAATGCTAGAGAAGGTGGTCTAGCCATACCAGATATTAAACTGTAATATAGAGCAGCAGTCATCAAAACCACCCCGTACTGGCTAAGAAACAGAGTTGTGGATCAGTGGAATAGGACAGCTACACAAGATGGAAAAGTCAACAACTATATCAATCTACTCTTTGATAAACCCAAAGAAGCCAGCTTCTGGGCTTAGAATTCACTATTTCACAAAAATTGCTGGGAACATTGGAAAATGGTAGGGCAGAAACTGGGTTACACCATATACCAAAATAAAGTCAAAATGGATTCATGATTTAGGAATAAAAGCTGATACTATAAGCAGTTTTGGAGAGCAAGGAACAGTTTACCTATCAGATTTATGGAAAAGAAAAGAATTCATGACCCAACAAGAGATAGAGAGCATTACAAAATGCAAAATGGATAATTTTGATTATGTTAAATTGAAATGTTTTTGTATAAAAAAGCCAATGCAACAAAGATTAGGAGGGAAGCTGAAAATTGAGAGAAAATCTTTACAACCAGTATCTCTGATAAAGGCCTCATTTCTAAAATATACAGGGAACTGAGCCAAATATATAGGAACACACATCATTCCCCCAATTGAGAAATGGTCAAAGGATATGAACAAGCAGTTTTCAGAGGAAGAAATTAAAGATAGCTATAGGCATATTAAAAAATGCTCGAAATCACTACTGATTAGAGAAATGCAATCAAAACAACTCTTAGATACCACATGTCTCCTGTCAGATTGGCTAAAACGACAAAACAGGAAAATGATAAATGCTGGAGAGGATGTGGGAAAATTGGAACATTGTTACATTGCTGGTGGAGTTGTGAACTGATCCAGCCATTCTGGAGAGCAATTTGGAACTATACTCAAAGGGGTATAAAAATGTTCATGCCCTTTGACCCAGCAATAGGGTTGAATCCCAAAGAGATCACACAAGTGGGAAAAGGACTCATATGTACAAAAATATTTATAGTAGTTCTTTTTGTAGTAGCTAAGAATTGGAAATCAAGGGGATGCCCATCAATTGGGGAATGGCTGAACAAGTTGTGGTATATGGAAGGTAATGAAATACTATTGTGCTATAAGAAATGGGGATGATGTGGACTTCACAACAACCTGGAAAAACCTACAGTATAATGCTGAGTGAGAGGGAGCAGAATCAGGAGAACATTATACATAACCACAGATATATGGATTCTGTGAGGACTAACCCTGATAGACTTTGCTCTTCTCAGCAACACAAGGTGTAAAATACAAGGTGTAAAGACAACTCCAAAGCACTCATGATGGAGAAAGCTATCTACATCCAGAGAAAAAACTATGAAGTATGAATGCAGATTGAGGCACACTTTATGCTCGCCTTTTTTTCCCTTTTTTCACCTCTCTTTTTTTTGTTTTTGGGGATTTTTTTGTTTCTGTTTCTTCTTTCTTATGATTCATTCCATTGGTCATAATTCTTCCCCACAACTTGACTAGTGTGTAAATTAATTAAATGCCAAGTTATACATGGAAGTTATATGGGATTCCATGCGATCTTGGGGAGGGAGGGTGGAAGAGAAGGAAGAAAATCTGGAACTCAAAATTATGTAGAACCAAGTGTTATAAACTAAAAATAAAAAAAAAAAAACCAAGAATCACCTACCCAGCAAAACTGAGTATAATGTTCCAAGGAAAAATATGGATTTTCAATAAAATAGAGGACTTTCAAGCTTTCTCAATGAAAAGACCAGAGCTGAATAGAAAATTTGATTTTCAAGTACAAGAATCAAGAGAAGCATGAAAAGGTAAACAAGAAAGAGAATTCACAAGGGACTTACTAAAGTTGAATTGTTTTGTTTACATTCCTAGATGGAAAGATGATGTGTGTAATTCATGTGACCTTTCTCATTATTAGGGGAGTTGAAGGGAATAGGGAATATACATGTATAGATACAGATATATAGATATAGATGGAGGGCACAGGGTGAGTTGAATATGAAGGGATGATATCTAAAAAATAAAATAAATTTAAGGGATGACATAGGAATATACTGAGAGAGGGAAAAAGGGAGCGATAGAATGGGATAAATTATCTCACATAAAAGTGGCAAGAAAAAGAAGTTTTGTGGGAAGGGAAGAGGGAGCAGGTGAGGCGGAATGAGTGAATCTTGCTCTCACTGGATCCAACTTGAGGAGGGAATAACATACAAACTCAATTGGATATCTTACTCCACAGGAAAGTAAGGGGAAGTGGATAAAAAGGGGGGATGATAGAAGGGAGGGCAGAAAGGGGGAGGAGGTAATCAGAAGCAAACACTTTTGAAAAGAGACAACAGTCAAGGGAGAAAATTGAATCAAGGGGGACAGGATAGGATGGAAGGAAATATAGTTAGCCTTTCACAACATGAGTATTGTGGAAGTATTTTACATAATGATACATGTATGACCTATGTTGAATTGCTTGCCTTCCTATGGAGAGTGGGTGGGAAGGGAAGAGGGGAGAGAAGTTAGAAAGCAAAGTTTTAAAAGCAGATGATCAAAAAAAGTTATTTTTGCATGTAGCTGGGAAACAGTATATATAGGTAATGGGGCATAGAAAGCTATCCTGCCCTACAAGAAAGTAAGGGGAAAGAGGATGGGGGGGAGTGGGGTAACAGAAGGGAGGGCTGACTGGGGAACAAGGCAATCAGAATATATGCCATATTGGAATAGGGGGAGGGTAGAAATGGGGAGAAAATTTGTAATTCAATATCTTGTGGAAATCAATGTTGAAAACTAAAGTATTAAATAAAAATGATAAAATTTTTAAAAAGATATCTATACTCCTTAAAAGAAATAGACTATCTCTTCTCTGGAGAAGTGAATTCCACAATCCTGCCTGGGAATGTACTGCAATGTCTATGACAGTGTAGTCAAACTCAAATGGAAACAGGGGTCACTAAACCATATATAAGGATCCCTGTGCACTGCATATTGACTTAGGAAACTACATATTAACATTATCTGTGTTCTAGAGTAAAGGATTGAAAAACAATAATTGAAGTGTTTCTGCAAGGGATCATCCTGGAAAGCAACACAGAGGACCTGTGAATTCAAAGAGGAATGCTGACTTTTTATTAACAGAACCTTCTCAGGTGCCATAAAACATAACATTTATATCCAGCTAAATCTTCAAAACTTGTAATATTTACCCTTCTGCTGAATATCAGTTATTTGTCTTGGTGCAGGTTATTTGAGGGGTTCTAGACTCACTGAAGAAGTGAAAAGGCAACTGAAAGCAGTCTTCAGTGAGAATAAAAAGACACAATTTCTACCAACTACCTCCTTTTATTCTATAGCCATAAAAACCCAATTTGCCAGTGATAAAGCCATTTTATATGCCTCTTTTAAATCCTCCTTAAATTCTGTTTAAATGTGTTTCTAAAAGTTACATTCTAGTAAGTCAGGTTTGTAACTGAAAGTTCTCATGCATAAGATTGAGGCAAAAGAACATTATAGGACTGTGCAGAAAGCCTAAAGTAGTTACTGAAGGAAAAACTGTTTGTTTAAAATGTAAGCCAGATTTCAAGCCAAGTCTCATTTTGCATATGTATTAGGGGAATACTAATTGGTGGAGACAAGGCTGAAACAAAGTTGTGCACCTTCGAGAAGGGAGGAGTTGGTTTAAGAGCTTTGTAGAGGAGAAAGATTCTCGCTCCATAGATAGGTGGCTTCATACTCTTTTTGTGACTCAAATCAGACACATGGAGTGAGACAGACCTTGAAAACAGCAGACATGTAGAGGAAGCTGGCTCTTGTACCTTTCCCTGATTTCCAGATTGCCTTTGGAGAATATTTCCATAAGTTAGAGCAGAGGCACTCTCTCTTAGATGAGGTGAGAGCTCATCTCATTCCCGTGTAAAGAGTACACATACTCTTGTGCAATTTTCTGGTATATTCTAATTTTTAGAATTCCCTTAAATCCTGGAAAAAATGTGTTTATTTTCTATTCACTATTTGTGATGGTATCTTGTACAACTCTTGTTTGGTGGGAAAGAGTTAAACTGAAGGGTTTGGGGTTATCTTCCCCCCTCAAGAGTGTACAGGAAAGTGATTTTTGCTTGAACTTAATACATGCCTCCACCGGCAATATTTATTGTGGGGGAGGGATGGAATATAAATGTATAATTTTAATCTGGTAACCTTCCTCCCTTGGAGAATAGACAAAAGAGCACTGAACGCCAGACTTGCAAATCTTCAGGACTTGCCTGTCCCTGCCCCCTGCTATCATACTGGGTCTCTTCCTTTCCTCAAGAGTAGTCCAGACCTCAAATTGTGTCTATCAATGCCTCTAACCCATAAGAATAAACCTATCTTACATGGACAGTGCATGCTCACTCTAGGAAAAGAATAAAATAGGACAACAAGTCGTACTAGAGTGGAGAGCAGTGTTGGGAAGGATGTAGACAGACCTCTTCTCAAATAGGAAAGTAAGAGTAAGATCATACAATGACTTAAATACTAACTTTCAGGGAAAGGAGTGACTAGGAGAGAATGTCTGCAAGGAGCTTCATATACTCCCAAAACTGCTGCCATGTGATTTATTCTGTTTCACTGGGACATGAGGAAGTCTAAAGGAACATAGGGAAGCAGCAAGTGCAAGTTAATGCATCAACCTGTGAACACATTTATTAGGAATTTACAATGTGAGGAGTGGGCAGGTAGGTCACCCAGTGGATAGAATGCTCAGACTGGAGTCAGAAAGACCTGAGTTTAAATCCAACCTTAGACACTTACTAAACCATATTTGCCTCAGTTTCCTCATCTGTAAAATGAGCTGGAGAAGGAAATGGCAAAACTACTCCATTATCTTTGCCTCCTCCACCCAAATTCAAATAGAGTTTTTTTATTATTCATTTTATTTTTATTTATTTTATTATCTATTACTTATTTATTAAAATCCAATTCTGCATTTAATTTATTCAATTTTATTATTAATTACTAACAGGCTCTTTATTAAAATTCAATATAACAACCATATTGCACTGATCTAGTGGATTTTTGGACTTTGTGAAAACTTTCATCACCCACTGCTCAATGACTAAAACAATTCGTAATATTAGCCTTAACATCTTAAGCCTTTAGAGGGTCTAAAACAAAAAAAAAACTGAAACTAAAAATTTATTATTCAAAATTCACAAAACTAACCATGTACAAAATAAATTTAAATAATTTAACTTTTAAATGATGTTCTTTTTGTGTTTGCAGCATTTATACTTCTGAAGTTATTAAAGCTTAAATCTAGACTAAGAATTGTGGAACATCCTATATGTTATATATTTAACATTATATATATGATATATCATGACTAATAAATAATATGGATCATATATCGTCCATATAGGCATATATTCTAAACTAAGCTACCAGTTATATTCCAGGAAAGAAATTCAAAATCACTATACATCATTCCCTGATGGCCTAAGAATGACCATAAAATAATGAACATTGTCAAAAACATATTAGAAACAAAACTGAAAAAAGTATCCTACCCCTGTATAAAATGATGATGATTCCACACACAGGTGAGAATGTGCAATCCTTCCCCCACACACACATACATACACACACCAAAATAAAAATATAATGGAATAGAAAAGAGAGAAGAGAATGATGGGGGTGGCAGAGCCAGCTCCAAAGAGAAAGATGCTCATCCTTGAAAGGAGATTCATTACAATTCAATTCAACAAATACTTATTAAGCTCCAACTGTGCAAAACAATGCAGTCTCTTCTCTCAAGGGGACTGGGAGGACTGGCAGAAGAAGAAACAGAATATGTACAGAAATACAAGCAGAACTCTAGATCTATGATCCATGATCCTAAGAGATGCAGACAGTGCTCTAGGGATATCTGAGGAGGGAGAAAGGCTGAAGAGGAATTTGACCGGAATCCACAAAATAAGGAACAATATGGATAAGGTAAATAGACTTGTTTACCAATTCCAATAGAGCAGGACTGGGAGATGCCTTTTCAATCCATCAGTTAGCATTTATTAAATGCCATCTAGATGCTTACAACACAAAGTTAAAAGGGAAACAATCCTTGCCCTCCAAAAGCTTACATTCTAACAGTATGCCTCTAACCTCAATTTAAAACTTGAGTGAAATAAGCTTAATAACAACAGCTAATATTTATATGGCATCTACTATGTACTATGTATTTATTTTACAAATAATGTCTTATTTAATTCTCACAACAACCCTAGGAGATAGTTGCATTATGTTAATTTTATGAATGAAGAAACTAAAACCAAGCCACTTGCCCAGGGTCACAACTAGTTTCTGAGGCAAGATATGAACTGAGGTCTTCCTGACTCTAGACCCTGGGTCCTGATCACTGCACCACCTAGCTGACCCTTCAGTTCAGGCCACATAAAAAAAGTACTACCCAGCAGAGTGGTGATAACTGAGCCCTCAGAAGCATTGCATTATTGGGAGAAAAGAGACAGGGAGGAGGAAAAGAGAGAAAGGCAAGAGCAAGTGTGAGTTTACAAAAAAGGGTGTTGTGAGGCTCAAATGAGGTAAAGAATGTAATGTAAAGCATTATATAAATGCTAGGTGGTGCAGTGGGTAAAGCCTGGAGTTGGAAAGATTCATCTTTCTGAGTTCAGATCTTGCCTCAGATACTTACTAGCTGTGTGACCCTGGGCAAGTCACTTCACCTTATTTGCCTCAGTTTCCTCATCTATAAAATGAGCTGGAAAAGGAAATGGCAAACCCCTCCGGAACCTTTACCAAATAGGTGCAGATGCTACTGAATAACAGTAGTAGTAGTTTTTGCTGTTGTCCTCTTCATTATCATCATTGTTCTTGTTACTATTTTAGTTTATAGTCACCAGTCCTCCAGTCTAGTGATGACTTTATTCCCTAAGCCTTCTACTGCCCTCCTCTTGAGCCCAAACTGTGTTTATAGGGCAATACAGGGGTGTTCTGGGAAATGTTTAATGGGAATGGGGGTGGGGCTTCATGCATGCACAAGCACTTTTAAGTTTAATCTGCATTGTTGAAACTTTCTTAAGTCTAGGCAGTCAACAAAACAAGAAATCCATCCCCCAGTCTCACAACCTTGCTGTAACCCTCAAATCCTCCCTCTCATCCTCCACAACCAATCTGCTGCCAAAGCCTGTCAATTTTACCATTGCTACATCACTTGAATATGCCCCCTTCTCTCCAATTAGAATGCCACAATCCTGGTCCAAGCCCTCATCATCTCATGCCTGGACTACTGGAATAGCCTGCTGGTGGATCTGCCTGCCATAAATTTCTCTCCCCTCCAGTTCATCCTCCTTTCAGACACCCAAGAGATTTTCCTAAAATGCAAGTTGGACTAAGTCATCTGCAAACTCCATGAACTCTAATGGCTCACTATTAACCTGGAGAATCAGATACAAAATCCTCTTTTTTGGCATTCGAAGCCTTTCATAACTTAACCCTACCACCCAACACCTACCTTCCTTGTCTTCTTATATCTTACACCTCCCTCATAATCTTTTTTAATCCAGTGACACTGGCCTTCTTGTTCTTCCAACAGGATCCTCCACCTCTCTGCTCAAAGTATTTTCTCTGGCTGTCCCCATGCCTGGAATGTTCTCCCTCTCATCTCTACCTCCTAGCTTCCTTTTCTTCCTTCAAGTCCTAATTAAAATCCCGCCACCTCCAAGAAGCCTTTCCCAATCCCTCCTGATTCTAATCCCTTTCCTCTTTTAATTATTTCCTCTTAATCCTGGATATTGCTTGTTTTTTACATGTTTATTGCCTTGTTGCATTCCCCATTAGTTCCTTGAGGGCAGGGATTATATTTTTGCTTTTTTATTTTATTTTTTGGATCACCAGAGCTTAGCACAGTACCTGGCACATTGTACGCATTTGATAAAAGTTCATAGACTGACTAGTTATATTGGTCATAAAGTTTTGTACTATTCTAACATTCTCAGAATATGTACCTTGTTTGAGAAGTCTTTGAAGGTGCATTTTGTTCTACCACATCATTTTTAATGCAACAAAGTACACAATGAAATTTTGCATGCTTTATACCTCTCAGTTACTTATATGACTTTGAAGGTATAGTCTGTTATAGAAAATCATCTACCAAAGGCTGCTTATTCTTGTCTTATGTTTCCATCAAGGATGCCCTTGATGGTAGACTCGTTGAAATTTCATAGACATGAGAAAGTAGGCAAATGGGCCAATAAATGCTAATAATGTCTCAGTTAACTTTTTGGGAGGGCAAGTTAACTTAGACTTTTTTAAACTGACTTTCACATTTTTAAAACTTCTCAAAGAAATTATGCTAAAGAGTATCAAGGTCTTTTCTTTAATCTGTTTCTGATTTTTCACTCCATAGATTTTTTGAATAGTATGGATTGGAACTAATTACATGCACTGTCTTCTTATCTCCATATTGTTTTCTAATTTGGTATTGATTTTGACTTTTGTGGTAACCAGCTGATTACATGACTTCACACAAATAATTCAGAAATTACTTCTCTGTCAATAACTAGGCAATTCCTGTTTGTTAAAGATATTATCTAATAATTTTTGGTGATTGTGTTTTCTAGCTCCTTCATGTCCAATGCCATCTAACTCTCTTCCTGAAGAAAATTTTCATAATATATACATATGACATTTCTGAGTATTCTACATCTGTTGAGCCTTTTTCATTTCTTGATTCTAAGACTTCTTTTACAACACTGTTTTCAGCATTGCCCCACACACTCCTTCACATTGAAGCCACATGGTATCAAAGTGTATCACTTGGCATAGTGTAGAAGATGAAATTCTTTATATAATTACTCTACTTAGAATCATAGGCTCTTCTAAGCTAGAAGAGACCTTAGATAAGCCTGGTCTACAACTACATTCCTTCATTTTATAGATGAAGAAAAGAAGTCCCAGAAAGATTAGGTGGTGGGCCCACAGTTATGCAGAGATTAAGCAGTGAAATCATGATTTGAAGTCGGTTCCTCTGACTACAAATCCAGCAAATTTTTTTTAATCTTCTGCTACAGAAAAGCTGCAATTTTTATTACAGAGGTCTGTTTGCTTGCATTCATCATAAACTCTGTAAGGTAAGATGACCACATATCCCATAAAATGATATTTCTTGTTGCTCTTGGGAACACAAAAAGATTACTTGCTTTTCTGAGAAGAACCTATAGATCCATCCTTCTATTTAGCAATTGCTTCTTTATATGTTCTTGTTTCATTTGAAGGAATAATATTAATTTGGCTGTTTTCCAGTTTCTCTAGCAGTGTATCAGTTCATTGGTCACCAGACAAAGATGGCATTGTGACAACAGTGGGTGTGTATAGTAAGGGAGTGATGTGATTTTAGGAGGCCCTGTTTCCTTTTCTCACATGCTTTCACTGTCACTGGAGAAACTAAAGGGAAGCTACATCGGACTCAGGGATATGAGGAGTATTTGTGTTTTTATCTGGTTAATGCTATTACCGTGAGAAAAAACATTTCATGATCTGTTTACCATCCATTTGTGATATGGCTCTCTGTTGAGATAAGCAGGTCCTCTGGCAGCAGACACAAATTTTTACCAGGGTAGTACCTGAAATTTTTCTTGCTTGGTCGAAGCTGTCAGAGTTTTCCTCCATTGGCATAGTCTTCAAAGATTCATTGTCATTTCCCAGCACAATGAGCCAATAGAGTAGGGCATTTGTGAAGGATTGTATATATATATATATATATATATATATATATATATATATATATATATTTAGTTTAATTAAGGTCAGATTAACTGAGATGTATGTCACTAAACTGAATAATATTTTACAAGCTGTAGTCAAAAAAAAATGATAGTGACCGTCTTCATTCCTGCCTTCTCATACCCACTTTCATCCACATCCTGGGGCAGGAAAGGTAGGAGAAAAGGAGTGGAAAAAATTATCTAGTAAGAACCCACTCATGAAGGAACTGTATATCCTGTTAAGACAGCTAAGAACAGCTTAGGAAAAGGGGAAGTGCTTGATAATCAAGTTTTTGAGTCAATCAACATTTATTAAGTGCCTACGATGTACCAGGCACTGATGCTAAGTGCTCAAGACACAAAGAAAGACAAAGACAGCCCCTGCCATAAAGGAGCTCACAATCTAATGGGGAAAACAATATGCATGCACTTGTGTAGAAACAAGGTATATAGAAGATGAAGTACAGATAATCTCAGAGGGAAGACACTAGAATTAGAGAGGATCAGGAAAGGTTTGTTACAGAAGTTAGAATTTTAGCTAATGCTTGGTGGAAGCCAGGGAAGCCAGGAGACAGAGAGGAGAAGGAAGAGAAATCCTGCCAAGGAAAATGTACAGTCAGGAGATAAGATTGTCTTATGAAGGAACAGCAGTGTAAGAAAACTGGAAAGGTAGAAAGTGGCCAGGCTACCAAGGGCTTAAAAAGCCAATCAGAAGATTTTATAGTTTATCTTGGATGTTAAAGGGATTTTACTGAATGGACAAGGGTGGTGACAGTCAGACCTGTGCTTCAGGAAAATGACTTTGATAGATGAACGGAGGATGGACTGGAATTAGGAGAGACTTGAGAGAGGGAGTTCTTCCCAAAGGCTATTACAATAATTCAGGTCTGAAAAGAATTCGAAGAGTCGAACTCCCCTTCCCCTTAGTGTGAGAGAATTAGTAGCTTGCCACTGGATGTGAGATATTCTTCTAGTAATTATAGAAGGCCATAATAAGAGAGTCAAAAAAGAGAAAGTCAGATCTCTTCTGATTACTACCAGCTTACATGTAAAGTTTCCATTCTGATTTTCACTAATCCATTGGGTTTGTTTCAGTTATGTCACATTGCCTAATAAAAATCAATAGATATCCTGCGTGCCTAAAATAAATCCTCAAATCTTTTATACTCTATTCAAAAAGACTGTATTTAAAAGTTTTAGATTAGATCCCAATCGTTTGGGGGGGAGGTAGAAATGTGTAACCACTTGCCTTTTTTTTTTAATCTAAGGAAAAAGGTCCAGAATTCCCTTTTGTAAAATTCTACTTTGAGGAGCTTACTAAGTTATAAGGAAATGTGGAATAATTGGCTCATTACATATACTTCCAGTTAGAAAGAGATTCTCTAACAATGGACCAATGATTTGCTTAGCCTGGAATCAGGAAAAAGGGACTTCCTAGACAAAGTTCTTTCTGCATGGCTAAAACCATTGTTCTACAGCTCACTCACCCATAAATAAAAAGGATATATACATTTCTGAGCTGACTACACTTTTACATAGACTGAGACAAGTGGCTATATCAAGTTATCAGCAACAGAAACATCTCTGCTGCTGGTTCTTATAGACTAGAGTTGAAGGCCTCTGGTGGGGAAACCATTGAAAACATGTCTCAGGATGCTCTCCCGGTATTGATTTTTCTTCATCTGCATGTTTGAAACCTCATATTTCCTTGAACTCTTGCATCAACAGCTGGATCCACCAATGATGATCACATAGTATTTGGCTGTCACCAAATGAAGGGGGATCTATTTACTTCCTGTTAGTCTTCCTCGGCACAGAACTTGAGGGTATTTCCATATTGTTGGCTATGAAATATTTGCATTGCTGACAATATGATGCTGAAGTAGTAGAGGTAACTGATGAACACCTGACACAAAGTGAAACATATGACTGCAAAAATCCCAGTAAAAAAGAACTAGAAATTACAATAAATGAGAGTTTATGCTTGCAAAGGAAGATGCTACTATGGTCAAAAAGGAAAGAAAATTCCAATGGTAGCCAGTTTGCACTAAGCTAAGGAGAAAACGTATTTATCGTTGTGGGCAGAAAAGACACCTGAAATGGCAATGTTCTAAACCACAAGGTCCCATACCATGCTAATTTTTACCCCACATTCTCAAAAATCCCCCAAAACAGCTACTGAGATAGGGGAACAGTCTTGTGAATTTGAAATTGCTTGGATAAAGGTTATCTACTTCTGTTTCCTTGATTCAGACCCTGTTGAACTTACAAATTATGATAAAATGAGAGAAACTAAGTTCTAGCAATTAAGGAGCAAAGCCTTTTAAATTAATAGTATGTCCATCAAGTAAGAAGGATGAAGGAACCTACATAAAGTGGGGGGTTCAAATCATCAACAAGCATTTATTAAGTATCTGCTATGTACCAAGCCCTATTCTAAGAGTTGGGGGTACAAAGAAAGAGAAGAAAGTAAGTTTCCTGCTCTCTGGGACCTCACGATCTAATAAGGAAGATAACATGCGAACAATTAAGCATAAACAAGATACAGATGGGATAAAATGGAGATAATCTCAGAGGTAAGGCATGAAAATTAAGGAGGACCAGGAAAGGCTTCTTGCAAAAGGCGAGACCTCAGCTGACATTTGAAGGAAAGAAGGGAAGCCAAGGAAGCTATGTGACATATAAAAAGTTCAAGAGACATAGTTTCTGCGTAATTAATCATTTTATTAATCATGCTCCCAAATAATTAATAAAAAGGATCAGTGGCACTCTTGAATGTCAAAGACCCCTCATGGAACCCACTCAACACTTATATGCCCTTGAAAGAGTGCATGTTTCTGAGGGTGGCAACCAACTTTAATTGGTTAATGAGAAAAATAAATATTATAATGAGAGGTGGACCCATTCTAATGAGGAGCTGAGAGATATGACTTTGATCACTCTCACTCCCAGAGCACCCCCAGACTAGGGCAATCTAGATAAAACATCTATCCCAACCCAAGCCTAAGTACTACACAATGGGCTTCCCCACTCCATGGCCTCTGAACAGGATTGAGGAGAAAGTTAATCCAATCTCATTATCTGCAAAGTCCTTCAGATTTTGGCCTGGCCTAGTAGCACCTAATTCCACTGACAACCCCCTTTTCATGTTTCGGCAGCATTTATTGGCCTTGCATGGCTTAAGGGCATGAGCAATGCAAAGTATGTATGCTTTGTGTTCAGAACAAAGGCTGCAGTGAAGTTACAAGGTGCAACACAGGCAAGTGCTACCAGAAACACCTTGGATTCATCACATGTTTGACATTTAATTAATTTTTGATCATTGCATGTTCAGAAATCTTTTACAACTGCCAAATTGTTCAAGACACTATTTAGGGTTGAGATCCACAGTTTAATAAGTGCTGTAGTAGAGAATGAGGATCTAGGAAGGGAAAAAAAAACCTGGATCTCCTCAATAATTAGTTATTTAATAGTCATTTCTCTCAGCCAGGAGGTGAAGATGAGGAGGGAAGAGCAGTTCAGGCCTGGGAGACAGCCATCTCCCTAATTTGGGAGATGGGATGTGTTTGGTGAAGACAGACAAGAAGGAGGCTAAAGTCATTGGATGGCAGAATACATGAAAGAGGTGGAAAGCATGAGAAGACTGAAAAGGCGAGAAGGGGCCAGGATATAAAGCGCCTTAAAAGCCAAACAGAGGAGTCTCTATTTGATCATGGAGGTAATAGCGAGCCACTGATTCGATCATATTGGGGGGGAGACCCAAATGACATCCATTTCCACAATTATTGGGTCAAAGATTACAGAAAGGTGCTGATATTATAATGTCCTTGTTGTTCATCCTTCATTCTGGAAGAGGACCGATGACGTCAGGAGGGTGATGTCTTGCGTGTCTGTTTCCTTCTCCAGCTCATTTGACAGATGAAGAACTGAAGCAGAGTCAAGCAACTTGCCCAAGGTCACACAGCTATTAAGTGTCTGAGACCAGATTTTAATTCAGGTCCTCCTGACTCTGGGAGCAACACTATATCCATTGCACCACCTACCGGTCCCAAAATAGGGGTAATAACACCTAAACTTTCTACTTGCCTGGTTTATTGTAAGGATCAAATGAAATAATACATGCAAAACACCATAAACTGTAAAGTATTGCCTAATAATGCCAAGTGTTCATAGTATTAAGTTTTGAAAAGTGCTTAGCACATGGTATGTCCTCTGATCCTCATGCCCTAGGAAGTAGATGCTATCATTACCCCCTTTTACAGATGGGGAAGCTTGCTGCTTCAATGACTTCCCCAGGGTCATGCAGCCAGTGTCTGAGACAGCATTAAAACTTGGATCTTCCTCATTGCAAGATCAGCACACTCTCTACCTTGCAGCCCAGCTGCCCTCTAGTTCCCGATGGGAAATGTCATCAAGAGCATCCTGCCATCTGTAGCTGAAAGGCCAACTTAGTCATGTTGCAGATCAGGAAACTGGAGGCATTAGTAGCTGATTAGCTCACAAAAGTCTAGACCAAAGTTTATAGAATCACTTGTTTTATTGTGTGCACGTTATGGAGGAATTGACTGGATGGGAACAGAAGCGTTGGTAAAGATCTGCTGGAATAAGATGACCAGGAAGTAAAGCATTATGGTGGGGCTTTCAAAAGGGGTCAAAGGACATGAAAAAGAACTCTGCTATAACCTTTGCTCATTGGTAAAGGGAAATTCCATAGAATTGAGCTGAGAAATGTAAAATTTCTAAAAATTTGAATCCTCCCCTGAGGAGGGAGGGAGATAATTTTTCAGTTTGGGGTTTTTTGTTGTTTTTTGTTTTTTTTTTTAATCAGGAAAAATTAAAATACTAATAATACTTCTTTATTTGCCTCCTCTAGGAACATACAAATCCATTACATATTCCTTGGCTTGCTCATAAAATGACTATTTTGAGTCTCTGAAATTTAAATGCACAGTTTATTCTTATAATTTAAAATGTGTTAATTTTACTTAAGTTTCAAATGTTTTTATTTTTCTTACCAACAGAGCTACAGGCTGCTGAACTTTAAGAAAACTAGCATTTCTTTTTTTGCTTTTGTCACTATAAAAAACCAGGCAAAAGTTTAAGAACAAAAGAACTACCAGTGTTTGCAACAGTATCATACCATTATAACCCTGCTCTCTTCAGACATCGCCATCATCCTGGTCCAGGATCTCATCTTCACACACCTGGACATCAATCTGGCAATAGCCTCCTGGCTGATCTCCTGGTCACAAGTCCATTCTCTACTGAGCTGTTTAACTGATCTTTCTAAAGCACAGGCTGAAAATCCCTTCTCCCAGCCTATCAACTCCAGTGGCTCCCTATTACCTGGCCTCTTTGCTCTTTATACCACTAGCTCTTCCATCTTTGAACTCTGCAAATTTTCGGTTGCTGCTCCCACCACCACCACGATACCACCACCATCTCTGCCCAAATCTGGAACTCTCTCCCTCCTCATCTCTTCCTTAAGGCTTCCAAGGTTTCCTTTAAGTCTGAGCTAAAACTCCACCTTTCTTAAGAAGACTTTTCTGATACCCCTTAATTCTAATGCCTTTCCTCTCTCGATTATCTCCAATTTATTTTGTACATGTCTTGTTTGTACATAATTGTTTATATGTTGTCTCCCTGGTTCTAGACTCTGAGCTCCTTGAGACCATGGACCATTTTGGCTTTCTTTGAGTCCCCAGAGTTTGGCAAAATACCTGGTATATAGTAGGTGTTTAATAAATGCTTATTGATTGACTATTACCTAACTGAGTTACCATGACAGTTGTCTCCATAGTGTCACATAGACACAATAAAACCACTAATTTGGGGGATAAGATCTTAAAAACAGAGGAAAAATACCCAAACTCACTGAATACAACTGTGGCAACATTGCACTTTGACTCATTCTTATTTTCTGAGCTGTCACAACAATTTCGTCTTCTTCAATTCTATCTTCACAGATTAGTGAAAGATGAAAATTTATCCAGATGGATATGTCATAGGCTTCTCTTCCCTTGTTAAGTTAGTATTTCTTGACTTGAGACATTTTCAATCATAGAATAATTCCTTCACCTCGTATAGAGGTGTGCGCATTAAAAGCCTTATCAAGGTTAACTTCTTATTAACCAGATGGATGAGATTAAAGGATAAGAACTTTGTTCCAGCATCAAAAATCTTTCCTTGATGGGACATATACTCATCCTGACTTAGAGTGGGTTAACTTTCTAGGACCACCTTGTTCTATCCCTTTAAGGGATTCTAAATCATAGGGAGGTATTATAAGTCTAAAGGACTATATAAGTCCTTTGGTGATATGAGCTCACAAAGGGCTCGATTACTAAATTCAAATCCTTTCCCTTTTTTAAGGGGCTTCAGACTTATGTAGTTCCCTAAGGGAAGTGGAGGCCCACTGGAGAGAAAAGAATTGTTGTCTAAATTATTGATGGGCTCAGGCGTGAATTCTTTATGTTTTTATTTTTATATCATATGAATAAAGCCTTTGTTGTGTTCAGTCTTTTCTCAGCCTGGGTACTTGCCTGGGAACTAAGGAACTAGACATGGGCTACATTCTGCTGTTCCCAAGGTGAAAACCTTGAACATGAGGCAAAGAGTGATTTGTAAGACATGTCCAAAGTTTGAATGTAGATCGTGCATAGAGCTTCAGCTCTGGGCCATGGATTACATCTGTGTGGGGCATTGATTTCATAATCACTAGAGAGCTCATAAGCAGCTTACGATCATATTTTTATTCTTTTTATAAGAAAACATTAATGTCAGAACAAAGACCCATTCTTTAACATTATGTAATAAGAAGTTGGCCTAGAGGGCAGCTAGGTGGCATAGTGGAGAGAGCACTGGCCTTAGAGTCAGGAAGACCTAAGTTCAAATCCTGCCTCATACACTTACTAGCTGTGTGACCCTGAACAAGTCATTTAACCCCAATAGCCTCCAAAAAATTTAAAAAATCAAAACAAGAAGAAGTCAGCCTAGACAAGCCTTCTCTAGAACATAAAACCAAATATCTTTCAGAAGACATAGGAAACTAGAATGATAGGGATTTTGAAGCTGGAAGAGACTTGGAATGTCATCTAATCTAACACCCTCATTTCCAAGTATGAGGAAAAGGAGTTGAAATTCTGCCTTGGTTACTAACTGTGTGACCCTAGCTCCATCTGCTTCAGTGTCTTCAACTATAAAATGGAAAAAATAACTGTACTTACCCCACAGGTAAGTTGTGAGGATTTAATGAGATAACATGTAAAGCAACACATAAGGCTCCCTGCTGGCTGTGTGCTGATTTACTATTTTTATTTATGCTGCCTATTTAGTTGTTTATTGATATATTTATTTTAGTTGTATTGCTGGTATTGTTCTCTTTGTATTGTTCTATTATATTGTTAAATATTTGCCAATTACACTTTAATTGGATTTTGGCCATACTTGGACTTCCCATTGATCATACCTTTGACACTTCCAATATAAAGTGATTTGCAAACTTTAGCTATATAAATGCTAGCTCGAGGATGTCAATGACTTAACCCATGTTAGTGAAACAATCAGGACTACAACATGGGTCTCTTGACTTCCAGACCTAAACCAAGAGTCTGAAAGAAGACTCAAGAAGAGTCTATATGGGTAACTATTGAACAAAGGATTTGCTCAAATCATGCAGAAGTAGTGGTAATGGACCTGACTAATCCCTGATTGCATTATTAGGCCTAGACAGCTAAAAGTATTCAGTATTCAAATATTTTGTAAGATTTGAAAGTACTTTTCCAACATTCAGCCCTAAGTGTGCTGCTTCATATCCAATTGAATTCTGTAGTAGTGCTAGTATCCCTAATAGTTCCACTTTTGAAGCCTGAATCCAAGAGATACAGAGCAGCATACACTGGTTGACAACAAAGTTCTTCCCCTTTATCAATAAAGCCCTTCTCTTTACTTTCTTTTGTACTTTGAAGTAGACATCCACTTAGAATCTCAAAAGCTATTGATTTTATGTGGTCTATGGATAAGGAATGTCTGGTGAAAGTGTACAATGTGATTCGTATGACATAATGTATGTAAAGTGCTTTGCAAAATACTATAAAATCGTACCACTGCATTCAGATTCAGTGGTTGTTGCACATATTTTACATTTAAAAAAAGCCAGTATCCAAAGATAGCAAGTAAGCCCTGGCTCCCTCTCCCAGAGTCAAGCTGTTCCTTCTGCTCCTCAGGGTTCCAGAGGATAACCCTGAAGAGTTAGGATATCTTTCCCTCTTTATCACCATCAACTTGAACCCCCAATAGCTGTGTTCTCCCTTTTGTTAAAGGCCTAGCATCTCAGTTTCATTTAACTACTTAAGGTTAATTAACTTTTACAAAGGGATGCTTACTTGAAAGATATAGTAAAAAGAAATATATATAAATAACACTCCTCAAAATCTTGGCATAGTATACTCTCCCCAATATTACCTTTGGTCTATGGGGGAATAGGTTCAAAACCTAGCTCAATTTCTTTGTAAGATTGGTTCCACTGTTCATCTTTGGATGAGTCTTCATCTCAGCCACTGCTGACCTGAGGTCCCAGAGGTCACTCTTTGTCCTTGGAGCATCAGTGATAGAATGGCTCTAGAATTCTGACTCTGGAATGCTAGAACACTGGAGCACCCTCCTGATGACTTTTTAACCTCAATTCATTGTGAAACTCCATTTCCTTCACCTAGAATGGAAAAAATCAAACAAAAGCCTGACCCTCAGAGCATAGGAGGACCTCAGGCCTTTCACCATAGAACATGGTCTCTTACTAGATGCCCTGAGTGAATCACTTTAAGATATCCCTCAAGAATAAGTGAGGACAAAGAAGTGGCTGATGTGGGTGGGATCAAATGAAATAGAAAAGGTACAGCACAGGTTAATTGACTTACAAACCTTAAAATGTTATATAAATGTTTATTATTATTAATAGTGACTAAATCCAATGAAAAAGCCTCCCCTTCACTACCTGGATATTCAACTGGAACCAGTTATGCAATGTCTACACATCTCTCCAAGGCACTTCCATTACAGATTATCACAGTTCCCCCAGAAGTAAGCTCCTTAGTATCCTCTACACAGAGAGGTTGTCTTAACCTGAGCAAGTTAATGGGTTCTGTGAATGACCCAGACTGCCATTACTCTAATGTATATGTTAGTCCTTGGCTAATTCAAGAATGAGTTCTGAGGTTCACTTGGAACATCACAAAAGGATCATTTTGTTGGGTAAAACCATATTCTAAGGAGGAAGAAGTAATTGCCATGCTTGCTCATTGCTTAAAGGAATGTAGCACGCAACAATTAAGGCAGACTGAGAACATTTCTTAGTGAAAAAGAAAAAGAATTATTTCTGTACTGAGTGAGCTCACAGATAGATATACTTCAATGAAAACCAGGCAGAACTGATTTGACTGTACACACTTTAGATGGAGAGGATAATAATTCAATTAAATTACCATCTTTCTGAGTTAATGAAAACGTATTAGATGGCATCAGAAATGCGATGGAGAAGATGTTAAAGCCTGGTATCAGCAGACCTTTCCAAAGTCCCTGTGTTTCTCCCATAGTTCTTGTTCCTATACCATATGGCATATAGAAAATTAAGTTCTCTACCCCAAACTGATGAGAACTGATAAGACTATCTCAACAAATATGTTATGTAAAGGTTTTTGGCAAAAGGCCTTACATGAAGAATCTAAAGGAAAAACAACATTTGTAACACTATATAGGATGCATAAATTTAATGTCTTTTCACCATTTGGATTGAAGAATTCACTTATCTCTTTCCAGAGTTTGGCTATTGTCCTATTAAATAGGAGAGAAGTGTTTGCCATTGCCTGTACTGATCTATTCAACCACAGTGAAGCAACATGTCAGGTGAGTATTCAGTGCAATCTGTAAAATGACTCTTACTGTGAAGCCTGGTAAATGCCCATTTGGACATAAAATATTGAGGAAATAAGGCAGAAAATGGTCATGTAATACCTTCCCTCCTCCCATCTCTCTGTGCTGCAAAATAAAAGAAAAGTTATCAAAGATTAACAAATTCCTGCAGGGAAGAAAGGCTAGGTAATTTGGGAGACTAGCAGAACTATATTTGCTAGAACTGTTGTAGCTAGACCTTTGACTGACGGTATCTATTTATTTTTATCTGGTTCTATGATTTCATTTGTGATGAAACTCTATACACCAATGCAGTCCCAAGTTAGAATTTTAGAGAAGTCTCTGCGGCTCTGAGTGATTAAATGATTTGCCAATGGTCACACAACTATTATATTTCAGAGTCAGGAATTGAACCCGGTTCTTATTTACTCCCAGATTGGTTTGCTATCCATTTCACTACACTAACTTAACACAGAGGCAATTAATTTATATGGATCTAGGAGTGTCAAAAGGCTTCTGAAAAGCTTAAGCAGCCTCTGAATCCTTGGCAGTTTTGAGAACCTGGGATTTTTCCAAATCTTTCATTATGGGAAATGATGTATCTGATACCGGTTTAGATATGATTTTATTGCAAAAACATGGGAATGTAAAACAGCCTATAACATATCTTAGTAGAAAATAATTGCTTTCCAGCAAGGTGGCTGAATGAAGGGTTGTGTCTAAGCCTAGCTTCCCCTTTATCATCTTAAAACAACAAGAAATATGACAAGTAAAGGAAATGAGCAAAAACAGCAACAAAGTAGGAAAAGGAAAGAATTCATCATCAGGAATACCTTGCAGAAAATACAACGGCAAGCCTGAAGAATGAGCAAACTACTGAAAATTGGACCCAAAACAGTGAATAAATATTCTGGGATAAATGAAAGTAAGGTGAGAGTCCCAGAAGAGAGGGAAAATATTCCCACAACAAAAACTAGACCCCAGAACTGATAATGGAACAGCTGTAAAAAGCTCCAGGATGATTAAAAATCTGACTAAAAGTAATAAAGATATAAATTAGGAAGTAAATTTTAACTCTAAGATTTTTTTAACTAAGCAGTAGAATTGTGGAAGACAAACAATAGAGAACCTCTTTCAAGCAGCAGATCCTGAAAAAGAAATTGACAGATTTAGAACTCAAAAATGCAGATATATAAGAAAAAAATATCAAAATGTCATCTAAAGAGAGCAAAACTGTGAGAACTGTTGAGTTTTCTACAAACCAAAGCAATTAACCTCAAAGGTAGTGAGTCAATCCAGGAATTATGTCTCACAGAAAATTAAAAAAAAAACCTACTGAAACAAAAAGGCAAGAAAATTGCCAGTAAACACTGGAAAGAAAAGATAAAGATCAATAGCATCCCTGAGATATTAGTTAGCTGAGAGAAAACTGAAGTTTAACTCATCTTGAAATGTAGTAACCAAGACCTAGAAATTCAAAATTAAACAAAAAGTCTTGCAAGCAGCAAGAAAAGGATTCTCCACATACTGAGGAAAAATAATCTGAACTGTATAAAACTATTCCTCAACCAGGAGGAATGAAAAAAAAAGCCTGAAAAAATATTCTGAAAAGGGAAAGAATATCAGTTTTTATACCGAAATAACATCTTACAAAATTAAGCTTAATGACCAAAAATATATCTATATCTATATCTATCAATGAATAGGTAGATATAGATATATTTTTAACAGATAGAAAGGAATTTAAATCAGTAATACTGAAGAAATCAGCAGCAAGCATGGCATTTAACATGCATATTCATCAAAGAAAACATTTATGAAAGGTAAACCAATGCATAAAATATAAAAATACCAAGCATGTAAATCAATATTTGCATTCTGTAAGGAAGAGACAAGGCTAGTGTGTTTTAGAATTTTCATTTTTTTCTGAAGTTCATTGAAAAAATAGAGACCATTTAGGGGAAAATCCATAAAAAGAGGTTTTAAAAAGTACCCTATAAAAGGGTTGATCAAGAAGGTGAAAGATTTGAAGAAGGATTTTGGAAATTATCTCCTACGATTCCCTTAGTTTCTGGCTGGGGTCATTGGATTCCTGAAGAGTACAGCTAGGATGGCTTGCTCCAGGGTATGCTGGTGGTGAGAGGCAAAATCTGGATCTAATCTGAGTCCTCTGAATCTGCGTCCAAAGCTCCATCTGCCACCACTCTACCTTTTTTATGAATTAGTATTTCCAGCAATGGGGCTCCATAAAATTTCCTTTCAGTAAAAGAAAAAGTAATTGTGTAGAGCAATCTGGAGCCACATTCTTGCCTAGGTTGGGCAAACAAGGATTCTCTTTTAAAGTTTCACTTTATACTGTTACAAAGGTCATTGAGAGAGCGAAGAGATAACACTTGTGGGCATCACCCTTGAAGGAGGATTTCATCCTTGACTATCACAGAAGAAGAATACAATAGAGGAAAGCGGAATTGATATTTCTTGGAATGATGAAGGAAATTTTTAAAAGTTAGGATGATTTGGGGTGGGTGTGGGTCAGGAAAAAAAACTGGAAAAATATTTTTATCTGACCTGGGCAAAGGGAAATGTAAAAATAAAAGAGAACAAGATTGAAAAACGGGGGTAAAGAATATGGAGTTGGTCTAGGCTGAAGACAATATAGGAAGTTGTCTGTAGAAGGTGACCGAGGTCAAATTGTTGCAAGCAAGAAAAAAAGGTGCAAATGTAGAGAGATGATCATTTTTAGTGTCTATACCCCTTCCTCTCAATTCTATCTCCTTTGTGTGGTTGGTCCTTCTCTCTCAAAGAGGAGCATGACCTCAGGAAGATGATGCCATGACTTGCAAGTGAATTGGATTTAAGTGAGGGAGGGCTGTGCAAAGTAACCAGCTTTACTCTCTCCTCCAGAGGCATCTAGGTCCAGTGGCAAGATACAGATCAGGACGACTGGAGATGGCCCCAGCTCTATCTCCTTTATGCATTTATTGTCTTCCCTTCTTATAATGTAAGCTCTTTAAGAGAAGTAGCTGTCTTGCTTGTTCATTTTTATATGCCCAACACAGTACAGTGCCCAGCACAGAGGAAGCACCAAATACATGATATTTTTCACCAGATGTGATGGCACACACCTGGGGAAACTGAGGCTGGTAGATCACTTAAGTTTAAGAGTTCTGGCGCGCAGTAGGATGAAAGCCAATCAAATGTCTGCACTTAAGTTCAGCACCAGGATGGTGAAATTCTGGAAGGAGGGGGCTATCAGCTGCCTATAGAAGGGCAAACTGGCTCATGTCACAAACAGATCAAGTCAAACCTTCTATGCCTGTCAGCAGTGGGATCAGCCACAAGAGTGGCTCCCTCACTTCCATATTTTTCCCCTTTATTCATTCAAGGACAGTAAGGTGGCAGAGTGGATAGAGTGCCAGGCCTGGAGTTGGGAAGACTCATCTTTCTTATTTCAAGTCTTGTCTGAGACACTTACTAGCTATGTGATCCTGAGCAAATCACTTAACTCTATTTTGTCTCAGTTTCTTCATCTGTAAAGCTGGAGAAGTAGACAAGAAAGCACTCCACTATCTCTGCCAAGAAAACCCCAACTGAGGTCACAAAGAGTCACACACAAGTGAAAATATGACTGAATGACAACATCCATTCAAGTAAAAAACACAAAATTTGATAGAAGGAAATGTAAATTCTACAATTACAAGCATGAATGTGAGTGGATTAAACTTGCCCCCAAGATGGAAGGGAAGAGCAGAATGAACTAGTAAACAGAATACAAGTTTCTGTAGAGAAGAGATACCATTAAAATATAAAGACTCATGTGGAGTTAAAAAGGAAGGCTGGAATAAAGTCTACTATGTTTCAGGCAAGTCCTCAAAAACTAAGTGTAATTATGATGTCAGTTAAAGCAACTAGAAAATTAGCTAGCGGTCAAGATAAACATTATACTTAAAAGCGCCATAGATAATAAAACACAACCACAATCAACAAAA
Organism: Phalanger gymnotis; assembly: GCA_028646595.1. NCBI lineage: Eukaryota > Metazoa > Chordata > Mammalia > Diprotodontia > Phalangeridae > Phalanger > Phalanger gymnotis. The sequence goes on from CM053622.1 coordinate 547,885,339, forward strand.
ATTCATCAGCATTTCTCTATATTATTAACAAAAGCCAGCAGGAAAAGACAGAGAAAGTCTATTGAAAAACTATAAAATCCATAAAATATCTGGGCGTTAAACTACCAAGACACGCAGGTCTTTTGTATGTGACATGAGGTTTAGGGGTTATCCTCCCACAAAAGATGTTAGCTCTCTTTCTCTCTGTCTCTATCTCTCTTTCTCTCTCTCTCCCTCTGTCACTGTCCATCTCTTTCTCGGTCTCTCTGTGTGTCTGTCTGTCTGTCTTTCTGTGTGTCTGTCTCTCCCCATCTCTCCATCTCTCTGTCTCTCTCTGTGTCTGTCTCTCTCTTCCCCTCCCCCTCTCCCTCCCTCCATCTCTCTTTCTGTCCCCCACTCTCTTCCTCCCTGCCTTTCTCTTTGAACACTTTAAAGTGCTCTATAAATGCTAGCTATCGTTATGGTTATCATTATCATTATCACCTCAGATCTGCATTGCCTAAGCAGCTTATAAGGTCCGGATCTCCTGCCATCCAGAAGCAATTTATTAGTGCTTCATATTTCAGAATGGCCCTCTAATTATTTTCTCTAGATGAGAAGCATATTGTGGAAATCACCCCCCACTGAGTACCTGGCCCCTACTCAGAAACTCTGCACCTCTTGAAATCATGAGTTTATGGTCAGGACTGGAAGAATCTGTTTCTCAGGATCACTGGTCACTAATTTGTGCCCAGAGAAAAAAATAGAAAGTAGAAAGTGGCCAGGAATTCAGGTTCATGTGGACAAGCACATGTTCCTGCTGCCATGTGCATATTATGACTATGCTGCTGGTGGGGAGGGGAGAGAAACACACCTCTACATATGCTTGCTTGAAGTCCAAGGAAGTGATGGGCGCATCCCGAATAGAGAGACAGAGAGCTCTTTCCCCCAGACATTCTTATAGCCAGCCCATTGAGAGGACATCTATTCTTGATTTAGTTGCCAATCATCTTTGACACAACCCACCAGTTGTGGGTTCCAAAGGAACAACCAGTTAGAGATTGCTTTGTCATCTCTCAGCAAGGGACAAGTCCTTCAGCAAGGGGTTAGAATACATGTCCAGCTCTAAAAAGAAGTGCATTAGGGAATTCTCCTGATAACCTCCACTCTACAATACAAAAGTACAAAACATGAATAACAAATATAAAGGAAGTCCTAAATAATCAGGGAGATAGTCAATATTTATGCTGCAGCAAACCAAGATAACAAAAAGAATGATACTGTCCAAATTAATATACAAATTTAGGACCATTCCAATTAAATTACCAAGAGAACATTTGATAGATTTGATAAAAGTAATAACAAAAGAAACAAAAGGTTACAAAAAATTAAGGAAATAATGAAAAAAGTAAGTTGAAATGAAGATTATCAGATTTCAAATTCTATTATAAAGCCACAATTATTTAAACTATCTGGGGCTCATTAAAAGTAGAACAATAGAATAGATCAGAAGATTAAAACTTAGAAACAAATATATACTAAGTAGCCCAGCTTTTGTTAAATAAAATAACATAGAATCCTGGAAGAAGGACTCCTTAAACAAGAACTACTAGGAAAGTTGGAGAAGAGCTTCACAGAAAATAGATTTAAAACAGTGTTTGATACCATCTGCCGTAGCAAATTCCAAATACACAATATATATTAATAAGCCCCACCATTAAAAAATTAAAGAATGAATATGTGTTACAACTGGATACTTAAGGAATATAGAATGAGACAAAGAATAGAGGAATATGTAGAAGACAAAATGAACAATTTTAATCATCCATAGAAAGACATGGTGCGCTGCCTGGCACCAACCCGTATGGATGCCCAGCGAAATTCTGTTTCAGGGCATTGATGATTGAGGGCCTTACCCTTCACTTCAAAGCATGTGCAGGTATTCTGTGACTATTTCCTGTCTGCTTTCTGTGATGATGAAAAACCTTTTAATTTACTGCAGAGTTAGACTCCAAGGGAAAAACTCCAAGTTAGGCTCTAAGGGAAAAACTCAGGATTCTTTCCTTCCTTCTGGCCAGGAATTGTAAGGATGAATGTCTGAGTCCAAGAGGGCTAGTGGGGGAAGATTGCCCTTCTCATTGGCCCAGTGAGTGAGTGCATGGCTTCATGGCGCAAGGCTGTGTCTGAGATATATATGCCTACTCTTTGTGCCTTCTTTCCTTTGGCATAAGGCTTGTGAAATTGTGAAAGATAAGACAAGACACAAGAGGTCTAGCTGCTGAGCTCAACAAGGAGCAAGCTCTGAGGAATGACCTACTTGAACAAGCCCAGCAGTAAGTATACCTGGCAGCAGAGATACTGTGCCCTGAAAAAAAGAGAGCAGCACACCCAGAAGTGAATTTGTAGTAGAAGTGATGGAAATATTGGCAGTAACCACTTAAATATGAATTCACTTTCCTGTGGACAGGGTAGAGAAGGAGGAGAGTGAGCTCTGATTTATGGGAGATGTTTGTCCCTCTCTTCATGCTCTATCTCCTTAATAAATAGGCCTTTGTAAAGTTAGTCAATATTAATTGATTTTCAATGATATGGAGATAGCTGTTTTCATCCTAATCAATGGTATTGATAATATTAAGGAGACAGTATCTGGCACTATCAAATTATATTGGGGCAATGGTAATTAGTCACTGATATTAGAAAGAACATCTCTGAACGAGAGTGCTCAAGCTGACAGTATTTGAAAGACACTCCCAACTCCTGAAATGGAGAAGTGGCCACCTGGGTCTCTAGAAATATAGCCAGACGTGCTCTGGGGGTCCAGCTTGCTATTGTACATGTGGTTGAGAGAGTAAGTCCAGAGTCTAATGATACAAGATGTTTGGAGGAGAGACAGTGAGTACTAAAACCTGAGTATCAGGAAAGGCTTCCCAAGGGAATTGGCACCTGCCTCATACCTTGAAGGAAGGCAAGGATTCATAGTGAAGAGACAAGGAGGGGGTGCGTTGCCCTGGCATATCCTATGGAAAAGCACAAAGGCAAGGGACAGAATGTAAAGTACAGGAAACAATAAACAGGCCAATTAGGCTTGAATGTAAAATTAATGAAAGGGAAGAATGTGAAATCTATCTGATAAGGTAGACTGGAACCAGGCTGTGAAGGGCTCTAAATGCTAGACTGAGGAGTTTGATTTTATCCCAGAGAAAATAGAAAATTGTTGAAGATTCTTCAGCAGGGGTTTGTCATGGTTAGATCTCTGTGTTAGGAAGACTGCCTTTGCATTTTTCAGAAGGCTGAGGATAAAAGCAGTTATAGATTGGAGGGGAGCAAATCTTTGTATTAAATAGTAAATAAATCTCTGATAAAGTTCTGAAATTCAAAATCTATAGGAAAATTTCATAAGACCAGGATCTGCTATTCCCAAATAGATAAGCGGTCGGAGGATATGAAGAGTTGTCAAAAAGAAGTGTAAACCACCCACAACAATATAAAACTATGTGTGAATAATAATACCAACACAAATGCAGGTGAAAATAGTTCTGAGATATCACCCTATACCAGATTTGCAAAGGCGGTGAAAGATTATTTTTAAAATCAATGTTAGAGGACTGTGGAAAGATAAGAACACTAATTGATTGCTGATAGAGCTGAAAGTTGGTCCAAATGCTCCCCCAAAAAAGTCAATTTAGAATTATAAGATCAAAGTTACTAGACTATAACCCTTCAGCCCCAGAATGCCACTTATATACCTATACACCTAAGGAGAATAACAGTAAGACAGGTCTAATATATATCAAAATATTCATAATAACTCTGCTTATACTAGCAAATGTGCCCCCAATAATTGGGTAATACCTGAACAACTTATGGTACATAGATGCAACAAAAATTTATTATGCCGCAAGGAATGATGATTATGAAGAATTCAGATAAACTTGGCAAGATTTGTAGAGGCAGTGTTGCCCAGGGAAAAGAGTACTGGATTTGGAGCCAGATGTAGGTTTGAATCTCAGCTCTGCCAGTTACTACCCATGTGATCGTGAGCAAGTCACTTCCCCTCAGCCTCAGTTTCCTCATCTATGAAACGAGGGCATTGAACTAGATCACCTCTATATTCCCTTCCAGCTCTAAATCTTTGCTCTTATAATTCTTTGAACAAATGCAAAGCAAAGAAATAAGGATCAAACAAACAAAAAAGTGGACACAACAGGTATAATGAGGTAAATAGAAACAACTCTAAAAGGCACCAGAATCCAGGTCAAGTACAAAGGACAATGTCAATTACATATTCGGAAGGTTAAAATGCACACATATTCTTCCTTTGAATAAAGGACAAATGGAAATTTACATGCACTGTCAATCTGAAATGCTCTATTAGATGGTTTTTGTTTAGACAACAAAGTATCAAAATAAAATGCATAGGTCAAAGAATTGCCATCTTTGTGGATTTCATGAATGTGAAGTGTTATCTCATAGTTGTTTTAACTGTCACATGTCTAATTATTAATGATTTGGTATTATGCATGTTGAACATCTGTTAAGAGAGAGTTCTGTTGTAGAAGAAGAGGAAAGTGTCTAATTCCTTCAATCAAGGGATTTGAGGGCTTTTGCTTCCCCCAGATTCAAAATTTTAAAAGGAGAGATTTCTCCCTTAAAACAGTAAAGGTTTCTTCTAAAGGAGATCTGAATTGTGCCTGTTGAGGACAGATCTTCCTCAGCTGCCTTAGCTGGAGTTGGAGGATGTCCTAATTAAGAAAAGATAATGGGGTTCTTCCTGAAACTCTCATTGAGGTTAGAGAGGGGGACACACTTTCTAGCTTTAACCTCCTATAGATCTTTGTTCAGAACCAGCTTCTGTCCTTTTCTTCCTTGATCCTTCTAGGGGGATGAAAGATTCAGGGCTCTTCCTCCCTATAAATGTCTCACTATTGGACAAAGCCTATGGTTCTGAGTAAGGTTAAACAGCTCCTAGCTGGCTTATGAAAAACCTGCACTAGGAATACGCTTCTAGATTTTTATTCCTATTCATTATGGACCAAATTTCATTATAGTCAAACACTCTATAAGTAAATCCTATTCTCTTCAACAGGGAAAAAATATTGAAATTATACCCTTTTGTTTGGAGTTTGATGGCATCTCAAGCCACTGAAACTTTCCATGAGATCATCAGATTCCCTTAATGTGTATATTTACTGCCTAAGTCCCTTGAGTAATATCATCTTTCTTTCACACGCTGTTCAATTTCAAGTTTCAATTTCAGTAATTTTATTGACATGACAACGTATACAAGTGTTGCCAGACTTAATCCAGCAAGCCTCTGCATCTGGGAGCCCGTTTTATATCATCTATCTACATTTCCTATTCTTGTCCATTTCTCATTTGGTGATATGCTGTCATGGACTGGAAAGGTTTTTGGACTGTCTTTATTTTCATTGAAAGTTATGCAGAATTTTTCCTCACATTTTAGGAGAAAGTCTATTGCAGTTTCAGATAGTTTGATAAAAAGAACTTTCTCTATTTTCTTTATGTCCTATACACAAGAGGCTCCATTTCCATTTCTCTATTGCTATGATTACAAAGTCTGTTTTATGCAAGTTTCAAATCTCCTGCCTTCCATTTGCCATTGCCAGCTTGGCATTGTGGGGGTAAATTTGCTAAGAGTTTTGTGCACTTGGTAGTAATAAAACAATCTGCTAATATGACACTCATGTGCCTGGCTTGATGACAATATAGCATCTTGTCATCTTTTGATTTATATCCTTGATTTCAGAATTTTCCTACATTGGATGTTTAAATGTGAGACTAGCCCCCAAAGTTCCCAGAGGCACAATATTCCCCCACTTAATGCCTTCTCAGACCATTTTCTTTACTCAATTCCCAGAAACACACAGGCTTCACTGTGTGCATAATTATTAAAATATACTAAAGAGTCTCAGATGCTTTCTCAGTCATTTTTCACCCGGTAACACTGTTCTATTGAGGAAGTCTGATGTGAGGGCGTTGAACTAGATCTAGGAGTCAGGTCTGGCTTGTAGGCCCACCTCTGCCAGTAACCATGTAGCCTGGGGAAGCCCCTCTAGCCTCTCTGAACCTCAGTTTCGATAGATAGATAGATAGATAGATAGATAGATAGATAGATAGATAGATAGATAGATAGATAGATAGACAGATAGATAGATAGACAGACGGATAGATGGATGGATGGATGGATGGATGGATGGATGGATGGATGGATGGATGGATGGATGGATGATGGATGGATAGATGGATAGATAGATAGATAGATGATCAGTCAGATAAATAGATAGATAGACTGAGATATATAGACATACATAAAGATAGATAAATAGGTGACAGGCTGATAATAGACAGATAGATGAGAGATAGAAATAGGAGAGATGTAGAAATAATATATAAATGATAGATAGATAGATAGATAGATAGATAGATAGATAGATAGATAGATAGATAAATAGATAGATAGATAGATTTTACAGATTCTATAAAATTGGGACAATAATTATGCACCCTGTCCACCTCGTAGGATCATTTTGAGGGTCAAGTAGACAATGTATGAGAAAGGACATTTTCCCTTGTGGAAACAGCCCAGGATGCAGAGTGCAAGATGTGTAAAAGTTGAAGTGCCCCCCATATCATCAGTCCTATTTCTGACCCAGCCCTCACAGCCACTGTTGAGGCAAGAAAGGACCCATCCATCACTAGCACCATCTACTGTCACTACCAAGCAAGTAAGCCCAAGAACCCCAGGAAGAGCTTTGTTTTCTAAACAAAGGTTTCTTGAACTTTTTCCACTCAGGACCCTTTTGACATTTTGGCATCCTTGGTGTTGTATGGCCTGAGGGTATGTACAGTGCAAAGTGCTCACACTTTGTGTTCAGAAACACAGCTGCAGTGAAGTTGCCCTATTGCAACATGGGCAACCCTGCCAGAAGCACCTCAGATTCATTACGCATTTGATTTTGGATTAATTTTTGATCATTGCACATTTGAAAACCTTTTACTTTTGCCAAATTTTTCACAACCCCACATGGAACCACAACCCACAGTTTAAGAAATGATGCTCTAGACCACCAGTCTTGATAGCAGTCTGACCTCTAAAGGTATCATTCAGAGTAACAACTCTTGTTAAGGTAGGACCTGTTGACTGTCTCTGTAGCCCCCACCTCCTCAGTAACTTCAGTGACTGAAGACCTAAGAAAAGAATTTTTTCATCTCCAAAGTCCTTGCCTTTGTCAAACAAGTATGGTTTTATCCATAGAAATGACATAAACAAAGATGAATTACCATCTGTTTTGCCTCTGGACTCTAAGGTCTATTGGGTTTTCCAATTCACTTAAAACAGCTGAAACCCATTATGTGTGTTGTCCTTTTCTATATAGGTAAGCTCCTTGAGAGCAAGACTCTGCTTTTCTCTTTGAATCCCCAGAGCTTAACACGGTGCCATGCACACAGTAAGCACTTAATAAGGTTTTTCGTTCATTCATTTAGAAACTTAAGAGATTACTGTTCTATAAAGCAGTTAAGCTAAACCTAATCTCTTCAATCAAGGAGTTTGGGTTTGTAAACATCCTTTTGTGAATGCATCAATAGCAAAAACAAAACAAGCCTTTACTTCAGAATTGGGCCCCATTTTATTGGGCAAAGCCTTTTATATCTTTTCCTTCAAATTTGGAAGCACTTTTTTTGGCTTATGTTGATAAAAATCTAATCTCTATTCCCAAATTCCTTCTCCCTTCTACTACTATGTCCTGTCCCAAACTTCTTGGGTTTACTTTTATTCTTTGTCTGTCTCTCCCTGTCTCTGTCTGACTATCTGTCTGTCTCTCAACAAAAGTGTTGCAGAAACCCAGTGATCATCTTAGAGAGTCCATTCAAAGTATTAATCAGAAGAACAAAGATGTTGGGGGAAAATAACATCAGGTGGTCTGAGAACAGAGAGAGAAAATGGAAACCAAGCTAAGAGATATCTACAATGGCATAATGTTGCTGCTGGAAAAATTGTTGATAACTAACACTTCACAAGCAGAAAGCAAAGTTTTCTATTTGCTTTCATTGAGGGGTGGGGAGTTGAAGGAGGTAAGGCAGGGCAATTGGGGTTAAGTGACTTGCCCAAGGTCACACAGCTAGTGTGTCAAGTGTCTGAGGCCAGATTTGAACTCAGGCATAAGTTTTCTACTTGAAAATGAAAGGAGAATACTCCCTCTATTCGTCCGAGGTCACCACTGGTAATGACAAGAAATGAGTCACAGCAAGCATATCAAGAAGCATATGAAATCAACAAAAAAGAGAAGCAACTGAATCATCGTCTAAAATTGGATCTGGCCCTAAACTTCTCTATGTTCTATTATGAACAAGCTAGGAGTTGTAGTGGATAGAGCACTGGGCCTAGAGTCAGGAAGATCTGAGCTCAAATCCAGCCTCGGATACTTACTAGCTATGTAATCTTGGACAAGACACTTAACCTCTGTTTGCCTCAATTTCCCTAACTGTAAAATGGGGATAATAATAACTCGAAGAGTCATTGGGAGGATCAAATAAGATGTTTGTAAAACACAATGCCTAGCACATAGTAGGTGCTTAATAAATGCTTATTCTCTGCTCCCCCCATCCTCCCTTATGGGATCCTGAACTCTCCAGAGAAGGTTTTTTTTTTCCCTTGACAAGATGAATTTTGATGAATCCCTTACAGAACTTGGAACATTAAATGAAGAATCATACAAATGCAGTATACTGATATTACAATTACTAAAAGACAACTTAACATTATGGACAACAGACACCCAAGAAGATGAAGCTAAAGCAAGAGGAGGGTACAATGAACCAGCTTTCTAATTTTTGTCTACCTACCTATTCTAAGATATACAGAGCAGAGCATTTTTAAATATACACAGTAGACCATTTGTCAACCATGATGTCGCACAAAGAGTTTTTGTTTATGATTTATGGCAGGTTTATGTTACTTCTATTTGGATTTCTGTATTCCCCATGTGATCTTCATGTTTAACATTGGGAGTAGAGCCAGTTAACATTTGGAAAGTTATCTATTTTCACCCGAGATAGCCAATATGGGGAGATGGAATTTTTACACATGATTTACATGTTTGGCACAGCACTTTTGGCATGTTGTGATTTCACAAGGCCAGTGTTAAAACAGCTTCCTCATCTAAGCAAAGAAACCTGCCTACATCTTGGCCTCTCATAGTAAGGGTTGTGGAAGAGGGGATAATTGATTCCAGCCACAGGTATATTTATTGTAGGTACTTTGGGGTTGGAGCATTCAAGGCTGTGGTAGAAACAGATGTCCCCTAGATATTACATGTCATACCATGTGTATCTGTGAAATATACAGTCTCAGTGTGTGCACCTTTATGACTACAGTTGTAAAAGTGTTCCTGAAGACACAGTTTTAACCCAGTCAATTTATTCTGAAGAAGGGCAGAAATTGTTCACATTCCATTATTTGTAAAGTTACCTGCTGTTTGCTTTCATTATTTTTTGCTACATTCATTTTATTTGTATTTAAATGATTTAGGCAACCTAAGAACAAATATACAAGTAAAGATGCAGTAAAAATGAATTGCTTGATATTCATGACTTCATTGCATATCAAGAACAGCAATAAAATAAAATAACTCATACATTTACCTTTTTCAGGTTTTTGCTTTTGTTATTTTTTGATACTTGAATAAAAAGAATGTGGTATAAAAAATTTTTAAAGCAAGGGAGTAACTTGAAATGATAGTTTGCTGTGTTTAATATGCTATGAATTTTTCAAAAACAATCAAAGCATATTTTTTTTGAGACCAGATCTCCTGGGATAGAAGAACAGCACCTACTCATAAGCCTGATCCTACTACTGATCAGCATGGGAGCTTTGACCTGCTCTGTTTCTGACCTGGGCCTTTACTGGGGCTTACCATATTGTTGCCAGACTTACTGAAGTTACCTGATTGACTCACTTGGCCTACACCATAACTCAGAGTCCAGAGATGCAGTGCTGTGTTAAAGGAACAACATAGAGGCCTGGACTGCAGAGTACATGAAGGGGAGTAAAGTATAAGGTAGGAAAGGCACCAAGTTATAGAGGACTTTGAAAGTCACCTTCATCACCATCATCTTCATCATCAACAACACACATTGATACCTTGACTAAGAACTCTTCTAGCACTCTGTACCTGTATTCTGCATATATCACCCTCTACTTTGTGTAACAATTATTTGAAAGAATATGCCAGATTCTAAGTTTTTGGACAGCTGAGTCTCTGTAACATCTTCTTTGTATCCCTCTACTACATCAAACACAGCACTTTACAGAATAGGAATTCAGAAAATATGGGATGATATGATATGATTTGATTTGAAATTGGGCATTTTCCCAGTGTAGTCTGTCAAGTTGTCTGAAATTTACATTATACTTTGGAAAGGGTAAAAAGCAGCATCAGTGGTGTCCTGTCCTTGGCACACTGCCTAGGAGCTTATCATCATAGGCCAACACCGGTTCTGCACTCAGAGGGAAAATTCCATCAGTCCAATTAGTTTTCATCGACAAAATAAAGTATGGAACTAAGGTGATTAGCCAAACAGTTCAAAACAAAAATCCACTTTTACCTAAATAATTTCTTTTTTATCTACAATAGCTTGAAAATTTGTCCTAACCAACACCCAGTAGGTAGCACAACAAGCCAGCCTGGGGATGGCCAACTTCCAGAGGACAGATCTACCCTCCAGGACCAGACAGGTGAAGATGAGAAAGCTACAGGAGATGGTAATAGAATTCACACAGATGAGTAGTCATCCTCAAAAATATCCAGTATCCAAAAGAATTGAGGTTTAAAAGGTAGAAATCAAGTTATTGAGAGAACTATGAATAGAAAGCAAAGGCAGGATCCTAGCACACTTGGATGTGTGTTAATAGCCAAGGCAGCAATTCAAATATAGGGATGTAAGGCCAGAAGCCACATACTGGAACTATGGTGTGAGGCAAAGGCTCAAAAGAACAAAGCAAGAGCTCAATTTCTAGAGCTTGAAGGAGAAGGTCAAGATGAAAGAACCTTTTGGTGCCACATCAGTGATCTAGCTGTAGGATAGCTTAAAGCCCTTTAGCCTTGGGACAGGATTGATCTCAGATTTTCAGGTAGCACTGACCCTTTAAATGGAGTTCAAGTGTCCTCAGTTTCAAAGATAAGCAGCATGCAACAAGTCAAACAGCCCACTACAAAACATGCAGCCATTTTTCACTCCTCTTCACTACTTAATCACTGTTTTAAACATCAAATCATTTTTCACAGTTTGATTTTTAAAAAATATTTAGTCTCATCCAGTTAATTCAATTGATAAGAGCTAATGAGTTCGAGTTTGGTGGTTCTATCACAATACAAACCAATTAGCTTCTGATAAAGAAAAAAACTTTGTTCCATACTCACAGACAGCACCATTAATCCCAGTCAGACTTTGTGAAAAATGAATCCTGTCCAAGGGACTAGGTCAGAAAAGGAGGATGGGCCACTTGAAAATAAACTACTTTTGTCTTTATTTATGAAGAATAGCACCTTTTATCACCTTTTCCCCTTGCTTTCAAATTTATCTTTGGGTTCTAGAAGAAAGAACAAAAAATGTGAGGAAGAAAAAAAAATAGGAGCATGACAGACAAGAAAATTTATGATCTTGGGCTACTTGAGCGGACATAAAGATGGGAATGATTGTTTCTTTGTATTTTGCCTTAGACTAGATCTGGAGCAGGGTTTTTTATTTGTTTTGTTTTTAAGTTTAGGGCACCACATTTTAGAAATACTTGGAGTTCGTCCAAAAGAATGTGACCAGGATGGTGAGAGGAAAGTGACCACATCAGTGAACCAAGAAGCATTTATTAAACACCTATGTTATATCTCCTTTGGGGTCACTCCTCCAACCTGCACTAGTACTTACAGGCTAGGGCCCCAGAAGGTAGCTGCTACTTCAAGTCTATGACTAATCTGTGAGAAGCTATTTCTAACATTGTACTTTCTAATTCTCCAACAGCATGATTCCCATTTACAATCAATCAGTAGATTTAATTAGCTCTTAGCAAAGGTTGGTACTATAAGAAAGTTAGTACAAAATATCCCTCACACCCCCACCCCCCAAAAATATTCAAAGCCAAAAAGTAGGCTGGAAGAATGGGGTAAGAGGGAGGAGAACATCACCATAATGAGCTATTATGATAGCAAAGAAACTCAAGATACAAACTTCAAGAAGAGAACCACTCTAAAATATCCACAAGCATTGTCTCAGAGAAAAGTACAGCTTGGATGCAAAATCAACTAGAATTCCTCAAAGAGATGAAACAAGAGTTTTGTTGCTTTTTAAGGAGTTTAATTTTTTTAATGAATGGTATTAGAATGCTTGAGGGAAAAAATGGAAAAGAAATGAGGGCTTTGGAAGAAAGAAATGGAAAGGGAAATAACAGGTTGGAAAAGAGGTACAAAACTTTGCCCAAACAACAAACTTCCTAAAAATTAGTATGTACTAAATAGAAGTCAGTAATTTCATGGAGCAACAGAGAATATTAAAACAAATTCAATAGAAGAACATGTAAGCTCTATTAGCAAAAATAACTGAGCAGTTAAATAGATTAAAGAGAAAATCTAAGAATCTTTAGACTACTATGACCCAAAAAAAGAGCCTAGACATTCTATTTCAATAATTTTTTTTAAAAAACTGCCTAGATCTTTTAGGAGCAGAAAGCAAAGAAGAAATAAAAAGAATCCAGTAATTATCTCCTGAAAGAAACCCCAAAATGAAAACTCGCAGGAACATCATAGTCAAAATCCAAAATTTCCAGGACAAAGAAAAAATGCTACAAGCAGCCAGAAAGAAGGGATTCAATTACAAAAGAATCATAGTCAAGGTCACACATTAGTTAGCAACCACCACTATAAAGGAGTGGAGAATTTGTAATACAATATTCCAGAAGGCAAACGATTGGGGCTTACAACTAAGAATATATTACTCAGCAGAAATAAACTTAACACTACTGGGAAGTGGAAATGGGAAATGGACCCTTAATGAAAGAGAAAACTTCTAAGCATTCCTGATGAAAAGACCAGAGCTGAGGAGAAACTTTGAAGTTCAAACACAGGAGCTAAGACAAAGAGAAAATGATAAACATGAGTGAACAATGACAAGGGACTAAAAAAACACAAACTGCTTATATTCACAAATGGGGAAATGATACAGGTGTCCCTTGCGAATCTTTTCAGAGTTCATAGAGGGAGTCCAATTAGACAAGGTCTAGAAACGATTCTAGGGGAAGGGCAATACACTATGGGGGGTGGAAAAGAAAGGAAGATTAGGGAAAATTATCTTAGAGTCAGGGTGTACAACTTGACATCTGCACTAACAAAGAGGGAGAGTGGGAATGGCTGAGACTTGAACCTCACTCTCGTATGAACTGGACAAAAGAAGGAAAAAGACACACACAATTGAGTACAGAAATATATTTCACTCAAAAGGGAAACAGAGAAAGAGGGAAATGGAGGAGGAATAAGAAGGAGGGTAGATTAAGGGAGGGATTACTCCTAAACATACAAGCTCTAAAGATGTACAAAAATATTTATGACTCTTTTTGAAGTGGTAAAGAACGGGAATCTGAGGCAGTGCCCATAAATTGGGAAATGGCTGAAGAAGTTATGATATATGAATGTGATGGAATACTATTGTACTAAACTCTTATCAGTGCAATGACCAATGTAACTGATGATGAAACAATCTAACCACCTCCTGATAGAGAGGTAAAGGACACAGTGCAGAAGGAGACTATTTTTTTAGGATGTGATCAATGTGGTAATTTGTTTTGATTGACTGTATATATTTTAATTGGTTTTGTTTTTCTTCTGTTCTCAGTTGTGTGGGGGAGGGGAGAAAGAAGGCAGATCTTGGCTGATTAAAACAAATTAAATATTTTTAAATAATTTTCAAAATATTAGAAAATCAAGTTAACAGATCCCAGATTAGGAACCCCTTGTCTTTGGTAAAAAAAAAAAAAGAGGGAAAACATTCCAACCATAGAAGACAGAAATTCCCAAGATGCAGAGACAACCAACTAGGTATGTTTAGCATGGAGGAGGAAGGCATAAAGGGACTATGAGGTAATTGACTTCAAGTATTTTAAGGGCTGTCATGTAGAAGGAGTAGAATTGTTCTTCTTTACCCTTAAGTACAGAAATAAGAGCATTGGGTGAAAATTACACAGAGGCAGTTTTAGATTTCATGTAAGGTGAAAGCAAAAAAAAATCAACTTCCCAACAATTAAAGTTGCCCAAAAATGAAATGGGAGGCCTTTGGAATTCTTCCAGTAGAGTCTGGATGTGAGATTGTTGAAGACAAGATCAGTATTTTATTAGCTAGGCTCTTTTTAAAAATTTTTATTTATTCACTAACTAGGCTCTGAGGTCTCTTCTAAATCAGATTTTATTATTCTGTGAAGTATAATTTATGTCCTGGCAGCATCTGCCTCAGTTATGTGTAAGGTTCATCTTCAGGCTGATAAATGTTTAACAATCAGCTCTCTAGAAAAAATAATTTACATAGGCCTCACCACATTATTAACATTTTCTTTATCACTTTCTTAATTCTAAACACTCAACAAAACAAGAGATAAAGCTTCGATTTGTTGCATCGCTGGTTTGGTTTGTTGTTGTTGTCTTTGAGGTGTAAACGCGCACACTGAAAATTTAACAATTGGCTCCCAGATGCCACTATAACCTGAATCCAGCACTCAGCCAGCATTTTCCTGCAGCTTCAGACTTTTGACTGCCTTCTGTGGTGAGCTCAAACCTGCCCACACCTAGCAAAGAGGACATAATGGGGCAAAGCCAGTAGCCTGGAATTTAGAATTAGAATTCGCCTCAAGGTCATGGACTCTCCAGTAGAACATCCAGAACTCAGGATCCCTTTCGTTGCCTGTTGGACATACAGAACCTGTCTAACTTGCCGAGTCTTAACCAACAATATGTCGCAGCAGAAAGAGCGCTTGATTTAGAGTTAGGAAAGACCTGATTTCAAAGTTGACCTTTAGAACTTACTTGCTGTGTGTCTGTAGAAAGTTACTTAACCTCTCTCATTCTCAGTTTCCTCATCTGTAAAATGGGAATAATAACGCCAATAGCGCTTACTTCCCAGGGTTGTCATGAGGATCCAGTATCCAGTGTAAAGCAGATTATAAACTTTAAAGGGCAGTGTGTGTTAGTTATTATTGTTACTGTCTAGAGGATCCAGCTGATCTTTCCAGTCTTGTCTACTCCTCAGGGACTGAATATCTCAACCAGGGGTGTCCTAGTAAATGTTTAACTACTGGCTCTCAAGAAAAAATACACAACACACTTTTAAAGTTTAATCTGAATTATTAACATTTTCTCTATTCTCCTAAGTCTAAGAAATAAAAATATAACTGAAGCTCTAATTTAAAATGTTTGCCAATTTCCAAAGTGTAAATGTCCATATTGAAAATTTAACAATTGACATTGTTGGCAGAGTTGTGAACTGATCCAGCCATTCTGAAGAGCAAGTTGGAACTATGCCCAAAGGGCATAAAAAGGGCTACAAAAATGTTCATACCCTTTGACCCAGCAATATCACTTCTGGGGTTGTATCCCAGAGAGATCACACAAGTGGGAAAAGGACCCATATGTACAAAAATATTTATAGTAGTTCTTTTTGTAGTAGCTAAGAATTGGCAATCAAAGGGATGCCCATCAATTGGGGAATGGCTGAACAAGCTGTGGTATATGAAGGTAATGGAATACTATTGCGCTATAAGAAATGGGGATGATACGGACTTCATAACAACCTGGAAAAACCTACACGATATAATGCTGAGTGAGCGGAGCAGAACCAGGAGAACATTATATGCAACCACAGATATATGGATTGTGTGATGACTAACCCTGATAGACTCTGCTCTTCTCAGCAACACAAGGTGCAAAGACAACTCCAAAACACTCACGATGGAGAATGTTATCAATATCCAGAGAGTCTGAATGCAGATCGAGGCATACTTTATGCTCACCTTTTTATCTCCCCTTTTTTCCCCTTTTTTGGGGTTTTTTTTTGGTTCTGTTTCTTCTTTCTCATGATTCATTCCATTGGTCATAATTCTTCTTCACAACTTGACTAGTGTGTATACAAGCTCAATGAGAAGTTATATGTAGAAGATACATCGGATTCCATGCCGTCTTGGGGAGGAGGGGGGGAAGAAAATCTGGAACTCAAAATTATGTAGAACCAAGTGTTGTAAACTAAAAATAAAAAATGTCAAAAAAAAAGAAAATTTAACAATTAGCTTACCCAGTCCAGTACGAAATGGTTCCAGAAAACCCATGAATTCTCAACCATATTTTCTAGCTTCTTCCTGCTTTTATGAACTATTATTAATGGCCTCTCTTGTCCAGCCCTATCCTAATACATCTCCATTCCAGCATAACTGTTCAAAGCAAAATGGGCTAAGATAATAGTAGGAACAAAATGATAATGATTGTGTAAAGCAAATGAACCATCAGACTCAGGTTATGCATGTGAATAAACACATCAGGGTTTCAAGGACCAGAAATTTCCTCATTATTATTTATCCTCAGCAGATACAGACCCTAATCCTACCAGCCTTACCTTACCAAGCTTTAGAAGATAGTCCTCAGTAGTTGCTGGGACTAAAATATTTATAACATGATTGCCAACCTTCTGGCAATGAACCTTCCCAAACTAATCTAGACTGGTCCTCAGGTAACAGACACGTAATTCATCCCATGCTGAATGCTTTGGCCTCATTTGCCCAACTCCTGACCTCCCCAGCACTTAGTCCCCAGACATTCTCAACAATGTTATCTCCACTCAGGCCATTACTTCCAATCCCACCAACCTAAAAACTATCTGGGCTTTAATAGTCCAACTCTGACCTCATCTTGCCCAGTTCCTGCTTTCCAGCTCCCCTTTATATTTTGTCTCACAATTACCTCTAGTTGTTTCTTTTTTTAATTGGCATTCTTTCTCATGACAGTTCATGTATGGTTATCTCAACTTCTTTTTCTGAGTTTAAATCATTTAAGATAATCAATTCTTGTTTAATTTCAATTTTTTTTTTATGTTTTTGTAGATACTCATCAATTTCCTTTGAATTCTCTGTTTTGACAGGATAAAATTATATATAGTAGTTTCTGCTAATTCTTACCTTTCTCCTCTTTGGGCGTGAATTCACCTAGTTAGTTTTTCTCTTGAAAATTTAACTTTTGTGCTGCTTTTGCTTGATTAGGTTAGCTAATGATCTGTCAATTGTATTCTTTTCCAAAAACAAAAACAGCGCTTGGTTTTGTTTTTTTATTCTATAGTACTTTTATTTTCAAATGTCTCCATTTCTTCTCTAATTCTTAAGACTTTTTTATACTTGTTTTAGGGTCACTTATTTGTTTATCTTGCAGTCTTTTTAATCGCATGCTCAGCTTATTGATCCTTGTCTCTTTTTTTCTCCTTGGTTAAAATACTTTTTAGAGGTATAAATTTTCTTCTGAGGACTGCTTTTGCTGAATCTCATAAGTGTCAGCATGTTTCATGGTAATCAACATTATTATTTCTTGTTTTTGTGATTTGACCCAATCCTTTGACCCAATCATTCTTCACAATGTCATTACTTTTGCAACTATAACTTTTGCTCATGTTTATTTTAGTAATTACTATTTTATAGAATTGTGTTTGATAAGTATTTGGTTTTTTTTATTGTTCATGATTTTTACAGTTGTTCATGATTCACTTTTGCCCTAGCACATGATCAGTTTTTACAAAGCTCTATGGGGTTCTGAAAAAATATGTGTATTTGTTAATATTGCCATTGAAAAAACCAGAGGTGAATCACCAGAGGTGTTTCAAATGTAACTTTTTAGCAATATGTTCAATTCCTTATTTCTCTTTGTGTTGATCTTGTTGGATTTATTAAGCTCTGAGAGAGAAATATTAAAAAAAAACCTCCCACTGTTTTGCATTATTATACAGGTATTTTTGCCTTTATTCAGATTTTCTTTTAAGAATCTAGACACTGTGCCATTTGACATATATATACATATATATATATATATTTAATGATGTTATTTTCATTGTTTTGGTGCTTTAAAGCATAATGTAGTTGACATAATTACTTTTTCTTTTTGCCTTATTTGAAATCATGTTTGCAGTTCCTGCTTTTCTGTCGTGCAATTATTGTTTCATCCCCTTATTTTCACTTACTCTGTATTTGTCTATGGATTGCCACACTCTTTCCCTCAATCTCTCTCAAATAACCACAAGGTGTCGAAACAACTGCTGATGTGCCTCTTGAAAGTTAGCTAGGTCAGTCCTCAGAAAACAGACTCATTCTGCCATCAGGACCCTATTTGAGGCCCTTCTGGCATGATAAAGGGTATCGGAAATTAATCTCCAAAAGGATAGCCATCAATAATCTAAGACCACTTTCCGCCATAATGAGATGTCTGAGTAGGAGTTTGTGGGGTATGTATTACATTCTGATGCTTCCTGATTTCAATGCAAAGGTAGAAAAAGGTGAGGATGAGGAGAAATATATGGAAAAGTATGTATCATGAAGAAGGAATGAAGAGAGTCTAAATATTGTATAGATTGCACAGAAGCTTTACAACTCCCTTTCATGAATGCTTCCTTCCAGAAGAGAATTGGCAGCTGCCAAATGTGACAAGTTCCAAATAACATCATAAAGAATGAAATAGATTATATTTTAACAGAGGAAAATGTTACTTATGTGGGAGTTATCCTTGAGTCAGCTGTCTTGGTAGTAGTATATGCAGACCATGGATTTGTCAGGGCTAAAGAGCTAAGATCAAAATTAATAAAAAGAAAAAAAGGAGAAATAATCATAATTAAAACAACTTAAAGTAAATGAAAGTCAGAATAGGAAATAGGCAATCAAAATGGCAGCATCAGCTCTTATGAGTTTATCCAAAAGTTTAAACAATGTAAATTAATTGCAACAATAAGACAAAAAGAACCCAGAAAGCCCCTCAGTCAGCAAACATCAGACTCACTTGCCAGACGGAGAGAGATGGCTGCCAAAGGCAACACTGGATTAGAATATAAACTCATTTGTAAAATCTTATGAAGAACAAAATGGATGAGTTGTGCAGTGTTTTCTAGTAAAGCAGAGAGAAGTAGTGAGAGATAAAACCAGTTTTAAAAAGCTTGGCAACATATCCAACTAAGTAAAGTCATTCACTTAAGTCATCCAAAGTCATTCCATTTAATGCTGATAATGGAAGGAAAATTACAAACAGATGATAAATGGGGAAAAATTGTAAAAATAATTATAAGAAACTGTTTTCATCATTAAGGACAAAGGAATCACCACATTGGTGCCCTAACATCATAGACATAGATACCGCACTAATAACAACAAAGGAAAGAAAAGCAGCTGATTTATACCGAGTTTACTTAGAGGAGATCCTACCCCACCCCGGCTCAGGGATTTCTCTACCACAGGTCAGGTACCACAACCTCCTGACTTGGTTGCTGCACCTGCCTGCTATGAGATGGACACCCTAAGGTTTCACGGGTACTGACATCATCAATTGCCATGACGTTGGACCTTTAGAAGGACCTCAAACAGTCTAATCACATACCTCCTACAACCTAACTCTCTCTAATCACTGAAGCTCCTCCTGAATTTCTACCTCAGTGATTACCATACACCCACCCCTTAAGCTCTCCCTATACCTGTGATTCTGAACCTCTGGCTACCAATGTATAAATCCTCTTCTCTATCCCCAAACACCCGATGTCTTATTGCCATCCACCTTAAACCCACTGCTGCCCCGATAAGCTTTTCCAATTCTACCTACTCCTTCCAATGCACTCTCTACAATGCCTGGTCAATAAGTTCCCGTTTTGGTGTTTTGTTTTGGTTTTTTTTTTTTTTTTTTTGCGTTTTGGGTTTTTTTTTTTAATATTTCATTTGTTTTAATCAGCCAAGATCTGCTTTCTTACCTTCCCATCTGAACTCCACCCCCCCCCACCGCCACCTCCATTTTCACCCCCACCCCCCACGTACAGACACACAAACAATTGAGAACAAGAGAAAAAAACAAAACCCATTAAAATATATATAGTCGACCGTCCCTGCGACCTCCTCCTGGGGAAAGCCGAGCAGGGTGAGCCAGGGAGGTCTCCCCCCAACCCCTCACCCTAGGCTGGCTATTCTGGTTCGGGGGGCGGGGTGATCGCCATGAAATGTTAGTGGAAACGCGAGGAGGCTGAGGGGCTGATGAGAGGCAGGTCTTACCATGGCTGAGGGACACACCCTGTTGTCAGTGGATTATGAAATCTTTGGGAAAGTCCAAGGTGTACTGACGGTAAAAAGTTGGGACTGGTAGGCTGGGTCCAGGACACTGATCAGGGCATGGTGCAAGCAGGGTCCCACTATCCAGGTTCGAATCATGCAGGAATGGCTTAAGACAAAAGGAAGCCGTAAATCTTGCACTGACAAGGCAAAATTCCACAATGAGAAGGTCATCCCGAAGCTGGAACCCAAAGATTTCCAAATTGTGAAATAATAGTAATCAAAAGACAGTATTTTTCCTAGTGTAATATGAGTATATGCTTATTTGAGATTGAATTAAATTATTTTGTCATCTGCGTTGTTAATGTGCAGAACTATTTGTTATTGTTAATAGTTAGATGGTCATTTAACATGTTATTTAAAGTAATTTCAAATATTTCTTGAATGTAATAAGTGGACCACAGTAAAGGATTACAACTGTAAACAGGAATTTAATAATAAAGAAAAAAAGACAATTGGAATCCCTAATGTATATACAGTGTGTGTGTGTGTGTGTGTGTGTGTGTGTGTGTGTGTGTAGTCAATCAAAACAAATTCCTAAATGGGCCATGGCCAAAAAAAGTTTTATTATTCATTCTGAGACCTTCACCTCTCTATCAGGAGGTGAGTCGTATGTTTCGTCATTATTTCTCTGGAATCCTGGCTGTTCATTATAATGATGAGAGTTCAGCACCGTGGTGTTCCGTAACACTCATATAACACAACTTCTTCAGCCATTTCCCAATTTATAGGCACTGTCTCAGATTCCCATTCTTTGACACCTCAGAAAGAGCTATAAATATTATTGTGTATCGTTAGAATTTGTTTTGCTTGGCATTAATGCCTCACTCAATCTACCCTCCTAATCTCTCCTTTCCCCCTTCTCCTCTTTCTCTTTTTCCTTTGAATGCAATGGATTTCTGTACACAAAAATGTGTGTGTGTGTGTATTCTTCCTTCTTTTGATCAGTTCTTCTGAGAAGGAAGTTCAAGGAGTACAAGAATCTCTCACCTTACTCTTTGTTGGTATAGGCATCTGCTTGTACATCCTGATTACGTGAGGCAATTTTCCCCTAACCTTCCTTTCCCTTGCTCTGACTGTATTCCTCTTCCCATTTTTTTCCATTCTTGTCTTAAGATCATCGAGACATTATGGAACCTCTCCCAGGCCATGTCTAATCGGACTCCTTCTCTGACCCCCGATAATGATAAATTCCAGAGAAGACATGTATGATCTTCCAATATTTGAATATAAGAAGTTTATCCCTGCTAGGTGTTGAAGTGGATAGAGAGGGGAGCCTGGAATCACAAGAACTGATCTCCCTGAGTTAAAATCTGGCCTCAGATACTTACAAGCTATGTGACCCTGGGCAAGCCACTTAACCCTATTTGTATCAGTTTCTTCATCTGTAAAATGAGCTGAAGAAGGAAATACTCCCAGTATCTTTGCTAAAAAAAAAATCTCAAATGGAATTACAGATTCAGGCACTATTGAAAAACTCCTCAGCAACAACAGTTTATCTTTATCTAGTCCTTTATAATTGTTCGTTTGTGTTTACCTTTCTATGTTTCCCTTCACTCTTGCACTTGAACTTCAAAGTTTCTCCTCAGCTTTGGTCTTTTCATCAAGAGAGCTTACAAGTTTTTCATTTCATTAAAGATGCATTTTCTACCCCAAAGTATTGTACTCAGTTTTGCTGGGTAAGTTATTCTTGATGGTAAGCCCATATCCTTTGTCTTCTGGAATGTTGTAGTTCATGCTCTCCATTGCTTTATAGTAATGACTGTTAAATCATGTGTAATCTTGACTGTGTCTTCTTCATAACTGAATTCTTTCTGGCTGCTTGCACTGTATTTTCTTTGACCTAGAAGCTCTGGATTTTGGCTATGATGTTCCTGGGAATTTTCATTTAAGGTTTCTTTCAGGAAGTGAGAAGTAAACTCTTTTTATTCCTACTTTGCTCTCTGGCTTCAAGAGATCTGGGCAATTTTCTTTAAAGATTTCTTGAAATAAGTCATCTAGGTTCTTTTTTGGACATGATGTTCACATAGTCTAGTAATTCTTAATTTTTTTCTCCTTGACCTGTTTTTCTTGCTAGTTGTCTTTGTTACATATTTTATTAAAATGTTTTCAGCCTTTTGGTTTTGTTTTAATATTTCTTGTTGCCTCATGAAATCATTGACTTCTATTTGAGCCATTCTAATTTGGGAGGAGTTTGTTGCTTGAGCAAGGTTTTGTGCCTCTCCTGCCAAGCTGTTAATAGCATTTCCAATGCTTTCTTCTATAGCTCTCGTTTCTTTTCCAATGTTTTCCTCAAACACTGTCATTCCCTTTATGAAATATTTTAAACTCTTATTTTAACCCTTTCTTCATCTCTTCCAAGAATTCTATTGAGTTTGTGTGCAACCTGTGTTTTTCTCTGAGGCATTGCTTGTAGATGTTTTAGAGTCATTCTCTTCTATGCTTATGCCTTGAGTTTCCCTGCTATAATAATAGGTCTTTATGGTAGAATTCTTTTTTTGTTTGCCCCTTTTATCAGCCTGCTTCCTGACTTTGGACTTGATATTAGGGCTGGGCTCTAGAGGGAAGGTCTGGGCTAGTGCTGTTGCTGCTTTCTTGGGGGTACTGAGTATTGTGTTATTCCAGGATTTCAGGGCCATGCTGGAGACCTGCAGACTTTCAGTGCTCCCAAAGAGTTCTGATCCAAAGTAAAGTCTGATTGCTACCTCCTTGTTCCAAGTTCTACAAGTTCCTGACCTGGCTTTGGGTCTGTGCAAAATGAAGAATTCTAATAGATTTCATCCTTATTAGCTACCCAGAAAAGCTCTGCTGGTTCAAAATGACAGAATTGATCTGAGTTTCCTGCCTTTGTTTCTGTGCAGGTTGGGGTACATATTGAAGTGATACTCCATTCTGAGGTTGGGGTCCTTTCTTGGTAGACTGACCAGGGTTTTCCTATTTGGGAAAGATAACAACATAGCCATTGTGTACCATGTACAAGTCCCTTTCTCATTCTGCTCTGGATCTGTGACCCTGAAATGGCTCATACGCAATAAAGCTACAAGTTGGAAGCTTTCCCTGTTGCAGTCCCCTGGTATGAGTTTGGAGATGCCCCAGGATAGGTCTAGGACCTCTTTTTGTGTTGGTGTGCATAGTATCTCCCAGGGTGCTGGAGTTCTCCTGCTCTGACCCTGTTACAGACCCAATGTCTGTAAACCTGTCTGTCTGCCAATGCAAATCTAGGTGGGACAAAGGACTCACTGTGACTTTTTCTGGATTTCAGTACCAGGATTTGGTCTGGTGCTTTTTACAGATTTGTTTAGAGGAATTGTGAACAGGAGCTTGGTTACATAGTTTCTTTCTAGTCAGTCATCTTGGCTCCGTCAACTTCCATTCATTTTAAACCTTTACCTTACTCACTCTTTACCTACTGTAGCACTGACTGAGACCTGGCTCCTTCCTGAGGACACTGCTTCCCTCATCATCCTTTCCAGTATGGGCTGTTTCTCTCATACCACCTAAGTCTTTAGTGGTCAGATTGGCTATACACTGCTACTTCGAGACTCTCCCTCTACCACCTTCTCTCAGCAACCTCTTATCCTTTGATGGTCATGATGTCCAGATTTATTGCCCGATCAGATCATTGTGGACTTTTTCTATCACCCCACTTTCCCTCCTCCCAAGATGA
Source organism: Phalanger gymnotis (assembly GCA_028646595.1). Lineage (NCBI taxonomy): Eukaryota > Metazoa > Chordata > Mammalia > Diprotodontia > Phalangeridae > Phalanger > Phalanger gymnotis. The sequence continues at coordinate 547,909,344 of CM053622.1, forward strand.
TGTCCTTCCTTCCTCAATATCTAGTTCTTTCTCTCTTCCCCCACTCTTGCCATCATACTAATGGACTTCAACAAACATTATATTGAGGTTCCCTCAAATACCTTAAGTTTCCAGTTTCTTAATTTACTTAGTCCCTATTACCTACTTCTTTACTCCACCTCAGATACACATGGGGATGGCCACACCTGTATCTTGCTATCACTCCAAAGCATAACACTTCAATGTTCATGAACTGCAAAATTCTGTTGGCTGATTGTTTTATCATTCTCTTTTCTTCATGCCTTATGATTCCATACTTTTATCCTTACTATAATGTCAATACCCTCCATCCTTCAGTTATTCCCAAGGCCACTCCTCTATACTGGCTCCTCCCTTCTCCATATGGTGAACCAACTCAGTTTACACTAATCTCTACTATCTGTTCCCCTGACTACTTATCCTATTGTCAATGGTGCCTTGCCAAACCCCAACTCCTTATGCCTGCCATCTGCCTTATTTGTGCCTTTCCACTTGCTACAGAACAAAGCTAGAGGAAATCACAAAACTTTGCTGATTGGGTCCACCACACAAGTGTTTATTTAATCTCATCAAGGTCCTCACTGAAACAAGGCAACTATTCTATTCTCTAACTAGCTCATTACTCCACTCTCTACTGTGACTGTTTCAAACCTCCACATCTTTTCTTAAACCTCCTATGGTGTCCCCATGTCCCACTCTCTCAACAAAGAAATTCACCTCACACTACACTGGAAAAAAAATGAAGTCATTAGCTATGAGCTCCCTCTTTTCCCCTTCTCATATCACATCATAAAGATGTCTCCTTCCACTACCTCTTCTTTCATTCCTATATAAATAAAGAGGAGTCCTTTCTCCTCATCAAAGTCAACTTCTGTACATGCACCCTACATCCTGTCCCTTTTCGTCTCTTTGATTACCTACACTATCATTACCACTAATTTTTATCATCAATCTCTATCTACTGACTCTTTCCCTGATGGGCCACCATCTTTCCAAAACTTCATCAATCTGCTTCTGACCTCGTCATTCAACTGAAACTGCTCTCTCCAACATTACCAATGATCTCTTCATTGCTAGATCTAATAGCCACTTCTCAATCCTCATCTTTCTTGAACCCCCTGAAACATTTAACAGTGTCGATCACTTTCTCCTCCTTAATTTTCTATCTTTTCTGTATTTTTGTGACACTACTCTCTTCTGGTTCTCCTCATATTTGTCTGCCTACTTCTCTACTCCCCCTTGATAGTTCTCAATCCATATTACTTCTACTAATTGTGAATGTGCCCCAGATCCCTGTGCTGAGCCCTCTTATCTTTTTACCTTATACTTTCTCATTTGGTGATCTTATCACCTCCAATGCATTCAATTATCATCTCTATACAGATTATTCACAGACTTCTATACCCAGCCATACTCTGTCTCCTGAGCTCAATCTCACATCAACTGCCTCTTGAATATCACAAACTAGATACCCCCTGGCCATCTCAAAGTAATCATTTCCAAAAAAGAATTCATTTTCCCCTTAAAAAAACAATTCTTTTGAATTGATCCAACCATTCTAAAGAGCAATTTGGAACTATGTCCGAAGGGCTATAAAAATGTGCATATCCATTGACCCAACAATACCACTTCTAGGGCTGTATCCCAAAGAGATCACACAAGTACAAAAATATGCACAAAAATATTTATAGAAGCTCTTTTTGTGGTGGCAAAAAATTGGAAATCAAGGGGATGCCCATCAATTGGGAAATGGCTGAACAAGTTGTGGTATATGAATGTAATGGCAGTATTGTGCTCAGAAATGATGAGCAGGTGGACTTCAGAAAAATCTGGAAAGACTTTTATGAACTGATGCTGAGTGAAATGAGCAGAAACCAGAGAATACTGCATCCAGTAACAGCCATATTGTGTGATGACTGACTTTGATAGACTTAGCTTTTCTTAGCACTGCTAGGATCTAAGACTCATGATGGAAAATGCTATCCACATCCAGAGAAAGAATTATGGATTCTGAATGCAGATTGAAGCAAACTATTCGCTCTTTTTTGTTTACTTTTGTTTTGTTTGTTTTGTTTCTTCTTTTGTGGTTCATTCCATTGATTACAATTCTTCTTTACAACTTGACTATTGTGAAAATATGTTTAGTGTGGAGGTATATGTAGAACCTATATTGGATTATATGCCATCTTGGTGGGGAGGGGGAAGGAGAGGGAGAAGGAGAAAATTTGAAACTCAAATACTTGTTGAACTGAGCGTTGTAAACTAAAAATAAATTCAAAATGAAAAACTAAACAACTCTCCCCCTTTCAAACTTCCCTATTACCACTGAAGTCACTACCATCCTCTCAGGCTCCCAATCTTACAAACGTGGGTAGTATCCTTGACTCCTTACTCTCATTTACCCCTCATATCCAACTTATTACCGAATTTTATTACTTCTACCTTCCCCATCTCTTTCCCTAAACTCACACAGTCACTACTCTAGCCCAAGCCCTCATCACTTCTTACTTATACTATTGCAATACCCTATATGGTCTCTCTCAAATGTCTCTCCACTCCAATCCACTCTCCATTCAGCTGCCAAGGTGATTTTCCTAAAGGTCTTATTATGTCACATACACACACACACACACACACACACACACACACACACACTCACTCACTTACTCACTCAACTCCAATGGATCCATATTACCTCCAAGACAAAATAAATGGCACTCTGTCTGGAAGTTCAAGCTCTTCTTAACCTGGTTACTTCCTACATCTCCAGTCTTCTAACACTTTACTCCACTCTGCATACTCTGTGGCATAGCTATACTGTCTTCTTATTTCTTGAACTTGACATTCTATTTCCCAATGCTGGGCCTCTGCTTTATTTGTCTCCCATGTCTTAGAATTCTTTCCTTCCTCACCTCTGCCTCTTAGCTCTCCTGGCTTCCTTCAAGATTCACCTGAAATTCCCATCTTCTACAGGAGGCCTTTCCCAGTCCCTCCAGTGACTAGTGCCTTTCCCACCTGAAATTACTTTCCTTATATTCCCTCTATATGTCTTATATGTCATGGTTGGGAGATAAGTAATAATTTTTGCCTTTCTTTGTATCCTATGGCTTAACACAATCTCTGGCACATAGTAATCACTAAGTAAATGCTCGTTAACTAAATGACTGACCGACAAGTTTATATAGAGGAGCTTCATGTTGGAGAAGACACAATTGTGAGGGCACTGAAGAACTGATAATTTATTTGAAGGAATCGAAGGTACCAAAGAGGTGAAAAAAATGTTAGCCTTTAGTAATAGTAAAAATGATGACCTAGAGAACACCAATAATTGTTGATCTACGTGTCTTCCCTTCTATCTATACAAAATCTTTTTGGGAGCTATCCATAGACTGAGAGCATCCTCCGTGTTTGTATTAGTAGGGAACAAGCAAGCACTTACATACAATATTTAACAGTGGGACACATCTTTACCATTTTGCAATTAACTAAAAGATATAGAGAATATAATGTCCCATTGTGCTTATTCTTTCTTGATTACACGAAACATCTTTAATTCAGTAATAACAATAATAATAATGGCTAACATTTAATGTGAAAATCTGTTGTGCATGATTTCATGTTATAATGGGTATTACATATTTTTTTGCTTTCTCAATGACTGAAGAAGGGGGTGGAGGGAGGGAGAGAACCTGGAACTGAAAATAAAGATTTAAATAAAAAAAATAAAATTTAATAATTTAAAAAATAATTGATAGTATTTTAGTGTTTTAAGGTTTGCAAAGTGATTTGTAGATATTGTCATTTGAGACTCACAATAATACTGGGGGGTATTATTAGCCCAATTTTACGTATGCAGAAACTGAAGTAGATTAAGTTCATTTGGCCAGGATCATTCAACTCGAGTCTGAGGATACATTTGAACTAAGGACTTCCTGATTCCAGGTCCAGTGCTCTTATCTACTATGCCACCTAGCTGCTTCTAGAACTAAACATTTCCTTCCAGGCTGTTTTCAATAAGATGTCTCCCATCTATATGTCAAAGTCATTCAAAATTTTTTTAGAAAGTACCTAAGAAATAACCCTGTTCAATAATCCTCTGGATATGTGTGTGTGTATGTAATTATGTATGTATACATTAGGTATATAAGTGTATAGGTATAAAGGTATATGTATATATGTGTATGTACACACATACATATGTATAGATGTGAATGTGCATATGTATGTATATATAATATGTGTACATTTGCATATATATATATATATACACACACATACATACATATACAATCTCACATGAGTCATAAAACAGGGGGATGTATGCTTACCAAAGAAAGGTGTTTGCCTCCATATGGTAGATCCAGGATAGAATCCAGGTCTAAAAGAGGTTACTATGGATAGTAAGGCCCTCCAGATGTCCTTGTTTATAAATGTTATTGTACTGATTATGACAAGCCTCAGAATACTACAGAGTCTCTTCTGAAAGATAAATAATCACACAAAAAAAGTTTGTCCAGACTTTTATTCACACATCAAAATCCATGTAAAAGACCAAGTAGATGAAAAAATGTGTTTCTTAGATTTCAACATTCATTTGGATGGGCATGTAGTGTTTTTTCCATCAATATGCTTATCTGGAACATAGCACAGATATGTCCAACAAGAAGTTGGGCCCAAATTTGAACGTGAAGATGAGAGTGGGTTGGATTGTCTTATGAAAATTACGTAATTTCTGTAATCATCCCAACCTCTCCATGAAAGCAAAGGCTCAACATCTTAATATCAGCCTTCTACAGGAGTACTATATGACAGTAAGCCATGAAATCCAACCACCTCTGAAGAATGAAAAATGAATATCATATAGAGGAAAACAAAGAGGTGCAATGTAGGTATAAGCAGGCTGTACCATATAACCAACAAGGACCCCATTGTCCTACTTATTCTTCTCCCTGCCCAAATTAATTTCTCTGTATTATCCTACACTAATAATACTGATATGCTAATAAGGAAATGAGTTTTTTTGTCACTAAAATATTAATTTGCTTCTTTCTCCTTGTCTTTTCCTGATTTCCTCCAGCATATTTTTGCTTTTTCTACTCTTTAACCAGATAATGATTTGCTACATCTCTTCTCTTACAAAGATCCTTCAGGGTAGAAATTGTTTCATCCTTCAATCTTGGTATCCTCAGTACTTGCCCATAGTAGGAGCTTAATAAATGCTTGTTGATTAATTGATTGACAATGTCTATCAGTTAATGTGTGATTTATTTTAACAGAAAAATAAATAAATACAATTTCTTCCCTTCTCCAGCCTCATAACTATGAGTTTGGCTAGCCCTGAACACATGAAAACAAGCTTTTTTATTTCTTAGTTGTTCCTTGCTTCCAGGAAGTGTTAAATTTGCTTTTGTTTATCTATTTACATCTTTAATACTTCTCTCACCTCTGTGTTCTTTTGAAGGTGTGATTCAAGTTCTTTCTTGTTACTTTCCTTTCCAGAAAATCATGCAAGAAAATTGCCCACAAATACTAAAAAGAGAAGGTAAAATACAGATTGAGAAAAGCCACAAAACACCAAAAGCAACTCCAAATGTAAGAAACCAAGAAACATTGTAGACAAACTTCAGAATTACAACATAAATCAGAAAACTTGGCAGACAAAAGGAGGGAAATCCCTTCAAAGTCCAAGATGAAGTAATCGGAATATCACAGGTTTGCTCTCTGTTTACAAAAAAAAAGTCAAAAGAAAAATTTGAAAACAATACTCAAAAAACAAAAAATATTGGTTGTCAACCCCAAAATAACATATACTACAAAGCAAAGCCAAAGTGTAATAGAAAATAACTGGAAAGTACAAAGTAAAGAAATCAGCATCTGGTTAAAGAATACAAGGAGCAAAAATATGCTGAGGGAAGTGGGAAAACACAAGGAGGATGAAGCAAATTAATACTTTAGTGACAAAAAAATCTCATTCCCTAATTGTCAAATCAATTTTTTTAATTTATTTTTAACATGTTTGGTTTTCAGCATTGATTTTCACAGGCGTTTGAATTACAAATTTTCTCCCCATTTCCTCCCCCCCCTCCAAGATGGCGTACACTCTGGTTGCCCTGTTCCCCAGTCTG
>CM053622.1:547924726-547981560 GCA_028646595.1 Phalanger gymnotis
GGATTCAACAACTGATTGAATATGTAGGAGGAAGTAAAATGAGGAGTTGAAGATGACACCAAGTTTGGTGGTAGAAGGATGGTGATTCCCTCTATAGTAATAAAGCACTTAGGAAAGGAGAGGAAGGTTAGGGGAGGACAATATAATGTAATGAAGTCTGGGTTGCAAATCCCAACTCCTCTGTACCTCCTCGTCCTGTGCAACTTCCTCTAACCCATCAAAAATGAAAACAAAAGCAATGGAGCTATTTTTCACAATTCACTGGCCCAGAGAGCAGGGACCTCACTCTCCCAGATGCCTGCGCAAGCCCTCAAACCAGCTAATAAATTAGGGATAATGATAGCACCTACCTCTCAGGATTGCTGTGAGAATCAAATGAAATACTAACTGTAGAGCACTTAATATGGTGACTAGCACCTAGTAAGCAATATATAAATGTTAGCTATTATTATCTATCATCTACGTATTTATATCTGTCATCTACGTATTTATACCTATCATCTAGCTATCCATCTTTCATCCAGAGGATGCAAGAGTTAGATAAAAGTAGGTGCAGCTGTCCTGGAGACAAGCCCCAGGCTTGACTATTTTGGGAAAATTGGGACTTCTTTTTCTATCTTTTAACTGGTTGATCATGCATTCCTTGGGGTCAGGCCATAGGCCCCCCGCTTTGAGACCACTGCGCCAAAGCATGATGCCTGAAGTTAGCAAAATAATTAAAATACAAAGATACCAGATGGTTGTCTAGGGTGAGTGCCTCCACCACTCTGTCCTGCTCCCTACCCTGTGTTGTAGCTTCCTCAGTATGCTTTATATGGATTTCCCAGAGTCTCTTGCCTCCTTACAAGGGAGAAGTGAGCCACTACCCAACATCTGTGAACATGATTTATTCAACTTGCTCAGAGTGTGGATCATGATACCTGCCCTGGGCAAAAATTTCTAGCTCTGCTCTTTGATTAACACCTCTGGGCCCAGGCCCACTTAGATTCAGAAGGCAGTATAAACCAGGGCAAAGGGCAAACAGCCTCTGACCAAGGAATGAAGCTCACTAGCCCATCTCGTCAGCCCCACTCTTGTTCAATCCACTTCAAAGACTCTAGAGCTTTCCTACCTGTCTGCCTGATCCCCTAAAACTATGCACCTGATTATTCCTTCCAGCCTTAGCTGAATCTGAGCTCTTATATCTGTCAGACCTCTCCCACTTAGCCGGATTCCAAGACCTAGACCTTTCTATCTAACATTGTCCCTGTATTGTTCATCTTCTGACATGACAGCATCATTTTCTTCAGACTTCAAAAGAAAACATGAGCTTCAGATTACTTTTGGGTATACTGGGGTATTTTGGGGTAGCCTCCCAAAAAAACTAAATTTATATTCTCTAAATATTTTTTGTTGTTCAGTCATGCCTGACCCTTTGTGACACCATTTCATGTTTTCTTGGCAAAGATGCTGGAGTGGTTTGTCCTTTTCTTCTCTAGTTCATTTTACAGATGAGGAAACTGAGGCAAATAGGGTTAAGTGACTTGCCCAGGGTCACAAAGCTAGTGAGTGACTGAGGCTGGATTTGAACCAGGGAAGATGAGTCTTCCTGGCCCGCTATCCACTCTGTTTTAGTATTGCAGATGGCTAGAGACACTCTTGCCTATTAACTTTCTACCTATCTGCCAAAAGTCAATCAATTAAGCTTCTATATTTAAGTAATACCTAAGCAATTAGATTTCTACCTATCTGCTGACAGGTAGAAGAAACCTACCCACTGTGATAACTAACATGTTGGAATTGCATAAGGAAAGGTACAGGAAAGCTCAAGGTATTTCTGCTACATAGAAAATAGACTAGTTTGTCTGAGGTAGGAAATAAGAATAGAAAGGGAGGGGAGACTGATAGAACTACAGACCTATACCACCTCTGCTAGCCTCAAAGAAAACTAAATCTGGAAGAAACCTTAGGGATCATGCTATAGGGTTGGATCCTCCCCAACCTCATTCCCCGCCTCCACCAAGGTGTAGGGTCCAGATTGTGGAGGATCTTGAATGCTAGGTTAAGAAGTCTGGAGTTTAATCTGAAGGCAGCAGGAAGACACCGAAAAGTTCTAAGTAGAGAACTACAGTAACACTCATATTTCAGGAAGATTAATGTAGTAGTAATATATAGAATACAGAAAATATGCAGAAGGGAGAAAATGGTAGCAGAGAGACTGGTTAGAAGGTCATTAAAAGAATTCACCTGTGAGTGATACAGACACGGTGAGGTACATCCAGAAGTTTATATCTCCACTTTTCAAACCAATTCAACCACCCAGATGTTTGATACAGTGTAGATGCCTGTAGCCACAGAGATTATACAGTCAATCAAGTGAGTTGAGTGCTTTGACCAATGTTTCCTTGGTCATTACAACTGATGATCTATCTATCTATTTATATCTATATCTATATCTACATACGTGTATGTAGATATAGATACAGATATATACTTTCTTCTATGGCTGACAGTCTGACAGAATATAGGGTCTTCTCTTTTTGGAACCTCTCATTTCCAGATCATAACATAAAATTATATGGTTCCAACTGGGTCAGCCCATCTCCGATCCCTGCTTCTTTTTGCCCTTGATTGCTGGCTAGTATCACCAATGTCACATTGCTTTAGGTCACGCTTCAGTGTCCTTGAATCTCCTGCCTGCCTGTGCTTTGGCTTACCTGCTTACAATCTGCTACAGAGGAAGTTGGCAACCTTGCGGCATCCAGCTTCACTATAAAACCAATATAGCTCAGCTAGACTGGGAATGCCTTTGATACCTATAGAGACCTTACTCTGCGCAGAAGCACATTACAGATAGGCCAGGACTGTAGAATGGGACATATTTTATTGTGGGATGTGTTGTGTAGCATGGCATTGGCAGGGATCTACTATGTTCAAGGGCTGACTAGGATACAGATAGAAGGAAGACTGACATAAAGAATCCAGTGCATGTTTTTTTAATTACAATGTCAGCTAAGCCTTGTACACAAATGAATTTGGAAGAAGATGCAAAACAAATAAATTATCCTTGTCCTTATTTTGTTAAAATTATGTCTCTATATATAAAAATATGTTATTTTCAACTCCTTTAAAAGTATAAACAACTATAATATGGAAAAAATTTTTCCAAATAAAACCTTAAAAATTCAAACTATTTTTCAAACTTTTTGCTAGAATAATACTAAAATGAGAGGCACCATAGAATATTAGCGAAAGGGCTGGCTTTAGAGTCAGGAGGAACTGGGTTCAAGCCTTGTCTCTAGCATCAATTAATTAGTCAATTAATCAATCAATCAACAGGTTTTTATTCAGTACCTACCAGGCACTGTTCTATGTTCTAAGAATACAAAGACAGAAGATAAACAAGTTACTGATAGTTACCTGTTAAGAAAGCTCAATCCGAACAACAACAAAAAAGGTGTGTAATTTATCATAACTGTATTGCAGTTGCCCAAAGTTATGACTTGGCAAAGGTCAAAGCGCCAGTGTATGTATGTCAGAGGCAGGACTGAAATCTAGCTCTCTCTAATTATGATCCCCTCTATCCAGGGCACTATGCTGCCTTTCATTTCAATTGTAGTCTAATCAAAATGTAAACAGTTTGAATTTAATGATTTTGACTTAGAGATTTTTTAATCTATATTTCAGTTATTTATACTTGTAAAAGCTTCATTAAATTTATAATGAAAAAGAGAGAAAGGAACCCAATACAAACTTATCCTGGCCATAATCTGTAAAAGTCCGGTTTTGCTGACTCTGACTTCCAAGAGAGATCTTCAGGCTCTTCAGGGACAGCCTCCCTCCCTCCCTTTGATTGTGTTACATTGCTTATGTTGAACTCTGGTGAGTCAGCTGTGCTGGGAGGTTTTGTGTTGACTGCAAATACAGCCCAAGGTGAGAAGACACAGTAGGTAATCTGGGCAATAACTATAATGACATATTCTGCATCATCACCCAAATAGGATATTTGGATGGTGTAGCTCCTACCCTAATGAGAAAAGAGGCAGTGCTATTGGCTTTTAATATGTCATGGTGAGTTACCCTCTGCTCTTTTAGGAAGGACTAGACCCTTACCCTAGGTCAGCTTTCTCACAAATACCTTGCATTGATCATCGGGAAGATTGTGTCTGGTTTAATAAAAATCTGCATTTTGCCCCTCCGGTTAGTCATGGCAACCCAAAGTTTGGGCTTTTCTGCTTTACCACTGGGTACTGGTACAACATTGACTATTGGCTAACAGCAGCAGTATCTAGACCCAAGGTTGGGGGATTAGGACATGCCCTCACTCAAAGGTGCTACAAGGCTCAAATGCAGGGATGGATGTAAAGTATTTTACAAACCTTAAAGAAATACGTAGGGACAGCTAGATGGCTCAGTGGGTGGAACACTGGGTAAGGAATCAGAAAAACTCACCTTCCTGAGTTCAAATCTGGCTTCAGAAACTTCCAAGCTGTGTAAGTCACTTTACCCTGTTTGCCTCAGTTTCTTCATCTGTAAAATGAGCTGGAGAAGGGGAAATGGCCAAACCACTCCAGTATCTTTGCCAAGAAAACCCCAAATGGGGTCACAAAGAGTCAGACATGACTGCCCAACAACAAAGAGCTCCATAAATGCCAGTTGTTATTATTAATACTATTGTTAGTCTATAGTCACCAGGTCTCCAGTCGAGTGATGGTTTCATTCCCTGTGCCTTCTACTGCACAGAAATAGTTTAGATTCCAGAGACTGACTCAATCATAAAGAAGGAGCCATTTTATTGCTCACAGGACATGCTTTGGTGCAAAATCTTTCATATGTGGGCCAAGTATGCCTGCTGTATTTCCTTTTGCTCCTTCTAGAGGGATTGGTTTATCACCTGTTAGGAGAGCTTGTCATCTTCCGATATAACAAATTCAAGATAGTCATATTTGTGAAGCCCTAAGAGAATAGTGTAGGCTGAGAACAATTTAGAACACCAAATAATATGTTTTTACTTCCAAGAAGAAATAGCACCATAACTGACATAATACTATGTGTCGTGTTTGTTCATTTGTTTGTTTTGTGGGTAAGAGAATTGGGTACCTTTAGTTTTTACAACTGAAAGTAATTTTAAAATTACATTTATTGTGTGGTATAAAGAATATTTGTTCAGGTCAAAAGTTTACCCACCCAAATAGGTTGGAAGTTGTAAGATGTGGATAGATCAAACTTCAATATGATTCCATCAATTGACACCCAAGGGTCCTACAGCAGATTTATTGTCATCTGATTTTTGAGTTAGAGCCAATTGTCAAAGCAGACACTGTGATTTGGAGTCAGGGTGACTCCTTTTGGTAACGATGTCGAGATGACCTCATATATGGTTGTTGGAGAGTGTATCCCACTCACTGGAGCATCAAGGAAATCACTTCATTTTTGTAGGCCTCAGTTTCCTCATTTGTAAGATGGGGATAAAAATAACCAGCCTACCTCCCAGAGCAGTTGTGAAGATCTAATGAGATGAACCTTTTTCTAATCATAAAGCACTATATAATTATGTTCCATACCTAAGGATACTATCTGTCTTTAAAGAAATTCTTTTCCCTTTGCCAAAGAAGTACATCAATTTACTTCATAGGAAGTGAAGAGCCAGGGACAAATTCATTCTCTGAACATACCCTTAACTTTCAGTGGTACAAGAGAGAAATTAACTCCTAACTTTGCTTGGGAGACTGAAACTTAGCCTTGGCCTTTTCAGATCTGAGAGGTGAATAAATAGCCAAATCAACTCCAACCTCTCCTCTTCAAGGCAGCCAGCTCCCTCTCAGACTAAAGGGGGAGGAGGATTATTTCTAGCAGGGCCCCTGGGTCTAGCATCAATATTTTTGTCATCACTAAGCAGAGACACTGGCAGCTGCGCATACTGCAAAAATGACTGTGCTCCAAGTAGCATATTTCCCATAAACACACAGAGCTGAGAACATTCAAAAACAGATGGAATGCCTGCTTAATGCTTGGATCAGATCACAGGGTCTTACATGTGGTTTTGTTATTGGAGACAATGATGGCGACATAAAAAGAGCACTTGAGGGATTCTGCTCTCCCTAACATCTGTAGTTTCACTCATTTCCTTAATTTGACCAGACAGGGTTTTTCAGGCAGTGAACAATAGGTGACAAGCATTATGGTGCTGGAGGTAGGCACTAATAAGGGCATGGGAGACATAGAAATAACATGAGGGGTTTTATTAACAACTGTGGGCCACTAAAGATTAATTGCATTTGCAAGAAGAGCAAAGCGAGATCCATATAATTCTCCATAAGTTTGGCCATGAAGCCTGAATTGGAATGTTTGTATTATCAGAATCAGGTCAGTTCACCTGATTACATTTCGTAGGCAGGTTATTGCTTTCCTAGTGGATCTGCTTTTTCCAAGTTGGCATTGCTCTTCTCCACAAGACCCTGAAATTACCAATTTCCCTAATGGAAAAAAAAAGAAAAGAAAAGGCTAAGGGAGGCCAGACCAATTCTCCTTCACAGATTTAGCCTTGTGCCCCAACTTTCTTATAAATATATTGAAGTTGAAATTCCTACTAAGCTTCCTGAGATTGGTACAATTTCATTTACAGTGTTGGGTTTTTTGCATCCTTGTGGGCAAAGGATGAATAATCAGGTAGCATTTCTATGAATGCTTAGAACTAACTTCAATGACAGACCAGCAACTCATTTTGATGTGAGACCCACAAGCTTTGAATTCCAGTGGCAAGAGCAAGTGGGGTTCACCTCATTTGTATGTGAACCCTAATCCTTCTTAACTTGCTTTGAGGGTTTCCATCTCCCGTCTGGTTATCATGGTACAGACTAGGTTTAAGTGAATGGCTTCATTTGATTTGCAAGGATTTACAAATTAGTTAGAATATCACAAAACCATATGTAAACTAGAATGCAATGATCCTTCCTGTTAGTGAGAACTGCATGGGATTAATACTCTTTAATTAATGTGTATGTGGGGAAAATGCTCAGAGATTTCGGTGAATCCTATCATTCATTCAACAAACATTTATTCAGCACCTACCATGGTACAAGGCACAGTATCAGGTGGCAGGGAAGATGTAGAGGTTACATAAAAGTTCCCTCATGGAGCTTATAATCTTATAGGTCAACAGCTATAATTCAAGATATTAAATGAAAAATCAATCAATATCTTTTATTAAATTCCTACTACGTGTTGGGAATTGGGCATTGGGAAAACAAAAATCTACAAGACTTGTTATCTTCTGTGCCCATGTTCTCTAAGCTAGAGGTCTTGGATCTTGCTATCTGTCCCATCACTACACTCTTAGGACCACTGGACCCTCCATCTGCCCTGTGACCAAACACCCCTATGTGTATTATTTCCCCAAGGTAGAATATGAGCTCCTTGAGAACAGAGACTATCCCACTTTTCTATTGGTATCCCTAGAACTTAGCACAGCCCTTGGCACTTAATAAGTTCTTAATAAATGTTTATTTTTTTCATTCATTCATTCAAGACAAAAATGAAATAGTCACTGCCCTCAAGGAGTCTATATACTATCATGGTTATATCCTATAATAAATGAATCAGAGAACTGCAAAACAAGTACTGGAAAGCAATATGGCAGAAACTGGGTATAGAACAATATCTTAAACCATTTACCAAGATAAGGTCAAAATGAATATATAACCTAGATATAAAGAGAGAGATTACAAGAAAATTAGAAGAACATGGAACATATTACTTATCAGACCATGGATAGAAAATCTATGAACAAGAGAGAGAGAGAAAAATTAGGTATAAACTATATCATTCAATTACATTAAATTAAAAAGGGGTTGCACAAATAAAACAAATATAGCCCAGATAAAAAGAAAAACAGAAAATTGGGGGGGGGGAGGGATTTGTAGATAGTTTCTCAGATAAAGGTCTCATATCTAAAATATATAAAGAACTTTGTCAAATCTATAAGAATACAAGCCATTTCCCAACTAATAAAAGACCAAAGAATATGAACAGGCAGTTTTCCAATGAAGAAATCAAAACAATTTATAGTCACATAAAAATGCTCTAAATCACTCATTGTTTTTTAAATATTTTGTTATTTATTTAATATTTTTAGTTTTCAGCATTGATTTCCACAAGATTTTTAGTTATAAATTTTTTCCCCATTTCTACCCTCCCCCCCTCCACTCCAAGATGGCATATGATCTGATTGCCATCTGATTCCCCAGGAAGCCCTCCCTTCTGTAACCCCACTCCCCCCCATCCCCTTTTCCCTTACTTTCTTGTAGGGCAAGATAGATTTCTATGCCCCATTCCCTGTTTATCTTATTTCCCAGTTGCATGCAAAAAAAACTTTTTTTGAATATCAGCTTTTAAAACTTTGAGTTCCAAATTTTCCCCCCTTTTCCCTCCCCATCCACTCTCCCTAAGAAGGCAAGCAATTCAACATAGGCTATACATGTATCGTTATGCAAAACCCTTCCATAGTACTCACGTTGTGAAAGACTAACTATATTTTGCTCCCGCCTATCCTGTCCGCCTTTATTCAATTTTCTCCCTTGACCATGTTCCTTTTCAAAAGTGTTTGCTTTTGATTACCTCCTCCCCCTATCGGCCCTCCCTTCTATCATCCCCCCTTTTCTATCCCCTTCCCCCTTCTTTCCTATGTGGTAAGATACCCAGTTGCATGTATATGTTATATCCTCCTCAAGAAAATCTGATGAGAGCAAGATTCACTCAATCCTCCTCACATGCCCCCTCTTCCCTTTCAATGAATTGCATTTTCTTGTCACTTTTATGTGAGATAATTTGCCCCATTCTATCTGTCCTTTTCTCCCTCTTTCAATATATTCCTCTCTCATCCCCTCCACTGATTTTATTTTTTTATATATCATCCCTTCATATTCAACTCACCTTGTGCCCTCTGTCTATATATAGGTGTATATATATATATATATATATATATATATACATATATATATGTATATATATATATATATGCATATATATGTGTGTGTGTGTGTATACATGTATGTGTGTATGTATATCCCCTTCAGCTACCCTAATACTGAGGTCTCATGAATTATATACATCATCTTTCCATGTAGGAATGTAAACAAAATAGTTCAACTTTAGTAAGTCCCTTATGAGTTCTCTTATGATTTTATGTTTCTCTTGATTCTTGTGTTTGAAAGTCAAATTTTCTATTCAGCTCTGGTCTTTGTACTGAGAAAGCATGAAAGTCCTCTATTTTATTGAAAGTTTATATTTTGCCTTGGAGCATGATACTCAGTTTTTACTGGTAGGTGATTCTTGGTTTTAATCCTAGCTCCATTGACCTCCAGAATATCAGATTCCAAGTCTGTCGATCCCTTAATGTAGAAGCTGCTAGATCTTGTGTTATCCTGATTGTATTTCCACAACACTCAAATTGTTTCTTTCTGGCTGCTTGCAGTATTTTCTCCTTGATCTGGTGACAATATTCCTAGGAGTTTTCTTTTTGGAATCTTTTTTTAGGAGGTGATCAGTGGATTCTTTCAATTTCTATTTTACCTTCTACCTTGCCTCTAGAATATCAGGGAAGTTTTCCTTGATAATTTCTTGAAAGATGAATCTAGGCTCTTTTTTGATCATGGCTTTCAGGTAGTTCAATAATTTTTAAATTATCTCTCTTGGATCTATTTTCCAGGTCAGTGGTTTTTCCAATGAGATATTTCACATTATCTTCCATTTTTTCATTCCTCTGTTTCTGTTTTATAATATCCCGATTTATCATAAAGTCACTAGCTTCCACTTGCTCCAGTCTAATTTTTAGGGTAGTATTTTCTTCAACGGTCTTTTGGACCTCCTTATTCATTTGGCTAATTCTGCCTTTCAAGGCATTCTTTTCCTTGTTGGTTTTTTGGAGCTCTTTTGCCAGTTGCGTTAGTCTATTTTTTAAGGTGTTATTTTCTTCAGTATTTTTTGGGTCTCCTTTAGCAAGTCATTGACTTGTTTTTCATGGTTTTCTCACATCATTCTCATTTCTCTTCCCAATTTTTCCTCTACTTCTCTTACTTGTTTTTCCAAATCCTTTTAGAGCTCTTCCATGGCCTGAGACCAATTCATATTTTTCTCGGAGGCTTTTGATGTAGGCTCTTTGACTTTGTTAACTTCTTGTGGTTATATGTTTTGGTCCTCTTTGTCACCAAAACAAGATTCCAAAGCCTGAGTCTGAATCTGAGTCCATTTTCACTGCCTGTTCATGTTCCCAGCCAACTACTTGACCCTTGGGCTTTTTGTCAGGGTATAACTGCTTGTAGAGATAGAGAGTACTTTGTCCCAAGCTTGAGGGGATGCACTGCTGTTTTCAGAGCTACTTCTACACAGCAAGCTCTGCCACACCAGTGCTCCTTCTCCCCCAAGAACCACCAACCAGGATTGAGGCCCAGATCCAGGCAGGGCAAAGCAGGCTTTGCACTCCTGCTCTAATCCACAGCATAATTCCTCCCACCAGCTGGGCCTGGGGCCAGAAACAACTGCAGCTATAGCTCTGGAAGCAGCCTCAGAGCTGCACCACCTCCGCTGCCCTGGGGTGGTAGCCAATCGAAAACTCCTTTCACTCTGTCCCAGACGATTTTCCCACTAACCTGCTCTGTTGTCTTTGGTGTTCGTGGGTTGAGAAGTCTGGTAACTGCCACAGCTCAATGATTCAGGGCCCTATGGCCTGTTCTGGCCTACTCCTGGTCTGGTTGATCCTGTTGCAGCCCACACTGGGCTGTGCTCCGCTCTGCTCTCAGTTCTGTGCCACAGACCCTTCCCAGCGACAATCCAGGCTATTCTGGGCTGAAGCCCTGCTTCCCTCTGCTATTTTGTGGGTTCCACAGCTCTAAAATTTGTTCAGAGCCATTTTATAGGTGTTTGGAGGGACCTGGGGGACAGCTTAAGCAAGTCTCTGCTTTCCAGCTGCCATCTTGGCTCCGCCCCCTAAATCACTCATTATTGATTAGAGAAATGCAAATTGAAACAGACTTGAGATATCATTTTACACCTGCCAAATTGGCTAAAATGATTGAAGGGGAAAGTGACAAATGTTGGAAGTGATGTGGACAAATTGGGACATTAATTCATTGTTGGTGGAATTGCGAACTGATCTAACCATTTTGGAGAACAATCTGGGATTATACACAAAGAGTTGTTAAGCTACCTATACCCTTTGACCCAGCAATATCACTACTAGGTCTGTTTCCATATATGACTAGGGAAAAAGGAAAATAAGCAATGTGTTCTAACATATTTGTAGCAGCTCTCTTTGTGGTGGCAAAGAATTTGAAATTACAGGGATGCCCATCAAGTAAGAAATGGTTGATGAATAGGTTGTGGTATATGATTGTGATGAAATACTACTATGCTATAAGAAATGATGAGCTTTGTGATCTTAGAAAAACATGGAAAGATTTGCACAAAATAATGAAGAATGAAGCGAGCAGAACCAAGACAACATTGTATACAGTAACAGAAATATTGTTTTAAGAACAACTTTGAGCAAATAAGTCATTTTGACTATTACAAATATATATATGCATACATATATATACATACATACATATATATGCATATATATACATATATACATACATACATATATATGCATATATATATATATATATACATTTGTGTTTAATGATAGCCATCCTTTGGAGGGGAAGGAAGAAAAAAGGGGAAAAAAGAAATTTATATCATAATTTGTTATATATTTTAAAGTAATAGCAAGTTGTACATAATAGGTTTGCAGTTTCATGTACAATCATCTTTTTTATTATGCTGTGTTATGGAAATGCTTCAATTATTCCATAAGCTAGAAACAAAATAAATTTTTTAAAAATAATAAAATTCATCTATGGGGTGAAATGTGAAGAATCTCAATAGTAATTTCTAAAAAGTAGAAAGGAATGGGACCTAGCAGTATCAGTAGTGGAGCAAAAGTGCTATTTGACAAAAACTTCTGGGAAAATTGTTTTTTAGCACTCTTGAGGAAATCAGGGTAACTCACATCTTATACAAAACTTAAGTATCCAAGTGGATACAAAAGGGTCACACCATACACAAATTATAGGAAAAAGAAAATAAATCTGTATCACAGCTATGGATAGAGGAAGAGTTGGTTTTTGTTTTGTTTTGTTTTTAAGCATATAGGGGATCACAGAAGATAAAATGGCCAACAAACAATTGAAAAGCTTCTGCACAAACAAAATTAATGCATGTGAAATTAGAAAGGAATCAGTTAACTGGTGGAAATATTTGCAGAAAGTTTTCTGATAAAGACATCGTTTTTAAGATATATAAGCAACTGATTAAAATTGACAAGAATTAGAGCCCATCAAGTGGAAATAAGAGCCACTCTCTAATATATGAATGGTGAAAGGATATGAAAAAGCAGTTCTAAAAGGATAAAATCCAAACTATGAATAACCCTATAGAAATTCCAAATCACTAATAATTAGAGAAATTTAAATTAAATTCTTAAATTCTACCTCAATCTTGGCCAAAAAAAAGGAAAATGACAATTGTTAGAGGGGCTGCAGGAAAACAAGCATATTAATTTACTGTTGGTAGAGATGTCCAGCCATTCTGAAAAACAATTCAGAACTATATCCCCAAATAAAATAGTAATATTTTACATGATTGCACATGTATAACCTATGTCAGATTGCTTACTGTCTCAGAGAGGGGGATGGGGAGGGAATAGGGAAGGGATAGAATTTGGAACTTAAAACTTGAAAAAATTAATATTTAAAATTGTTTAACATATAATTAGGGAATAAAAGATTATTAAAAATAAAAATAAGGTACAGGACTTAAGCCAAAAAATAAAAATAAATACATTAATGAGTTGCTATGTATATATGTATGCTTTGTGCATACCCTTTGACCCACTGATACCACTACTTTTTTGGTCTATATACAAAAAAAAGATAAAAGAAAAATAAGCCATGCAACTCCTCTGCTAAAGAAGCCTCAGTGACTTTCTGTTGTCTATAAGATCAAGTACAGACTCCTTTTGCTTCACAATTCTACTTCAGCCTGCTTCTTCAGACATCTTACATTATCCTTCCTTAGATAATCCAAGTTCCAACAAACCTAGTCTACTTGCTATGCCCCATACACATGTCCCAACTCACCCTTTGTAGGAGCCATCCGCCAATTACTGAGAGGTATCATCTGCTCACCTCCACTTCATAGATTGTTCAACATTCACCTCAGCTTCCACATCCTTATGGGAAGTGTTTCCACATCCTCTTAGTTGTTAGCATTCTCTCTCCTCAAGTTATTTTGTGTATATTTCTGCTTATATTTTGTATCTCCCAATAGAATGTAGTTCCCTGCCTACAGGGAATTATTTTTTTCCATTTTTTAAAAATTTTTGTATCCTCAACATTTAGAAAAGTATCTTGAATAGAGTAAGAACTTAATGCATGTTTGTTGAATTGAAAGAAGAGGGATGATTCTAAGAATGAAATACATCCCAATTGAGTTATAGCAGAGTTGGTATGAGAAAAACTGGAATGATTGAAAGTGCCAGATTGTGAAGGGTCCCAAGTACCAGAAAGAAGAATTTCAGTATTATTCGGTAAGCAAGAGAGATCCACTAAAGATTTTTGAGATCTATAACCAAGTACAATTATTCTGGGAGTAGCACAAAAAACAGTTTGAAGTAGGCAGAAAGGGAGAGGGAGCAGAGATGATTAGGAAACTATTGTAAGAGACTTCTCTCTCTGGAGAACAGGAGGGGGGGATAGGATGTGATCCATAACTCATTTACCTGAACTCAAGAAAATTGATGATTTCAGCAATGGGTCTAAGACAATTGTGACATGTTTAACTGGACCCATCTGGTAGCCCTTTCAATTTCAACATGCTCCTGGGCACTATTAGTCTTCCATATTTGCCAGGCTGGGCCAGATGACACTAAAAATAAAGATAGGGTTATTTCATTCCAGTGGATCTGCCTTCAAAATAAAGATAGGGTTATTTCATCCCAGTGGATCTGCCTTCACTGCCCTCTGGAGCTAGGGGGAGGAGCTAAGGAAAATCTTCCACTGCCAAGCCAAGCAATAGTATTTATTAAATGCCAAATCTGTGTTCTACACCAGGGCTGTCCAAAATACGGACCGCATGCGGCCCACAGCATGATTTTATGCAGCCTGCCTGTGGGTTTTAATTTTTATGGGCGAAAAAATAAAATAATAATTTGCATGGGATGCATATTGGATTTTTAATTCCATCACTAATAAATAATCTTATCGATGTTAATTTTCTTTGCTGTTTTTAAGCAGTATTACAAACTGAACATATCACACAGAATTTTCAATCGATCTGTGAGATGCATTCCATCTGTATGATGCAGACTAGTCAGTATGCACCTACCTGCTGTTGTGTTCTTGCTTTGTTGTTTTGCGTTTGCTTTTGCACTTTGCGCCTGTCGTATTGATGGTGCACATTCTCCCACTTTCTTTTAGTGTACTGAATTTTTTTATTCTGGGTGCAGCCCTCGAATAATTATTTTATTTTAATGCGGCCCTACGATAACCTAAGGTTGGACAGCCCTGCTGTACACTGTCAGACAGAAGGGTTTATCAGTCCATTCTGATAAACAACATGAAGGACAAGTCAGAAGCTGCACATCGGGGAAACATAATATGTTTCTAACCTGGAGGATAAAATTGAGTGTGAATAGAGAAGAGATGATCAAAGATATCAGAAGTGTTTTTGATGTTCCCTTGACCTTGTTACAAAATATCTCCTATGCTCTTCATTTACCACTTCCAACCCCACCCTTACCAACTCCTTTTAGCAAAGAGCCAGGATGATTTAGTATTCAGTTCAACTTCAGCAATGGAAAGATATGTTTCTTGTACAGGTGAAAATTAATTAAATTTTGTAGTATTGCATATTAAATTATTAAAGTCTCAAAGTAATACTTATTTTTCTATCTCACTTTCCTTGATGGAATAAATACTAATCTATTCCAGATCTTTCTGTTGATTTCTCCCATCTTTTTTTTTCCATCAGAGTAATGGTAAACATGTTTTTAAGGAGAAAAAGAATACTGACATTAGGCAAACCTCTACTCTCAGAGAGCTTATAATCTCTCTAGGAAGACAAATATATACAAAAAGTTAAAAAAAACTAAGGCAAACTATAATCAAGTGTTTAATTACACTTGTATAATTATGCTCTGATGGGATTCACAGAAGGGAGAAATCAGTGCTGGCTGAGGTACTCCAGGGAAGCTTCAAAGAAAGCCATAGCACTTATGATGGGCCTTAAAAAGGAAGGGAAGGCAATAGCTTTCTGCAAGAGAGCTAGAACCAGGTTATCTGAACTCACTAGCCAACTGTTAAATTTTCAATGTGAGCATTCACACTTACTTTTTAATTGATTATCTAAAATTAAGAAAGTGATGTAGAAAATGTTAATATTAGCAACTAAGCTCTGAAGTGTTTCATGCATTTTTGGAGAGCCTGTTGTTGAGTATTTATCAGCACCCGCCTAGATAGGGGCAGGAGAGTGGACCACATGCCAGACAACAGCAAAAATATAGAGCAGAGCCAAGATGGCAGAGAAAAAGCAGAGATTCACCTGAGTTCTCCCCAAAGCCCCTCCAAACACCTTTAAATAATGCCTCATAACAAATTCTAGAGTGGCAGAACCCACAAAAGGATGGAATGAAACAATTTTCCTGCCCAAGACAACTTAAAAAGTCAGCAGAAATATACAACTTGAGAATATCTAACTATTACTTTAGATTTCCCAGAATCTCAACTCTTTAAGACCTTATACAAGGCAGGAAAGGAAGAAACAGGAGTAAAGGATCATAGGTTTAGAGCTGGAAAGGATCTCAGAGTTCATCTAGTCCAACTCACTGCCTTATTTTCTGGATGAGGAACCCAAGGCACAGGGATGGTAAGTGAGCTGCCCAGGGTTGAAGTGGAGGAAAGCATCAAAGCAAAATTCAAATCTGATTCCTCAGCCAGTGTACTTTCCACTGCAGCATGGAGGGATACAAAAAATATCCCTCAGCTGCCATATACCATGAGAAAATGTGAGAGAAACCATGATCCTTTTACTGTTTTACCTAGGAAAGCTGATAGAAACAAAGTAATTAGCTAGATTTGTTTAGTTTTTCTACATCCTAAGGGGACTTTGTTAGGACGTTCAGCTCTTGGAAGAAGTTAGTAACCTTGGTCTTCGGATGTCCTCTGCCAAATAGTCATCCCGGAAGGTTGTTCAGGCCCCTTTTCAAAAGCCCAGAGCTTCCTCAGCAAGGCCCATTTCCTTGCCTCACTGAGTAATGACAATTAGCAAAGTTTTTTAGTAGAAGCAGCAGCATTTGCAAGGTAGGGCTCATTAATTACTCTGAAGAACTTTAGAGAGCAAAGAGGAAATAACCATGTAAAGTGGGAGATGAAGATGTTGCCAGAGACCTTGAAAACATTCACAGGAAGTCTGGAAACATGGACTGTTTATTCCAGTTTCCACAGGGACTCCAACAGCCCTGTTCACTAGGATATCCCCTAGGAATTTTAGAGAAGCATACTCACCCTCCATTGGTTTGTTCCTGTTTGTAATCCTCCTGTGGACCACTGGAGGCTCTTTCAAATGTCTCCATGTACTTGACATATTTAATCCTGATCTCAATATATTTGCCACTTAACCTCCACTCACCTGTGCCAACAGTGCTCACTCCCTCCTCACTTCTGCTCCCTAGGACTCCTCATATCCTTGAAAGCTCAGCAAAATTGCCATTTCCTTTAGGAAGCCTTTCTTAAACCCTCAGCAGCTCATGGGCAGCTAAGTGAAACAGTGGATAGAGTGACAGACTCGGAGCCAGGAATATTCATCTTCCTGAGTTCAAATGGGACCTCAGATACTTGCTAGCTGTGTGACTCTGGGCAAGTCACTTAATCCTGTTTGGCCCAGTTTCCTCATCTGTAAAATGAGCTGGAGAAGGAAATGGCAAACCATCCCAATATGTCTGCCAGAAAAACACCAAATGGGGTCACCAGGCATCAGACACAAGTGAAATGACTGAACTAGCACCTCATTATAAAAATTACTTCATAAGTTTTGTATAGATTTTGCACATACTTATGCATATATGCACAGTTTATGCATATACTTGCATATACTTTGCATGAATGCATGATACATTGGCTTCCCTGATAGAATGGAAGCTCCATGAGGGCAGGTTCTGTTTCATTTTTAACTTTGTATCCCCAGCACCCACCACAGTGCTTGCCTGACATAATAAATACTTCTGTATCAAAAAGGAGCCAGCAAAGCTTTGCCACTAATTAGCATCTCTCTGACTTTGACATCAGAGGTAGGAAACCAATCTGAAGAATTTGAGCAAGATACCACCTCTCTCTAGAAAATCCCTAGTTTTTTATGGCTTCATAGATGCTCTAAGAGGTGGACTATGATTGGCAGCCTCAGGAGGTAGACTATTCTAGTATATGTGGAATATAGAATGGGGAATCAGAATGGGGAATAGAATGGGGAATTCAGCCAGTAGATCTGACATATGAGTAATGTAGGCACTTGACAAGTAGTTCTAGCATAAAAGTTTGACCTTTTGCCTTGGCAGAAGATATATGATCCAGCTATTTCCCAGACTAACAGGGACTAGAAATCTGCAACCGGGTGCATTGAGGTACAGGGGCAGCTTCTCCAGAGGACAATCTTGCCATTATCCAAAGATCATGACACTGTATATCCTAGATTCTAAGTTCTAGGTTCCAACTTCTGGCCTTGTTTTGGTGGTGACTGTTACCCAGATCCTATATACTCCATTCCTCTAAATTCTAGAAAAGTCCTTCTTCCTTCCTCCCTTGCCCACCTTCATATCCTTGAATGTTTACAAGTAGTCATATCACCTTCCCTTGAGAGTTAAGAAATGCCAAATAAAAGGTGGAGTACTTTGCATTACCTGGCCTTCTCATCCTTCCACAGAGCCCCTTTAAAGTCCTAGCACTCTTCTCAGTAAGTGATGGTTTGATGACTATCAGAGCCTAAAGAGGGCCAAGTGCTTGTGTTAATTTATTCATTTTTAGTTTTATTGATGTCTTTTATTTTTATATCACATCCACTTTGAATATATCCCTCCCCTCATCCACTCATAAAAAAATTTCAATATCTCCTTCCTACCTATAAAATAAAGACCAAATTCTTCAGCCCGGCTCATAAAAGCCCCCATAATTTTGCTTCACCTTCATCATTGTTATCTGCTACTGCTTCTCACTGTGAACCTTCTATTCCAGTCAGTTTGATCTCCTTATTAAGCACACAAATACTCTAGGTCCTCAAGTGCAGCTCTTGGACTGAATCCAAACTTCACAAAACAAATCCCCTAATAAAAGGATTTGTTCTGTAAAACTTGGACTCAGTCAAAAGGCCACACCCAAGCACCTAGAAGGCCACATGTGGCCTCTCGGCTGCAATAATCCTGCATGCTTAGCCATTCATCTGTGCTTTTGTCCATGCCATTCATTGCCCACACATGGAATACCCCCTTCCTTTTATCTGTTTGTGGCGCAGTGGTGCAGTGGATAGAACACTGGGCCTGGAGTCAGGAAGACCTCAATTCAAATCTGGCCTCAGACACTTACTAGCTCTGTGAACCTGGGCAAGTCACTGATCTCTACTTGCCTCAGTTTCCTCATCTAGAAAAGGAAATGGCAAACTATTCCAGTATCTTTGCCAAGAAAACACCAAATGAAATCATGAAGAGTCAGACACGTCTGAAATGACTGAACAACAAACAAACCAAACCCCACCCCGTCTTTTGAAGGGCAATTTAAGTCTTTCTCCTTCATGATGTCATCCCTAACCACTGACTATTTCAACTCACATAACCTGTTTCCTTCTTTGAATGTTCCAGGCTTATTTTCTATGACATCCATTTTTGTCACTAACCCTTTGCTAATACATATTTCAGGTTCATTTTTCATCTCCTGGTCTAAATTGTAAGCTTTTCAAGGAAAGGAACGTAGTATTTCTCCTATAAAGTGGCCAGCCCTTCACAGTGCCAAGGCCACTAGGTATCACTGAGGAAGGCCTGAGTTCAGATCCAGCCTCAGATACTTACTAGTTTTGTGACCTTAGGCAAGTCACTTAATCTCAGTTTTCCTCAGTTTCCTCATCTATAAAATGGGGATCATAATAGCACCTACCTTCCAGGGCTGTTGTGAGGACCAAATGAGATAATTAATAATAATAATAATAAAGTGTTCAGCACAGTGCCTGGTACATAGGCATGATTTAAATGTTTATTCCCTTTCCTTTCCCAAGCAAAATCACAGCATTCAATAAATACCTGTTTAACCCATTCAGATCAAAAAACAATGAAGATTTTCACTGTTTAGTTCCCCTTCATTCTGCTGGACCTTATCTACAATGTTTCTTTTTTTTTCCCCAACAGGTAAGTTTGGTAATGGCTGGACACAAAAGGAAATGAAAGGCTTAATTGCATCTTCTTCAGTTAGTCAGGCAATCCTGAGATGAAAATAGGTTTACTGATGCATAAAGGGCACAGCTGCTCTACAACCCTCTCTCTTATCCACCTTCTTTTTGTCTTCCACAATTATATACTTATCTCAAGCATGAAGATAAATATTTCCTATCTATAAATTTCCCATAACATGCTAATGCCTTAAAGCTAACTATTTTTATTAAACCAACTAATACATTTTGTTTTTTTACTCTGTATTTAACCAGAAAAAGAACATATTTATATAGAAAGTGAAAAAGAAGATTATGTGTGAAAACATGACTTGTATTACATATATCTTGGTTTTTTAAAAAGTACATAGCATATTCAAGATGTTGCTTTCAAAACTGTCCTGTTAGTCTGTGTTTCCTTCTGAACTTTCTTTATTTCTCTTCTGTATATATTTTTAAATGATTCAATGGTCCTACTTTCTCCTCTTTTGAGGGGTGAGGTTGGAGGAGGAAGCCTTGTTGCTAGTTCCTCTCTTCCCCTGGAATCTTCCTCAAATAAAAATCAAAGTAAAAACATAAGCTTTGTGACAAAATGAGCATAGTCAAGCAAATATTGAATCTTGCATTAATTTTTTTTTAAAAGTTGTGGGCCAATGGTGGGGTAGAGCTGAGCCTCTATGTTATTCAGCATGTTTGAATTGTATCACATGCATGTCTCCTTTCCTCTTCACCCCTCTTGGATTATTATAATACCTCTTCTATCCATTGCTCCACATACATGTTAAGTTCATCTGAACATCTTCACAAAAAGAAGTACATATCTGCACTGGTCTGAGATACCAATTACACAGAGTCCCCCAATTTAGTTATACTTGTAACATATGAATACATGCAAAAGCAAAATATGGGAAGATTATGATTTCATTATCAGGGAATTTCTGATTTGCTCATTCGTTCCACCAACATAAATCAGAGTCCAACTATGACGAGTCATAAAGAGTTGCTCAAGTGGCTGACCTATGAGTAAAGAGCAAACATCACCAGCAGGACTTTACTCTGAATATACCATTCTGTCCTCCACATCATGCATCCTTTCATAATATTCACAAATAGTAAATACTTAAGGTTCATAGGTTGTTAGAGCTAAAAGGGACCTTTAAGATTATCTAGTCCAGCTCCCTCATTTTACAGACGAGGAAATTGAGTCCAGGGGACGTCAAGTAATTCACCATGCATATTTAATGAATTTGTTTATTCTGTTCAAGATTCCATACTAAGGTGTTGCATGGAGAACACAAGAAATGTCAAAACAGTCCCCATGCCCACTTAAAGCCTATAGTCTAGGTAGAAAAATAAGGCATGTACACATATGAAAATATAATTAACAATATACAACATTGTATGATAAAGGGCATTGGTGAAAAGTGCTAAGAAGTTAAAAGGAGGGACAGAACACTTCCAGTTAAGTTGATAAGAGATGCAATCCTGTTCTCTGCTTCTAGCTTCCCTTATGTAAGGATTCTTTCCAGAAAATAAAGGCAAAGAAAAACACTCTATTCATCCATATATGTAAGTATTACTTCTCTCTCCTCTCACATTGCGTAGATGTTAAGGATATGCCATCATCAGAAAGGAAGGGTGTCTCATTAAATTGTCTGTACATTTAGAACTTAATTGAACTTGCTCTGTTTTGGCCCAGATTTCTTTTAGTATTCATGCCAGGGGCATAAATAAAACTAATTAACCAAATTTACACCAAAAGACAACAATAAGTCTAGAAAGCATGGCATAACCGTGGTCTCACCTTAATCCTCAGCCACTAAAATATTCATTCCTTATCTTACTTAGCTTGATACCATGTCTGTCCTATACCCTGACTCATTTACATATTTATGTTCACAAACCTCTAGCCCTGTACAGAACTATTGACTATAAGCTGTTTTTTTCTCCCTCTCTTTCCTTATCCCTGCCTTTACTCTTTCCTCTCCTCAATCCCCTCCTCTCATCTGTCCTCCCATCTTTAATACCCTTTCCCTCTTTCTCCTCCTTCCTTCTTTCCTCTCTCTCTTCCTCCTTTCCTTCCTTTCTCCTCTCCTTTTCTTCTTTCCTCCATCCTTTCTTCCCTTCTTCCCTTCATTCCTCCTTTCCTTCCTCTCTCTCTCCCTTTCTCCCTCCCTCCCTCTCTCCTTTCCTTCCTTCCTTCCTTCCTTCCTTCCTTCCTTCCTTCCTTCCTTCCTTCCTTCCCTTTTAATTACAAGGTAAAAGACTACCAGTCCTACACTTCAATAATCCAAGATCCTGTTCCTCTATCAGCCCCCCACCCCATCCACCACCACCACATCTTTCTGGGATTTGCCTGGAATAACTGCCCTTGACTCAGAGACAAATTATCATGTATGTCTCTTCTCTACCCCACTGCAATGCTCAACTGAATTCATACCAAGTGCCAAAATTCTTAGTGACAGTTCTCCTTCCTTTCTTCCTCCTTTTCTATTTTCTAGGATTATGTAAAACTTTGCTCCACTGGAAACCCTGGCAAAACACCTCATTTCCCCTGGCATCCTAGAAGAAAGGCAGATCAAACAGCACAATTAACTCAGCAAACAATACAATTAAGTCCTGCTCCCTCTGTACTCTCCAAGCTGAAACCAAATAAACACCTCTCAGAGCATATGGAGAAATCAGATCACAGGCAGGGATTTTATGTACAGTTCATCTTTCCTGCTCAGACTTTTGGGGAACTCAGAATATTTAGCATATGTCTCTTTACCCAGCTTCCCTTGGGCCTTTTACTGAGCCCTGCACAGTAGAGGTACCATCATTCCAGGGTCAGGATCGGGGTCGAGTCTAAGCACACTGGTGTCTGTAGGGTTTGGAAAAAATGTCTGCATACAAAAAAAAGTTTAAGCGTTGGTCCTCCCTCTAGGCTGGCCAATAATCAGAATTTTCATATATAGATGTTGATGGATAGATAGATTCATCTAAGTAGATGAATCTATCTGTCTATCTAGAGAGAGAGAGAGAGAGAGATACTGGCAAAACTGTGAAGGAGAAAATCTACCTGATTAAATGCTAAGATTTGCTCTGTTATCCAGGAGCTCAACACATCTTTCGCCTCCCAGATCAGTACTGGAAACTTGTTTGATACTTAAGAAGAAATTGAAATTCATCTAGAATCTTGATGTGCAATAAGAAGTATAGTCATTACAGGAATAAGAGATTGAAATGACCTATTAAGTTATCTTGTCCATCCCCTATCAGCCCAAGATTGTTCCCTGAAGTGCTCTGTGCCATTCATTTTTAAATAACTACAGCAATGGGCTTTCTATCACAGTACTCCTCATGAGAGCTGATACTAATAGACCTCATTCCTTGGAAATGTTCCCCAAGATTCATCCTAATTTCTCGGTTTCACACACTGCTCCTTGTACCATCCTTAATGATTCCTACAACTCTTGCAGATTTCACTCTGTTGGGCACTTAGAGCTAGCATGTGGTTTCATACCATATGTAATTCTTTGTTATCATATAGATTGGTTGATTGGTTGATTTGATATTTGCTAAGTGCTTTTGGAATGTTGGGGATTCTAAGGGACACACTGAAAGACAGCCCGTGACTAGGTTCACACTCTGCAAAAACAGCCAACCAAACAAAGGGTTAATAAAGTTCACCAGAATGGGTTTGGATTAGTTATCAACTTAACTTTCTGAGATTGTCTAGAAAGAGATACCGTGTTCCTTAAACTTTGAAATCTTAGAGCTCATCCAGTCCAAATCCCTCATTTTACAGAAGAGGCAAAAAGGCAAAATGAGAGAAATATTAAATGATTAGTAGACAAGAAGTGGTTAAGAAATTCAGATTAAGCTGCCTCAAGTCATGAATTACTCATCACCAATAGACCTTCAAGCAGAAGCTCGATAAGGTATTATAGAAGAGCTTCAAACCGGTTCAGAATTGGAAGAGATGATCCTCCAAATTTAAGATTCTATGATAAATACTCATATTGACCAATTCAAGAGAAGAGAGGGAAGAGGAGGAGGAGGGAGAGGCAAAAAGGGGTGGGGGAGAGAAGTAGAAGAAAAGAGAGAGGGAGAAAGAGAGGGAGGTATTGTGACTGAAATGGTCAGGGAAGGTTTTGTCTATATGTGCTAAATGAGGATGTCAATTCAGTCTATTTAAATGACTAATCAGTGTGACAGCTTGCCTTGTATTGTGTTTTGCAGTACCAAAAACCATTGAGATTAGATGCTTGAGTGAAATGACTAGACTGTCTAGTCAAAATAAAAGATAGGAGGGACACTGAGATGATGGGCAGATTGATAACTCTCAATTGTGTGAGTAAAGGTATATAGCTGTCCTTGGGTGTGTCATTTTTTAGTCATGTGCAACTATGCATTAACCCATTTAGGGGTTTTTTTGGTAGAGATATTGGAATGGTTTGCCATTTCCTTCTCCAGTTCATTTTACAAATGAGGAAACTGAGGCAAACAGAGTTAAGTGACTTGCCCCAGGATTAAATGACTCACACAGCTAGTAAGTATCTGAAGATGGGTTTGAACTCAAGAAGAAGAATCTTCCTGACCACAGGCCCAGTGTTCTATCCACTGTGCCACCTAGTTGCCCCCTTTGTTGGTAGAGTAATTTATCTGGTTACTTCCAAAAGCAAACAAGATTCTGACATATTAAATAGTTATATGGCCCACAAATGTTCAACATCCCAGGTTCTTAGAACGACAAGTGATCTTTTACCAGCAAAGATTAAGGAGTACCAGGTAGATGTCTGGGACTGTACAAATCCTATTGCCAAGACAAGTCTAGTATGTACCTACCTTCTGCTGACAGAAGCACATAACCCAATGAGCCTCATTTCTAAAAGGGAGTTACAGCTGCTCCCTATTATCAAAGAATTCCAGTGGGTCATGCTCTTCCCTTAAGTCTCTGCCTTTTGTGCACAGGATACTACTGTCAATTAGATGGAATGATGCAGGACCTTGGCAAAGCACTGAGATGACCTTTGCTTAGCTTTATCTAGAAAGTATAAGAAGGGTGGTTCTCCCCCTCCCAACACTAATTAACATAACTAACAAGATAGTCTACACTCTGATACCTTTATCAGTTAAAAGAATGCCTCTTACATTGAGTTAACAGAATCAATGAAATGTGCAAACTTAGTGTGAACAATTCCTAGACACTTTTATTGAATCAATTAATCAATGAAAGGTCTATACTAGGTTTGAGGAGTAAGGTGCTTCAGTCATTGAAGGAAATCAGATAAAAAAAATGTTGAGATTAATTAAGAGAATTAGACACACCTTTAGGCTCCTGTGTATCAGACAAGGAGATTCCAACTTGAACATTTCAACACCTGCTCAGAGTCAAACTTCACTAGCACTTTCTGAAGGCAGCATCCTTTTGCCTGTATCAGAAGGCAGCAAGGAGAGAGGACAGGTGATCCCAGAGGGAGTGTCATACTTCCCTCCCTTCCTCATTATGATTGGCATGCCAGGAGAGTGGACCAATAAAAACAATGTATCCAGTTGGAAGCTGAGAGGACAAGCTAGATATACTAAGGAAAGGCAGTTTCAGTGAACCTGAGCTCTTTGGAGTTGAGAATTCAAAGCTTCAGGGATCTACAAGCGTCAAAAACTTCAAAGAGAGCAGAGAACTAGAAACAAGTCAGTGGAATTTCATGAGGACTCTATAAAGGGGACACAAAGACTTCCATCCAAACAGGAGTCGGGATTTACCCCTTTTCCACTTAGGCTTTCTAAACTCGAGCCTACCTTGCCCTGGAATCTGTATGGATATGTATCTCAGACTTTTAGGGGGATGTTTTATACCAATATTCTTTAGAAAAAAAAACCACTTCTAAAAGCTAATTAATTAATTATCATTATTAATTATTGTTGTTGTTCAGTCACTTTTCAGTTGTGTCCGGCTCTTCATGACCCCATTTGGGGTTTTCTTGGCAAGATACAGGAGTGATTTGCCATTTCCTTCTCTGGTTCATTTTACAGATGAAGAAACTGAGGCAATCAGGGTTAAGTGACTTGCCCAGGGTCACACAGCTAGTAAGTATTGGAAGATGGATTTTTAACTCATGAAGATGAGACTTCTCGACTCCAGGCCCTGCGCTTCATCCACTCTGCCACCTACCTGCCCCTTATTAACCAATTAACTAATTCTAACTGACTAATAATTGATGGGAAGTGTACCACATAGTACTAGAATATCTTTAACCCTTTAGAGTTTTTCCTAGAACCCCAAGAAGAGAACTAGTAAGCCAGCCTTGGGGCACAGCTATGCCACTGTGAGTGGGGCATGAGGACTCAGCCCAGAAGGGAAGCCATAAAAGGAAAGTCTGTAACAAGGTTTCCATACATGAACACAAGGAAGAATCAATGGACTGGATTTAATAAGATACAATTTGTTAGGGATAAATGTGTAGTCTTACCCTTGGATTAAAAAAAATCAATTTCACAAATATAAAGATTGAGAAAGCAGGGTTAGACAGCAGCTTGTTTCAAAAGGATCTAATGCTTTTAATGGACTGCAAATTCATTGAGTCAACAGTCTAACTTTATAATCAACAGCCAATGGGTTGTATTGATAGGCGTAGTTTCAAAGGATAAGGCGATAAGAGTCTTCATGTACTCTGGCCTAGTAAATGCAAATCTGGAGGATTGAGTCGAGACCTGGATACCACATTTTGGAAAGGATATTGATAAGTTGTAAACCAGCT
The DNA here is from genome assembly GCA_028646595.1 of Phalanger gymnotis. Lineage (NCBI taxonomy): Eukaryota > Metazoa > Chordata > Mammalia > Diprotodontia > Phalangeridae > Phalanger > Phalanger gymnotis. Next base: position 547,950,949 of record CM053622.1, read on the forward strand.
GCAGGTGGGCAACAAGAATCACAATGGGCAACTGGCCCATTCCTTATAATCAAGGACTTGGAAGAACTGAAAATCTTTATTGTGGAAAAGTTTCAAGAGGAAATGACAGCTATTTAAAAGTACTTCATGTGGAAGTATTTTATGTGAAAATACTTTTTTTCTTTCTCTTTTTTTTGCATCAGAGGACAGAACTAGTAATAATGAATAGAAATGGCAGAGAAGCATATTTCACCTTGATAGCAAGAAAATTTTCCTAATAATTAGTTATACAAAGGCTGCCTCAAGACTCTTCTCTGAAGAAGTCCAAGCATAAGCTGGTGTGATCTAATATGGATTCTTTTTCAGGAATGGGTTGAATTGGATGACCACTAATATCCCATCTAATTCTAGAATTCTATGGTGATTAAAATTCAGTAGTCAGTCAGTAAATTAATGTGCATTTACTAAGCACCTATTGTTTGCCAGGCACTATGCTAAGTGATACCAAAACAAAATCCATGATTATATAAAAAAAGGCAAAAAATATTCCCTGTTCTCAAGAAGCTTGTAGCCTAATGGGGCAAACAACAAGCAAACAACTACGTATATAAAAAAATTTTAGAAGATAAGTTGGAAATTATCCCAGATGAAAGTCATTAGCATTAAGAGGGATTTGGAAAGGCTTCTTATACAAGGTGGCATTTTAGCTGAGACTTGAAAGAAGCCAAGAAACAGAGACAAGAAGGGGGAGAATTCCAGGCATGAAGGACAAACCAGTGAAAATGTACAGCAGGAGATGGAATAGTTTGTGTGAGGAACAGCAAGGAGGCCAGTGTTACTGGAATATAGAGTATGTGGGTTGAGCAAGGTGTAAAAAAGACTAGAAAAGTAGAAGGAAGCTAGTCTTTGAATGGGATTTTCAAGGTCTTTGAATGGTAAAAGAGAAATTTCTGTTGTTTTTTTTTTTCCTGGAAGAGATAGAGAGCCACTGGAGTTTATTTTTTAAATAATATTTTATTTTCCCCAATTGCATGAAAAAACAATTTTTAACTCTTTTTTTTTTTAGTTCAGGTTCCCAAATTCTATCCTTCCCTCTCCTTCCCCTTCCCTGAGACAATTATTGAATAGGAAGGTGCCGTGGTCAGACCTGGGAAGATTGATTTGACAGCTGAATGGAAGATGGATTGCATTGGGGAGAGACTTGAGTCAGGGAGATTAACCAGCAGGATCAGAGAAGAGAAGCTATATACAAGAGATGTTACAAAGGCAAAAAGTGACAGGATTTGGAAACATTGAATTTGGGGAGATAAGAGAGAGTAGGAAGTTAATGGTGACACATTGGGTGTCACCTGTAGTCCTGGTAGACTGGGAGGATGGCAGTAATGGAGGAATTGGGAAGAGGGGAGGATTTGGAGGTAAAAAATAATGAGTTTAGATTTGGACATGTTGAATTGAAGCTATCTATGACATATCTAGTTAGAAGTGACCATAGGTATTTAGTGAAACAAGACCATAGGTCAAGAGAGAGGTTAGGACTGAATAAACAGACCTGAGAATCATCAGCATAGAGATCATAACTGAATCTGTGGCAGCTGACAAGATCACCAAGTGAAATAGTATAGAAAGAGGAGAAAAGAGAAGAGGGCTCAAGACAGAGCAGAGCCCTGTGGGACATCCACTTAGTAGATATGATCTGGATGAAGATCAAGCAAAGGAGGCTGAGTAGGAGTGGCCAGACAAGAAGAGAACCAGGAGAGATCAGTATCTTGAAAACCTAGAGAGAGCAGAGTATCAAGATGATGAGGGCGATTGACAGTTGCAAAAGCTGCAGAAAAGTCATGAAGGATGGAGATTGGAAAAAGACTATAAGAGATGGCATTTGAAAGATTATTGCTAACTTTGGAGAGAGCAATTTAAGCAGAAGGTTGATGGTGGAAGCTAGATGACAAGAGAGTTAGCAATGAGAAGAAAAGATGTGGAGGCAACCATCGGAGAAGGTCTTCTCAAGAAATTTCACCACAAAAATAAGGACAGATGTGGAACAAATAGGTAATAGGGATGAGTGAATTAAGTAAGGGTTTTTTGGTTATGGGAAATGCTAGGGCAAGTCTGTAGGCAGTAGAGAAGCAGGCAGTGGACAGAGAAAAATTGAAGATAAGTGAGAGAACAGGGATGATGCAGGACAATTTTCTGGAAAATATAATAGAACAGGATCACTCGTATAAATATACAAGGCAAAGACTTTTTCATGAGACAGGACTGAAGAAGAAAATAGGGCAGAAGGCACCTGGGTGATGTGAGATAAGTAGGAGGAGAGAAGAGGATGATCCCAACAAATGGTCTCAATGTTTTCAGTGAAATATGAGATAAGTTTTTCAGCTGAGATAGTAGGTGGATGGGGAGCCATGGGAAGTATAAGGAGGAGTGTGAAGGGTTAGATTTTTGTGTGACTATAACAGAATGCTGTAATAAGGGAAAATAATTTGGGCTGACTCACCAGGCCACAGAGTGACTGATAAACTGAAGGGTTGTTTGTACAGGGGACCTCTGGATGGTCTCAAAAATAGAATGTCTTCAGGATAAGAAAAAGGATCTGCGTCAATATTATGTCAACCGGGGAACAATGTTTGGTAAAGAAAAGAAGCCGGAGTTGTTTACCAAGGATATAAAAATTAGGGCAACGTAGACGGAATTTTGTAGTGTCTTGCATGGTTACCACTATGCGTGTATTCAACCTATATGTATGCATTCTGCTTACCCCATAGAACAATCAATAAACTTCTCATTAACTTGACATAACTTCTGCCTCTTGATTTTTATGACCTTACAAATGAAAAGCTGCTGTGCTAAGTGGGACAGTGAGTCAGGTAGGGAGTGCAAAAGGATTGCCTTGTTGCAGTCAGGACCCAGTTTGAGATTATTAACATAAATTTGTAGTAGAGCCAATCAGCACAATTTTGTGATGTCCTCCAGCTTTGCTCAGCAATAAAGGAGTAGGAGCTACGGCAGGGGATGGTGGAAGTAATCCAAGGTTGAGGATTAGCAGAGCAAGGTCTGGGAAAGGATAAGGGTGCAAGAGACTCTAGAGAAGAAGACATTGTAGAGATGAACTGGCTCACAGAGAAAAAATGGGAAAGGGAAGAAAGTGGATCTGGAGCAGGGGTCATAGGCTGGGAAAGAACTGAGGGACAGAAGGACCGGAGGTCATGCTGAGGAGGAAGAGCAGCATTAGGGAATTGCAAGTCAAAGGAAGAGGTGGTGTGATAATGGACAATCAGGACGGGAATTTCTGAGGTCATGAACTTGGAAGTGCTGCATTTCTGGGTGAAGGCAAGATCCAATAGTCCTGAATAGTGCAGTGTCATGACTTTTAAATATTCCTAATACATAAAATGTATAATAAATACAAATGCATAAAATACTTTTAAAATGGCTTTTTAAGAGTTTTTGAACTTCTTTGAGTCTTCTAGCTGTTGAAGTCTAGAGAAATGATAGAGAAATAATAACTTAGGCAGCTGAATGGAGGATAGACTGGAGTGAGGGGCGATTAAAGGCTGGGAGACCAATCAGCAGGCTGCTGCAGTAGTTCAGGGCCTTAGTCAGGCTTTTTTGCAGGCTTTCCCCTCTCCACCACAGTCCCTTACTGTTAAGGTGCCTCTCCATTTTCACTGAATATTTTTAGTAACATTATTATTTGCATGTTGTCGCTTCCACTGGAATGTGAGCTCCTTTGAGGAAAGCAACTGGTTTTTTTTTTTGCCTTTCTTTGTATAGTTCCTGGCATATAGTAAGTGCTTAATAAGTGATTACTGAGAAACTGGCTTTCTTTTCTTCTTGTTTTGTTGTGTGTGTGTGTTTTTTTTTCCTTAGTCCCTTTCACTCAAATTTCATTTCATTTCTAACCCTTTCCCAATTCCTCCATTCGGAGCCAATGGCCTTAATTCTTTATGCCTCTGTTGCGTCTCTTCCTTTCTCCAATCCCCTCATCTTTGCTGCTTTTCTGCTCCTCTCCTCATTTTAAGTACAAGCAGAAACAAATTATTTATGAAGGGCCCTAATTTACAATGCATTCATGATGCCTTGGAAGACACAGATAATTTATTTAATGAGTAAAGACACGATAATTCACAGAAGATGATTCCAGTCAGAAAATTAGTTTCATTAATTTGCTGTAAACCCTCTGCCTTGATTTAGTGCACCAGGAGCAACTAAGACCCAGGCATCTTTGCCTTGGCATTTCTGTTCATCATGCCTGAATCAGGTTGCAGGTGCTGCTTCCTCACCATCAGAAACGTGACTGCCTGGCACAGATCTACCTACCTGTGCCAGCATCGATGACTCAGAAACCAGAGGTTCCTATGTGCTCCCCATGAAAATTTCTTTCAAGCTTCCTTTTCAGGGCGTAGCCCACTAGTTAGAGGGATAGGCAAATAAAATTTGGGCTAGTTTGTACCTTTGTACTGTGACATGGCAGAGTCATCACACACACACACACACACACACACACACACAAAGACTATAATGCCTCCTTGACAACCACTGGGGTAGCATTTGCAAATTCCTACCTGTTCATACTCTCTAGGCAGGGGGAAATCTGGTTTGAGAAAATTAACAGGAACAGAAAATGCCCTGCTGCCATAAATACATAGTCTGAAAAGACTCAGACCAGTTCTGTAAATTGCTATTTTAAAGTAGGAAGAGAAGTGAGTGTAAATTTTTCTACCTGAGATCAGTACTACAAATTGGGTTGCACTAAAGTGGGCTCTCAGTTAATGAGGGAGGAGGGAGAAGAGAAGATGGGTGTAGGAAAGGAGGTCACATCAGTCTTCCTTCTGATAGCTTTTTATTTAAACTATTCTTGATATTGAGGTGCTAAGCTCTGAGATTTCTTTACTGATGAAGGATTTGAAGTGCTATCTATTCCAAATACAAAATTCCAGGTGTCCCTCCCTGTTAAAAGAAGGCAAAAATGAGATACTAACATTTCCTTTAATGACCAGCTCCTCCCAGGAACCTTCCCTAACTCCAATGGAAAGCGTGGTGGACTTGGAGGATGAGTACTTGGGTTCAAAATTCACCTCTGTCATTTTCACTAGCAGTTTGGCTTTCTGAGGTTCTTTCCAGCTCTACCTTTCTCATTTTATGATCAATGAACTAAGATGATCTTAGACTGCATTTCAAAGGAGGCGTGGTATTAAGGTCTAGGGATGTAAGTGTTGTACTGTGCCATAGTCAAAACACATCTTAAATATTATGTTCACTTTTGAGTTCAATAATCTAGAAAGGACCTTGATTAGCTAGAGAGTATCCAGAGGAGGGTAAACAGGATGCCAAAGGGTCTCAGGATCATCAACAAGTATTTGTCAATGTGCCTATAATGATATTATGTGCCAGGTACTGTACCAGGTCCTGTAGGTACAAAGAAAAATCTGAAGCAGTCTCTGCATCATGGGGCAGCTTGGAGGTGCAGTGGGGAGAGGGTTGGATCTGGAATCAGGAAGACCAGAGTTTGAATCTTCTCTCAGATACATTGTGTGACCCTGAGCAAGTCACTCAGCTTCTCTCAGCCTCAGTTTCTCTGTGTGTAGAGATAATAATAGCTCCTAACTCAAAGGGTTGTTGTGAAGATCAACTGAGATAAAAGATATAAAGTACTTTGCCAACTTTAAAGGGCATACAAGTGCTAGTTGCTGCTACTGCTGCTACTACTACTACTTCTATTACTACTACTACCACTACTACTACTACCATAATTGTTGTGTGCCATACTAGAATCTATTGAAGGAAATGAAATGTTTAACCTGGAGAATAAAAGATTTAGTGAGGAACAGGGTAGCTCTTTTCAAGTATTTGAAGGGCTAAAGATGTAATGGACTTGTTTTACCTGCCCATGGAGGACAGAACTGGTCATAATGAGTAGAAGCTGCAAAGAGGCATATTTGGGCTTGATGTAAAAATTACTGCCTGACAAATGAGCATTATCAAAAAGCAGAACTGGCCTGCCTGAAATGGTAATGGTTTTCCCAGCAATGGAAAAGGCAAAGACCAAGTGCCTGCTTTCCAAGTGTGTTGTTGATGGCTGGACAAGATGGCCTCTGAAGTTGCTTCTGATCTTTAGATTCTGTGACTGCCCTTTCCCTTTTCTGAACTCCATTATTATTTGTACCACACTAACTGGCATTGGATTATAGGCATTTTTTGTTTCATGTGTCTATTCTCCCCAAGAAGATGATAGGAGCATATATTTAGAACTGGAAGGAACCTCAGAGTCTATAGTCCAATCTTCTCCTTTTTTCATCAGAGGAAACTGAGCCCCATAGATGTGAAGTGACTTGCCCATGATCACACAGGTAGATCAAAGCCAGATTTTGAACCCAGGTTCTGTGTTTCAAATTTAACCCTTTATCCAGGAAATCATAAATTTTGGTTTTTTACCTCACTACCCCATCCTACTTAGTCCCAACATACACTTATCTAGCACCTAGCTTAATGTACACCTCTACACATACCATAGATACTTGCTGGTTAATTAACATTCAACTAAACTTTGATTTTCAATGCCACTCAAACTCATCATGATAAGACGCTTCACAGGCTTCCCTTCTCGATTGATGTGGGCTGATAACAATAGTACTTACGTTACAAAGTTATTGTATCAAATGAGACAATATTTCTAAAGTGCTTTGCAAACCTTAAAGCACGATATCAATGCTAGCTATTTTTGTTAACTTTAATAGTATTTTATTTTTCCCCAGTTACATGTCAAGAAAATTTTTAACATTCATTCTTATAAGACCTCGAGTTCCAAATTTTTCTCCCTCTCTCCCCTCCCCTCTTCTGAAAATGGTAGGCAGTTTGATATAGTTTATACATGTGCTGTCATGTAAAAAATATTTCCATATTAGTCACAGTTGTGAAAGAAGAAACAGATCCAAAGGGGGGAAAAAAACACAAGAAAGAATAAAGTAAGTGGAAAAAAAGGCTCCAATCTGCATTCAGAGTCCATCAGCTCCTCATCTAGATATAAATAGCATTTTCCTTTGTGAGTCCTTTGTACTTGTCTTAGATCATTGTGTTGCTGAGAAGAGCTGAGTTGTTTACAATTGATCATCCTACAATGATGCCAATACTGTGTACAGTGTTTTCTTGGCTCTTCTCATTTCACTTTGCATAATAAGTTCGTACAAGTCTTTCCAGGATTTTCTGAAATCTGCCTGTTCGAGATTTCTTATTGCACAATAGTATTTCACTACATTCCCATACCACAGTTTGTTCAGCCATTCCCCAACTGATAGGCACCCCCTCAATATCCAATATTTTTCTACCAGGAAAAGGACCACTATAAATATTTTTGCACATGCATGTCTTTTTCCCTTTTCTATGATATCTTTGGGATACAGACCTAGTAGTAGTATTGCTAGATCAAAGGATATGCATAATTCAGTTGCCCTTTGGGAATAGTTCTTCAGAATGGTTGGATTAGTTCACAACTCCACCAACAGTGCATAAGCATCCCAATTTTCCCTCATCCTCTCCAAAATTTATCGTTTTCCTTTTTTGTCATAATAGACAATCTGATCGGTGTGAGTTGGTACCTCAGAGTCGTTTTAATTTGCATCCCTCTAATCAAAAGTCATCCAGAGCACTTCTTCATATGCTGATAGATACCTTGGATTTCTTTTCTGAAATTTCTGAAAACTACCTGTTCCTATCCTTTGACCATTTATCAATTGGGAAATGTCTTAATACTAGCTATTTTTAATATAAAATAGGATTAGGAATCATCTAACTCGATTTCCCACACAACTTAAGAATCGTTTTTAGAATCCCTCATCATTTAACCTCTGCTTGAATATTTCCTGTGACAGGGAACATACTACCTTCTAAGACAACCGCTGGTCCTACTTCTGCACTTTGAAGACAAAAAGCATATGTGAAATCCCTCTTCCATGACAATACATCATTGAATACTTCAAAATAAGTATCATATCCCTCTTAAGGCTTCTCTTCTCCAGGTTAAAAATCTCTAGCTCTTTCAAGTGCTCCCCCAGCCCCATGAGAGGTTTCTAGGGCCTTTGCCATTCCTGATAAAGTTTTCTGGACAACTGTAGCTTATTAATATCCATCTTAGATGTTGTACCCGACCTAAACGCAATCTTCCAGGAAGATGGATTCAACAGGAAGAAAGGGAAAGCTGAGTGGGTACTTGAAGCTGGACACTGTGACATTGTATCTTTATAGTTATAAAGAAAATTTCCTGATGGCAAAAGTTGTCAAGTATGAGAGCGGCAATGACAGAGAATCTCCTTTTTCAAAAGGCTTAAGGATCAGACTGAAGTCTACAAGTCTGGGATGAATTGTTGTCGAAATGTTTCCATTGTGTCCAACTTTTTGTGACCCCACTTGGGGTTTTCCTGGCAGAGATATTGGAGTGGTTTGCCATTTCCTTCTCAAGCTCATTTTACAGGAAACTGAGGCAAACAGGGTTAAGTGACTTGCCCAGTGTCACATAGCTAATACATGTCAGAGGCCAGATTTGAACTCAGGAAGATGAGTCTTCTTGACTCCAGGCCTGACACTATCTACTGTGCCACCTATCTGCCCTGATACGGCATGGATAGACCAGGGGGTTGTCCAATCTGAATGGCCAAGTATTAAAGTCTCTTCCCATCAAAAGAGTCAAGGATGAATGACTTATAACAAGTCCAAAATGAATGGTATCTGCTTAATAAACACTTATTGACTTACTAAAATGATTGACTGAAAGGATCTTAACCACTCATTTTACAGATAAGGAAACTGACAAAAAGTGACTTTCTCAAGATCAGTAAGTAGGGTAATAGGAATAGTATTTCTTAAAATAGCTCTTCAAGTATTATGAGTGGCATATATATCGAAACAGATCCAATCCAGGATCAAAGATCCTAGTCACAGTATACAAATGCATAATAAACATTTTGCGTTTGCCCTACCAAGACACATGATTTTTAAAATATGCATATTTTTGCTCATGTGTCCTGAAAAAAAATGCAGTTTTCAGAAGTAACCAAATTGCTAGGACAATACAGTTACGTGAAAATGCCGCTGCATCCCAACTGAGACTAATAGTGGCTTCATTCTAATAAAAATTTTACTGCATTTTCTGTCGATGATGTAAAAGCATGTTTAGAAAACACTTCGCTTTTAAATAACCCTCTTGGTTCTTTTTAAATGAAAAATCAAGCATGAAGCAAATTTCAAAGAACTTTTTACCCAGAACTTCCAAATGGCTACTGTAAGCAGGTATCTTTCTATCTTGGGAGAAGGGGAAAAGGAAGTAAAAAACAAAATTAAAATGGTTCCCATTCTTCCACTCTTTCAATATTCCCTACTCCCACTCCTTTGAAGAATAAGAGAAAAGAGAAATAGGAATAAAAGGGAAGAAGAAGAGAGAGAACAATGAAGTATAAAAAAAAAATAGGAGTATCCCAGGATACTTAGAAGGACCAACTCAGAAGTAGGGAGGGTATCAAGAAATGACAAGGCCTAATGGAAAATCTTATTTAACATTGCAATGTCATGAGATTGTTGTGTACAGGTATCTTCACTTAGCTATGACTTTGGGCAGCTAAGTGGCACAGCAGACAGAGCGCTGGGCTTGGAATCAGGAAGACTCATCTTCACAAGTTCATATCCAGCCACAGACACTTACTAGCTGTTTGACCTTGCACAAGTTACTTAGTCCTGTTTACCTCAGTTTCCTCATCTGAAAAATGAGCTGGAGAAGGAAAATGGCAAACCGCTCTAGTATCTCCAAAATGGGGTCATGGAGAGTCAGACATGACTGAAAAAAATGACTCAATAGCTTTGGGCACATAACACCACAGAGGCCTCTGTCCTCTGGCCCATGTCTGTTGCTGAGAGCCTTTTCTCTAGGACATGGAATTGAAGGTGAGCTCAGCTGGAACAATTAAGACATGCAGCACCAGGATGGATCTGAGCATAACTTACTTCTCCATTTCTGGCATATGGGCTCTGAAACAGCATGATTTTCAATCCTGGAGCAACACAGAGATATATGAATACCCTTATCCACCACAAATAGCACTGAAAAAGAAGGAGAGAAAATACAATGGCCTCAACAGGTCTTTCTCTTGTATTTAATCTACTGGCTTTCAACCCAGCTTCTGAGTATCCCTATATATAGGCTTGTCTCATCAGTGATACTCCAATCTTCCTTTCCATTATCAAGGTTCTTTAATCTCCTGGGAAACCTGTGCAATCAGAGGTTTCCTTCAACCTTGTTATTGTCAATCTAATCCAGTCTAATCAGATAAACATTTATTTACCTTCTTAGCCTAAAAGGACCTGGGTCTCCCATTGCATCCTGAGCCATCTCCTGTCATCCTGATGGATATCTGGCCACCGGACCCAGATGGTTCTGGAGGAGAAAGTGAGGCTGGTGACCTTGAACAACCCTCCCTCACTCAAATCAAAGTCACCTGCAAGTCATGTCATCATCTCCCTGATATCATGGTCCTCTTTGAGAACGAAGGACAAACACAACATGTGTCAGGCACTGTGCGAAGCACTGGGAATACAGTTAATAAAAAGAAAGATAGTCTCTGCCCTCAAGGAGCTTACAATCTAATGGGGAGGGGGAGAATATATAAGAGGAGGAAGGAAAGGGGAGGAAGGCCACAACATACTATTGAGGGGAAGTGCATCTTGTTCCATGGAGTTCTAAACAACAGATGCAAAGTAAAGTGAGCTGAAAGTCAAGTTTCTGCCCTCTCTAAAGAAAGACATTGCGAGGAGTTTGGTCCTCCACCCTCCAGCCCTCCAATCAGAGAGAAGAGGAGGTTGGAGGAGGTGGTGGTGTCAATGGAGATTTGAGTTAGTAGCACAGTGATGACATCAGAGGGGCTGAGCTTAACCCAAGAGGGGCATCTTGTCCTGTGGAGGTGAAACTAGGCAGAGCAGCAGAAGCAGAGTGCCAAGGATCCCGGGAACTCTGAGCTACAGCACTTCATTCTCCCTAGTAAACTGACAGATTCGACTAATTCACTTAAAGAAAACAGTCGCTTAACGGCCTGGACTCACAGGACCAGACTTCTCATCCTGACTCTCCTGTTTACTACCAATGTAACCTCAGGCAAGTCTCTTAACCCCTCTGTTTCCTCATCTGTAAAAAGAGAAGACGGAGCTCGATGACTGCAAGGGCCTTTCTTCTTCTAGATCTATGAGTACTGGTGCCATGTAGATGACAAATGTAATTGACAGAACTTTTTTTCACTTTTAGACCTTTTCTTGCATTATAGCATAAAATATCTTTAGCTGTCTGTAAGGCCATACAGGAAGAGCCAGGGAACATTCTTTGCGATCAAGCAATCAACAAGCATTTGCTAGATATCTCCTATGTACCAGGCTGTATATAAGGAGAATTTTGTTATCCTTTTAAAGTTCAGTTTCTCAGGATCCACGGCCATGGCAATGCCTGGTTTCCAGGTGTTATATAAAAACTCCCAGAATTGCCCCAAGGATCCTAGATAGTAATTCCTAGAATTATGGTGACAGACAATCCTACTGAGGCTGCATTGTGAGGTACAGGGGTGACAAATTGTGATATTTACTACACCTGTGCAGAATGACAATACTGCTAAAACTAACCTGTGAGCTTAATGGTGCCTTCTCTGTCTATTGCCCTATGAAGCAAGTGGGCACTGGTCAGTGATGGGGGAAACTACAGGGAACCCATAGTGGAATCTGTGTGTGCCTTGACCAGCCCCCATCAGGGCTCGAGGGGATTTAGGGTAGTGCATAAGCTGTGCCTGTCTCAACTGACCCCACCAAGAGGTAGGGGTAGTTGCCCCACCCCTTCTCACCCACCCTTGGGAGAAAGGTGATTAGGGAATGCTGTAGGAATTGGTGTTCCCATTATCAGCAACCCATCTGAGAAGACTAGACTAGAATAAAGTAAAATTATTAACATCTCTGAAGCTTTCTTCCTGTCCTTCCTGTCTGACCAGATCAAGAGTGAACCTGTTAGAGGCTAGAACCCAAAAACTCTAGTGTCTCCTGTGAGTTATATATGAAACACAAGCAGTGTCCTCATTTTTGGGAAAACAAAGATAAAGAGGACTGAGGGAAGGAACACACACTTATTAAGCACCTACTATGTGCTAGGCAGTGTGCTAGAGCTTCACCAATATTATCTCACACGAGCCTCACGCAGCTAGTGTAGGAGGCTGGTTTTGAACTCATAAAGATGAGTCATCTTGACTCCAGGCCAGGCACTCTATCCAGTACCTGGATACCTACCTGCCTCATTATTTGACATCAATGATTAGAAAAGACAGTTGGTCAAATTCATTACTGATTGTCAGTCAAATTTAGCAGTCAGGCTCCTAATTTTGTATAAAACTAAGTCAATTCTCTTACATTATGTTTAAAGTAGATTCTTCTCAGAGATAAGATCAGAGGGTCCTGCTATCCCTTCTCTAAGGATAACTGACACAGAAAAAGAATTTTTTGAGCAAGTGCATTTGATTGGATCCTGTGTATTCTTGGCTGCCTTTGGATTTCCCAAGTGAAATGAAGAATTGGGATACCCTAAGGATCAGGTGAAAAAAGAGCCCCCAAGCCAAACATCACAGAAGCATTTGGTGGTTTCTTTAGAGAACTCACTTCTAAATAAAGGCCTTTTCCTGATCCCTTGGACAATGCTGATAAAACTGGTCTGTTTTGTGAAACTAAATACTAAGTAACTTTGATGACCAAGCTTGTCCCTGAAGAAAAGAAGAAAAAAATGTACCTTCTTTCTTTCTTTGCAAAGGTGGAGGAGTGGGGAGGGATGTTGCTATGGGTATGGAACACTGCATATGCTGTTAAATTTAGTTGATAAGTTGGTTATATTTGAAGAACTGCTTTTTTGTCTCCTTTTAAAAATTCTTTGTTACAGAAGATGGTTCACTAGATTGGGAAGGGGGAATGCCTGAATTCAAAAGTAGGAGGTGATATTTTTACCCCCATTTTATAGTTGAGGACACTGAGGAAGACTAATTAAGTGACTTGCCCAGGGCATACAGCTAGTATGTACCTAAGGCCAGATTTGAACTTATGTCTTCCTGACCCCAGGCTCAGCACTGTGACTGTGCCACATTGTCAAAATGAAACAAAACAGACCTTGCACTCAAGGAACACTCAATCAAGATAGATGATATGCGCATATATGAGCATTATAAAATATTTTAAAAACAAATAATAACAGCTAGCGTTACATAGCACTCTAACGTTTGCAAACACATACATAGACAGATAGACATAGACAGACAGATATATAGTTGTTCAGTTGGTTTTCAGTTGTATGTGTCTGACTCCTCATGACTCCATTGGGGATTTTCTTGGCAAAGATACTGGAATGGTTTGGCCATTTCCTTCTCCTGCTCATTTTACAGATGAGGAAACTGAGGCAAACAGGGTTAAGTGACTTGCCCAGGGTCACACAGCTAGTAAGAGTTTGAGGCCAGATTTGAAGTCAGGAAGATAAGTCTTCCTGTCTCCAGGCCCAGGACTCTATTCACTGTGCCACCTAGGGGTGTGTGTGTTTGTGTGTGTGTGTGTGTGTGTGTGTGTGTGTGTGTGTGTATCCATATGCATAGATATAATTGTATACAACATAGTTTTGCAGGTACGATACTAGCAGCCATGGCGATCAGCAAAGGCTTTACAATGGGGATGGCATTTGAGCTGAGCTCAGCGTTTTACTATCCGGTTAATATTTCTGTTAATGGATAGACTTCTTGGACTTAATTCTTCACAGTGCTATAGACTCCTGTCAATGAGCCCATTCCTATGCCCTGGGAAGTACTCTAAGGTCACCCAAATGAAAAACAGAATCCCCATCTACACACGCACACACACGTGTGCACACACACACACACACACACACACACACACACCAAACCTATGGCTCTATTATGGTTTAGAAGCAAATGAGAAACAGAACAGTGAGGTGAACATTTCCCAGGCTTGCCCTGACCCATAGGAGAGGTAGGAAGCTCAAATAGTTCTCTCCTCCATGGTTATGGGCAGAATGATCCCACTGCCAAACTCATCCCTAGATGGGAATCATGTGAGCTGGCAAAAAGGCTTTTAATTATGAGTTCGTTCTGATGCATCTCAGCCTTTTGGCTTCCTCCAGGAGAGCAGACAAATGCTTAGGTCAAGATAAACTTGAATTACAAAAGCAACCGGCACACAAACAAGCCAGAGAGAGTCCCCTATCTTAAATCAGACACCTGCACAGGCTCTGATGGATCCGTCCCCAAAGGCCATTCTCTGAGCTATGGTGCAGCTCAATCTAGAACAAACACTTCCCTCAGAAGGCTATTTTTTTCTCCATTTAATAAAGTTCAAACTGAGTGCTCAGAAACCTTACTGTTTTGCTTCCCCGTCCCTGTCTCCTACAGCATGATGGGGACTCCCCAGACTCCCATTAGAAGGGAAGGCTCCAGGCTTTCTGATTTAGGAATTCTGCTGTTTCAAATTTTCAAAGCTTCGACAACTCGTTGCAAAGTCAGTTGACAGGGCAAGGTTAGGTGCTGACTGGTAATGGTGGGAAGGTACAGTAGGCTTATATCATGCCGTTCTTCCCTCCATGGTTCTTTCAATTACTTTACTAGCTGTGCGACCATGGGGAGGCTACCTAGCTTTAGAGTGAGAGGACAGGGGGGTGATAAATGCCTTGCTCTCAGAATCAGAAGCCCCCTAGTCTCAGACCTGAGATGTCCCAGAGCAAATTACTTGCCCTTTCTGAATCTCAATCTCTTAATCTTTAAAATGGGGTTAATAACATAGCCCCTAGAGGCACCACCTAGTCCCCTCAGTGGGCCCACTAAGTAAAATTATCTCAGGTTAGAGGAACTCCATGGATCTTACTTAGTCATTTTTGGTCATTCCAACTTTTCATGACCCCATTTGGAGTTATCTTGATAGAGATACTGCAGTGGTTTTGCCATTTCCTTCTCCAGATCATTTTGCAGATGAGGAAACTGAGGTAAACTGAGTTAAGTGACTAGCCCAGAGTCACAAAGCTAGTAAGTGGCTAAAGTTGGATTTGAATTCAGGAAGATGAGTCTTTCTGACTCCAGGCCCAGGACTCTATCCACTCCACCACCTAGTTGCATCTACTCCAAACCAGAGCTCACAAGGCCATACCAATATGTTTACTTTTATTAATCAGACAGCAGAAGCTGCAGCATACACAGTGGCCACACCCCAGCAAAACCATTTCAGCAGACAGGCTAAATCAGGTTGAGTAAGTTAGAACGGTGGGTAAGTTAGAAGGGTGTCTACCCCAAGCATATGAAAAGGTCCCCTGGTGTAATGGGCAGATGAAAACAATTTGTTCCAATGGTCACAAAGGCAGCTAAAGCAGGCACTGTGGGGCACTCAGAGCTTGTTCAGACACTGAAGACGCTAAGGTGCTTAAGCTTATTTTGCAATCTTAACTTTTTGATTATAGGACAGCTAGGTAGTGAGTGGATAGACCACTAGCCCTGGAGTCAGAAGGATCTGAATTCAAATGTGGCCTAAGACACTGACTAGCTGTGTGACCTGGGCAAGTCGCTTAACACTGTTTGCCTCAGTTCCTCATCTGTAAAATGAGATGGAGATGGAAATGGCAAATCACTCCAGCATCTTTGCCAAGGAAACCCCAAATGGGATCACAAAGAGTCAGATACAACTGAAACGACTCCACAACAACAAATCCTTTGTTTATCATCAAGCACCATCACGGAACCCACAAAATGAGAGAGTGTCTCTAACACGTGTCAGAAATGATACTTTTTGTATACAAAAAGGAAAAGCCATTTTTGGAGCTGCTATACCATTATCTCAGTCTGGAGAGTTGCTACGCCATCACCTCAATTTGGAATTAGAAAGACAAGTGGATCCTGGTCCCGTCTGCAGCCCTCCAGAGGCCTCAGTTGCTGTACAGAACACTCTTTAATGATTTTTTTGGACATGTCTTATCTGTGGCTCTTTTCCTTGTGCTGTTGCAGATGCTAAGTTTCCACACATAATCATTCATTTTGTAGAGTCTTTTGTAGGAACTCCCACAGAAAGCCCTCATTGTATGCTCCCTAATTCGACTCCAGACTTATTTCAGGGAGGGAGGCTTTGCAAAAAAAAAAAGCCATAGTTTAAATAGCACAGTAGGTCTGACCTACCCTTTCTTGTACCCTTACCCACTGCTTTCAGATCTCTGGTATTACCTCACAAATTGATCTTTGCCAGGAGAGGTCAAGGCAGAGGAGTGCTAGTAAATGGTGAACAACAAGCTCTCTGGAAAAAAAAAGTACCCAGGATACACTTTTGAGTTTAATCTGCCTTGTTGACATTTTCTGCATCACTTAAATCTAGATGATCAACAAAACCTATAAACCAAGCCCTGAACTGTTATGATGAAGAGTCAGGGGGACAGCCTGGGAGCCCTAGGCACCTCAGAAGTTATCCAGTCCAACCCATACAAATCCTCTCTTAGAGAAGAATTATCGTCACTTATCCTCTCCAGGTCTCCATTTCCTCAATTTTCATATGAGAGGATTAAACTCTGAGGGCTCCAACATCCCTCCCAACTGTAATATTCCATGATTCTAGAATTCTAATTTTTCAGAGACTTGAGTGAGAGAAGACAATTGCAGTCAGCAAAGACTGAGGAAAACGTTGGAGTGGGTGTGGAAAGGTTAGTGGGTCAGGACAACCATTCCATTCATTGGCTATAGAAAGCTCAGATTGAAATACCTGCTGTCCCTAACTCTCAAATGTCCAGTAGAAATGGCAAAATGCCTGTCTCTCTTTTATTGATGCCCCTCCTGAAGGACTTAAGGCTTCCTTTGGGTCTTAAAGTCATAGATGGAGATCAGGAGCAATCTCAGAGGCCATCTAATCTAATATCCTCATTTTACAAATCCTAGCCTCATCTATTTAGAGTTTGAAAGGACCTTAGAGGCCATTAAGCTCAATATCCTTGTTTTATAGATGAAAAAAATGGGGTAAAGAAAGGTTTAATGACTTTCCCAGAGTCACACAAGCATTAAACATCATACGAAGCATATGAACCCAGGTCTTCCTTTGTCAATTCTAGTCCCCTATTCACTGCCCCACCCCCTCATTTTAGCTATGTCATCTGAGACCCAGGGAAGTTAAATGCCTTTCCCAAAGTCATGTAGGTATTAAGATCAGAGGCAAGATCTGAACCCAGAAAGTTGCCTGACTTTTCCAGTTCTAAATCTATGACCCCATGCTCTGTATTCCTATGGGCTTTGATTTATATGTGAACCTAGAGAGAGGGAAAGAAGAAAGAGGAGGAAGAGGAAGAGGAAGAGGAGGAGGAGGAAGAGGAAGAAGAAAAAGAGGAGGAGGAAGCAGAGGTAGCTGCTGGAGAGGGGGAAAGGAAGAAAAGAAAGAGAAATGCAGTCACCAACAGCTAAGATAATGATAAAGACATATACATATACATATACATATACATATACATATACATATACATATACACATACACACACATATATACACATATATACATGTAAAATAAGGTTATGCTCTTACAATTTCTATATATATAAGAGGTTTGAAGTTGCAAAGTTGGAGGAAGAAGGTGTTGACTAACTGAGGCTGCACTCCTTTTTTTCAAAGTTCAGATCTGAGTTCATCAGTAATTTTACAAACTACAGCTTGACTATTTTGACCTGACCTTAGCCACATCAGAATAAACCAAGAACAAAACAAACACTCTTGCCTGGAAAATATTTATTTTTTGCTGTTTGGCGAATGTAGTTTGAGGAAAACATTTCAAGTGTCATATAAAGACTGCCATTATCCAACTTCAAACTGTTTACAGAAGAGATCAAAGTTAGACTGTTTTTCCACTGAAATGTGTGTCCCAGTTAAGATTCACAGAAGAGGGTGGGGGGGGGCGGCACAGGGAAGGGGAGAAGTCTGTCACAATTAAATACAAAGCAAAAGAAAATATACAGTTCTAAAGTGAGAAAAGCCACAAAAATCCACTGACAGCCACTGGGAGGAATTATCCTTCTTATATAAAGCTTTTCCTACCTATGATAACTGAGGCGAGGTTTCCTCCATTGATTTCCTCCAAGATTTCAAGGCCCATTCTTCATCATCCCCGCATAAATGATGCATCTATACCCATTTCTTGAACATAGCTAGCTTGTTTTTCTGGTCTTTGGGTCCACGGGAAACCATCCCTTACCTATTTACAAACAAGGAGGAGAGGGAGTCATATTCTCCTATCGTTCCATGGAAAAGGTTTAAGACAAATGTTAGTTACAACCTGGTCTGTTTTGACAAAATAACATATAATAAGCTCTGCAAGGAGATATGCAACCCAAAACTTGTTACTTTCACAGTATTATCGGGAAGACTGGAGATCCAGGGCTCTCCAGCCTTGTTACCCCTCCAGGAAATGTTTATAAAAGTCTATTCAAGCTAGTTTCCATACCCAGAGTACAAGTAATCTATACCAGGACCAAAAAGGGTGGCGATGTTCTAGCTGGTGGTGAAGATGCAGGAAATAATTCAGTGATGTTTGTGTACATTTTCAAAAACAAAACTATCGGACTAAAGCGGTGGGGGCTGGGAGGGGGGAATTCAGGACTCTTTTTTTTTATACCACTCCACTTCCTTAAATGTTAGAGTGGTTTTTTTTTTCTCTACTTACCTTTGGAAGCCGGGATCTTGTGCTACATTGATCTGAAAAGGAAAAAAAGAATTGAATAAAAATTTCTAATTGGTGATGGAAACTATTGGGGGGGGCAGTATTCTAGGTCTCTACCACTTTGAATTACTTCATATTTTTATGGTCACATAAATTTCATCAAAGGAGAACTGGAGGGTCTAGGGTACTAACTTTCTTCACCATCTGTATACCTTGGAACTCAATTCAGTTGAATTCAAAGAACGTTGATTTATTTGTTCGTTTGTTCATGCATTTATTTATTCATTGGCTGTTTTTTCAATTAAAAAAATATTTTTTCTCTCTCTCCCATAACCCCCCAGTAGAAAAAAATAATATCAGAAGTATAAAACCTTCACAAAAATACACATACTTAAGCAAAACAAATTCCCATATTGGCCATTTCCCAAAACATATGTCTCATTCTGCTTCTTGAGTCCATCACCTCTCTATCAGGAGATGGGTTCAGCATCGGTATTCATCAAGTCGTCTACTATGTGAAAGACTCTTTGGACATCAAAAGGAGGGAGAAAAAAAACACATATAGTCCCTGCCCTCAAGGAGCTTATAGTATAATAGGAAGGACATGACATATATACAAATAACTATAATTCAAGGTGGACTGTGATTAGGGCAAAGGAGGGAACCAAACAAAATACTCTAGGGAAATTTAAGGCACTAGAACTAACCATTTCTACTCCAGTCCTAAAAAACAAAACTTTACATCGCATAACATTTTTCTTTCAGATATGACCGTGCAATGTAGTAGTGATTTGAAGAAAGAAATGAAAGGGATTTTAGACCAGAAAGGATAAAAGATGTGATGAGGAATGGAACAATCAAATTACAGGCTGCCTTAGAAGAAAGGGCTACATATTTTGAACTCTTTGGGCTCTCTATTCTCACCTTAACAAATGGATATCAAAACGGAATTTTGTCTATCCTGAAAGAATAGCATACTCTGAGGAATTTAGGCTAATTCTTTGTTCCTTAACAGGCAAGAATCTGATTTGTGAGCTCTGCAATTTGCTCATATTGTGGCCACACCACCTAAACACAACCACAATCCTCTACTCTTTCCTTGATTCTATCTAGAGTCTCAGATCAGCAGTGAGATTCCTCTACAACCCCCAGAAACGCACATCTCTCAAATAAGGACAGAGCTTCAAACTTAGGGCACCAAGTCAGTGTATATTTGAGGTTTCTGTTTCCTTCTTCCAGTGGGATTTAATGGAGCCAAGATGAATTAGCCTACTTCACAGTCATCTCTGAGAGAACATGTATTACAATTGCTGCCACTCCTTAAAAAAGAATGTCAAAATATCTCCTGAAAAAAAAATTATAAAGCCTATTTAAAAATTTTGCCTTAAAAAGTATAGGTTGTTAATAATTAAATGACTATTATGTTTATTTGAGTCTTCTTTCCCCCCTAGAATTATTACAAATAAATTTTTAAAAAAATCTTTTTCATCCTAGATAATTCTGTTACCCTCAACTGAATTCTTAATCTAATGTCTCATCATTTTGCATAGAGTACACCCTAGTCGTAGAAGGTTCTGCCACTGTTTGTCCTACAAAGCTCATAAAACTTAGAGAATGAGCCCAATGGTGGACTGTGTGTTGGTTGTCCAAGAACCAGCCTAGCTAAGTTTAAGTGAGGGACTCCTAATCTTTTTTTGTGACACAGACCCCAGTTGGCAGTCTGGTGAAGCCTATGGACTCCTCTGAATAATATAAAGTACAAAGGAAACCAAAGGTTAGTGGAAAATAGAGATGCAATTAGTTTTCCCATTCCAGATTCATGGACCTCCTAAAATCTTTCCACAAAACCCTTAGGGTTCATGGACCACATGGTAAAAACTCTTGGTTTACTGAGGCTCAGCAGCAGCAAATTGGTCATAGTAATTCACAAAGACCATCTGCTAAGGCAGGAGTGCTTGTGACCTGTGTGAGTGTAGGGAATGCCCAGGCCAGTGAAATCATGGATCCTTAAAGTATTGACCTTAGTATTTTTAGATCAGAAATATCCCTCAAGTAGCAGCATTTCTAAATCCATTAAAAACTCTTTTAGAAAAAAATGTTGACAAAAATTCTACCCCTCTGATGTCTATTTTGGTTTTGTTTCCTCTAGAATTAGTGTAAATATATTTTTTTCTTTTTTTAAAATTTTACTTTAGACTCAAACACCAGAACACAAATACAGAATAGAGAAAAGAAACAAAAACATATCATAAACTTAAATATTGGAACTTAAATACAAAGTAAGAAAGGGAAAAAAGCATGTCATGTGCATAGTAGAACATAGGAGAGGATTCAAAATATGTAACAATAAATTTTCATTTCAAGAAAGCGTGTATGATAAATGCTACATGTTGTGCTGAGAGCTGTCCATCATTTCTTTTCTTCCTTGTAAGTTTTCTTTTCTTCTCTGCTGTGTACTTTTTTACTTTGTTCTTTTTTTTCCCTCCTTCCCCCAGAAGGCTACAATTAAGTGCTGATATATTTCTCTATACCTAGAGATATACACATACACGTATACATATATACATACATATATAGACATATACTTTCCCAAATGAAATCTACTTCTGATCTTTGGGTTGTTTTTTGTTTTGTTTTTTTGCAGGTAGGAAGGCAGGGCAATTGGGGTTAAGTGACTTGCCCAAGGTCACACAGCTAGTAAGTGCATCAAGTGTCTGAGGTTGGATTTGAACTCAGGTCCTCTTGAATTCAGGGCCAGTGCTCTACTCACTGTGCCACCTAGCTGTCCCTGATCTTTGTTTTTATGTTTGTACATATCTCTTGTTTTCTATCCTTCCTGCCTCCTCTATTTTATTTCTACCCCCACCTTGCCCTCCTATTGCTTGCCTACCCCCCTCCAAGGTTCCCTCCTCTATTCTCCCATTCCCATCAATTTAAACACCCTTCTATAGCCCCCCTATTACCTATTCCCTCACCGTCCCCTCTAAAAATCCCTCCCTTGTCTTCTCCCCACTCCCTATCCCCTTACCATTTTATTTCTCCTGAATTTAGAAGACTTTTAATACTCTTTTAAATATGTATGAGTTGTTCCCTCTCAAACCCTTTCCCAAAGAAAGTAGGTTACCAAATCTACCAGACCTCCTCCTCCATCTAATTCCTCTGTATTGATTCTTCCTCTTGCACCTCATTAGTATTACATAATTACTCTTTTTAGCTGTTCCTAAATGGTTTTACTTTTTAAATTAATATCATGCTCAAGTTTACCCCAATCTTTCTTATGAGCTACCCAAGTATTAATATGAATCTTAGACATACATTTTGCATTTTCCATATATAAAAAGTAAATGGTCTGTCCTTCTTGAATTCCTTATAATCAGTCTTTGGTATGTTATGTTTCTCTTGGCTCTCGTATGTCAAAACTTCTATTAAATTCAGGTTGTTTTTTTTTGACAAAGTCTTGAATGTCTGACAGTTGATCATATGTCCATTTTTTTCATTCAGGATTATGTTTAACTTTGCTGGGTATGCTATTATCGGGCAGAGGCCCAGTTCTTTTGCTATTCAATATATAGTGTTCCAAGACCTTTAAGGTCCCTGCTGCAAGGTCTTGTGTGATTCTAATTGTGGCACCATAATATTTAAATTGATTTATTTTTGTTGCTTTTAACATTTTATCCTTGAGCTGGGGGTTTTGGAATTTGACTATAATATTCCTATGACTTTTCCTCATAGGATCTCTTTTAAGTGGTGATCGATGGATTTTTTTTTCTATTTCTAGTTTTCCCCCTTGTTTTAATGCTTCAGGACAATTTTCTTTATTTCTTGTATTATTGTATCAAGATTCTTTTTTTGATCATAGCTTTCAGTTAGTCCAATTATTTTTATGTTTTCTCTTCTTGATCTATTCTCCAAATCTGTTGTTTTTCTTGTTTCACTTTCTCTTCTATTTTTTTCATCATTCACATTTTGTTTATTTCTTGATCTCTTATTTCGCTGGCTTCACCTTGCCCAATTCTAACTTTCAAGGTGTCATTTTCTTCCTCAAGATTCTGGATCCCCTTTTCTAGTTGGTTGACTTTCCTTTCATAATCTTCTTGTTTTTCTTGGATCATTTTTTTCAGTTTTTCCTCTATCTCTGTCATTTGATTTTTTAAGTCTTTTTAAAGATCTTCTATTAATTCTTTTTGGTGACCATTTGCTGTTACTCTTTGGGGCAGAAGGGGGTTTCTTTACTTCAGTAGCCTCCTCTGAAGATGAACCTGGTCTTCTCTATTCCCATAACAGCATTCTATGGTTGGCTTCTTTCTTCTTTGCTATGCATTTTTGGGGGGTAATAGCTTAATTTTTGTAATCACCTCTAGCCCTGGGGTGTGGGGAACGGTGCCTCTTGTCTTATATCTTCAGTTCTCCCCTCTAGCCTGGAACCAAAGCCAAACCTTCAACCTCCTGTAAGTGACCACAGCCAAGGGCTTTCTGCCTTACTGCTTCTGCACTCACATGGCTTGTGCTCTTTCCTTCACACCCCCGAAGCTCTTTGCAGCACAGCTGGGTCTGGAGCTCCTCCTCTGCAGAGATTCCCTTCATCTTCCCTGGCTCAGACATCCCAGGGGTAAAAGTTCCTGTGCCTGGGGCCAAGGCAGCCTCCTAAAACAACTTACCCCAGGGCTTACCTCTGGTTATTAAAGCAGCCCCTAGCCTGGAGGTGTTTATTTTTCACTGGGACCAAACCTCATCCTGGAATTTTTCTTCTGATCTTCTCAAATCTTCCCAGGAAGACCCCTGAAGTGCCCCTATTGTTATTTATTTTTACTGGCACGTAGTTGGTAATTTATCTCTTTTGTGGGGGGAAATCTTGAGAGCCTGGAATTTTCTGACCTACTCTGCCAGCTTCCCAGATGTTTTAAAAAACTTTCGATCTTCAGTACCTTCTTGTATTTTACCAGGTCCCTCCTTTGCCACTTTCAGATGATAGGATGAGATTTCCATGGCAACTTCCAATGAGGTCACTCTTGTGAAAGAGGATGATGATGTAATTTCATGTAAGATAAAAAAAGGTGTTCTCCTCCAAGGAAAAATCTCCTACCATTTGTCTGGGCCATTTGTAGCTATTTAACACAAAGTGGTGAAGAAATAAATCATTAGAAAAATCTCTAAATAGATATTCAGCTTTAAATTTGATTTCACTATCCCCTTAATGGGCAGATTGCATTTCACTAGGCAGAAAAATGTTGGTGTACCTTCAGTATAACACATATTCTAATAAACTCTCATTGAGCACAGCTGAAATGTCTTTGTTAGCTCTGGGGTATTTAAATCCTGCTCTTTTAATAGACCAATCTGAAATCAGTAGCTACACATTTAATATTTGTCTAAAAATCATTACTCTGTCTACTTGTGCTTTCATTTAGTTTTTTTTTCCCTAATGAATGATTTATAAGCATGATAAACAATGCCAGATATTGATTTAAATGGGTTTCTCTCTCACACACTGTGGGCTACCATGCTGCAATGCTGCGGCTACTCATTAGGGGATGGGCTTCTTATGTTCAGCCAGCTCTAATTGCCCAAATTGCAAAATGTCCTTGGGCCTTCCTTAGCCTCTTTAGTATCATTGTCTACAAGGGCTGACCTCCAGGAAGGACTGCACAATCCTGATCAAGCTGCAGCTAAAGTCTTGATCCTTTTATGAGGTTTTCCTCCATGAACAATAGTAATAGACTACAAATATTCAATATTCTAAATACCTAGCAAGATAACCTGGTGGCTAAAATTCCTCATTAAACACACTTCTTTCATGGGTGGTCAGATGACAAATCTCCATGCTGGAAATACAGACTTCAAAATATCCTTGAAAATTCAACAAAAATTTTACGGGAAGTAGAACTTCACCCAGATAAAACTCATAAAGAACATTTATAATAGATGACATCCTACCAAATGCTTTCAATCTCCAAGTGACATGGAATGAAAAGCTTTCAAAATAGTGAATGAGACAAATAATTATGAAGACTTCACAGGGTAAAATACAGGGGTTACACTCTTTTCATATTTCTGAAATAGAGAATGTCTAAAGGAGTAGGAGAGGTTTGGGATTTGGCCTTGTGGTGATTCTAGAAGGTCAGAGCCTGGAGCTGTGGGCATGCCTGTCCCCCTCTCTCAGATGTTAGAACAAAATAGGAAGATAATGCACTTCCTGTGAGCTATTTGTTCTCTGCTCCAGGAAGGTCTCTCCCCCACCCTGCCCCATTTCTTCTTCCAGACTTTCAGATGCCACCCCAGCAGCTGAATTCCAATAGGGAAAACCTGAATGGCCCAGATCAACCTTGGTCCTCTGTCTAGTTTTCGCACCTAGACTGTAAGCCCGCCTTCTAGCCAACAGTGAGAAGGGATAGAAGGGGGTGGGAATCTTTTCATTAAGAGTATAAATTAAGGCAGGTTCCCTTTTACCTTGCCTCCTCCATTATGGAGGTGTGCCCAAATCTTGCAAGGTTTGTAAAATAAATTTACTTTGTTTCTCCTAAAGATGTCTCTCCTATTATTTGAAAATTCTGTCCCATACAATAGGAATCTAGTAGAAGAAATCAAAGTTATATGGGAACAGGATGACAGACATATCATCCCCATAATCCAGTCTGCTATATTCAGTGAGCCTACAGAAGATGATTTACATCCTAATATTTTTATTCAACTAAAAAAGTAGTCATTTTATCCACCTTTGCAATAGTATCCAGAACATTGAATCTAAAAGAATGAAAATAGAATAGCAACATGTTCCAGGACCATTTCTATCTGAACAATGGTGCAGTGTTGATTTGTTGACTATGACCAAAGTGGTTTGTTTCTAAATGAAGCCTATGAAACAGTTAAGATATAAGAATAGAATCCAAATAATCTCCATGGACAACATTCGCATGAACTCTACCAAGAACATGTTTAAAAGAATCATTGAACAAATGGATGAGCCATGAAGATTTGTTTATAAATCTCAAGAAGTTTATGATGCAACTCAGGATCAGATCATCACCACTAGAAACAACAGAAGGGTTATCCTGAAGAAGCCTGTACTTCCTCATGAATATGCATTATTAAATGAAACTGGAAACTGTACAAAACGTCATTGCGGGAGGAAAGGCACAACTAGTGTGTGGGGGAGCCATTAACACTTTAAGGTAACTACAAGGCTTATTGATAGCATACAAAGCCACTGAGAGAATACTCATTCGTGCAAGAAACACATGGAGACATATATGCTCCACCATCCAGTCTGGCTGTGGGAAATAAAGCTATAATACCATGAAGTTGACAATCTGCACAAAAAGCCTAATTTTGAACAGACCACAAATGTTAGGGGCTATATGACTTTACGAGAAAGAGAGAGAAATGAGGATTCTTACAAATATATCCACCTCGAGTAAGCACATCCAAAGAACTTTTAATACACAAATCATGAGTAGGTCAGACAAGGGTAAGCACAAAGGTGAATAAAATACTTTGGTGTCAGAGGTTTCAATCATGGATTCATCCATCAGTTACTCTAGCCATCTCTATTTATATATTCCTTCTATTCTCTCTTAGAAAAGGAGACTACTCTAACCAGTCTACATTGGAGAGTCATTTTCAAATCAGCGTTCTGAGTTGAGTTATTCCACTGAATTGTTAGAGAAAATATCAAACTCCATACCAAATGAAGAAAATAAAAATTAGAAAGAACGGCATGAAGTTGAGAAAATTTAGCCCTCGTCCTATTTAAATAAGCTGTTACTGTCAAAAATTGGGAGGAAAAAACCTCCTCGGAAACTTTAATAAATGTAAATCGATCACCACAATGAGAAGGCCAAAAAAGCCTGGAAACCACCACAACCAGTAAAAACTCAATCTCTTTGCCAAAGGGCAGCCAAGAGTAAACCAAAACTCTTAAGGATGTTGATGAAAGACAATGAAAAGTTTCACCTCATCAAAAAAAAACAAGAAATAGTATCTAAAAACCCCAAGGTTTCAGAAAGCCTGTGGAGAGATTTAAGTAAGACAGATCATCCCAAGAGCAGCTAGGGATAACAATGAAAGAAGGTCAACAAATGAAAAATGAAGGCATTGAAAAGATTGCTATACCAAACTCTTTTCTCCATCAGAGAAAATAGTCACCAGATCTGTAGTCGAACATCAGAAAGATCAGTGTGCTGTATAAATTCATAGATATGGCTCTAAAGGAAACAAAGACAATCAAGAGTAGCTTGACTAGAACAAATATTCATAGAGGAGATCTGGACTGAGAAAGATATACATTTTCAGAAATTGAAGTATTAATGCTCAAGAAATGTGAAAGAAGAAAAGATAAATAGAAAATTATTCAGTTGTTTCAATCATATCCAACTCTTCGTGACCCCATTCATGGTTTTCTTGGCAAAAATACTGGAGTTGTTCGCCATTTCCTTCTCCAGCTCATTTTACAGATGAGGAAACTGAGGCAAACAGGGTTAAGTGACTTGCCCAGGGTCACACAGCTAGTAAGTGTCTGAGGCCAGATTTGAACTCAGGAAGATGAGTCTTCCTGACTACAGACCCAGCACTCTATCCAATGTGGCACTTAGGGGCTCCCTCTTAGGAAATTACAGATATTATTACAAAAAAAAAGGTGATAGAGAGAATATCAATAACTACCAACCCATTTGCCTACTTTCCAATTTCAACAAAAACTTTGAGAATAGTCTACTCACTTCATCAAGGGTATCCTTTATGAGGAGACAGGCAAGGTTTCATGGATGGTATTCCTCAGGAGAATACATCCTTATAGTCATACAACTAATTGAAAGAGCTAGATCATACTGTATTTATGAATTGTACTTATCAACTGTACTTATCAAATGTACTTATACGACTAAAAAAGCATGAGACAATAGACTAGAATGCTGCTTTAAAGGCACTCCAAGTTGTCTCCTCTGCATAAGTTAAAACCATTCAAGATTCTCTGAGAGATACAACAGAAGTAATTTGGTTTTGTGATCTGACCATTAATATCAAAGCATAAAGCAGAGAAGTACTGGCTCACCAAAAGCATTTACCATTGTTATGGAGTGTGTCTGATGCAAAAAATGCAAACGGAAATTCTCTCTATAAATGATGATGTCCTCCTTATGCATCTGTTTGCTGAGAATATTATGCTGAATGCGTAAATCTCCAGAAAATTTCAAAGCCTCCCAAATAAGATCTAAAAACATCACCCAAAAGAGTTTAGTCCAGGGATTCTTCGCCTGGGTCCATGGACTCTTAAGGGATCTGTGGATGGAAAAAATTACATTTTTTAGTTTCATTAATCTGTGGTTTGCTTTATAAACCTGTGTATTTTATATTACACATTTAAAAATATTATTCTGAGAAGAGATACACAGGTTTCAGCTGGCTATAAAAGGGATCTATGTCATATAAAAGTTAAGAACCCCTGATTTAGTCTAATCAACCACATAAAGTAAAACCATGTGTCTTTACAAGACTATGATGTAAGTAAGAAGGATCACCCATCGAGCTGGTTAATTAATGTATATGTCATGGACAGACATTGTAAATAGAAAATTTAATTCTTGAAGAAGGACAGTGGGCAGGATTAGTATTAGGAAATTCTGTAATGCAGAATAACCTCAAGTTTGCTCCTGAAACAAAAGTTTATCTTTTTTTAATTCCTCTAACTCTAATTACTCTTTTGATTCTACATGGCAACAAGTCACAGCATTCTATAGCCTCCAAAGATAGCTTGCGAAATTCTGTAACCTCCAAAGAATACTATCCACCTTCTGAGTAAGAGCTGATGAACTCAGAGTGCAAATTGAAGTAGAATTTTCTGACCTTCCTGATGACTTTTTTTGCTTTTTTAAAAAATAGATGGCTAATAAGGAACTATGTTGTTCATGATTTCACATGTATAATTGGCATCTAGGTGGTTGGGGAAGGCTGAGAGAGGGAGGTAATTTGGAGTTCAAAATTTAAAAAAGGAAAAAAAGTTAAATATTTTAAACGAGATCCAGAAGAAGAGCTTTGCCACATTGGGTACTCCTTGTTGCATAGGGTGAGAAGGCATGGAATTCTGTTCTGTACCACCTGATATGCACATTGATGAAATCATGGACCAATCAGATTGTCAACAAGAAATAGCTTTTTTATGCCATATTCTTGTTATGGGCCATATCCCCTAAAGTTTCAGTGTTACATACATATGATAGGACTACAGCCCCCATTTCCCCACAACAGAGATTAATTTTCCCTAAAAGACAATAAGTTCATCCTCAGGACCGGCTTGGCTCCTGCATCCTTGTCCTAGATTCTTGTTTACCTAAGGACATTAAAAAGTCCCCTCCACATGGAGTCAGGGCCTCTCCAACTTAGTGGTTGTCAAAAGACCACTCAAACACCATGCGCTACCCCGCCTCATCTACAATAATTAAGTGCCACTTGTATCCTTGTTGTATATCCTTGCTATTAGGGCAAAGTAAGCCCTTTTTTGTTTGCTTACTGGTCAATGACCTATGAGTACTTCATTTAGTCCCAAACTCTAAACCTGAATTAATACCTTTCTGGCATCAGAATTCCCCCTAACACCATGGGATCAAATTAGTCTTTTGGAATTAATCTCTAGTTCACTCTGCTTGTTACTTAGACTTTATACATTTTTATGTAGACATCTAAGTCATGGGTTTTATCACTGGTTTGTTTCCTGAATTTTATAACCTATGGATTTCTGTGTATCCCTATTATTTCTTTTTTACTTCATTATAGATATTTGCTATGATATCTAACCTGGTAGATGTACGTAAAATTTTTTTTCCTCTCCCTCCCTCTTTCTTTCACAGTTTTAAGTCCTTTTGGTTAGATTTGCAAGATGCCAGGAAAATACATTTTTATCAGCCCTTGCTAAGGTACACACCACACTTTTCTAGGAGGCTATAATTTCTTAATGTTAAGCTATGGCACAGAAACTCAAAACCTATTCTCAGACATATTATCCAGCTTCCACTTCCCAAGTATATATTTCTCCTCTAAAGTCTTTGCTGTCCATGGGCAGCAGAAATGAAAGTACCAGGGGGCTGAGCCAAGATGGCGGCTGGAAAGCAGGGACTACCCTGAGATCCCCAACAAGTCCCACCAAAAACCGATAAAAAATCGCTCTGAACCAATTCTAGAACTGCAGAACCCACAAAGTGGCAGAGGGAAGCAGGGCTCCAGCCCAGGACAGCCTGGATGGTCTCTGGGTAAGGTCTATCCCAAATGGAGCTGGGAGCTGAGGGGAGCGGAGCTGAGGCGAGCAGAGCCCAGCGTGGACAGCATGGACCGACCAGACCAGGAGCCAGGTGGAGTGTGCCCTAGCACCCTGAATCAGTGAGCTGTGGCATTTATCAGACCTCTCAACCCACAAACAGCAAAGACAACAAAGAAGGTTAGTGGGAAAAGCTGCAGGGACAGGGAGTTTGCAGTTTGGCTACCACCCCTGGGGCAGCAGAGGTGGGGCAGCTAACTACAGCTGCTGTTGCTTCTGGCCCCAGGCCCATCTGGTGGGAGGAATTAAGTGGCTGATGAGAGCAGGAGTGAAGAGCCTGCTGAAGATCTAAGCCCAGTCCAGGTAGGGGGTTCTTGGGGAAAGAGGAGTGCTGGTGAGGCAGCACATCCGCCCAAGCATGGAACATAGAACTCTTTAGTCTACAAGCAGTCATGCCCCACTGAAAAACTCAAGGATCAAGTAAGTTGGCTGGGAACATGGCCAGGCAGCAAAAACACACCCAGATTCAGTCTCAGACTCTGGAATCCTTCTTTGGTGACAAAGAAGACCAAAACATACAGTCAGAAGAAGCCAACGAAGTCATAGAGCCTACAACAAAAACCTCCAAGAAAAACATGAACTGGTCTCAGGCCATGGAAGAGCTCAA
>CM053622.1:547982060-548040066 GCA_028646595.1 Phalanger gymnotis
TTTCTCTGTTTAGATTCTGAATCTCTGTAGCCATTTCGCCAATCTTATTCTTTAGGGACCTGATTTCATCAGTGGATTTTTTTTCCCATTTTTTCCATTTTTTTCTTTTACCTCCATAATTTGGTTTTTAAAATCCTCCTTTATCTCTTCCAGTAATGCTTTTTGGGCTGGAGACCAGTTCACATTACCTTTTGAGGTATCAGATGTGGATATAGTGTCATTGTTATCCTCTTCCAAATTGGTATTTTGATCTTGCCTGTCTCCATAAAAAGAATCAGTGGTCCTTGGTTTTTTTGTGTTCTTCTTCATGTTGGTTAGCCTTTTCCTGGCTTTACAATAAATTTCTGCTTTTGGGGATCAGAGCTCTCTGTCCCAGCTTTCTTATTCTGGAGATTGTGAGTCTAGTTGTTGGCTTTGTGAATTATAGCCTTCAGTTTCCCGAGGTGTGGGGGAAGGGGTCTGGCTGCCCGAAATCTCCTCTTCCCCTGGGATTGTTCTCCAGCACTGTTGCTCTTCAGCAATGGTCTCAGGTCTTTGTTGTTTGTGCTGGGTGTCTGGCACTTCCCCTGGCGGATCAAGAGTATGTCTAGGCTCCTGGTGTTGACTGCTGCTGGCTCTGCCCCTCTGGGAC
This sequence comes from Phalanger gymnotis, assembly GCA_028646595.1. NCBI lineage: Eukaryota > Metazoa > Chordata > Mammalia > Diprotodontia > Phalangeridae > Phalanger > Phalanger gymnotis. The sequence continues at coordinate 547,982,692 of CM053622.1, forward strand.
TCAGGTACTCCCACTACTCAGCCATTGAAGCCCCACTTCTGTCTCCTCTATTCCAGCATTTTTTGGTTATTTTTTTTCTACGGAGGAATTCTCTGGGTGGGGAGGGGAGGGATTAGAGCCATTTGTCTGGCCATTATGTCTCATGGAAGTTCAAGAAGCCGTGTTTCACACCTTTGGGCTGCAAGCCTCAGGACTTGGTATCTCATGGTTGGTGGCATAGCACTGCCTCTCGTTGCTTCCACAGAGTGCCATCCTGTGTTGGGAGGCCTGGGGATCTCCGCTGGTTTTGGATGCCTGGCTTTCTCCCAGCCTGTCTCCCACACGGGTTTCCCAGCCAGCTGCTTCTGCTTTGGTCCCGTCTGGACCAGCTCCACATGCTGAGCACTCTCCTAGCCCACAGATTCGTTTCTTCGGCCTTACAGACTTTCCTGGCTGGGAAATTTGCCCCACTCAGACTTCTCGTGGTTTCTAACTCTCTCAAATCTGCTCAAATTCACTTTTTTATAGGAATGTGACAGAACTTGAGAGAGAGCTCTGGTAATAAGCTGTTTTCATGCGGCCATCTTGGCTCCACCCTGAGGATGCATTTTTACTCAAGATGGTCACTCAGGGTATGTGACTCTCTCTCTCTCTCTGTCTCTCTATCTCTTTGTCTCTCTTTATCTGTGTCTCTCTGTCTCTCTCTCGCTCTCTCTCTCTCTCTGTCCCCCCTTTCTCTCTTTCTTAAGACTTAGCTCTCTTAAGACAGAGCTAAACTGCTTCAAATCCTGTCACATAATTCTATGAATATGAGGTGTAGATTGGTTGTCTGGTCCTTTCAAGTTCTGATAAACACTCCAGATTTTCTAACAAAACCCATCCATTGCAGCAATTTGGGTGATAGGAAAGGTGTCTCAAGCCTGGGCTCTAAGATAGTCAGAAATTTGCTTATGAGGGACATGAAGAGGGTTTTCCTTGCAAATGTTTAACAATCAGCTCACTGTAAAAGAAAAAAAAAAGATGTGCCATGACACACTTTTAAGTGTAATCTATAATTATAAATTTTCTCCATTACTTTCTTAAGTGTAGAGAAAATTGACAAAGCAACAAATAAAGTACTGATTTGCAACATTTGCCAATATCCAAGGTGTAAATGTTCACATTGCAAATTTTAACAACGAGATCTCAAAAGTCAGCTCCCATATGTCACAGGCCATGGAGAATAAGGGACAAGAGTGAGTAGAGAGCTAAGCCAAGGCATTATCAGGTCCAAACCAGGGTCCTTTTCCATAGTTCTATCAGTAGCATGAAAGCACAACTAAATGTGACATGCCAGGAGAAAGACAAGCAACATCAACTTATTTGCCAAAATAAAGGTTGAAAAACCATAGGAGATATTAAAAAGTCAGAAGGAAGCCTGAGGAATGACAATAGGGTAGAAAAAATTTGTTAACTCCAAAATTTACAGGAGCCATTTGCTTTTCAAGATTGCCTCATTCAAACAGGATTAATGAGAGTCAAGTGGCACTGAAAATTCATTCCATCACAGTTTCAGGGAAAGGCTTACAAATGATCCATCTCAGGGCAGAGCCAAGATGGTAGCTTGAAAGCAGGGACTCACCTAAAGCTCTCCCCCAGGACCTTCCAAACACCTATAAAAGTGACTCTGAACAAATTCTAGAACTGCAGAACCCAAGAAATAACAGGGAAGCAGGGCTCCAGCACAGGACAGCCTAGATGGTCTCTGGGGAAGGTCTATCACATGGAGCTGGGAGCAGAGCAGAGACCATCATGGGCTGTGGCCAGACCAACCAGACTGGGAGCCAGGTGGAACAGGCCCTAGCATCATGAATCAGTGAGCTGTGGCAGTTACCAGTTTCTCAACCCACAAACACCAAAGACAACAGAGAAGATTAGTGGGAAAAGCTACGGGGACAGAGTGAAAGGAGTTCCTGCTTTGTCCACTGTCCTGGGAGCATGGGAGGTGGTGCAGCTGCACAACCACAGCTGCAGTTGCTTTCAGCCTTAGGCCCACTTGGTGGGAGGAATTCAGTGGCAGATCGGAGCAGGAGTGCAGAGCCTGCTTATATCTGAGTTGTAGTCTGGGTTGGTGGTTCTTGGGGGAGGAGGAGTGCTGGTGTGGCAGAGCTTGCTGTGTAGAAATAGCTCTGAAAACAACAGTGCAGCCCCTCAAGCTTGGGACAAAGTAATCTCTACAACCAGTCATACACCGAAAAAAAACTCAAGGGTCAAGTAGTTGACTGGGAATATGGCCAGGCAGCAAAAACGGATCCAGATTCAGACTTAGACTTTGTAATCTTTCTTTGGTGACAAAGAAGACCTGTTCTTCCTCCAGTCTCATCCGTCCCTCTTCTTTTTACTTCCTTCATTCCTCAGGTAGATGGTGTAATACATAGAGCCTGGGAGTTGGATTCATGAACACCTGAGTTCATACCCTACCTTTAACACCTATTATCTGGGTAACCGTGAGTAAGTCACTTATTCTCTCAGCCTCAGTTTCCTCATCTGCAACATGGGGATGATAATTCACCTACCTGTTTCCACAATTTAGCAGCTTCTGTTGGGGGGGGGAAAGATCCACCCACAGCCAGCACCCAGAAAGCTGCCAGCACGCCGCAAAAACACAGGTTCTTTTGATCTGCCTTAATAAGGAGAGCAAGGTGAAGGGGTTGGCAAGCTTACTTTAATTCAGCACATAAATATCATTCACTAAGTTCAAGGGAAAAAGCCAGCACGCTGAACTTCAGAGCAAAATACAAGCAAATTACGAACATCAACAGACAGACCTTGTCTGATTCAAATCCCAATACATAGTTACCAGAGTTCAACGAAGTCTCAGCATCTGGGTTTACAAGCTGGAGGGCTCCTTAGCTACAGCTGCCTGGAGTCTCCTCATCAACACCATCTCAAGAGCCCTTAAACAAATTACAAACAGACAGACCCAATACAATTCATAGTTACCAACATCTAGGTTCAGCCCGGGAGCTCAGAACAAGGGCTGACCCAGAGTCACGTGCCACCACTGCTTCAGCAAAGAGCACCAGAGAAAAAGAGGCCAGCCCCTGGTTTTATATCTTTTTTCAGGGTCAGGGGTGAGTCACACATGCGACTCACCCACGTGGCCTAGAATCACCACAAATAGCCACTTAAATCCACTTGGTCTAAAAGCTTCTGCTGTCCCAGACATGTAAACTAGGCCCTTCCTGGAGTTAGCCCCACCTTGGGCCCCACCTCAGTTGCCAATCCACACCCACATAGGTTTTACACCTAATAGGGGTTTGGGCCTGGGGCTTAGCACTCAAATTACTCAAAGCAAACAAAAGCCAAACTCTTCAAGGGCACTTGTTGAACTAAGTGCTAAGGAGCCCATTTTGCTTACCAACACACTACCTCACAGTGTTGTTGTTAGGAGCAAATGAGATAATATACATAAAGTGCTTTGTAAACCTTAAAGCATTACACAAGGGTTAGTTATTTTTTACTGCTATTATTTTTATTTCTACTTTGTCTTCCTTCTCCACATCTGACCCAACTTCCTTCACCATCCCACAATGGCTGACCTTAAGTATAACTATTTGGGGGGAAATATTGTGTGTCATAAATTTAAATTCTGAGTTTCCAAGTGACATTTCATAAAAGATACCTACTCTTTTATTAGATATAATATATAAAATTTGCTTAGTAAAGGACCCCTTCTTTCTATACTCTTGATTGAAAAACAGAGGCCCCTTGAACACTGTTTCCAACTATGGGCAGAGTCTTTGTCCTGGAGTTCTTACTCAGTATTCCATTGACTTCCCCAAAGAAACAGATTGGTGACATTTCTGTTAGTGTTTGCTCCATTAATACCCCTTTGTAATTTTTGAAGCACTTGCCCTTGAGATTTTTTTGAGGGATTAGTCATTGACTAAGTTTAGGTCTTAATATAAGTCATTTACCACAGCCTCATTTGTTTTCTTTTTATTATTATTATTCTGACTAATTCATTGGGCTCAAAAGAAAATAACAGTGAGAGGCATTATTACCCCTTCTGCAGCACCCAGAGGACCCATAACACTAATTCCTGCTCTTATTTCTTTCATAATGAAAAAAAGCAGGGCAAAAAAAGGAGAATGAAGGAAAGACAGCATGGAAATAAATTCTCCTTTTTCTGTTTAAATTCAAATGAGCATAATAAATACTCATTATTATTTATTCCTTAGAATGCCCAGAAGCTATTTTGTGACTGACAATGATATTAGTAACATTTTAGAAGTAGAAAACAAAAGCAAGAAGCCCTCCTATTAGGATTTCCTTCCATTCTGAAGAAGGGTTCAAAATGGAGCAGAAGGGGGGAAAAAGGTGGATACACTGAAGGCCGCCATTGTGCTATTGTCATACTATCCCCTCCCAAGTTTTCATACTCCAAAATCAGATCTAATTAAAGAAAAATGAAAAAAAGACTTTCAGCCTTTTCAGCTCTAGAGAACATGCAGACAAATAAATTAAAAAGTGGGAGAAGTGGAACTAACCCAATAATCCGTGAAAACCTAATTTCCCTCGCTACCATCGCTGACGCAACAGTGTCCTTTCTCCCTTCCCGTTCTCTAGTTCAGGGGCAGTGAGTGAAGAAATTGGCTAACAAGATCAGAAAATTTAATTACAGTTCTGCCTCCCCCTTCCACGAAATTGGATGTCACACTTCCCTGTTGCCTGTTTTCTTTGGGACGTGCTGTCTCTGATTTTCACATGATCTGATCCCTATTTTCTCCTCCCTTTTCCTCATCTCCTCCACCGTGTTTCCAGCTTTTATCTTAACATCTTTTACAGACTATAAATGCAAATACTTTCATTTGGGGCTTTGGGAGAATCCAACATGAAAACTTGAGAGGGACAGCTTTAGAATAGAAAGCCATTATCCCTCATCTCTGTTGATATTGACAAAACACTACTGTTTAATTTGGTTTTGTTTCATCTGATTTTATTTTTATTGGGACGGAAGGATAGATGCTGTATCCAAGTGACCCTGGATACCCAAACTTAAAAACCCCTTGAAATATTTACCTAGAAACATAGTTTGTCATAGTTGATAGGCTACTGGATTTGACACCTGAAAGACCTAGTATAAAATCCCACCCCTGTCATTTAGTAACTCAAGATCATTGTTACAATGGAATGAGATAAGTGACATTAAACAATGTCACAAATGTTATTGTGAAACCCTAAATGATACTTAGCTATTTTGTTTATTTGCCAGGTTGGCTTCCTCCACGTTGCTTTTTATTCTTGAGTGCGCCTAAACAGTACAAGGTAGAGACAAAGGAAGAGGAACCCAGAGATGTTTCCTGTGGAACAAAACAATGCTTTGTACAGCTCTCTAGCTGATTTGCTTCAAATCTCTACAGAGATTCAGGTAAAATACAAAAAGAGAAATAAGTGTAACAGGGGTTTGGCACATACTAGTGATGACATCATTCATGTGGAAGATTCTGGAGATCTGCTTCTGGGAGACTGAAAGATTGGAACATATATGGACATTATTTATTGACAACCTTTTCCTGGAACTGTGAGTGCTTTTAAAATTGCCTAACTCAGCAACAGGGAGGGCTTTTTTCTGCATTCATGTCTGAGGGAGGACCAACTGGCTGCCTCCTTTCCCCAATCCACAAAGTTGAGAAACAGACTGGGGCCTTTGGCGTTTTCATTGATTCTTTTCCATTCTAGATAGGAGTGAACTCTCCAATGTGGCCCGGTTATGTGAGACATGGGGAGCCAGAACTTTAGAAGTCCAGGCTGTTATTAACAGCCAACCCAATGGCTTTTGGACCTTGAGTCTCGGTACTAGCACTGCCAGTTATAGGCTTGAATTTGGTGGGATTAATCCTAGGTGGGAACCCAGCTGTGAGCTTTATCTTCCTCCTCCGTTTCATGACAAGATGGATGAGGGTGGAGGCATTATGCTAACAAGATATTGGGGAAAGTATTTGTATGCTTGTTCCTCTATATCCTTTAAGCAAATATCCTTTTGTAAAAAAGAAATTATCCAATGTTAAGTGGTTAAATGGAATTGAGATGCTAGTGAGGGGATCCCTAAAATGGGAGAACTCAGCCACTAGAAAAGGTGCTTCACTCCTCTGGTGCCCTAGAAGCTTGTGTTAGGTAAAATGTAACAGGCCTGGTCCTCAAAGACCGGGAGCCAGAGTCAACTATGTTACATAATCACAAAAAGTACATAGTATCAATATCAAGTCAGGTTTTGACACAGAGAATAGAGTACCAGGCCTGGAGTCAGGAAGATTCCTCTTCCTGAGTTCAAATGTAGCCTCAAACACTTGCTAGCTGTGTGACCCTAAGCAAGTCACTTTACCCTATTTGCCTCAGTTTCCTCATCTGTAGAATGAGCTAGAGAAGGAAATGGAAAACCACTTCATTATCTCTGCCAAGAAAACCCCAAATGGGGTCATAAAGAATTGAACACAACTGAAGAACAACTGAATCTCACCAAAACAGAGATAGCTATACTTTGATGTGGTTAATTCCACTTCAATATCTGGTCCTGCAATTTCACCAGTCATAGGAGCATGGCTCTTGGGCTGAAAGGGACCTTGGAGATCCACTAGTCCAACCTTTCCCATTCATTTTACACATGAGAAAACGGAGGCATAGAAAAGTTAAGCAACACTAGTAACAAGTCCCCGAGGTAGGATTTGAACCCAGGTCCTCTCATTTCAGAACTAATTTTTCTTCCCACTGTACTACTTTTATACTTGCAGACCCAGAAACCAAAATGCATTAGCTATGATTAGACCCTAATGAATTAATTCATGATTTAAAAAAAAATCACAGGAGACTGATTTATAGATGAGAAAGCTAATGAGTTAATTTGAAATGGGAAATACATCAGCCCAATAACCAGAACCAGGGCATTTCCTATAGTAGGCATTTTCCTCTCGGTAGGTTGACAGACTTAGAAAACCAAATTATAGATTAAAAGATTGCTCGATGAGCATAGAATTGGAGCTAAAGGAGTGTGATAGTCTTAAAGGATATTGCAGAGAATCATAAAATGTTAGAGTTGGGAGAAGCTTCAGAGATGATCTAGTCCAGCCTACTTATTTTACTGATAAGCTAACCAATGACTAGAGACTTGAAGTGATTTTCCAAAGTTCAAGATTAAGACCTGGGTATTAGAGCCCGGGTCTCTCAATTACTGCTGCATTATTCTAACACAACCACTCTGGGTCTTATAAAGTTCTCTGTTCCATGTCCATCAGTCTTGTCTTCTCAAGTGACATTAAAAGCTTCCCAAGGGAAACGGCCATGTTGTGTAATTCTTTTGAATCCCCACCTAACCCCATTGAGCCAGTTTGAAATATTACCCTCTCTATTCTAAGGCTAATAACTGGGACTGATCCCCTGAAATCATAGCATTCTCTTGTTTGGACTGTGAAACAGAAAAGCTGAAAAATTCTTATTGTCACCACCTTCTTTCTCTAAATGCCATATTGACCCACACTTTTAATTCCCATATTTTGACGTTCTTGAGATGCTTTCATGACATCTTTGTTATAAAATTTCATTTTCTTAATTTGAAAACATAGATCTAAGCTGGAAAGGACCTTATCAGTTAGATAGCTAATTCGGCTGGGGAACCTGAGGCTTCAAGGCCACATGTGGCCCTCTAGGTCCTCAAGTGCAGCCCTTTGATGGAATCCAAACTTTGTTGTTCTGTGAAGTTTTGATTCCATTGAAAGGCTGCACTCTAGGACCTAGAGGAGTTTGGATTCTGTCAAAGGGCCACACTTGAGGACCTAGAGGGCCACATGTGACCTGAAGGCCGCAGGTTCCCAACCCCTGAACTACTTCATTTTGTATAAAGAAACTGGGGCTCAAAATTTTTTTAAGAAAAAGAAATCAAGGCTCAGAAAAGTGAAATATATTTCATAGTGTCAGTCAGGTGGCAAGGGATTTTACTCTTCACCATACAACAACCTAAAGGAGTATGTATCTTTTCAGGAGACCATCGTCCTACTGCACCAGGGAACCTTTTTATTTACCCTGTAATTTCAGCCATGGCAAGTAGACTCCACTCAGCCTCACAGGAAGTCCCATTTTTTTTTTATTTTTTGCTGATTATTCTTCATCCCTATGTTCATCTTCATGTCATATATATGGAAAGCGAGGAATGACAAAGAGATGGATAGACCAATGGCTGCATAGTACCCAGCATGTTGGGTAGATATCCCATCAAATATTTAGAAGGTATCAGTGGGTTGAGATATACGACATAGAACATATATGACATAGAATAAGCCCACGTCAACAAGATTACATCCCTTTAAGTACTGAATGTATGTCCATAGTATCCATTTCTAACAAAGTGTATCAAGAGGAAATTTTTTTATAAATGCATTATTATTAGAATTAGTTCTTTCATAAGTCTTCACCTGTCTTAATCAGCTCTAGCTCCCTCATTCTACTTCCACCTGTATTCAAAAAGGGGTGGAAACACAAGGTTATAGAAGATCAGAGACTTAGAAGTAGAAGGGACTCCAGAGATTATTTGGTCCAACCTGCTCATTTCGCAGATGAGAAAATTGCAATCTTAGGGCAACTGCGAGTTCCCTAAGATTATATATGTGGTAACCATCTAAGGCAGGATTTGAAGCCAAGTCCTTAAGCTCCAGAGACAGGATGCTTTCCAATATACCGACCTGCCTCCCTAAGGTGTTAAACTTCAGATAAAAGTCTTTAACTCAAGCCTTATTATTTAACCTCTTCATGCTACGGACTCTGAGATCCAGTTAGGTGGCACCATGTCTGGATTTGGAGCCAGAAGACTTCAGTTCAAATCCTCCTTTAGATTCTCCCTAGCTCTGTGACCCTGGGCAGGTCACTTAATCTTTTTCAGACTCAGTTTCCTTATCTGTAAAATGAAGATAATAACAGCACCTACTTCACCGGGTTGTTGTGAGGCTCAAATGACATAACGTATATGAAGTACTTTGTAAACCTTAAAGCTTTATATAAATGCTGGCTAGCTTAACGGGGCCCTGCAACAGAATTTTACTCTACAAAGGATATAGACAAGACAACCCTATCATCAGTCAGTAACCAGAGTGCCAGGTCCTAGATATAATATATGAAACTCACACAATGGAGAATGAGGAATAATTCATCTGCAGTTCTAAGGGGGATGTCTTTTGAATCCTCTCTTTCTTCCAGATAGTCACAGTACAAACATGGCCAAGGATCATTGTCAGCATATTAGACAACCACAATGAGTTGAGATGGCTACTTATGCAAAAATGATAGCCGGAAATGAGTAGGACCCGTCTGTTGTGTGGTGTGTGTGTGTATGTTTTTCAATAGCCATCAGGTAACTAGCATGGCACTTTGCTGATAGTCAGAACTGCCCTGCTTATGCCTTCATCTCTATAGCACTTACTTCCAGCAGATGTGCATGATTTGTGCTAGACAGCTAGATGACAGAGTGGATAGAGTGCTGGATATGAAATCAGGAGAAATCTGGGTTCATATCCTGCCCTGGACACTAGCTGTGTGATCCCTAGGGAAGCTGCTTCACCTCTCAAATTCAGTATCTTCCTCTGTAAAAATGGATATTATACTTAACTATTGATTAGTATTAGTGATTAATTATATTATCATAATAATATTATAATAACATACTTCATAGGGATGTTGGGAGATTCAATTGAGAAAACATATTTAAAGTGCTTTGCAAACCTTTGAGCATTATATAAATACTAGCTATTACTATTATCATGCTGGGTCATCAGCAGAGCTTCAAAACCACAAGCAAACCCACTGTACCTGATTCAAACATCGGAATCCCTGATACTAGCCTTCCCCAATGCTATCATAGTTTATTTCTTTTCTTAGTTACATAAAAAATCCTTTATTTTTACTGCCTTCCTTTTTAATTCTTTTCACTCTGAATCCATGATCCTATGATCCTATGATCCTTCCCAGGCATTTTATCAAAGCTCATCATTCCAGTCATGTTTTGGTTGTGTTCTGCTATCAGACTTCTAGCCTGTCTCTATTACCACTCGTTAATACCAATTCAGATAGCCATAGCTTAAAATAAGGACTTATAGAAAATTTGAAATTCCGAGCATTGAGAAAGGAAGGCTCCAACCAAAGAATGTTAGCCCAGTGGTCTCCAAAGTGGGAGTGGGGACACCTTTGGGGACCATGGCTTAACCCCTATGGGTGTATGATGGACCAATCGAAGTGTGGCTCACTCATCACAGATGCTCACTAAATGTTTGTGGAATTGAATGTATCTTTAGTTTTGCAATGAAAAGCAATGATAGAATCAGAGTTACATTGCAGAAATTCATTTAACAGTCAATTTTTTTTTTGCAATGCAACTATTCTAAAATCAAGGGTGTTTGTAGTTGTCTGAGATGGCTTAAATGTGGCCTCTCTGAAAATAAGGGAATAGAAAAAAAATTTTAACTAGCCTCTCTCTTGTTCCCTGATGCTACTACAATCCACCTTCATTATTAGGAATCTATGAATTATATGAAAATAAAAGAACAATAAATAGAAACACTGCTTTGACATTCCAATTTTATATCTGAATTGTAGTCTAATGAACCCTTAATTTATTTTTATTAAAAGTGCCAGACTGCAGAAAGCTACCAACATTTAAAAGAATATGAGCAGAGTCAGAAATGGGCATTCCTTATTCTAAAGATTATGGGGTAGGGAGAGGAACACAAAACTTTAATTTGCTATTTTCTTTGTCATTATGAACATGCCTTGCATATTTTGGACATCCCTGATATGCCTTTGGGACATATTTGTCTGGAATCTAGGACAAGAACTGAATACTTTTGTTCACTTAACATTTATTGAAGGACAATTATGTGCATGCATAGCATTAGGCTAGGCTACTATGTACAGTCCCTGTCTCAAGATGTATGCCCATAAAAAGTTAAATAAAACTATGCAGATATTTGAAGTATCTATAGCTTCATCAATGTAGAGCTGACCTCCCAGTATGGGAATTCCTTCCACCAGTTTAGATCACAACTTATCTATGACTTCGTTGCTAATTACAATAACAGCTAGCATTGGTATAGTGCTTTAAGGTTTGCAAAGCTCATTACAAATGTTCTCATTTTATCCTCATAACAACCCGGCAAGGTAGGTGTTATTACTGTCATCCCCATTTTATAGATGGGGAAACTAAGAGACAAAGAGATCTTAATTGACTTGCACAGGGTCACACTGTAAGTAAGATCAGCTTTGAAACTAGGATTTTCTGACTCTAAAGATTTCCTTACCCAAGGGCATGGGCTCTATCCACAGTGCCACCTAGTTGCCTGATAAGACCAAAATAAAAATCCTAGGGAGCTGTTTGTAGCACTTAGAGATTAATGGATTTTCTCAAAGTGAGTTGGTTTTTGTCAAAGATGAGGTTTGAATGCAGGCCTTCCTGACTCTAATCCCAGCGCTCTATCCACTGTGCTATATTGCCTTTAAATCACATAATAAAACGTATGTTAAAATACAAGACAATTGAAGATAATGCAGGAACCACCACAAGACAAAAAGTGTATGATAAATGCTAAATGGGTGATACAGACTGTACCCATTTGTCCTGGTAAACCAGACTGGTTCAAACAAAGAAGGAGTGAAAGGAAACAAGGAATAACATGAGGGGATCAGATTGAGGAAGACTTCTTCTGTGTATCCATCTTGTCTCCCTATTAGTCAATAAGCTCCATGAAAACAGGAGGAGGGCTTACCTAAATTTCATACCTCTAACAGTGTCTCTTCTGTCAAGGTAAATAATTTGGACTTTATCCACTGGGGCACTATCAGAGGTCGGTTTGTTTGTTTATTGTTGTTGGCGATTTTTGTTGTTTTTTTTAAAGGAAATGATACGGTAAAGGCCATATTTAAATCATCTAAATTTGATAGTATTGTCTAGGAGGGATTGTAGAGGTGAGAGATCAGTGAAGAAATACAGGTAGGACGTATATGGTATTCATTCAATAAATGTGGTGGGATATAACTTGGTACAATTGTAATCCAGCCAGAAGTGGGCAAAAGATTGATTATATTCATAGAATCTTTGAGTTGGAAGGGACCTCAGAGGTTGCCTCTTCTAACCCAGGCCTAGATTGGAATAACTTCTGCAACATGTCAGACAAATGGCCCTCCAGACAACACTGGAAAATCCCCAGTGAACCTACTGCCTTCTTGGAGCAGCCCTCTCCACTTTTGAGTAATTCTAATCATTTGGAAGTTTGTTTTTGTTTTTTCACTCAAATAAAGTTGATATAACTGTCACTTTGCAACTCTGCGCATTGTTCCTAGTTTTTTTTTTTTTGTTAACCTAGCAAATCAATTGTAATTCCCTCTTCCATGAGACAGTTCTTCAAATATCTGAAGACAGAAATCACATCCTTTCTAAATCTCATTTCCCTAGGCTAAATATTCCCATTTTCTTCAGCTTATCTTGGTATGCCCTGTTTTCCAGTTTTCTCATAATACTGAATATGCTCTTCTATCCCTACTCCAGTTTATCAACATTCTTTCTGTATTTAGGTACCTCATACTGAACAGAATACTCCAGATATGGATTAACCAGCACAAAATGCAGTGACACTATCCTTTTCTAAGTTCTGGACACTAATTAGGGCAGCCTAAAATTGGCATAGATACTTTTGGCTGCCATGTCACAGGATTGACTAATAATAAGACTGCAAAACCCTCAATCCTCAATTCTTTTTCTGTAAACTGTTACCCAGCAGTTCCTCTTCTATCTTATACCTAAAAACTTGAGTCTTTAAATGTAATATTTATATTTGTCCTTTATTAAATTTCATCATTTTCTACATAGCCTAGGCTACAACAGTGAATATTTCTTTTGTTCCCCACTCTGCCAGTCAAGTAACTATAATCATTTTCATTTCATTTGAAGAAAAACAGAGGACAAGACTCCCTCCTTTGTATTGCTATCACAGATTATTATTTATTATTATTATTAATTATCAGATGCCATTCAGTCATTTTCAGTCATGTCCCACTTTTCCTGACCCCATTTAGGGTTTTCTTGGCAGAGATACTGAAATGGTTTGCCATTTCCTTCTCCAGCTCATTTTACAGATGAGGAAACTGAAGCAAACAGGGTGAAGTACCTTGCCCAGGGTCACACAGCTAGTAAGTATCTGAGGCCAGATTTTTAATTCAGGAAGATGAGTCTTCCTAACTCCAGGCCTGGCACTCTATCCACTGTACTATCTAGCTGTCCCAGCACATATTACCTCCCACGAATTCTATACTCCAGTCAATTCTAACTGCTTTCTCTCTACCATCATTCCATAGCACCATAATACCCTTTTCTGCCTCCATCTTTGAAACCAGTATCCCCTATGTCTACAACCTTTCCCCCATACTGAATTCTTTACTATCCTTTCAAGTATAAGTTGCCACATCCTATATGAAGTTTTTTTCTGGTCTTCTCTTCCATCATAGCCTTCCTCCTTAGACCTCACATAACTCATCTGTCTCCCTAATCCTCAATAAGTTGAATGGGAGCAGGCAGCCTTATCAAAATTTCATATACCCTCAATGTCTTCCTCTGTATACAGTAGGTGCTTAATTTTTTTAATATTTGGGAATAAAATTGCATTAGTGTCTGGTATGGTAATAAGACTATACAAGCCACTTTAAGACTGTCAAAAGTTTCTTTACTAAAAAGCTTCTATTTCATCTGTACCCTCAGAGCCAGGTTATCGACCTGAAGTTCATTAAAATGGAGTGATTCATTTGGCAGTGAATAACAATAGGTGGGGAAGCAAATAAGGCCGGGGAAGAGAAATAGAAATCCCACCAAAACTCCTCTTGGCATCTGTCCTCTCTTGAGTCAAAAGAATTGTCAACTCATTCACCCAAAATGATGACCTAACCTTTAAGCTCTCCCTCACTAGAACACAGCCTTCCCCTGGAAATGCAAAGGTTAGAAGACATTCCCTGGGAGGCCCTTCCAAGGATGGCATATCTTTAATCCTTTTTCTTGCTACAGACACATCCTATGTAATAACACATTCTTCCCATCCCTGGTTCAGAGCAGCTCAAATACCACTTGGGTTTCCGGTTGCTAAGGAGACTTGCTGTCTGAACCGTGTCAAGTGTTTGTGCACACAAAGAAAAGGCAGGTAGTGCTTTGTTTTCCAATAACTTGGCAAAGGGACACAAATTGGTAAATAGGAATTGCAGTAAAATATGCTTTCTACTCTCTTTTCAAAGGCATGATAATGAAGGGCTTCCTCCTAGAGCAAAAGAAAAAAAAAGACGGCTGAACTATCAGCTTGGAAATGAGTGGTGATACTTTGTATCTTACTTTGCCTGTACTTTGCATGTTCATCACTTATTCAAGCTTATGCAAATTATATTTCCTTCTTTGACCTCGCTTAAATTCTTATTATATATTGTATGCACTTTTGTGTTCAATTCTGCTCTATAGTTGCCATGCATTTATATGTAATATTTCACATTATGTTATATGTAATATTTCATATATTTCGTATTTTGTACATGGTATAGTTAATATATTTCACGTTGTGTATATGCCATTATAAAATGAGCTTAAGAAGGAAATCGCAAACCACTCCAGTGTCTTTGCCAAGCAAACGCTAATTTGGGTTAAAAAAAAAGAGTCAGATATGGCTGAACAACAAAACAAATAGGCCACATCTCAACTCTTAGATTTCAAGTCTCACAAGGGTAGGGACTAAATTTATTTCCCATGTCTACCATAGCACTTTGTATATAACATTGTTTATTTCACAGTAATTAAGTGGTGTAGTGGATACAGTGCTGGACTTGGAATCAGGAAGAGTTCAAATCCCACCAGATGTGAACTGTGTGACCCTAGGCAAGTCACTTAAGCTCTCTAAGATTCAGTTTCCTCATCGATAAAATTAGAATAGTAACACAACCTACCTCATAGGGTTGTTATAGGGATCAATGAGAAAATACATATAAACTGCTTTGCAAAAACTTACTGCTGTATTATTATTCACAGGATCACAAGATTTTAAAGTTACAAGGGACTCAAAGGTCCTAACACTTGTTCACTAAGTATTCATTCTGTGCCTACTATGTGCAAGACACTTTGCTAGACACTAGGAATACATAGCTAAAAATGAAACCCATCGTTACCTTCAAAGCACTTATATTCAACTGGGAAGAAATATAATATTTACCTAGTTTTTGAAGATTTGCAAAGTATTTTTCTCACCAACACCCCTGTGATCTGGGTAATGTGCTATTATCTCTAGTTAACAGAAGGCAAGCCTAAGGATCTCACACGTTAAGTGACTTGCCCATGATCACACAGAGAGCAAGAGTCTAAGACAGGATTTAAAGTGTAATATTCTATCCAATAAGCCAATGCTTTCTAAAGTTTTTGTTCATGACTTCCTATGGGTGATTGTGTTTGTGTGTGTGTGTGTGTGTGTGTGTGTGTGCGTTGGTGAGTAGGATTGAGGGTAGAGCAAGGGTTGTAATTTTCCCAGTGGCAACACTGCATGCTGCTCTGGATGCCTGAGTTGAGGTTAGATTATAATACCCTGAGACGCCAATGTCACTCTCAAAAGGGGGCAAAAGTTGACAGTCTTCATAGAGGCAGGAGAGAATAAAGTGGGAGAATAAGTTGTAATAATTGTTGTAATAAGTGCTGAGTGATTATGTTGGAGACAAGCCCTGTGATTAAATCTCATGGAGAATGTAGCATGCAACTCATCTTCCTTCTCTTTGATTGGTTGATTACATACCCCTTGGGACCACTTTGGAGCACTATATAATGCTGCCCACAGCTCTTAGGGACTAGTCCATCCCATAGCTGCATAGGAATCATCTCTAAGATATTGCTGATAAGTGGTGATCAGTCTGTAGTGAGGGATTGAGGGTTTGGGAAGCATAAAACCTAGTCCTTGTAGAGGCACCCTAATCCACTTTTTGATAGATATCATTATTAGGAAAGTTTTCCTGGAAGCAATGAAAAGAAGCCAAAGGAAAAGCCAACAAGATTAATCTCACTTCCACATACCAGCCCTTCAAATACTTGAAAAGAGCTGCCAAATCCAGTCCCTCCCCCACATAAACACCCATAACCTTCATATCCAGTATCGCCACAAACAATTCTTCTGGTGTTCATGTTAAGCATCTCCAGTTTCTTTAGAAGATAATATGTTCTTAACTGAAAACATATGCAATAAAATTTTATGCCTTCTCTCTCCCTCTATCCTGTTTCATTGGTGATCTCATCAACTCCTACAGATTCAACTATTATCTCTGTGTAGATGATTCTCAGATTTATTTGTCCAGCCCCAAACCTCTCCTGACTTCTAGTATCACATCTCTAACTGCCTACTGGACATCTAAAATTAGATGTCTCATAGACCTTTAAACTCAACATGCCCCAAATTTGCTCATCTTTTCTCTAAACTCTCCCCTTATTAGTGTGGAAGGTACCACCATCCTCCCAGTCACCCTGGCTTGTAAACTGTGTATCATCCTCAACTCTTCTCTCTCTCTCTCTCTCACATTCCCTATATCAAACCAGTTGCCAAGTTCCATCATTCCTATCTTCTCAATATCTCTTGTATGTGCCTCTTCCTTCTCTGTCACTGCTGCCAATCTGGCACAGTTGGGCTGGCTTGATCTGTTTATCACCATAGTCATGCTTTAGTTTATAGAAAAACCAGAAGCAAAAGTATGTTTTGTAGAGGTAAAAGGTCAGTTTATATGGCAACAAGAAAATACACAAAGGAAAAAAAAGATGGGAGGGTGACCTAGAGGCAAGAGGAAGTATGTACACCAGAAGAGTAGGTCAACGATATGGCTGTGTGAACAAGAAAATGTGGTCCAAAGTTAGGCAAGATTTCAAAAATCAAGGTATCAAAACAACTTCTTCAAAGCATTTTTGTATAATTTGATTCATTCAATAAATGGGATATCTAGTATCTGTTTTTTGTTCAAAAGGCAATAATTTTATTTTATTTTGAATTAAATTTGAGTTTTTTCAGCTAATAAGCATTTATTTTCTCTCACAAGAAAACTAAAACCTTTGTCATAAATATGACACAAAAACAAAACGCTTGCCATAAATATGCACAGCCAAACAAAACAAATTCTGACATTGACCATGTCCAAAAATACCTGCTTTATTGTATACCTTGAGTCAATTTTCCATTGTTTTCATTTTTGGTCATCTTTGCCAATCTAATGAGTTTGAAGTGCAACCTAAGAGTTACTTTAATTTGTGTTTCTGTAATTATTAATTATTTGGAGTGTTTCCCATAGGGCTATAGATAGTCTATGTTTCTTCCCTTGAGAACTACTTATTCATATCCTTTGACCACTTATCTGGTGGGAAATGGCCCTTATTCTCATCATTTTAATCAGTTCTTTCCATATCTTAGAAATGAGACTTTTATCAGAGAAATGTGCTTCAGAGACTTTGTTCTAGTTAACTGTTTCCCTTCTAATATTAACTAAATTGATTTTGTTTGTGGAAAAACTTTTTAATTTTATGTAATGAATTTTTTTTATTTCAGCTTTTGTGATCCTCCCTGTCCATTGTTTAGTCATTCATTCTTCTCTATCCATAGATCTGAAAATTAGTTTCTTCTTTGCTCTTCTAACTTATTTATGAAGTGAAATTTTATATCTGTTATATATTAATTTGGCACTCATCTTGAGTATGAAGTATTGATCTAAACCTAATTCTTGCCAGACTTCTTTTCGATCTTCCCAGAATTTTTGTCAAATAGTGAGTCCTTATCCCAGTATCTGAGATCTTTGAGTTTATCTCTCACCAAACTGTATGGTGCTAACTATACCCTCCTAATTGCTTTGAATGAGCTTCAACTATGGCTAGCTCCTGGTTCTCCTAGCATTTCCTTTATCAGAGACAGCTATGTCACTGGTTAATCAACACCTATACTTATAGAAATAGCCTAGCCCTTTTTCTTGACATGATGCAAATGTTGCAAGTTAAGAACATCATCTGATAGAAATTTGAGGATATATGTATATGGCCATGTTTTGTGGTCCCAAAGAGATTCATCTTTTCTACATCTTTTTCACTGTTGGTATTGCCAAACTTTTCTGCTCAATTCCTTAATAGACTTAATATTCCTGTGAGCTTAGGGTAGTTTGCCTTTGGCAATAGCATATTTTGGCAGGTTGTATCCAATAAATTACACATATACTCACAGATTGTTCCTTCAAAACAAAGTGGACATGTTTATTGAATATGCAGAATTAAAATGTTGATTAATAACTGGGAAATTTTTTAGCTTAAAACAAGAGTACCATTCTATCAGATAATTTCATGACCTGAGGAAATTTAGTACAAATTAATTTTAACTTTCCCCAGAGAAAAATGTGTGTGTGTGTGTATGTGTACACCTTTCTAGTATGCTGCTTGAATTTGGTGTATGCTTCCCTAAAACCTAGAAACCTCCAGAAGTATTAATGTTCCCAGTCTCAGGAAAAGGATGTTCCTAGCGTCCAAGAAACCACTCGGATCCAAGGGCAAGGTAAAAAAAATAACAGTTCCTGAAAAGTGATCATCCTACCCTCTCTCTCCAATTGTTTATCCCCTTCTTTCCTTTCACCAAAGGCCTCGCTCCATGAACCAAATTCTAGGCCAAGGTACTTTGGGCTAGTAAAGGAAAAAAAAGGTGTCCTAAGCTGGACAGTGGAGGAAAGTTGGATTAGATTTCTATAGATGCTTTTAATTTTTCCCTATCCTGTCATGGGAATCTCTTAGGCTTTCCAGAGAGCCACAAGAAAGCATGTGGTGAGGGTGGGAAAGGGAGGGGAGATCAAAGAAGATAAAGCAAATATATTTATTCCAGCCTCTTTTGTTTGGTGATTTTCATTGACTTATTTCTGTTTGAGTTTCTCTGGGTCTCTTAATTGTTCTTTCCTCGATTCTTTCCAACTTTCATCCCTGGGAGGTGGGAGGTCGGAGGTGAGGGAGCCACTAGTGAACTAAGGGCATATCACTTTCACTTGACAATTTTTGGCCTTTCTTTCCTATAAAAGTCCTCTGGTCAGATAATTAAGGTTTGAGCTATTTCAAGGGAACACATTAGTGAAATCCTCAGATCTATACAATCTCCACCAAACCATTTCTCCATTGTGAACTAAAATTCCTCCCCAACAGAATGGGTAACCTCACACAACGAATGCTAGGAAAAATTCAATGAGGGAGTTTCCAGATGCTGCAGATCATTGTACCTGCCCCCAGCCACACAAAATGCTGGTTTCCTTCTTCAGGTAACCCAGCCCTGCTCCTTCACTCTCCCCGATACATAAAATAGAGCCTAATTCTTCATTCACTAAACTACTCATATCACGTTCATCAGAGCCCAAATTCAACTCAACCAGCTCCAAGAAGCCCTTCCTGGCCTGAGCATCAGGAATCTTCTGAGCCTTCTTCCTGCCTGGGTTTGAGCATGTCTTGCTTCCTGATGGAATTCGACTGTGGGGGCTGTAGTGGTTACAGCCTGGAGTGCAGGGTGTCTGGGTACTGCTTGCTGGCAAATCTAACATGCTGTAGTTAATCAGTTCCCAAGCACTGAAGGATTCTTCTTCCCAAACTGGCAAAGTGAATGTTGCTTCCTCTGCACACCTGCTGTCCCTATGGCCAAAGACTCTGAAAATATTTTAATGTTCTCATCAATCTGTGTTCTCCTGTTCCAGTAATGCATTTAGAGATGGTTTCCTGCCAACAACATTAAACTCTTGGGTCCCAGATCCCCAAAATGGACTTTCACCATGTAGCGAATATCTTTCCCTCCCATCCTCTACTCTCTTCCATCCTCTTCATCCTTTTTCCCTTGTTACCCCCATCTTCCTTTCTTTTCTCCTTCCTTTCTTCTATCCTTCTATCTCTCTATTCCTACATATGGTGTGTGCTTCTCAGGTAAGATATATATGCCCACATGAGTTGTTTAAATGTAGCTCGTGGGAAGTATTCATAGATATCTCTGGAATGTTGTTCACCTCTCTGCAAGGGAGATTGTCATTCCTGCCTTGATGAGAGCAGAAGAAAGACTTGAAGGCTAATTGTTCCGTTTCCTAAGAGCAGTACTAGACTAGAATTATCGATATATGCACATACACACACATATACACACACACAAAACCTGTTACTGGTCTACAGGCATGACTGAGTCAAAACAGAAGGCTGCTTTCCTGGACTTTATCATTTAAAAGGGCAGTGTTCCAACCCTATACCCACTGGCTTGGCCCCTTCCCACCAAATACTAGTTGCACAAAAAAACTATCACAAATAGTGAGAAAACCATATATCTAAGCAGAGAGCAAACAGAAATCAGAGAAGTTCCATAGATTAGACTACAACAAAAAAATACACAAGCCTGAGTGAACTCTTCAGAAAGGAACATGGTGAGATTTCAGATCAAGACCTCAAGAGAGAGGTCCTTATTTCAACCAAAAAGGGACTCTCTGAAGTCTCAGGGAAGTCAAGCTAGAAATCAGGGACATATTGAGGGGCTAGCTTCTTTTGCCTGTCTCCTGCTTCTAAAACTTTTCGTTCTTCCCACATCTCTCCTCAAAGAGAGTCTGGAATACACATAACTCTCTCAAAGAAGAAAAGAAAAATGTATTTCCTCTCAAAAATTTTTGTACCAACTCTGCTCCTGACAAAGCCATGCACAGTTATGTCACCGTTCTCTCAACCAATTGGGAAATCCTAGTTTAAAATGCCTCGAGCTTATCTAAAAACCCAGATTATACCTATCTACAAGATTTATAAGGTCTAAGTGTGGAATCTATATGACCAGAAAGACTTCCTCTTACAATAAAAGCTTCTGAAGGCAGAAGTCATTTTGATAAGCCATTCTGGCTAGTCTAACCCTGTCTTGCTTACCCTTTATTATTCCTGCCTTTTCCTATTCCATTTAACCCTCTCTCTCCATATGTTCATCTCCCTTGAGGAATATGTACAGGAATATATAAAGAAAGAGTGAGTAGGCAAAGGGAAAAAATTAAGAACTACAACTCTAAAGGACAGCAAAGCTAGTTTATTATTATTATAGCATATGTATTATATTTATGGTTAGAAATTATTCTCCTGGTGGGGGAGCCAAGAGAGATATTTGAATAATGTTGCCTTTGGTCTGTTTCTCTACTCTCTTTTTGTGGGGTTTGTTTTAAAGTATGTTTTGTTAATGCCTTTTATCTTTACAGTCATTTTCTATCCTCTCCCAACTCCAGAATGAACCATTTTTTGAGACAAAGAAAAAAACTGAACAAAATATCACGTTAAAAACCATCTCTGACAATGTATAAAATACATCTTACATGAGGAAGAAGATATGTTTCATTATCTTTCCTTTGCAACTTTCATTGATTTTTCAATTACTCAATGCAATTGCCATTTGTAGTGCAGTAGATAGAGCGTGGGACTTGGAGTCAGGAAGTCCTGAGTTCAAATTTGGCCTCAGACATTTACTAGCTGTATGACTCTGGGCAAGTAATTTAACCTCTGTGTGTTTCAGTTTCTCCATCTATAAAATGAAGATAATAATAGTACCTACCTCTCTGAGTTGGTTTAAGGATAAAATGATTTTTTGTAAATTTTTTGTAAAAATGCTTTTTGTAAAAGCATTTTATAAAGTTTAAAGCACCATATAAATGCTGGATATTATTATTGCTTACATTGTTGTAATTATCATGTCTGCTGTTCCCTGGTTTTGTATATTTCACTCTGGATTTTATTGTTCAGCCACATCCGACTCTTCATGACCTTCATTTGGGGTTTTCTTGGCAAAGATACTGGAGCGATTTGACATTTCCTTCTCCAGCTCATTTTACAGATGAGGAAACTGAGGTAAACAGGGGAAGTGATTCGCCCAGGGTCACACAGCTAGTGAGTGTCTGAGGCCAGATATAAACTCAGGAAGATGAGTCTTCCTGACTCCAAGTCTAGTACTCTGTGTACTATGGGATGGTTTATTCAAATCTTTCTGAATTTCTCATAATCATTTCTTGCCAAACAATAATATATTATATTCGCATATCATAGTTTTTTCAGGAATTATCTAGTCATTGAATGTCCTGTTTCCATTTCTTTGTCACTACATAAAATGATGCTATGAATATTTTTTAAGTATTTGACATCTATTTCATAGTTTTATTTCTGTCTTTGACTTTCTTAGGGTATCAGCCCAGAAGTAAGATTACCGAATTAGAGGGCATGGACAGTTCAGTTACTTTCCTTGGATAATTCCAAATTGAATTCGAGAATAATTGGGCTACTTCACAGGTCTGCTAACCATAATTATACCTGTCTTCTCATATCTTCTCCAACACTAACTATTCCCATCTTTTATTATCTTTTTCAATTTGCATTGTATGAAGTAAAACTCCAAAGTTGTTTTAATTTGCATGTCTCTTAGTATTAGCAATTTGGAAAATGTTTTTATATAGTCATTAATGTTTTGCAATTCTTCTTTTGAAAATGCTTCATATCTTTTGATTAAATATCTTTTGGAGAATGGTTCTTAGTATTACAAATTGATGTCATTTTGCTGCATATTTTAGATATCAGATTTTTATCATTGACATCCAGTGCAAATATTTTAGCATTCTCACCATTGTCTAATTTTGTCTTAATTCTATTAAAAAAAAAAATAAATTTTATGCAGTCAAAATTGCCATTTTTATTTTTTAAGAACTCCTCTCTCCCTTGATGGCTAGGAATTCCCTACCTATTCATACTTGTAAAAGGTAATTAATCTCATTCTCATATATTTTCTTAAGGCATGACATTTTATGTTCAGGACATGTATCAATATTGAACATATTATGGTATTGTGTATAAAATGTTGATCTAAACCTGAGTTCTACCAAACTGCTTTTGGGTTTTCATAGAATTTCCTTTGAAAAAGGTAATCCTTCCACCAATGTTATGTTCTGAATTTATCAAGCAATATATTGCTGTTTTTAATTACCTCAGCTTCTTGCTTATATCATATATTCCATTGATCTATTTTTCTGATTTTTAACCAGCATACAGTAGATTTGGTGACAACTGTTTTATAACACACAATGAAGTCTGATAATACCATGCCTCTCTAGTACTTTCTATTACTATTTTTCTTGACTTTTCTAGAACTTTTGTTCTTCCAAATGAATTTTAGTATTATTTTATCCATTTCTAAAAGGTATATCCTTAGAATCTATTTAGTATAGACCTTGATCTGTAAATTCATTTAGATAGTATTTTCTTTTTTATTATATTGACTCATCCCAACAGTGAGCAGTAAATAGCTCTCCACTTATATGTCTGTTTTTATTTCTTTCAAGAGTATTTTGTAGTTGTATTTATGTCTTTTATGAATCTTGTTAAATTAATCACCAGGTACTTTATCCATTTTAAAGCCTTTTAATAGAATTTATCTTGTCTTTTCTTTCTTTTTTCAGTATGGTATAGAAACATTGACTATTTTGTGGATTTATTTTGTATCTTGCTTCCCTACTATGTTATGAATTGACTCAATTAGTTTCTTTGATGATTTTTGGAGTTTTCAAACTACAACATCATCATCTGTAAATTGGAATTGTTTTTTCCCCTCTTTGCTGATGTTCATATCTTTTATTTTCCTCTTTTATCCTATTTCAAGAACTATGTCAAATAATAGTTGGGAAAACGACTATCTATGCTTTCCCTTTGTTTATAGTCAGAAAAATTCTAAGGTTTCCCCAATTAAACATCCTCCCTATATGCCTATGAACCCCTGTCCAAACTTATTTGAGGTTTAAACACATAATTTTAGTCACATTTAAAAATTATTCTTCTGTGTCTAAGCTTTCTAGTGTTTATAATGTAAACAACTGCTGTAAACAACAAACATGCTGCTCTTTTTCCTGCATCTATTGAAATAAATGTTTTTGTTATCTTTGCTGTTTATATGATTAATTATGCTAATTGTTTTCCTAATGTTGAACTATCCTTGCATTCCTGGTATGAATCCAAAGTGCTCAATGTGAATGATTTTTCTGAATATATTTCTTGCACTTTACTTGCAAGGATTTTATTGGAAATTTTTGCCTCAATATTCATTAGTGAGATTAGTCTATAGTTTCCTTTCTCTGCCTTTTTGTTTCATATTTGAGTATGGAGATCATATTTGTCTTATCATAGGAGTATAGTAGAGTATTTTCTGCCTATTTTGAGAATATTTTCGCAATGTAAGTATTAATTACTCTTTATGTGATAGATATAATTTTTTGATGGATGTAACAATTTTAAATCCATTTGGCATGTGAATTTTTTTCTTTGATGATTGGCTTGCTCGATTTACTTTTCTAAGATTGGAATCTACATGAATTCTATTTCCTGTTTAGCTAGTATATTTTTATAGATACTCATCAACTTCCCTTGAATTCGAAGCTTTTCTGGAATTTAATTTTGTGTGGTAGTTTGTGATCACTCTTTTTATTTTCTCATTGTTGTGAATTCACTTTGTTATTTGGGGTGGGGAGCAGAATGTGATTGTCCTCATAAGTTTTTCTTGATTAGATTGGTTAATGGTTTATGGATTCTGCTAGTCTTTTGAAAAAAACTTTCATGATTTCTATAGTCTATTTTCAAGTTTCTCCATTTCTTCTCTATTTTTAAAGATTTCTTCCCTTTCAAATTTTAAGGTTTCTAATATATTTATTGAAGCATCCTTCTTATCACATGTTCAATTCTTTTTTCATTATGTTAATAAACATTTCAGATATACATATTTCTCTCAAAGGACCATTTTAGCTACATCTCATAAGTTTGAGAAAGTTGTTTCATTGTTATCGTTATTTTTAAGATAATTACTTATTATTTCTATGATCTGTCCTTTAACCCAATGATTATTCAAGATATCATTATTTAGTTTCCAATTTGTATCTTTTGCTCATGTACATCTAGGAACAACTGCATGGTACAGTGGATAGAGCATCAAGTCTGGAGTCAGGAAGACCTGGACACAAATCTGGCCCCAGGCATCCTAGCTTTGTGATGGTAGTCAAGTCTTTTCACTTCTGTTTGCCTCAGTGTTCTTATCTATAAAATGGGGATAATAATAACACCTACCTCTCACAATTGTGGTGAAGATCAATGGAGATAATAATTGCAAAGTCCTTAGCATAGTACCTGGCACATATTAAGCCCTATGTAAATGTTGGCTATTATTGTTGTTTCCTTTATTCCTTATTAATTTTATTGCACTATGATCTGTAAAACATTAAATGTTTGTTCATGATTTTTTATGCCTTTGAACATAATTGACTTTTGGAAAGTGCATTGGTAACTAAGATGGGGCTTTCTTACTGTTTTTGAATGATAAATTAATTAAGTGTCTTTGATTGAGCCTTACTAGGTGCAAAGCCCCAGGCCCAAACCCCTATCTACTAGGTGCTAAGCCTATGTGGGCGTGAAGCCCTCAGGGTCCTAAGGGGAGTTGCTAAGACCAGAGCCAATAGTAGGAGCCTAAGTTCTGCTTGCTCAGATGATGTTTGATGACAGCTAAAGAGTGTATAAAAAGAGAGAACAGGGCTATTTGCTTGGGGGCTCTCACTCTGTGGAGACTCTGGGCAGCTGTAGTTAAGAGCCCTCTTATGTTGATGTCAGATGTTGATGCCTTCTTGGTAACTATGAATTGTATTTGGTCTGTTTATAATGTATGTTTGTAATTTGTTTGTATTTGCTCTGAAGTTCAGGGTGCTGGCTTTTTCCCCTGAACTAAGCGAATGATATTTGTATGTTGGATTGAAATAAGAATGTTAACCCCCTAACATTACTATCCTTAGTAAAGCAGATCAAAAGACCCTGTGCTGGCAGCATTCTTGTTGTTGGGCCTGTGTTGGTTTTTCATCCCTACAACAGCTGCTAGCTGAAATGTTGCAACAGAAAGGTATTGGAATACTAAGTATGTGTATGTTTAAAAATTCCCATTAAGAAATATTAATATGACCAACCAAGGAATGACTTAGCTATTCTTAGCAATAGAATGATCCAGGACAATTCTGAAAGATTTGTGATGAAAAATGCTATCCACCTCCAAAGAAAGAATTGATGGAGTCTGAATGAAGATCAAAGAATACTGTGGTTTTTTTTAAACTTTCTTTCCTTTTCTTTTTTGTCTATGTATTTTTTGCAATATAGCTGATACGGAAATATATTTTGCAAGACTGCATATATGTAATCTTTATCAAATTGCTTACCTTCTCAAAGAGTGGGGAGGGGAGGGATAGAGGCAGAGAATTTAGAACTCAATTTTTTTAAAAATGAATGTCAAAATTGTTTTTACAAGTAATTGGAAAAAATATTAAAAGTTTTAAAATTTAAAAAAAAATCATCAGACCAGAACCATGTGGACTTACAAGCAACTTACAAGTAACAAGCATTTAAAGAACAATTCATTCCAATACTATAGAAACTATTTTTAAAATAAAGGAGTCCTACCAAATTCCTTCTATGACACAAATATTGGTTTGATATCTAAACTAGGAAAAGCCAAAACAGAGAAGGAACACTACAGATCAAATGTCCTAATGAATACTGATGCAAAAATTTTAAATAAAATACTAGCAAGGAGTTTACAGTAACATCAAAAAGATCATACACTATGACCAGGCTAGATTTATACCAGGAATGCTGTTGTTGTTTTTCAGTCGTTTCAGTTGTGTCTGACTCTTTGTGACCCAAATAGGGGTTTTCTTGGGAAAGGTGCTGGAGTGGCTTGCTGTTTCCTTCTCCAGATCATTTTACAGATAAAGAAACTGAGGCAAACAGCGTTAAGTGACTTGTTTCAAGTCACACAGCTAATAAGTGTCTGAGACTGGATTAGAACTCAGGTCTTTGTGACTCCATGCTTGATGATCTATCCACTGTGCCATGTAGCATAATTGACTATTTCAATAACAAAAACAATTAAAATCACATGATTATTTCAATAGATGTAGGGGAAAAAACTTGACAAAATTTAACATCCCTATTAAAAACACTAAAAAGCACAGGAATAAATGGAACTTTTCTTAAAATGATAACTAGCTATATCTAAAACCAAGAGCAAGCACTATCTACAACAGAGACAAATTAGAAGTCTTTCCAGTAAGATCAGGAATGAAGCAAAGATGTCCATTATCAACATAACTATTTGATATTGTACTAGAAGTGTTATCTATAGCAATAAGACAAGAAAAGCAATTAAAGGAATGATTATTGGCAAGGAGGGGGGGATGTTCACTTTTGGAGACATAGAGAACCCTAGATAATAAACAAAAACTAGTCAAAACAATCAGCAAAATCTTCAGGAAAATTGCAAGAAATAAACTCACACAAATTATCAGCATTTCTATATATTACAAACAAAACCCAGCAGGAAGAAACAGAAAGAGAAATTCCATGTAAAATAACTGCAGATAATATTTAGGAGCCGATTTGCCAAGGCACACACAGGACCTATATGAACACAATTACAGAATACTTTCCATCTAAATAAAGACAAATCTAAATAATTGGAGAAACATTAATTGCTCATGGGTAGGCTGAGTCAATACAATAAAAATAAAATATTATGCAAATTAATTTACTTATTCAGTGACATACCAATTAAAGTACCAAAGAATCACTTTACAGAGTTGGAAAAAATAACGAAATTCATCTGAAGAAAGGAAAGGTCATGAATATCAAGGGAACCATTTTTTTTAAATGCAAAGGAAGGGGGCCTAGCAGTACCAGATCTCAAACTACACTACAAAGTGTTAATCATCAAAAACAATTTAGTACTGGATAAAAAACAGAGTGGTTGGTCAATCGAATAGATTAGGTATACAATATACAGAAGCAAATGGGCACAATAACCTAGTGTTTAATAAAACCAAAGATCCCAGCTTTGCGGGTGAGAACTCATTATATGATAAAAACTGCTGGAAAAACTGGAGAATTGTCTGGCAAAAACTGGGTATAGACCAACAATTCACACCATATACCAAGATAAGGTCAAAATGGATACATGATTCAGAGGTGGGGAACTTGCAGCCTCAAGGCCACATGTCACCCTCTGGGTCCTCAAGTATAGGACCACACTTGAAGACCTAAAGGATCATTTGTGGCCTCGAGGCCACTGGTTCCCCACCCTTTAAGATATAAAGGGTGGTATCATTAACATATTAGGGAAGCATAGAAAAAAATTACTTGTCATGTCTAGGGATAGGATATAGTTCATGACCAAACAAGAGATAGAGAGATTCATGGAAGTTAAAATGGATAATTTTGATTATATAAAATTTAAAAGTTTTCACACAAAATGTAATGAAAATTAGAAGAAAAGCTGGAAATGGGGAAAACATTTTCTTATCACTAGTTTCTCTAATAAGGATACAATTTCTCCAAAATATATGGAACTGAGCCAAATTTATAAAAAAAATAGTCATTCCTCAATTAATAAATGGTAAAGGATGTGAACAGGCAGTTTTCAGAGGAAGAAATCAAAGCTATCAATAGTCATATGAAAATGGTCAATACTAATAATTAGGGAATTACAAATTAAATCACCTCTGAGCTACCACCTCACACTTATCAGATTGGCTAAGATTCCAGAAAAGAAAAATGACAGATATAGGAGATGTGAGAAAATGGGTACACTAATGCACTATTGGTGGAGCTGTGATGAGCCAACGATTCTAGAGAACAATTTTTATTTCCCAAAGGACCATAAAACTGTGCATAACCTTTGACCCAGAAATACTGCTACTAGGTTTAAACCCCTTAAGAGATCAAAAGAAAAGGAAAAGGACTCATGTGTATGAAAATATTTAGAGCAGCTCTTTTTTTGGCATCAGAGAATTAGAAACTGAGGGGATGTCCATTAATTAGAGAATGGCTGAACAAGTTATAGCATATGAATATGATGGAATACTATTGTTCTGTAAGATATGATGAAGAAGATGGTTTCAGAAAATCCTGGGAAGATTTTATAAACTGATGAAAAGTAAAGTGAGCAGAATGAGGAGAATAAAGTACACAGTAACAGCAATGTTTTAACGTGAAAGACTTAGTAACTCAGATCAGCACAATGATCCAGCACAATTCCTCAGGACTCATTATGAAAAATGGAAAAGGAAGGAAAGAAGGAAGAAATCATAGGTTCACAAAATCAGATTTATCCAATAATTACTTCCTCTCTATATTTTCCTTCTTGTTTATCTTCCTATTCAATTTATCCAGATCTGAGAATATTCCGACCTTACCCTCCCCAACCAACCAGAAGATGGGGAAGAAATTTAAAGCCTCTCCTGTACCGTCCATTGGTCCTTATCTGGATCCATCTCCTACTGCTCTCTCCCTTCCTATCCAAGAGATATTTCTCTAATTTTAGTTCACAGGCCAAATCTGCCCCACCACCTGTTTCTGTATGTCCCATGAGCTAAGAATGGATCCTTGTTCTATGTTACATAGTAATATGCAATACTGATTTGTTAAGGAAAAGATCAGATTTTTTTCCTATAAAATATTTTCTTCATCTATCTATTTTCCTATTGATTTTTCCCTTTAGACCTTTTACTCCTTAGATTCTTTAGCTCATTCCTATTCACTTTGTTTTCTCTTTGTCACTGACACAATATGCAAGATAGTTTTAAAAAGAAAATCAAAGAACAAACACCCAACATTCATATCCTTATCTAGCCATAGCCACATGAATATAAAACATTCTATTTCTTAATCTTTCATAACTATCTGAAAATATTTAACTTTCTGCTGTTTGGTCAATTTGAAGGATGAATGCTTTTCTCACTTCTGGATCCTTTTGAAGGAAATATCCAAATTCCTCCCTTTGCTCAGCATACAGATGTTTTCTTTGATATTTAGTTTCAGTTTTACAGGATTGATAGCTGATGTCATTTGCTTTTCATAATAAGATATTCAAAATTTCTTTATTTTCATGTATTCACAATGTAACATTGTGCTAATTCTGTTTTTTTTTTATCCTTAGAGTATAAAGGATTTTTTTTTACTGCTTGTAAATTTTGACTTCTGCTGTTACAGTTCTAAAATTTGACTCATTGTTTCTAAGTGATTCAAACTTGGGGGGCTGCTCATGTACTATATATTCTCTAAACCTGAACTTTGCATTTTGCTATTTGCTTCCAATATTTCTAGTCAATTTTTCTGTAGGATTTGTCCCTAGAAAATCTCTCACTCTGCTATCTTTCCAGGATTTCCCAGCTTCCACTATCTATGAGTGTGTTGTATTAAAAGTAGAAACATGGAACAAGAAGAAAACAAACAAAATTGAAAATTTTCTGGCTGAGCAATGAGGAAAATGAGGATACTTTCCCTTTGCAAAATATATGGGTGAGTGATTTTGTTCAATGACCTTCTAAGAGTTAATCAATAAAATAATACCATCATATTACAAAGTACTAGGTGATTAGACACTTGATTAATAGGGTAGTTTTTCATTGCTATAATTAAAACACTGCATGGTTTCTTTTGTAATTGATATTTAATGCTTTCATAGCAAGCCAGTTACTTATAGAAAGCAGATTTCCTTTCCAGCCATTGATCAGTAAGTTGATTGGATTGCATATGGCTAAGAGAGCCAGGCCCCGCATTTGTTGATAAGTAGAAACCTAACTGAAGAGTGTATTGCCATTCCTCTCCAAAGAATCAGGTCACAAAATTAATTGGCAGCATAGGAAGAGTTATGCGGGTCACATCATTATCTCTTACTTAGAAGCAAGGGAGGGACAGGACATAAGGCAATTCCTTGGGAGGAAAGTGCCTAGACTGATATTTTGAATCAAAAAGACCTTAAGTAATCAGCATATCAACTTTGAGATTTACCAGGCAAATTACCCAGCTCTTACATTATCCATACCCTTGGCTGCTCCTCTTTTTCTTCCTTCTGAGCCTCCTGTGGTCCTTTTCCTACTCATTAGTATTTCTGCTTGAAGACAAGTGGAACAAGGGAGAGCAGCTGAAATTAGGCCATTTTTTTCCCTTGTTAGCCCCTTCTGGATGGGTTCTGGGAGAGAGGCTAAAACCAGTGGATTAAGTAAAATTATGGATTATATGTGGATTTCATTTTCCTATGCTCATGCAATACAATCATACCCCATTTAAGGTCATTACCTGGTCCCACAAATATGTTCCTTTAGGCAAAACACCATTAAGAAGAGCAGTTAGCTACATAAAACAATGTTAGAAATGGAAAAAGTACCCTGCCGGCCACCAAATTTGGTTCAAAAATGCTTGGACTAGGAGAGAAAGAGGGAGAAGAAAAGGAACTCAAGATCGATATGACTGGTATTCTGTGTATTATAAACAATGGTAGAGGGTGTGTGTGTGTGTATGTGTAACCATCACTATAGCGAGCTCCAGTGAGGAATTTCATTTACCATTCAGATGCATACTTTCTCTGCAATTTAGGGTCTTAGAGAGTTGCCTGTGGTACTGGGAAATTAAGAGAAAACCAGGGTCAAAAACCACTACGTATCAGAGATGGATCTCGAACTCAGTTCTTTTGTCTTTGAGGCCAGTTCACTGTCCCCTATGCTATTCTGTCCCTCCATTATCTCATTATTCTCTCCTAAATTTGTCAGGGGAAGGATGTGACACATTGGATAGAGTACCAAACCTGAAGTCAGGAAGACTCATCTTCCTGAATTCAAAGCTGGTCTCAGACACTTTCTAACTGTGTGACCCTAGGCAAGTCACTTAACCCTGTTTGCCTCAGTTTCCTCAACTGTAAACTGAGCTGGAGAAGGAAATGGCAAACCACTCAGCTATCTTTGCCAAGAAAATCCCAGATGGGGTCATGAAGAGTCAGACACAACTGAAAAAGTCTGAACAACAACAAAAAATCTTTAAAGGTTTCTATTATATTTAAAATGTGTATTTTTAATGTTGAGGGCAAGAAAAGAACAAGTCTCCTTTAACCGTTTCTATGTCAAAGCAAATAGAAAGACAACCTGGTATAAACCTTTCAGAACCTAGGTTCCCTTCTCATTATTATGCTTAGCCAAAGCTTGTGAGTCATGAATAATGAAAGTGAACAGTAGGTGTGAGGCTGCAAACCTGGAAGTAACTATGAAATAGCATCTGAGTCTAAGCAGCTGTGAGAACAGCTGATCCAAGCATACCATTGTTGCCAGAGTTGTGAACTGATCCAACCACTATTCTAGAGAGCATTTTGGAACTATGACCAAAATGCTATAAAACTGTGCATACCCTTTGATCCAGCAATACCACTGCTAGGTCTGTATACCAAAGACATTTAAAAAAGGGAAAAAGACCTATTTGTACAAAAATATTTATACTAGCTCTTTCTGTGGTGGCTAAGAATTAGAAAATGAGGGGATGCCCATCAATTAGGAAATGGCTAAACAAGCTATGGTACATGGTTGTAATGGAATAGTATTGTGCTATAAGAAATGACAAGCAGGTGATTTCAGAAAAATCTGGAAAGACTTACATGAACTGATGTATAGTGAAGTGAGCAGAACCAGGAAAACATTATACATAGTAACAGCAATATTGTTCAATGAAGAACTGTGAGTGACTTAACTTATCTCAGCAATGCAGTGATCTGAGACAATCCCAAAGGATTAAGGAAGAAGCATTATCATCCACTTCCAGAGAAAGAACTGATATTGTTTGAATAAAGAATGAAGCACACTATTTTTCATTTTCTGTCATTCTGTTTCTTTTATTAGAGTCTTCTCATCAAAAATGACTAATATGGAAATGTTTTACGTGACTGTACATGTATAACCTATATCTGACTGCTTACTATCTCAGGGAGGGGGGAAAAGAGGCAGAGAGTGAGAGAATTTGGAACTCAGAGCTTTAAAAAAATGTCAAAAATTGTTTTAACATGTAATTGGGAGGCATTATATATATATATGTATATATTTTAAAAGATACAGGCATACAAAGGTCATAGATGACATGATGGGATTGATCAAGTGACCCCACAGGAGGAAAGGATCACTCTCTTTGGCTGACCAGGGCTATGAAAAAAAATCAGGGCAGGGCAGCTAGGTGGTGCAGTGAGTAGAGCACGGGCCCTGGAGTCAGGAGTACCTGAGTTCAAATCTGGCCTCTGACACTTCGACACATTTACTAGCTGTGTGACCTTGAGCAAGTCACTTAACCCCAATTGCCCTGCTTTCCCCCTGCAAAAAAAAAGCAGGGCCCAAGGGTGCCAAAACCACAGAAAGAATGGTAAGCAAAAGAGAAGGGAAAGACAATAAGTATATATATATATATATATATATATATATATATATTTAAGATAAATGGACCGATATAATGAATAGTTGAGTCAGTTTAACCCCAGAATAGTTAAAATAGTAACAAGTTCATAAAGAGTAATATTATCAGTGAACATCAGAGATAAATGATGGTAAGCACTTCAAGGTTCACCAAGTGTTCTCCCCACAATAATCCCCTGAGATAGGTGGCATATTACAAGCCCCATTTCATAGATAAGAAAACTACGGATCAGAAAGTGACTTGACCAAGATCATATATTTATTAAGTGTCAATCCAGGACTTGAACCCAAGTCTCCTGATTCAAAATCTTATATTTATTCCACTGCAAAAATGTTTTTCCTCTAGACCCTATCAGTTTAAAACTAAAAAAATAAAAAAGACAGTGCTCTTCAGTTGAGCCTGTTGTGAGAAAGGGGTGGGGTAGAGAAATATATCTTTAAAGGTTTCTCTTATATTTAAAATGGTTTTTAAGTGTTTAGAACAAGAGAAGAGCAAGTCTCCTTTAAGAACCTAGTGGTAGAAAAGGTAGGACTACAGAAGTTGTCAAAATGATTAAATAATAAAATCCTGCGTGTTCAATTCAAAGAATTCTCATGCTAGGGATGAGCTTGGTAGGAATAAGATTAGGTGACTGACAGTTGGAAGATCCAGATGACCTCTCCTGGTTAGAAGAAGGAGACAGACCTATGCAGATCAGGGGAAAGAGGTCAGAGATGAATTTTTGTGTATCTTTTTGTTCTGATCTGGAAAAGAAAAAATCACAACTGAAGGAACAATTTGAGAAGCCCAGACAGGAAGCAGGAAGCTATTTGCAATGGTCAAGTTTCCTGGCTAGGTAATTAGAGGTAGAAACAGGCAGTTAACAACTCCTCATTGACAAGACAAACAGATAGAAAGGCTCTGGTGGTGCTTCAAACTCTGTGGCCTGCAGCAGGCTGGCTGGGGCAGAGAAATGCAGTGGCAGTCTATGATTTCAAATCAAACTCATCTGTAGTCCAAAGTGGTGCTAGAGGCGTTGCAAGCAGTGCATGTGTGCTAGACAGCTCTGACCATAAGAACATATTTCAGGGTGAGTTGAAGGCAGTTATTACTTAGAATGGAAAGTAAAATCCTGGGTCAGGTAAGTTAAACATAGGTTGCATATGGTTACAATTGAAGAGAAGGCAACAACATATGCCTAGGTGTCATATTTATTTAAATAGTTTTTCAAGTAGTGTTTTATATAATCTGACTCCAGCTTTTACTCAGTACTACTGCTACTGATATACTCGACATTCTCATGGAGTATGGATTATTCTCTGTGCTCATCTCACTTTTTTTCCTTCCCTGTCTTTGCTCATAGAGGACCCTCCCTAGCCCCAACTATATCTTCCATTTGATGCCACTATCTGGACAAAATCTTCTCAGAATCCTCTCTCCCTCACCTACAGCAAAAGTAATCTCTCCTCAAATTTCTCAGAGTCCTTTGCCTAGACTCTTTTTTCCCAGGTCTTACTCTCCTTGTAGTATGGTTATTGTGTGCCTCTCCTCAAGTTACATCACAAGTTCTTTGAGAGAAGGGATTGTCATATCTATCCTGTTCCATTCCTAGGGCGGTGACTTACTGGCCTTAATAAATGTTTGCTGAATTGAATTCAATTGGTTTAGTTGACATAGCACCAGACTTGGAGTCTAAAGACCTGTTTCAGTCATTTATTGGCCATATGACTTTGGGTAAGTTACTTCATCTTTCTAGGCCTCACTTTCTTCATCTGTAAAATGAGTGGGTTGGACTATATATCTAAGGTTCTTCTAACGTTCTATAATCAAACTTTTATCTTTGCTCAGCCATTCAATAACCATTTACTAAAACCTCCTGGTGTTCTAGATCCCCTAAATTTTGCTGGACCCCTTTATAGCTGTAAGATCAAGGACAAATCACTTTGATATTCTAAACCACAGTTTTTTCATCTCTTAAATATGAATAATAATAATTGTACTGCCAACTTCTTGGGTTGTTGTGAGGAAAACTGCCAACCATAATATACAATATAAGACACTAGTAATATTTATGGTATTAAGTTAATTATTTATACAAAAAGCCTAATTGAAAGAATCATGTACAATACATGAATCTCTTACTTCCCTGAGTAATCATGCTTAGGAAGTTTCTTTTGAGGTCCTTATTTCAATCCAGGTGGCAGTATCTACCTAAACTGTCAAAAACAGCATTTAGAAAGAACTAACCTCAAGGAAATATACTTCACAGATTCAATCTTGTAAGGTGAGAGCAAACATCACAATTATATGTGAAGCATTTTCATCAACACTTTTCATAAATTTATCCCGTTTCTGAAATTCTCCATTTCTGTTAAGGGTACTATCATCCTCCCGGTCGTCCAGGTTCTTAACCTCATAAAGGTCTTTGCCCCTTCTCTTTCTCACACCCTTCACATTCAATCATTCCACAATTCTATATAATATCTCTTACATCCATCTCCTTCTTTCTACCCACACAGCCACCACTCCAGTTAAGGCCCTCATTGTCTCTTTCTTGAATTACATCAACAATTTCCAATGTATTCCCCTGCTTACAGAACCTCCCCTCTATAATCTGTCCTCTGCCCAGCTGCCAAAATCAGTTTTTAAGCTACAGGACTTACCGTATCAACTCCCCTACTCTTCTTAGAGATTCTAAGATAAATACAAAGTGCTCTACCTGGTATTGAAGTCTCTCTACAATCTAGCTCCTACCTCCATTCCTACCTTTACACTGCTCTCCTTCACACTTTAAATTTCAGCCAAACTGGACCCCTAATTGTTCCCCACACTCAGTACTGCATCTCCTGCCTCCATGTACTTACTTAAATTATTCCCTATGCTTATGTAAGGTCCTATCCCCTTAAGGCCCTTTTCATATAAAGCAGTTTAGAGCTAAAAAAAAGGGGGGTGTAGAACATCACTTTGATATAGAGGAATATATTGAAATCAATTGTTAAGGGATATCAGATAGTTGCTATTAGAGATGAACATGCCAAAAGTGACTAGGGGGAAAAATTTTGGTCTAATAAAAATTGCTAAAATATATGTAGGGAGAAATTTATTTTCAGATGTTATTTGAAATGTTTTGGGCATAAAATGAACTGTGGCATGAATATAAAGCATTTTTATTTTTAAAAAAAAGTTTTAAAAAGAATTGATGACCCCATGATGGATGTTGAATGATGTATGTGAACATTTTGATAGTTTAAAGGGAGCAGAGATATAACGGTTTTATTAAAAACTACAAAAAATGTGAGTTCAAATAAATAGTTTCAAGATCAAAAAAATGACATATTGGACCATATTGAAAACTGGGAGTTACAAGGCATTATGGCCCTTCAGTTCATTTGCATATAGCCATTTCAAGACATAAGAAGATAAAAGAAAAATAGAGAAACCATACAACTATTTGAAGGCTGAAATATTTTAATAGAACTGTCATTTTCTTGGGCACTATTTGGGAAGCCCAGTGAAAAGTGAGTCATTAACGGCCAAAAGACTAATACAAGCCACTGAAATATATGAGATAGGAGATATGGGCCCTAGAAGGTGAAGTCAAATGAAGACAGAAGCAACAGCGGCTTCCTCTGAGATGTTTGAAAAGACAAGCAGCAAGAACAGTTAGTTGATAGAAAACATCAGCTACCCAATGTCTGACTGGTAAGAGAGAGGCAAACGTCATTGAACAAAAGCTTTAGTTTGAGATCTTGCTCTTCAGTGAGCCTCCCCCGGCCCAAGCTAAGGAACAGTTAAGCATGTCAGAAGCGTTCCCCCTTTTTGCTCATCTGGTTTGTGGGAGAAAAACAAAAAGGGACAAATGCTGCTACTTTGCTGAACAAAAACAGTTCATTGTGCTCACTTGCCTTTATCAGAGAGCCAAACTGAACTCTTTTCTGTGAGCTCCGTTCTGACCGGACAACATAACATCCTGGTGAGTGAAGAGCTGATTGGACTGCTCTGTGTGGCCCAGAGATAGCCAGGCAGATAAGCTCCGTAGTTCTCTGACTTCAAGGAAACTTGTATCTAAATTAAGAGTAACATTTTCTCAATATCCTTTCCAGAATGATTAAAAGAGTGATTGAAAAGAATTTGAAAATACTATACCAGTTCAAGTGTAAAATAGAAGAGTGTTTGCCCACCTAGAGAGCATTGAGCAGTCAACAAATATGTGAGGAGGTTTTGTATGGTGCCCATGTTCTTTAAAGGACCAATGACACAAAACTCTATTTCCCTGATAGGTTCCTATAAGTTTCTACCAGGTAGCCTTACAGAACAAATCCTTTTATTAAGAGGATTTGATCTGTGAAGTTTGGATTCAGTCAAAGGGCCTCGAGGCCACAGATTCCCTACCCCTAGACTCCCCCAAAGAAACTGAGTACATCAGGGGGATCCATGAGACCCAGGTTCTTGTGTAGATTGTGATATATTTTATGATTCATGCACTGGCTTTAATATATAAGTATCTGTGATATTATAAGTTATTTTTCTTACCTTATTGCCAAGTAAATGGTTATATTTAAGATGTAAAGGTGTCACTGTTATAAGTTGTTGGTTAATATAAATCGAAACACATCAGTGGGAGCTCAAGAGTTAAGACAGTAAGCAAGAAGTCAAGTCAACAAGCCTTTATTAAATTCTTACTATGTGCCAGACACTATGCCAAGCACTGGGAATATTAATAAAACAAAGAGTCCCTGCCCTCAAGGTGCTTACATATTAATGGGAAGATAACATTTAAAAAAGCTAAAGATAAGGGAAGAGAAAGTATCCATTGAAAATATGGGGGAGAGGTCCAGATAGTCAGGAGTGGAGCCGAGGGAGGAATGAAGATGTGGCTGGTCTGAACGCTTTCCTTAAAACAGCCAAACAAAGGAGGCATGGGGTATAAGTGTA
This sequence comes from Phalanger gymnotis, assembly GCA_028646595.1. Classification (NCBI taxonomy): domain Eukaryota; kingdom Metazoa; phylum Chordata; class Mammalia; order Diprotodontia; family Phalangeridae; genus Phalanger; species Phalanger gymnotis. Next base: position 548,020,940 of record CM053622.1, read on the forward strand.
CTTCCAATGTGAGAAGTGCAGGGATTAAGTGAACTTTCAGGGTGAGGAGGTTGCTGTGGCATGGTAGTGAAAGTCCAGGGAGTCAGTAGGTCTCAGAGAGGATTAGAGATTGTATTCCCTCTGTCAATTGGACCGAACCAGCCTCTAACCTATAAGTGGCTAGAGCAGAACAAAACAGGCTAGAGACAGGAGAGTCAGGAATCAAACAAAAGTTTCGCTCCAGTGAGGAAAACAGCTCACAAGCAAGGACATATACTGGAGCCCTACCCCTAGTGCTGGGACTTGCTTTAGTGTAGGCAGGTCTCAATACTTATACTTGTGGCTATGCAGAGAGCTGTAGCCCTGACAGTGAGAGGTAACAGCAACAATGAAACAAGTTTGATCCATGGCAGGACTTCATGACCAAAACAAGAATACAGCAGGTGTTTGTCTGAGCTCAGAGAACACCTGGTTCTGATCAAAGCAACGTAATAATTATGTGATTTTCCCAGAGGGTGATATCATCCAGAGGGTAAGCACAAAGGATTGTTGTTATGCCAAGCTCAGGGCACAGCCTGCTTGCTGGGCCATAGCTCTGGAAAAGTGTGATTCCTAATATCTTGACATTTCTCCCTTTTAGCCAAAGGTGAGGGGGTGGTCTGAAAGAATCCCTACCCATCTGGCCAAAAAGGCGAGGCAGGTATTGGCCAAGATGCCACAACAGGCCAATTGGGTGAGGAATAGCGTTTTTATCACAAGAGGTCAGTTCCTTGAGGGGACCTTTTGGGGAAGTGTGCCAAGTCATTGCTAGCCATTGTTTGCTTGCAAACAGAAAAGAGAAGGAGGCCAAAAATGTAGAAGGAAAAAATGCCAATACATGCTTGACTCAGGGCCTTGGTGATTAGGCATAGAACAAAAGGGAAGAAGATGTCAGCTTCTTCTGGGTCCGTATTAGACAAACCTTGATGTCCCCAGAGGGTTCTGCAATCCACTCAGGAGCAGGACCTTTTTTTCAGATGATCCAGGAGTACACACCTACAAGTTTGACAGCTGTGGGTGTAGTCAGAAAGACTTCGTAAGAGCCCTTAGAGAAAACTCTTTGCATCAATCTTTAAATCTGAGTTTCTGGTCAGCATATCATAGGTCCTTAGTTAAGAATCTCTAAACAGCACATAAAGATGATCCAGTTTCCCCCCTACACAGGGCTAGGTTCAAACAATGCAATAAAGTTTTTTCTCACAATTCCCATAATTGCATAATTTCATTAAGTCAAGTACAGATCAAGCTACTTAGAGGTCTCACAATGTTCTGAGATGGGAGCTTTACATGTCACCAAGGTAACCAAGAAAACTTAAACACAAACATCTTAAAACAAAACACCAAAGCAATTCGATACTTATCCCCAATATTAATTAACAGCAAGTCTCCCTGTATCCTGGTAACCCATTCTTGATATCCAATGTCCTCAATATCCAATATCTAGCATATTTTAAGTCTCCGGTGTCTCATGTAGTTATCTGGTCCCTAAATATCTTTTCTTGAACAATATGCTTTATTCTCAGAACAGTTCTAAAAGGGGTTCTGCTTCTCTGGTTCCAAATTTAGAGGTTCCTAGATAATTTTGACTTAGTACAATCACTTAAATTTTGTTCTCCAATTTTAAAACTTCAGAGAATTTTAGTTTATATATGATTTGTTGTTTCTCTCCTTACCTAAATCTTGTAACTGATATAAGAATGTTTTAAAAATTTATGAGGATCCAACTATAAAATTAACTCTTCTGCCTTTTAAAATCATCACAAAATACTTTAAAATAATTTCACTTTCTTTGCCATTATCAATACAATTTGCATGCAAAATCCTTAGTCTAATTCTGAGAACTTCTTACTAAAACATACTCAAAGTCTGAATTTCCATAGTAGACAAGTTTTGGAAGCCAATCATATACATCTATATGTAGTTCTTAGAGAAAACAGTCTTATCCTGTTGCTTTCTCAAAATTTACTATTCCATTTATTTAGAAAAGTTTTTATATTACATCTTTGTCTTATTACTTCATCTAATCAATCCCCCCTTAGGCGGTATCATCCCTATAGTATAATTTGACCACAAATGTAGGCTGAAATTGTAAGATGTTCATACTTGAATCTTACTATAGTAACTCAGAGATGTTCCAGTATCAATCTATTACTTAAAAGCTTTAGTATTGTACTTACAAAACTTCTTGATTATAGAAATTTGTTAAAAAGGAAAGAGATGGACATAGTTATAACAGCATAACGGGGGGTGCGGGGACTTCCTTAGCTCTATTTGATTACAGGTATGAGTTATATCTGACAGCCAATCATGTGGTCACAGTATATCAAAAGCAAGGCTCAGGATTAACCAGGTAAGGAAATTTCCTTTTCAGAAAGGAAATAGCACGATGGGGAAATGGAGTCAGGAAGATCCTACCTAGGCCATCCCACAGTCATCCCCAAAACTTTTCTCAGGTACAGACAAACACCTTTAGCAGATTCCAGGCTGTAGCACATGCCATTGGCTTCATGATAATTCAGACAACTATCCATGTAATCAAAGCTCAAAACAATCATATATTACAGTCCCAGGAATTTCTATTTTAAACAGTAAAATTTTGCTAACCACAACTTAGGGCTTGAATTTCTTTCCTAAAGTTTCCCTAACAGTTAATATTTCATTTATACTTTACTTATAAATTAAAACTACCTATATCCTGGGGCTTCAGACAGACAGCAAATACCTGATAGTTGACTCATCATTTTGAAGCTACATCTTTAAACCACCCTATACACTTTCATAACAGCCAAGAATTTCAAATGAAAATTTGCTATTTAAAATTATCAGCTTTGTGACAAAATATAACTTATTAAATATTTAACAGTTTTCAAATATCTATTTTTATCACATGTTTTTAAAAGTCCAATTCATGCATAACAGCATCCTGATTAAAAAGTTGTTTTGTCTAACAGCATTTCTGTTACAATAGTCTCTCAAATTTAGTAATATAAGAGAATTTAGAAATATGATAATAACACAAACAACATCATATATTTAAAACATGAAACAAAACTTCAGATGACATCAATTCAGCTAATTACATTTCCAAACTAATGCATATAAAAATAATTAATCTTATTACCTTTGCCATTTTAAAACCACTTTAGAATTATCAGGTAGGGAAATAGTAATGAGGCAGTGCTTAGCATATGCCAGTCACCGTGCTAAGCACTTTACCATCATTATATTGCTTTGATCCTCACAACAACCCTGGGGGGTGGGTACCATTATTATTTTTCTCTTTACAGATCAAGAAATTAAGGCAAATAGAGATAAGATAATTTGCCTAAGATTATACAGCTAATAAATTTCTGCAACCAAAATGTAATTCAAGTTTCTCTATATTTTTCCCAGAATTTTTTTCAACACCTGTATTTGTGAATCTGATCTGAGATGAGAGGGGTTAATAGGGAGAGGGAGAGGGTCTCTGATCTAGGGGAGTTACAAGATATCTTTGGTTTAAACAATCTTTTCTCTTTTTCATGGTCAGAAATGTCAAGGAAAGCTTAACAAGTGGTTTCTATAAGATGCAAACTGTTTAGCTATTTTTTTTCTTTCTTCACTCTGGAATTGCTTCCAAGCTAGCTGCCTTCCTTCATTGCCCTGGAAGAATGAGGTCATTAATCTTGACATTTACTTTTAAAACTTTTAGAATTTAATTCTTATTTTTCCTTAAAACAAATTATACAGAGTGATATGCCAAAACTTACTAAGATATCTCAAAAGGGAGGGAGTTCCTGGAATTACCCCAAAATATCAAGAGTTCTGCCCCACAATCTTAAAAATTATAAATCTCCAAATCGCCAAAATTTGCTAAGATGTTTTTAGTAGTTCTACAAACTTTAATTATCTGACTTTCTTTCTGTAATTACAACATAGCCAAAGTTGAAATGACAGGAAAGAGGTGTCTTACAGGTTTTTTCTCTTTTCTTATAAATTAATCCCCCATGGAAAGCCTAAAGTGGGAGTTAGTCCTGCCTACTGGGACAATTGCTTCAAGTATAAAAGTTCATTAATCTTTCCCAGTGTTCTAATTTCTCTGGCTACAATCCTTAGAATTCTTTTCTGGCTGGCTGCATCTTCAATCTTTCACAGTAACAGAATCTATACAGGCATTTTATGACACAGGCATTTTACATTTTACAAAGACACACAGACAAAACAACAAGACAAATGCAAATAGATACCAAACATACAGTTGTAGTCAATAGCCTGGAACAGAGGCACAGAGCTAACCAAAAACTCTCTGAGCCTGCAAGAGGGCTGAAGCCAAAACAAAGTAGGTTAGAGCCACCTGGCTTGTGGAGGCTGGAGCCAAAAAGAGCAGGCAGGAACAGTTGGTTAGGGGGAGCTTGCAGAGCGGATATCCTTAACAGAAAGACCCAAGGAAAAGGAAATAACTTTCTCTAGGTTACTCAGCTAGTAAGTGTCAGAGGCCAGATTTAAACTCACAAAGATGAGTTTTCCTGACTCCAGGTCTGGCATTCTATCTACTTTACCACCTAGCTGCTCCATTATTTGTTATCAATGATCAGAAAGGACAGTTGGTCAAATTCTTTACCAATTCTCAATCAGAATTTAGCAGTTAGGCTCCTACTTTTGCATAAAACTTAATCAGTTCACCTACACTATCTTTTAAGTAGGTAATTCTCAGAGATAAGATCAGAGAATGATCCTATAGTTTCTCTAAGGATAACTGACATAGCAAAAGAATTTTTTAAGCAAATGTATTTGATTGGAACCTGTGTATTGTTTCTTGCCTGCCTTTGGATTTCCTAAGTGAGATGAGGGAATTATGATGCTCTAAGGATCAGGTGAAAAAACAGCCCCCAAGCCACAACACAGAAATACTTAATGGCTTCTTTAGAGAACTCACTTCTAAGCAAAAGCCTTTTCCTGATCACTTGGACAATGCTGATAAAACTGGTCTGTTTGGTGAAACCAAATGCTATGTAATTATGATAACCAAGCTTGTCTCTGAAGAAAAGAAGAAAAAAAGTGTACTTTCCTTCTTTGTAGAGGTGGGACAGTGGGGAAGGATGTTTCTATGACTATGGCACATTGCATATGCTGTTGGATATATTTAATAAGTTGGTTACATTTGAAAAACACCTTTTTTGCTCTTTTAAAAAATTCTTTATTATAAAGGATTAGTTTGCTGGTTCAGGAAGGGGGAAAGGATGAATTCAAAAATAGGAGGTGATATATTAATGAAATTTATTATAATAATTCTTCAAAAAACAAAATATAAGTTAGTTTGTTTTAGGAAATGCTCATCAAAATCTATGCTGGCAGGTGCTTCAATGAAGTAAAATAGAAATAGACTGACAGGTCTTACAAGGTTGCAGGCTCTCACAAAAGAAGGAATCATAGTAGCTCTCCAGTCCAACCTCTACCCAAAAGGAATCCCTGCAGCATTCCTGACTGGTAGCTGTCCAGGCTCTGCTTGAAAAATATACAAGGAGGAGACAACTCCCACCTGTCAAGGCAAACCTTTCCAGTCTGAGACAGCTCTAATTGTTAGGAAGTTTTCCTGACATAAAGCCTAAATTGACCCCCTTGAAACTTCAGCCCATTGTTCATGGTTCTGATCTCACTAAGACAAGAGAGTGAGTCCAATCCCTCCTCCACACGACAGCTTTTAATATTTAAAGACATCCCCCTCATACCCAGAAGTCTTTTCTTCTCTAGGCTAAACATCATCAGTTCCTTCAACTATTCCTCACTGACATGAGCTCAAGGCCTTTCACCATCCAGGTTGCCTTCCTCTGAACACCCTCCAGCTTATCCATGTCAACCTACTTGGTGAAATGATAAATAACAAAGGACATGGTATATATCAGAGGTGGCATTGAAGGTACACAAAAGTATTAGGAATAAAGAGGGTGAAGGGATGAGTGCTCGTCCCCGATTCCAGAGCCAGGCAATACTGAGTACACAGTGGTATAAGCTTTTTCTATGTTTGGTTCCATACAAAAGAGATTAAAAAAAAACTTTTCTGACAGTAAGGATCATAAATCTGGATGGAACAGGAAGGGACCACAGAGGCCACCAGGTACAACTCTCTCATTATGTAGATAAAGAAGCTGAGGTCTAGGGAAGCTAAGTGAGCTGCCCAAAGTCACATAGGTAGTAAACATCAGAGAAAAAGTTCAATTCAGGTCTTCAAGAGCCATATTCTTTCCATTGGACCATGGGTGAGTGCCCTCAAGACAAGCTACCGAGAAGTGAGAGTAGGAATGAAATGAGTGAGCCAGAGCAAGATAACTTTGGCAGAACTGGTCCTTCATCCATCTTTTGAACAACTTCTTAGGTGCCTACCCCTAATCTTAAGACAAATGCAAAGGGAAAATATAGAATATTCACTATATTATCCAGTTGGATTTGTATGGTGGGATAGGGCCTGCTTCTAATCTGGTATGGGTTTTTATCTTGAGACTAGGGGTAGGCCTGACTCTTCTCTCCCTGCAACCTTCCATATTCAATCAATTGGCAAGACCTCACTTTTACATCAAGGACATCTCTCCTATTCTTTATATTCTTCCCTTTCACATGGCCACTGCTCTCATTCAGTCCCTCTTCCTTTCTTTCCTCTGGGGCCATCTCCAGGCATCCTGATCTATATCTTGCCACTGGACCCATATGACTCTGCAGGAGAAAGTGAGGCTAGTGACCTTGCACAGCCTTCCCTCACTTAAATTCAATTCACTTGTGAATCATGGCATTGTCTTCCTGATGGCATGGTCCTCTTCGAGAATGAAGGACAAACAACAGCAGCAATGTAATAGCCTGGGGGCAGCTAGGTGGTACAGTGGATAGAGCACTGGACCTGGAGTCAGGAAGCCTCATCTTCATGAATTCGAATCTGGCTTCAGACACTTCCTAGCTGGGTGACCCTGGGCAAGTCACTTAACCTGCTTTGCCTCAGTTTCCTCATCTGTAATGAGCTGCGAAAGGAAATGGCAAACTACTCCAGTATCTTTGCCAAGAAAACCCCAAATGGGGTCACACATTCTACATTCCAGATACGACTGAAATGCCTCAACAACACCAAAAAATAGCCTCTTAATTTATCTTCCTACTTCCATTACCTTCTTTCTCCAATATATTATACACACAGCTGCCAAAATTCCTAAATGTTCTTAATATTTCAAACCACACATCTGATCATGTTGCAACCCTACTCAAAAACTGTCATTTCTTGCCTTTAGGAAAAAAACCCAAAGTCCTCCCCTTAGGCCTTCCAAAAACTGAAGAGCTTTTTCTTTTTCCCCTACCAAAGAAAAAACACAATTCTCCAGAATCTCAAAGATATCCACAGCTATCTCCCCATGAACAGAGGAAAATATCTTCCCCTAGGCAATATACACCAGCTCTGTGCTCTCTAGGACAGAGGGGATAAGGCAGATCTCCCATAAGTAATCTCTGAAGTAGTTCTAAGTTCTCTTATTGGTAACTCCCAATGGTTCCATGACAGGTTCACTATATTTGGTGTCAAAAGGACCTAAGTTCAAATCCTGACTCTACTTACTACCTGCATAACCTTAGGCAAGCCACCTTACATGTAAGGGTATCAGTTTTCCTCATCTGTAAAACAAGAAGCTTGGACTTGGTGGTCTCTGGTCCCTTCTAGCTCTAAATCTATGAGCCTGTCATCTGACTCCTGTATACTCTTCAGCCATATTTTACATAACTCTTTATCACACATTCTACACTCCAGATAACTAGCTATTCTCTAGCAGCTCCCAGAGCTGTCATTCCTAGGGAATGGCAAATCAGACTCATTTCCCCCAAGGCCTCCACTTTGGGGTGCCCCTTACTAATGCTGGAACCAGGTGGCTGAGGCTGCGCCAGGACTCTAGGGATAGCAGGTGAAGGCAAGAGGAGGTGGGGCTGCCATCTAGCACTTTAAAGAAAAACCAAAAATCATAAGGAGCTCATAAAAATAGACATTTAATTCTCCCTCCAATCTTCCTTCTGAAAAAAAAAAAATCCTAACCATCACCAAGGCAGTATGACATTGGCAACGGGAGCTTACTGTTTGGCAAAAAATAGTCCCTTTACCCCCTCCATACATGCCCCAGCATATATGCCGTCCTTTTTCTTCTCCTTTAAGGTTATTTTTGATTTTGATTTTAACCAAATTTTATCAGTTTACAAATGTTTTAATGGGAGCGAAGGCAGAAAGAATTCATAATATGATGTGTACTAGCCTTCATATCCTCTGAGGGTCCTGCTACTTTATTCTAATTCATTAACAGGCAGGATATAACTTGGTTCAGAATAAAATAGATGAGACACATGTTCTAGTCATTTGGATGGAAGAAGAAGCACGGTAACCTTCTTAAAATATTGCTTTTATGTCATTTGTGACACCTTTCATTATTGGACTGTATTGTTGATTAAGTGCTTATTAACTGTCTACTACATACATAATGAAATATAGAAAGAAGGTTTAAAAAGACACAGTTCCCTCCCACCCAAGAGAGCTTCAGTTTCCCTAGGGGGACAAGACAACAGCAGACAAACAGAATGAACAATACAGGTAGAACATGACTCACGTTGATGCTTAACATTTCACAGTATATGTATCAAATAGTTGGTTGATAGAATCTCAGAAGGCAATGAGTCTGGCCTATACCTGAAAAAAGAATCCTCCCCCCCCTACAACTTACCTGACACAGAGTCACACTGCTTTTCTTTACTTCATGACCTCCAGAGATGAGGAACCTACTACCTCCAAAAGTATCCTATAACACATTTACATAACTCTAATTGCAGGAAGTTGCTGACTTTTCCTTAAATTAAGCTTTAATTAGCCTCTTGGTAAATTTTGTCCATGGTGGACAGCTCTTCCTTCTGTGACCAGGCCGTAAAAAGCCTAATCTCTCTTCCAAGAGACAGCCCTTCAATACTTCACCATAGAGGAGATATCTATTGTGTCCCTGCTAATCATTTTCTTGTCCAGACTAACCTTCCCCGACCCTTTTAACTTATCCTAAAATGGCATAACCTCAAGGCCTTTCATTATGCTAGTTGCCCTCTTCTAGATAGTTTGTGACTAAATCAATGGCCTTCCTAAAATATGGCACACAGAAATGAACACTTCAGATACGGTCTCACCAGGGAAAAATACAAAGAAACTATAATTTCCCTAGCTCCCAGACCAATGTAGCCTAAGACTAAATTAGTTTTCTGGACTGCTGTATCATTGGTATTTCTACTGGGTAAATTTAGAGCTGCACAATTCATTGTTGGTCTGTTGGTCTATCTAGAATTCCCTAATTTCCTCTGTCTCTCCAACTAGTTTGTCAGCTCCTTCAAGGAGATGAATATGTGTCATTCATTTTGTGTACTCCAATAGATAGTGGGATAAATGAATGAATGGATGGATGGATGGATGGATGGATGGATGGATGGATGGATGGATGGATGGATGGATGGCTTTCACTGCTCTGCTGAAGATCTTTATTTTTCCCAGTGTATAATTCTCTTTTTTATTTTCACATTAGTCATGAGGTAAAGAAGAATTAGAACTAAGGGGAGGAACCACAAGAAAGAAACAAAGCAAAACAACAAAAGAAAAGGAAAGCAAAAAGTACGTTTGCTTCTGCATTCAGACTCCAAATTCTTTCCCTGGATGTGGATAGCATTTTCCATCGTGAGTCTTTGGAGTTGTCTTAGACCTTGCAGTGCTGAGAAGAGCTAAATCTATCAAAATCAGTCATCACACAATGTGACTGTTTCTGTGTACAATATTCTCCTGGTTCTGCTTATTTCATTCAGCTTCAGTTCACATATGTCTTTCCAGGTTATTATGAACCTGCTCATCATTTCTTATAGTTCAATAGTATTCCATTACATTCATATACCACAATCTGTTTAGCCATTCCCCAGTTGATGGGCATACCTTCAATTTCCACCACACAAAGAGAGCTTCTGCTGAAGAACTTTAAATGATTCCTTATTGCTTTTCCCTTCAAGTCCAAGATCTTTTGCCTATCTTTCAAAAGTGCTTCCTAATCTGCTCCAACTTAACATAATTAATTTTGTATGCATACATACATCTCCAGAATATACCCTTACATCAAGTCAATCTTAATCTATCATACACCATGCTCATCCTCCGCTCTTTCCCTTCATTTCCCTATACACACTTTTACTCCTCTCTTTCATTTTTTAGTTATTGAAATCCTAAACATCCTTCAAAGATGAATTCTAAAACAACCTCTTCCATGAAACCTTCAATGACTCTCATCTACACTTTTCTTTTTCTAAAATTTGCTTATTTAGACCTATTGGTCTAAAGAGAAGTCACATTTCTCTGACACAGGGAAGCTCCCTTGACCAAAGCAAGCTGGGACATTTTCTGCTATTTAGAGTGTTACCTAGAACACTGAGATGTTAAATGACTTGCCCAGGGTAACAAAGTCAGTAGGTGTCAGAGGACAGTTCTCTAATCACTATACTATGCTGCTTCTCTTGCATCATTGTAATTTTTTAAATCATGTATCCTTTTCATATTGGTATGGATTTCTAATCATGTGGGACATGATTAAAAAAAGTTTGAACCTAAAGTAGTTGGCACTTCTAGGTTTCTAGGAAGTATCTAATAAACACTTCTGGATGGATTATTTTTCACAAGTCCAATAAAAAGACATGTCAGATATTAAGGAAGAGATACTGAGAGGAGATCAGAATGTTCATAAAGGAAGAAAGCAGGAAAGAGGGATGAAGAAAATAATGATAAACTTGTGATTTCAGAGAAAAGAGGCATTGTGAAGAAAAATACGGGTTAAGAGAGATTAAGAAGACACATATGGTTTTTCACCCTGCTAACATATAAATCAAGATTTGGTTCTTTGCTTCCAGTGTTCCATTATCCATCACCCAGATGGAGCATTTCGCATCATCACAGGAAATCATTTTCCTGATATTTTGTTCCCCTATGGTTCCCCCTGTGGGTCTTTACTTCTGCATTGTATCATACCTGAGCTCTTCCAAGTAACTATTGGATTCCCCTGAGGTCTCTGACAATCTCAGTACAGGTCCACAATGCATTTGATGGGGGAGACTGCTGATTCATTACTATTTCTGCCTGATAAATTTAGGACTATACAGTTCATCACTTTTTGACAACACCTTCCAGGACTGCCTTATGTGCTATACTCCCACTTAGCACTATATTTGGGTGTGGTTGTTGTGGGTTTATCCATCCTTTGCAAAATTATCCTTTCCTTCCTCCCACCATATCTGCATGCTGCCAGTGGGGCATATTTTGAGTCCTAGGAACAAGATTTATCTGCTTTTCTCTTTTGGCTTCTTCCCAGAAGCACCACCAGGTACCACCAATATGAAGACAGATTCATGTTACTTGATTAAATGTACCCTTCTGATTGAGGCCTAAAAGAATTCAAGTGGTATATGCAAACGAAATTAGTACAGTATAGCCATTAGTATATATGCAATTGTTTTATAATTAGAGCTTTATAATTTTATATTTAGAATGTTCATAATTAAAGATAGAATAAAAATTTATAGTTTATAATATATAATGTACATTTTAATTTGGAGCTTTTTTGAGCAAAAGTTTTTATTGTAGTTATTGTAAGTACTTAATGAATAAGTCTAAAAGAATATTATGAGTAGTACATTATATTATTACCCTGGGCACTCATAATACTTTTATTGTTGTTGTTACAGAAAGGGATTCAAGAAACACCAAAAAGAAGTTGAAAACAACTGATATAATGGAAAAAGCACTGAAATTGGAGTTATAAGACCTGGATTCAAGTTCAGACACTGCTACTTAATAAATAGGGAAAGTCATTTTTAAATCTCTGGACCTCATGCTCCTCATATGTAAAAGGGCAGGATTGTTTGAGGTGATTTTACTAAGATTTTTTCCAGTTCTTACTTGCAGTAATTAAAACTCTTACTGCTTTTTATTAATTAATACACTCAACAAACATTTAAAGCACCCACTAGGTCGATGGCAGTATCATGGGTAGGACCAAAAAGAAAAAATTATAATCCACAGTCCAGGTGGGACATTGGATTGAGATTCCATTTTCTTTTATCTTTAATAAAATCTAAGTCTTGGGGTACCACAGGATACCAAATATTGAGATGCAGCCTATCTTTGGATGTTTACTTAGCACCAGATGTTTGATGTCTGGTTACCTGATGTTACATAGACAAAACAGTCAGTTGCATCAAAATGACTGACTACCTTTTTTTTCCTTCACTTTTCATCCAGATAATTTGCAATGTGCAGGCAGCCTAAGGTGACTCCTGCAGGAAGTGAGTGGGCTGAAGAGCCAAGGGTGTGGCTCAGCCCAGGAAAGATGACTGATCAGTGTGTACTGGAACAGTGTTGGCAGGCCTGGTTTCTTATAACTTCTCTACCAGTCTGATAAATTGAATGCTTTGTGGGAAGGAGGTGGAGCAAGAGAGTTGCTACTGTTTCCAAATGAATTTTTGGTGTGTGTTTCACCATTTTTGAAGTTTAAACTTTAGTTTTGGGAGCTGTGTGGGGCTAGAAGAGTAAGGTCGGGCTTCAATAGTTATAAGAGTCCAGCTTCCAACCTAGTAAAATTACTTTTTCGCATTTCTTCCTGCTGAGATGGATGCTCCTTTTTGATTGTCACTTCATTTGCAAATTCTCATTTATAAAATCCAGAGTACTGAGGATCTTAAAGCAAAATCACTTACAAAAAAAAACTGGTTGAACAAAATATTGTGGCTGTGCAGGCAACTAAATTTTGATCATAATCTCTCCTTCTAGAAAAGCCTGAATATTAATTAACTAGGTTAGGTCAGTTCCAAGTGATATTCTTAAAAATTTTATAGCATGCCTTATGTAGTCAAGTCAATAAGCATTTATAAAATGCTTACTATTGTAAGGCCTTGTGCTAAGTATCAGAGATGTAAATACAAGCAAAAAAAGAAAGACAGTACCTAACGTCAAGGAGCTTACATTTTAATTGGACGGGGTGGGGAGGGAAGAGGAAAGGAAGATATTGATGGAGAATAAAGGATAGCTGCTCTGGACCCTTTGGAGCTTCCTGGAAGAATCCATTAGTGATTTGATTCAAGAGGGATGAAGGAAGAAGTTAGATAAAGTATAGTGCCAAAGTCTAGAGAGTGAAGTATTACAAGTCTGGGCCTACAACTGCCTGGGCTGCTAAGATGAGATATGATACAGAAAAGAGCAAATGTGACATGATCTTTAAAATATATCATGGAGGTACATTAATGTAATGGAATATTTTTGCGCAGTAAGAAATTATGAGCATGAAGAATTCAGAAAAATATGGGAAAATTTGGGTGAGCTAGAACAGCACGAAATAAGCAGAAACAAAAGAAAAATGCATGCTAGGACAACAGAGAAATGCAAACGCTGAGTAATGGGAAAACCAATGAATCTCCTAGAGGAGAGATAATGAAACATACTTCCTCCCTCATAGCACAGAAATGGAGAGCAGTGAGGATAGAATATTCTAGACATTGGCAGACAAGGTGTCTTTGTATCATATGATTTTACTTAGTTGTTCTTCTTGAGAGAGGGCAGTCAGAAATGACTATGATGTAAAAACATGAAGACTTCATGGAGAAGGTGGATACAATTAGAACGGTAGAACAAGTAGAAAGGAAATTATAAGCAAAAGAAAGAACATGGCTAAATATACAAAAGCAGGAATAAGCATGACATGAATGTGAAATCACAAGGACACCATCTAAATGGAACAGGAAACTCAGTTTGGAGAGGGTGGGGAATAAACAGGAACGGCCTTGAACGCTTGGAACTTGATATATGCTAACTTCTCTCCATTAACCATTCCTCTTTGAGAAGCAGGCTGGGGTAGCAAAGAGAGCTGGCCTCAGAGTTAGTAGTAGATTAAATGCTGCCTCTGAAATATTTTAGCTATGTGACCACATGGCCCTGTGATTTCACACATGGAACTCCTGGTCAAAGTAACTTCCTTCTACTAATTCAGTTCAGTATCTTCTCTGCTGTTGGTTATCATTTAGTTGTTCCAGTTGTATCTGACTCTTGGTGACCCTATTTGGGATTTTCTTGGCAAAGATACTGGAGTGGTTTGCCCTCTCCTTCTCCAGCTCATTTTACAGGTGAGGAAACTGAGGCAAACAGATTGAAGTGACTTGTCCAGGGTCACACAGCTAGTACAGCTAGTACGTGTCTGAGGCCAGATTTGAACTCAGGAAGATGAGTCTTCCTGACTCCAGGCCCAGTACTTTATCCTTTGTACCACCTAGCTGCCCCATGCTGTAGCCTTAGAGAATTGCCTGGAGCTTTGAGAGGTCAGGGTCCAGGGTAATAGGGTCACACAGCCAGCAAATGTAAGAGAGGAGTCTTGAACCCATGTCTTCCTAGCTCCAAGGCTCCTTCTCTGTCCATTAGGCAACACTGCCTCTCTGTATGACCCATGAACAAGCCAACTACTCTCTCAGTGCTCCAGGCAACTCTAAGACTATAAGTTATTAACGAGTAATTCAGAAATACTCATTTGCATCAATGGAGAGCAGCCTCCCCACCACTGATATCTTAGGTTTGCATAAAAAAAGTGCTCCAGATTTATCCATGGGAGTTGTGTCCATGTAACCAAGGCACCTGTTTTCATCTGGTTCTGATGATTACTCTATTCAGGGCCTCACCTGACCTTGTCTATATGTCTGGTGCTCATCTCTCATTTGCCTGATACCCTAGCTCTACTCCTAATTGCTAACCCTGACTTCACATATCTTGGACTTTGATCACTGACTTTTGCCTTGCACGTCTTTATTGAAATTTCTACTTCTGTCATGCAACCTCAAACCAACTAGATCAGGAACCAAGGAAGGGGTGATGTTTCAAGTTTGGAGGTTAGCAGGTCAGATTCTGTCAAAGAAATGAGTGCAAGGTGCCAGGGGAAGTTCTATATTAATATAGATGTCTACAGAGCCCAGAGTGGAAAGGGAGTACAGTATGGCTATGAATCTAGGTTTTGCAAATGACCTAAGGGAACTGGGTACAACTGAGACCTTCAGAGACCCATTAAGGACAGAAAGCAGGTTTGGGGAAAAGTCTGAGCTAATAGGCTATGAGAGAGAGGAAAAGATCTTTCTGCTGTCAGAACAGAAGACTAGATAAGACAATAAAATTTTAATACACCAAATTCTCAGACTATCTCTATCCCTTTGAAGAAAAAATTAAGCAATTACCTGGGCACAGGAGAGGATCTCAATGGTAGATGGAGGCAAGCCTGATATTCTCCAAAGACTCCTGGCTAAGACATCTGACATCTGGCAAAGAATCCTAAGAGTTGAAAAGAATTATAATAATCCAGATGTTTATTTCTTTTTTTCTTTTTTATGTTTTATTGATGGATTTTGTTTTTATATTATAAGCATTTACAGATCACTCCCATTTCATGAGAGGTCTCTTGTTACAAAGTAAGGCAGTTAAGTAAAACTAATACCACAGTGGCCTCATCTGAAAGTACATTCAACTTCCCACATCTGTCGAATTCTCTTTGAAAAGTAGAAATCTATTTTCTCTCTTTCACCCTCACACCATTGGAAAAAAAAGAAAAGAAAAGCAAATTTCCTTAGTGGCTACATACAAACATCTGTGTGTGTATGTGTGTATACACACACATATACACATTCACACATATACATACATACATATATTATGTACATATACATCTGTATAAAAATATATAAATGTTGGTATATATAACTGTATCTGCATTCAAGTATATGCAAATATATAAACATATGTGTATATGTATATGAATATAGTTGTATGTGTCTCATTCTGTACCCTAAATCCATCTCCTCTCTATAATGGATAGTATATTTTATCATAAGTCTTCTGGAATATAAACACATACATATATACATATACACACATACACATATATTAATTAAAAGTATATAAGTAGCTTTCCTAACAGCAACCATGTGAGTTAGCTCACCTCTTCTCTCAAACCTGCTTTCTGTCCTTAATGGGTCTTTGAAGCTCTTAACCATATCCAGTTCCCTTAGGTCATTTGCAGAACCTAGATTCACAGCTATACAACATTCCCCTTACACTGTGGGCTTCACCATCATCTATATTAATACTACCCTCCCTAGTACCTAAAGTGTAAGTATTGTTATCCCCATTTTCCACACAGGAAACAGGATCAGAAAGGTTGAGTGACTACTAACCATCAGTGTTGGCATTCAAACCCAGATCGAGTGCTCTCTCCACCATGCCACATAGTGACCAGGTGTATGTGTGAAGACATTTTTGATGAGTAGCAGATGGGGGGTGGAGATGATGGTCAAAAGACTCAAGGAGGATCTGTGAGGCCAAAAGGTTAGAAAAGTTGCTAACAAGGATGTTCGAGTCCCTTTGAGTCTGACCCAAGGATAGAGCAAAAAAAAAGTCAATCAAGTGAGGAAGACATATAGGAAAGTAAAAATGGGTCTGGTCCAAAGGAAAAAGGAAGAGAGTGGTAGACAACAATAATGATGAATGAGTAGGGTGGTGAAGGCAAAGAGATCATGTCCTCCTCTCCTACTTAGTATCTCCCACTCCCTTTGACAGCACCTAAAGAAGTAGGATTCCAACATGAACTGTTTACTAAGATTTCTTTGGATAATACTGCAGGGATTCATGAATAAAGACTTTCCTGAACTGGGGAGACAGTAAGTAGAAACAACAGGACCCTATTATCCAGGGGAGACATCTGGAAACAGAAAAAGGAGTGACCCTCTCATCAATCACCTATTCTAGGGTCATTAAAGTCTCTAAAACCATTTAGCTGATTCACTGAGGACATACAGGGGGCAGAGAAACTGTCTAGACAAAGGTTTCCAGGAAATCCCAAATTCAAAAAAATGCCTTTTTAGATTATTTTTTTTTTTACTGTTTTCATTTAATTATGACCTCTTCAGTTACTAAGAGTCTGTGGCCTGAGTCCCTGAAAGCCAAACTTTAGAGCAAAGATTCTTGCATTTCTTTCCCAAATAAGCTTCCCTATGCTTTAGGTATTCCAAGAGGAAACTAAACTATCTAAGCAGTCAAAAACAAGCCAAACCTTCCTGTGCTTGATTCACAACTGAACTAGAATCAACCTATTCATACCGATCCTGACCTCCCTTTACTTTTCTTATATGTTCTCTTGGAGTTATTCCTCACAGCCATGCACAAGGATCCTAAGATAAGAAGCCCAAGGCCAAGAAATATTTCAAAATGGATGGTCAATTAAGAGTGAGAAAAAGTGTGAACAAACAAATGCATCTGCAAATAAAGCTAATAAGAGAGGCGTGTCTTCCAGGGCAGGAACTGGTATCTAGGAATGAGTATGAGCTAAGCAGCCAAGTGGACCCAGAGTGAGGAAGACTCATCTTTCTGAGTTCAAATCTGGCCTCAGACACTTACTAGCTGGATGACCCTGAGCAAGTCACTTCACCTTGTTTGCCTCAATTTCCTCATCTGTAAAGTGAGCTGGAGAAAGAAATGGCAAACCACTCCAGTATCTTTGCCAAGAAAACCCCAAATGAGGTCGCAAAGAGTCAGACATGACTGAAATGACTGAACAACATGAGCTGGATAGAGAGCACTTAGCACAGTGCCTAGCACATAGTAGCTACTTGATATATGTTTATTGATTGGTGCATAGGAAAAAGGAAAAAAAAAAGGGGGCCAGTGTGGTGTAGTGAAAAGGGCAATAAATTTGAAGTCAAAAGACAAGGTTTCAAATCCTGGCTTTGCCATTTCCTCTCAGATTTATTATTTATGTGACTTTGGGCAAATCACTTAACCTCTCTTGGCCCTAGTTTCTTAATCAATAAAATCAAATGGTGTGGATTGGGGAACCTAAGGTACTTTCCAGTTTTAAATTAATAATCCTAGGACTTTAAGTGAGAAAACTGTAGTTATAGGTGGGCTTGGATCCTGGAGCAGAGATGAGGGAGTAAAGGTTATAGCTTAGAGGATTCTGACAATGACTTTACTTCATAACCCAGCTCTAACTCCATATATCAGTCAAATGTGTGTTTTCAGAATATCAACTCCATATACCTCTAGTCGTTTCCCCCAAAAGGAAATAAAAGGCAATAAAGCACATTTCATTGGACCAAAAGCACCAGGGATACTTACCACTGCTCTGAGATGGGCATTTCCTATGAGCTGAACAGCAAGAGTCAGTGTGTTATAGAAGAAAGAGAATTGAACTTGGAGTCAGAAGATGTGGGTTCAACTTGTAGCTCTACTTCCTACTATGGGGCAGACTTGGAACAAGTTACTCGACCTCCATTAGTTTCAGTTTCTTCATTTGTAAAATGGTGGGGCTCAAACAGGTGGTCTTTAAGGCCCCTGACAATTCTAAGTCCATGATCCCATCACTTAATCAGTGAGAAGTTTTCAAGTTGAATTTAGGGAAAGCCAAAAGGTGGGGGAAAGCCTCCCACACCCAGGTATAAAAACATATATGTGACCCAAGAAACTAAGAGCTATGAAATGCATTAAATTATATGAAGAATTCAAACCCACTCTCTGTGTTTTATTCTCACAATATCAGATCTTTCCTCCTGACTCCTAGAGATCACATCTTTGTGAAGATTGTCATCTCTACTCTGGAATGGCCACTCATCAAAAAGATCATACTATACATAGACTTGATCACTCTGTAGTGAACGCTGGAACCTAAGCATGGTGGTACTTGCCTAAAATATCTGCCTCTAAGTGAGGGACACTTAGGTGCCCACCCAGATCAGAAAAAAAATGGAGCAGATTAAAGCTTCCAACACTGGTAATCAACACTGCGATTGGTCAGTAAGTGGTAGCTGCACTTCAGCCTGGTAAACAAGGGAGACCTGGTCAAGGAGGAAGGCAAGGCAAGGCAAGGGGAAGTAAAGGAAGGGAAAGGAAGGGAAGGGAAGACAAGGAAGGATAGGGAAGGGAAAAGAAGGGAAGGAAAGGGAAGAGAGGAAGGAAGGAAGGAAGGAAGGAAGGAAGGAAGGAAGGAAGGAAGGAAGGAAGGAAGGAAAGAAAGAAGGAAAGAAGGAAAGAA
>CM053622.1:548040566-548078064 GCA_028646595.1 Phalanger gymnotis
GGAAGGGAAAAGGAAAATAAAAAGGAAAGGGAGAAGGAAAAGGAAAATAAAAAGGAAAGGGAGAAGGAAAAGGAAAAGAAAAGAAAAGAAAAGAAAAGAAAAGAAAAGAAAAGAAAAAAGAAAAGAAAAGAAAGGAAAAGAAAAGAAAAAGGAGAGGAAGGGAGGGGAGGGGAGGGAACTGATAGGACTATGGGCAAGTCATTGTTTTTCCAAGTGGAAAATGGTGATGATTATATAGCACAATTCCCTTGGGGTTGTTATTAGGAAAGGTTTTTAAAGTATTCTATAAATTTATTAGCTATTATTGTTATTATTCTGTACTCTTATTTATTCTTGGCCAAATGAGGAGTTTGGGGAGAACAGCAGACTTGTCTACATTTACCATCAGGATCTCATCCCTCTATGCTAGATAATAACTTTCTGCCTCCCCTAAGCAGGGACTTTTCCATTACAGTTTTTTCCATCTCTCTCACTTGAAAATCCCAGCGAGCACTATGGGGATCCCTAAGCCCCAGCCAAAGGCAAGGCCAAGACAAATGGGTACTTCAGGATATGATTCAGGCCATGGACTAACTTTTAAAAACTGTGTCAACAGGAAATTGGCTCGTGTATCAGAAGGTCCCACCTGAAATCATATTTGAAATATTGCCATTTTACGTGATCTGTAGAACAATGAATGGGCTTAACTTTGGTTACACCTATAAGGCCAAACTAGTCACAATGGGCTATCACATCAGAAAAACAATACAGTTCAACAATTGTTTGTTAAATACTCCTAGATACCAGACACTGTGTTCAGGGCTAGGGATACAAAGACAAGAAGGAAAATAGTCTTTGCCCTCAGGGAGCTTATATTCTATGTGGGGGAAACAACATGTACACAGAGAAGAAAATATAAAATATGTACAAAATAAATACCACAAAGCATTTTGGAACAGGACCACTAACAATTGGGAAGCATCAGGAAAGGCCTTGAGTTGGTGGTGTCACTTGAGCTAAGGCTAGTTTGGAGCTAGAGATTCTAAGAGGTAGAAGTAAGTATGGAGAGTTTTCCAAGCATGGAGGCCAGTTTGTTTAGGAAGATAGGAAAAAAACATGGCAGACAGTAGCAAGCAAGTTGGTTGGCTGTAATGTAGCTGCATAAGGGAGAGTAATGCTACTGAAATAATGTAACACAATGCCAAGAAGTATATCCCAAAGGAAATAGGAAGTAACTAGAACTTCTTAAGCAGAAGGGGGGATGTGTTCAAATATTTGCTTTTGGAATGTCAATTAAAAGAGAGAGCCTAGAAGCAGGAAAGGGATTTAGAAAGCTTTTACAGTCTTCTAGGTGTGAAAAAATGAGGGCCTGAACTAGTGCTTCCTATGTGAGTAGAGAGAAGAGGATGGAAGCACAAGTTATTGTGGAGGTACAAACTACAAAGACTTGGCAGCTAATTAGACATGGAGAAAGGGAGGCAGTAAGGGAGAGAGAGCAGTAGAAGATTGCCCCAGGATTCACAAATTGGATGATTAGGAGGATTTTAACGACCTTGACAGAAATAGAGAAGTTAGGGAAAGAGATGGACTGGCGAAGGGGCATGGGTGGTGAATTCCGTTTTGGACATATCGAGTTTGAGATGCCTTTGGGATATCCAGGTGGAGATGTTCAGCAGGGAGTTGGAGGTCTTGAACTGAAACTTGGGAGAGACCAGTCAGAACGTGTAAATGTAGGAAATCATCAGGAGCGTGCTGGAGCTGGCTTAAGCCAATTGTTAAATTTTCAGGATAAGCATTCACGTCCTACAAATTAGCAAGCAGGATAAATCAGGGATTGATTTTTTTGTCGATTGTTTAGACAGGGAAATGATGGAGAAAATGTTAATTTGGACTTAATTTCAAAGTAGAGTGTCCATCATACTTATTTTTTGGAGAACCAGTTGTCAAATATACCAGCACACCCTTGGAAGTAGTGAAAGGAGAGAGGGACAGACACCAACACAGAGACAGAGAGAGAAAGAGATAGGGAGGGAAGGAGGGAGGGAGAGGGAGAAGGGGAGAAAGAGAGAGAGAGAGAGAGAGAGAGAGAGAGAGAGAGAGAGAGAGAGAGAAGAGCCATTACACCTTATGACACGAATCTACCTTCAAAATCATGTGACTAATGGGATTTGAGGCTGACCCACTTTCTCTTCTGTTTAAAAACCTCATTGCATATTGCACAATTGTGTTTTTAAAGCTACTTTTAGGTAAATGAATGTTGTTACCATAAATCTGTTAACAGAAAACTATTTCTGTCTAACCCTTCGAGGTAGAGCTGCTCAGTAAGCGGGCTAGTTGTATGTAGCTGCAAGGCAAACACTAGGGAAGGGAAGAGAACAAGCATTTATTAAATGCCTACTATATGCTAGGCACTGTGCTAAGTTCCTTATAACTATTTCTACAACAGTCCTGTGAAGTAGGTACTATTATCTCCATTTTGCAGTTGAGGAAACTGAGACAAACAGAGGTTTGGAGATTTGGCCAGGGTTGCACAGCTAGTAAGTATCTCAGGTTGGATTTGAACTCAGCTCTTCCTGACCACAGGATCTTTCTCTGTTCACTATGCCACTAGATAATTAAAGGCAGAATTAAGGTCTTCTCAAAAAGAAAAAATGAGGCGATCATCAGGTATAAGTGGAAAAGTGAAAGAAAGCTAGCTCCTAGCTTTGTTATGTAACAGCTGTGTGAGTTTGGTTAAATCTCTCCCCATCTCTGAGTGTCAGAGTCTTCAAATGTAAAAGGAAGGCATTGGATTAGGTGATCTCTAAGGTCTCTTCTATGTTTAACATTAGAAAATTCCTATCAGGAAAAAAGCAATTCTATGATGTTGGTACCAAGTTAGGGGCAACATTGAAATAGGACAGGTAAGGAGAGGCCAAGTGTAGGAGCTGGGACAGCACTATGGAACTAATGCAAGAGGTCACAGCTGGGTCAATAGGAACAAAGGGTAGGGGTAAAGAGATGGAGGCCAAGAATCTATAGTAAAAAGTCAAGTTTAGATAGCAAGTTTTCAGGCTAAATCAGAGAGAATAAACCAGGTATAATCTTAGCAAGCAAGTCAGAGTTACTATAGCATGCAGCTAAGAAGAAAGGGAGGGAGGGAAGGAAGGAATGAAGGAAGGAAGGAAAGAAGTAATCTGTTATGTTAATATGTAATACAAATAAATGATGGTAATGATTATGCTAAATGTCGAGTGAAGATGAGATTTGACAGGCCAATTAATCCAGAAAGTTGCCACACAGGTAGACTTTTTTCTTGAATCCAAATGACCTAGTAATCATGGTTGTTGACTTGGTATCTTTTCTCTTCTATAATGATACATTACCAGAGAGAGACAGTACAATTTGTACTGGGGAGGGAAGTTTTCACAATGTTCCCTCCAAATTAATGATGCACTCAGTGTTCAGATGATATGTAAATATGCCTCATAAAACATGCTGAAGCAATGGTGATGGTTTAAAAAAAAAGGAAAAAAATCTAGCAATCTGCTTTGATGCACCCTGAGATACAGAGTGTCCTGGTTCATAAATGAGTCTAATTTGCATTGTATCCTGAGAGATAAGGTTGAGGCCCAAATCAAGGGGCTCCAAAGAGATATAGTGTATTCTATCCTGGTTGGACAATATCTGTAGTACTATATTAAGTTCTGAACACCACTTTACAGACAAGATATGAACAAACTGGAGCATGGCCTTAGTACTGTGCTCTGGATGATAAGACTGAAAACCGTATTATGGGAGAAATAATTAAAGGAAATGAAGAGTCTTAGCATGCAGAAGAGAAACTTTAGAGGGGAGAGAGTAGTCATGTAGAAGAAGGATGAGTTTTTATTCGATGTGTCTCTAGAGGGCAGAGCTAAGCCCCATTCATGGATAGAAGCTATGAGGAAGCAGACATGGAGCTCAGCCTAAGAAAGAAATTCATAACAGAGTGGTACAGAAATGGAATAAAGATCTTGGTGAAAAGGTGTGTTCTTTATCACTGGGAGTGTTCTTGTAGAGACTGGGCAATGACTTGTATTAGGTGCTATAGAGTGAGTTCATCAAATAGCCAAAGGGTTGAACTATTTGACTTCTGAGCTTCCTTCTGTTAGAAATGCCAAGAACTAAGGTCTCAGACAGTGGAGTGGCTCGAGAAGCAGGCCCCTGGGGCTGGAATGCACCGGGGGCCCAGATACAGAAACAAAGCAAGCTTTTATAAAGTTAATCATTCCTGGTCCATCCCTTCAGAGCTGGGATTGGTCCCAGCTCTTCCGGGTTAAAATCTCCTGGATATTACCATTACACGTTGCTCCTTGACATGATCTCCCTCCCATCCCAACACATTTAAAGATAATGAGGCTCTAATTTTATGCGGGGTGTGTCAGGTACTACATATGAAGCTATTAGGCATGCATGCTACAGGTCTAGCTTATCTTTTGCCCTATCTTTGATTACAGCCCCAGCTGAAACTGGTTTTTCCCTTTTCTAAGAATTGTTTCTTCTTTTCTTAGCCCTCCCTTATAATCATGTGACTCCCAGACGTTTCTTTCTGTGGAGGCCAAACTTTATCTCTTTCTAACACTTCCATATCTGAAATCCCATAATCCTATGAGACTATCCTTGTAAAAATCTATTGTATATATTCATTTCTTGAGATCTATTTTTTACTGATACTTCAGCATGAGGGCAAGAAATGCATCCCAATCATGTTTTTAAAGAAGGAAAGATATTGCCTCTCATTTCTATGAGTGTCCGTTTCTTATTATTCCTAATTATTTTCACATTAAGCTTATTCTCAATCTCTCCATTGTTATTATTCTGTTTATGTAATGTCACTCACCAAGTACCTTCCAGACTCCTTCCCGCCAGTATACACAATACATTCCAATTATGTAATTATGCCATTGTAATCAAATCATTAAGATTCACATTAAACATGTATTAAAGTTCAGAGAAAGAGAAAGAGAAAGAAAGAACTCCAGACACAGGCACAGATTGGGAGGGAAGCGGGCAAACATGGCTCTGGTTTTATTCTGCTTTTAATGAGTCAGAGACTTCAGAACTGGGTTCTCAGGTGGGATACCATGGGCTCAGTGCAGGTTGCTCTATTTTAAAACAGAAAAACAATTTCTCATTCAAGAAACCCCTTGATTTTTTTTGAAACCCCTTAATTTTAAATAGGTTGGTAGAAACAAGTCATCTTCAGCACCCTGGACAGTACTTCACACTTAGATTCTTAATGTTTGTTAAAGGAATGAATAAATCTCATGTATCCCCACGGTTTCAATACTCTAATATACCCCAATGCCAAAACTTTCCAAATATCTGTTGCTTGATCCAACCTGTCTCAATCTCCAGACATTTGTTGAAGGAGAGGTAGCATGGTGTAGCAGAAAGATCATTGGCTTTGGAGTCGATCAATCAATAACAACCATAACAAAATTTAAACCTAGTTCTCCCTATTCTGCCCCAGCTGGAAGTTCAGCGGTCACTCACGGGCAGATCCCACTCTGATCAGCATGACAACTTTGACTTATTCCATTTCCAACCTGGGCCAGTTCACCCCTCCTTAAGCAACCAGGTGCACCCTTCCCCATACTAATGACAAAATTTGTATGGCCTCTGGATCAGTATAGTTCAATTCAGCTCAGAAATCTAGAGCTCAAGAGATCCACCAGTCTCAGTCTCCCCAGTAACAGGGAATGCATAGGCATGCACCACCAACCCCAGAAGTAATCAGTAGGAATTTATTAAGCAACTAAAGTATGTCAGGCACTGTGCTAGGTACCAGGAATGGAAATGCCAGGAATGAATCAATAATCCCCGCTTACAACAAGAGAGACAATAAGAACATATATAAATATAAAAATCACAAGTAAAAAGTAAAATACAGATATATACAAAGATGGGAGGAAGAATACTAATAATTGGGGTGAGCAGGGAGACCAAGAAAGGATTGATGACAATGTTGGCGCTTACTCTGCATCTGAAAGGAAGAAAGGCACTATGTGAGGTGGAGGTAAGAAGGGAGTGAATTCCAGGTATGTGAGTAAAAGGACCTGGGTTCAAATTCCAGTATTGCTCTTCAAACATCTGCCAAGCACTTACTAAGCATCTATTGTGTGCCAAGCACTGTGATTAATTCTGAAGATGCATATATAAAAGCAAAAAAATTCCAAAAGACCATGATGAAAAAGCTATCCACCCCCAGATAAATTCATATGCATTAGTTTTTGCCTTCTGGGTGGCAGAAGGTGAAAAAGGGAGAGAATTTAGAGTTGAAAATAAAAATAAAAATTTAATATAACAATTAGTTCCTGCTCTCAAAGATTTTACATTCTAACCATGTACATGTATAAATGTATAGCATATAACTAGCATGTAGTCTTGGATCATCAGCAATATTTTGGCCATCAGCAGTGGGGGAGGGGAAGATAGAAAGATAAAAGCTTCTTAGGGAAGGTGTCACTTAAGCTGAGTCTTAAATGTCTTAAATGAAACCTTTATCTTTCCTATCTGTGAAACATTAGATTGGTCATGTTAGCTTCCTGGTCTCAGTTTCCTCATCTGTAAAATGTGGGTGGCAGTGATATTAGAGGACCTCTAAATTTTCTTCTAGCTCTAAATCTATGTTCCTATGATCTTTAGCTGCCAAAAAGATATCTTCGTCAGGACCTGCAACTCTATGTGTCCCACTCAGAGCTTATCGTTTTTCTTCAAAATTTTACTTTTCTTTTAGACATCACTGTCTGTCTATGGTACCACCAGACATTCAGTGTCCTGTGTTCAAAACTATGACGTTAACTTTGGATATGAGAGAACAGAGAAAGGGAAGGTTGAACATTGAATTAAGTTGATTCCACTTCTACAATCCATATCCTCTTCTTCATTCCCACTATCACCATCCCAGTACAAGCCCTCATTACTACCCTTCTGAACTGTGGCAATAGCCTCCATAAAATTATTCTTACTTTCACTCTATGGTTTAGTGAAGAAAAGAGCATGATTTGGAGTCATGAGGACCTGGGTTCACATATTGGCTCAGCTATTCATTCTTTGTATAACATTGGACAAGTCACTTCTCTTTTTCTGATCCATGATTTTATCTTCAATAAAATTAGGACATGGGACTAAGTGTCCCCTGAGATCCTTTCTGGTTCCAAATATATCAATGATCCTTTCTAGACCCATAACTAACAAGGTGACACTAAGGCTTTCCCAAAAGTGGGAAACTGAGGGGGCCTAAAATTTAGAGTGCAACAATTTCATAACGCCCTCTATAAGGTCCAGAATTTCCCTGGCTGGAGATTCCTGTACCTCCGCCCAGAACCATTGAGTATTCTCTTTATAACAAAGGAAGAAGCTTTGGAGCTCTAGACTGATTATAGGAATTAGTTTGATCAATTGTTATTAATACTTGAAAACAAGGGCAATCTTCAGTCTGGGGCAGCAGCCAGACAATTCTGTGGCAGCAGCCAGACAGTTCTGTGGATCCCCACTGAAGAACCCCAAAATTCCCATGATAACTATAGAAAACATACAAAGGCAGGGGGAACTAGAGGGTGCATCACCTGCTGATTGGTGAATATATTTGGTTTTTTGCTTAGTAATGAGCTTGGGAGTTAAGCCAATGTTATGCCCAAACATAAGTTTGTATATCGATCATGTCCTGGTCACAATATTCTTGTTATGATTTTTCATAGGTCATAGTATCTCAAGTTTTGACTCCATAACACAAATATAATTTTGTAGCTAAATTGTAATTGTAAACAGGTCACCATGTCTGGGCTTTCACCTTTCACAGAGCTTAAATTTTTATGGCTTTACACTTATTACTATATTTTAGGGCTTTTTCCCAATATAAACTCTACAATCCCTGAAAAGACAGCTATACATCCTTTCCAAATATCTTCCACAATGTCCCTGGGGCACCTATATACTAGGGTGATTTAGGGTCTTTTGGGGTACAACTGGGATGATCTCATTTGTAAGTATAAACTATACAAGTACAGATAGGAAAACAACACATATGTACAAGTACAGATACAAGTACAGATAGGAAAACAACATGACCAATAAGAAAATTGCCACAATTTTTAAAATTTTCTTCCACTTTCTTCCAATGGCATTTGAGGATCAGTGGGTGAGCTGAATTTCTGAACTTGGTTCAGAGATACATAAACATGGTTTGGGCAGTTTTACAACATATTGGGGGTGAAAGAGAATAGAATCAATTACGAAATCACCATTTATTTTCTCAATTTCATTTTTTGTGAAGGGGTGACTTCTGCAATGATGATGATCAACCCAACCCCAACTTAATTAGCAAATTTTATCTTGGAATCCAGATGTTCCATGCAGTTGTCTGGTCTCTGAAACATCTTTTCTTGGGGCAACCTGGAAAATATCTTGTCCTCAGGGGTAGCTCTTCAATAGAATTGGTTTTTCGGGATCTAGGTTGCTTGTAGAGACTCTTTAGAGATTCCTGATAAAATCTTTTACAAGACAAATCTCAATATAAGCTTAATATGGCCTCTCAAACTTTACTTCTTCAATAACTAGTTCATATTTTGAAGACCAGCTCGGACCTTAGAGTTCTGATCTTTACAATAGAACTGTGAGGGGAAACATCAAAGTAGAAACCCAGAGTTTGCTTGAAGCTTCAAAAAATGCAGGGTTTGGGATTTTTTTATGTGCCCCTTTAAAATAATTTATATTTGACATACAGGATTGTCTGATCTTGTTGGTTTCTCAAACTTTTCTACTTTAATTCCAATTCTATTTAGAAAATCAGATGCTATTGGGGATTCAATCCTATATGTGAAAACATAAGTAACAACACTCTTGCAGGTACAAGCTTATGGTTGTACATATGAATTTACTTATAAGAGGCTGACTTTATTCAAATTATAATAAAAGACTTGGGAGGATACTTAAATATTTAATTCCAAAACAGTGCATAGCAATTAGTTGTTTATAATAAAACATGTCTGTTCCACAGAACATGTAGTACAGATGTTATTTCCACATTAGTAATAAACTTTGAATGAAATTGACTTTTCTATTAATGTAAAAATATTCCATAAGTTACCTCCCTCTAAGAAAATTTATTGCACTGAAATTCTCTTCCCCAAACCAAACTGAAGATGTTCTGATTTAGTTTCAGTAATTAACAGAATGACACCTAGGTCCTTCAGTCAGTTGTGCCAATATTCAATTATTTCTTATATCATTTTTAAACATTTAAGGATTTTATTTTATCTTTGCTTAATTACTCCCATATTGTTCAGAAAGAATGAGCTATTTCAGGGACTTAATCTTTCACATGACTATGCAGGCAGGCAGATGACAAGCCTGAGTACTAATTTACCTAGTCGCTTAGATATAGAATTACTACACATTCAGATTGAAAACAGCAAGGATTCATATACTTCCATAGTGTTTTACTGACCACTTGCTCTAATTATGGAAATTTGCTATAAAAGGAAAAAGCAGAGACATGATAATACCAGAATCAAACTGGTCCTTCAGGCTTAAGCCTAAGGGCACATTTATGACAGGATAACATCCTTAGCTATGTTCAATTTCAGGTAAGATTTACGGTTTGGCAACCAACCATGCAGTATCAATTCCACCTTATAACTAGACTCAGGAATAGCCAGGTGGGAAACATTCCTTTTCAAAGGAACATAATGGGAAAACTGAACCAGGAAGATCCCACCATAGGCTGATCCCAAGGTTGTGGACTCAGCTTTTCCCAGATGCAAACTTCCACCTGTAACAGTTCAGGATCTCATTCCCTCCAAGTAGCTTGTGGCATTTCTCTCAAATGGTGGATTATTGACTATTGATTATTGATGGATTATTATGATCCATCAGACAACTATACCTGAATTCAAAGCTCAACCCTCAAAACAAAATCAGTTACAGCCTCAAGAGCTTTTACCTCAAATAGTAAGTTTCACTAATAACAGCTCAAGGATAGATACAATTACTTTTACTCTCATGGAGTTGCAATAAGCAATACAAAATTACCAGGGCAAATTGAAGCATACTATTTGCTCTCCTTTTTTGTTCACTTCTTCTTTCTCATGTTTCTTCCCATTGGTTCTAATTCTTCTTTACAACATATAACTAACATAAAAATACGTTTAATATGAATGTATATGTAGAGCCTATATCAGATTGCACACTGCCTTAGGATGGGAGGAATTGAGGGAGGGGAGAAATTTGGAATTCAAAATCTTATGGGAGTGAATGTTGGAAACTAAAAATAAATAAACTTAAAAACATAAAAATAAAATTTTTAAAAATTACCAAGACTTACATATAAATGAGATTTCACTTAACATCTTTCATTATTTTTCTTTTCATCTCAAATTTAAATTTGTCCTGTTGTAAAAGCCAGTCATTAGTAATTATTTCTATATTATATATATATATATATGTATGTATGTATATATACACTTGAAAATTCTCAGCAAGCCAAGTTCATTGTATAGTAACTTCATAACCCAAGTAAGCTCTTTTCCCAGGGCTGATGACCTTGCCCACACAGATGGTTTCCAGGGACCTGGCAAGTTTATAAAATAAGGGTAATTGACATGGATCCCAGGGAGGACCTGATTCCAATGTCTCTGTCTGCCTACCCCCATGATATCCTTCCTCTAGACTGATGTAAACCACATATTTTCTAGGTGGCAAGTCCCCTATTTTCAGTCTTAATTTAGTTTGTTTTGCCCTAACTGAATTTCCCCTGTATCCTTCTATGGCTACCCACTTTCCAGGATGTCTTTTTGGGTTCCCATACGGTATCTTTCATTCTGCACTGGTATCTACTAGAACAGACATGGTTTGTTTATTTTTAGGACCCCAGCATATGGTAGTTGGCACATGGAGCCTCCAGTCACCCCCTGTAACCCTGTATCAGAGGTGACCTGGGTCATCTTCCTAAGAGAGGGGAGTCAGGAGTATCCGCCCCATCTACCCCTAGAGCTGCTGTGGGCTGTGCTCTTTGACACTACCACCCCTCCTCCCCCAAGATGGAATAAGCTAACCCTGCTGCATACCCTCATATCCCAAGGAGGACTGTTCTGAGTGGGCAGAACCAATCTGGATTAGGCTTTCACCTCATCTCCTTTTCACACATAGTAATCAATGGCCAATTTTAGATTTTAGCATTAAACGACAACTCCAAATAACTTAGTTAGCCAGATTGTTTTAGCTGTAGCCTCAACTACAAACAAAGGTAGAAATACCCAGTTTTCTAAGTGGCAGTTATAAAACATTATAAGACAGGGTTAGCAGGGCTGATAGAATAACATAACTGGTTTTTGAACAATTTTCCACAATCTTTTAGTTTCTTTCAGTTCATACTTTAATAACAACCAAATTATGAAAAGTTGCTTGATATAACTGATACAAAAGTTTACCAATTTGAAACAATATTATGTATTTAAAACTTGAAACAAACACATTACCAATCAGGTGACTCCAATTCTGTTGAACCCACTTCCAAATTACCTTACATAGAAAATCGGGCATCTCATCACCATTGGTATTGTATACTGGTCACATCTAATTAAGGAAATAATAATAATAGTTAACGTTTATAGTATCTGCCCTCTGCCAGGTATTGTATTAGGTACCTTCCAATCATGTGAGGTAAACTGAGGTAACTAGCTTAAGGTCACCCAGTTAACAAATTTCAGATCTATGCATTTTCCCAATTTGTCTTAGTGCCAAATGGTATAAGAAATTCTAACTTATCTTAAACATCAAATTAGGAGTGATACATTTCATTTAAAATGTGACCAGAATGAATTCAATTGCCCAGATCTATGTTTCAAATGGTATTACATAGAATCTGGGATTATAATTTTAATACTGACTGTAGCATTATATTTTACACAAATTTTATTTATTCCACTAGCCAATCCACTGCCAAAGATTGTAATAGTGATATTAAGATTTAGCCTACCCCAATTATTGCATTTAAGAGCATATTTTAATTTAGTTCAAATCTGGGTTCCACAATCTCAGAAGGAACCCATAGCTCTCTATGATTTCTTCTTACGAATAGGAGTCTCATATAATTTAGTCAAGTTTCCAATTTTAACACACACCCTAATTTAAAAAGTTATTTTAAAATTGACCAGTACTTAATTTTAGTTTGTAAGACTCCCTAAATTCTAGCTAGATATTCCAATCAAACTCAATTACTTTTTGGTTGTATCCCAATTCACACAAACCTTTCCCCTTTTTCATGAGTCTAGAAAGGGTTAAATGTCAGTTCCATTCCAAAGTGCATGCCTCTTCTCTCTCTTCTCCTTGAAACTTTCACTGACACAGTCCCCAGATCTGCCTGTCTCTAATCAATAAAGTGCCTGTCTTCTCTTTTTGTGAGCAAGGAAAAGGGTTAAGTGTTCGTTCTATTCCAAAGTGCAGACCTTGAAACTTTCACTAACACAGGCCCCCAAACCTGCTTCTCTATATCAGTGAAGTGACTTTCTCTTAGATCTGAGGGGTAAGGATTCCCCTCCTTCCTTTTTTTCCCCTTATCTGTCCTTTTACACGCCAGAACCTGGCCACAGTTCAGGAATGTAGAGGGAGAGAAAGGATGTTGTTGATCCTACTCAAATAATTGTTCTCTCTCTCTCTCTCTCTCTCTCTCTCTCTTTCTCTCCTTTTCACCCATCAGGCTGCCTGCAGTCAGCCAGAGATGGAGGGGGAGGAGAAAGAGACTTTCTCACAATTATATGCCTTGTTGATTTCCTATCTAAATAATTAACTCTCTTCAACCTGGTTAACCAGCATGTTTCTTATAACTGGAATTCCTGCACCTTTCTATTCTCAGCCTCTGAGTCTAGGAACTTGGTAATAGTCTTTTTCAATGCTGTGAAGGGGGGAGCTAACCTATTGACACTACTTTCTTCTTCCTTTTCCCAACCTGATGGGCTATAATTCCATCAGAAGGGACTTTAGGCCATTTGGTGTGTTCAGAGCATCCTCCTACTTATGCTGTGGTCCAACACATATAACCTCCCCAACATGGAGTTCCATACAGGATTTCTGCCCTGCCCCAAGCCTATCCCCTACTCCCTTGGCATTCTTTTGGCATCCTATCCAACTATGCCAATTGTAACATCCTGAATTCCCCTGACTGGGGAACCCTGTACCTCCCCTCATAACTGTGGGGTTTATACCAAAGGAAGAGGCCACAGAGCTCTAGACTGATTATAGGTATTAGTTTAATCAATATTATGAATACTTACAAAGAGGGGCAATCTTCAGTCTGGGGTGGCAGCCAGACGGTTCTGTGGATCCCCACTGAAGAATCCCAAAATCCCCATGCTAATCATAGAAAATAGACAAAGGCAGGAGGAGCTAGAGAGTGCATCACTACTGATAGGTAGATATTTTTGGTTTTCTGCTTAGTAATGAGCTTGGAAATTAAGCCAACATTATGTCCTCACATAAGTTTCTGTATCCATCATGTCCTGGTCACAATATTCTTGTTATGGCTTTCATAGGTAATATTACCTTAAGTTTTGACTCAGTAACACAAATGTAATTTTGTAGCCAAATTATAATTGTAAACAGGTCACCATGTCTGGGCTTCCACCTTTCACAGAGTTTAAGTTTTTATGGCTTTTCAATTATTACTGTATTTTAGAGTTTTTTCCCAATACAAACCCAACATTCTCCTTCAGTAAAATAGAAGGGACTGAGAGGAGCATAAACTCAGACCCTGACCAAGAGCTAAGGAAGAGATGGTTAGTGTTCTCAGGAAACATGAACTGGAGCCCTTTTGCTCTTTGCATCCCTTCTTCTTTCCCATAAAGTAATCATAAACCTTCCCTGTTCCATCTCCTCTTAAGGGCTTCCCCTTCCCCCTTCCTTTTGCCAGGAGTAGTGACCCTTCCCTCCCAGGGAGAGGGAGTCACAATCACACAGTACTTCTTTCCATTCTGTTCACTGTTCCCTAACTGAGGCCTTTCTGGGGGAGCAGAGAGGGCACAGGAACTCAGATCCCATAGGTTGGACTAAATAATCTCCAAGGTCTCTTCCAGCTCTAAGATTCTATCTCCTAAGTCAGTGTCAAACTCAAATAGAAATAGGGTACACTAAACCATACATAAGGACCCCTTTGTTCAGTTGTTTTGGTCACGTCCAACTCTTCATGACCCCATTTGGCATTTTCTTGGCAAAGATACCTGAGGGTTTGCCATTTCTCTCTCCAGCTCATTTGACAGATGAGAAAACTGAGGCAAAGAGAGTTAAGTGACTTGTCCAGGGTCATCCAGCTATTAAGTGTCGGAGGTCAGATTTGAACTCAGGAAGATGAGTCTTCCTGACTCCAGGCCCAGCGCTCTATCCACAACACCACCTAAATGACTCACAAAGATCCCTGCTGGCCATATCCTGACCTAGAAAACCATACATTAACATTACCTATTTTCTATTGTATTTTATTTATTTCGTTAAATATTTCCCAATTACACTGAAATCTGATTCAGAGGCCCTGGAGAATGTTTCTGGCAGGCAGTGTGTTTTTGTCACCTCTGTCCCAAGGGACTCATAACTAATTCCCTCTCCCACTCCACTAAATTTGTCCTAATTACTTTTTGTATTATTTTTACATTATGGATTTAAAAATTAATTCCTCCTTGTTCCACTTGGTGCTGCTTAGCCTGATCACCAAAACTGTTAGACAACTCTGCTCCCTCAAATCCATCCTTCACAATACTGCCAAACTAATCTGGCTCCTCCATAGATTCGGTCATGTCCTCCACTACTCAAAACCACGAAAAGGTTTCCCATGGCCTTCTGAATGAAGTTCAGATTCCTTTGCCGGGCCAGGCTCTCCATTATCTGGCAATATCCTACCTTTCAAACGTTGCCTCATACTTTCCAATGTGTTCTAAACTCCAGCTAGATTACACACAAGAACACACGCACACACGTACCTATATGTCTATGTACATGAATATAGACATATATAGAGACGTGTGTGTGGTTTATCCTAACATGTTTCTATCTCTATGCTTTTGCTCATGGTGTTCTGTTTGGTGGAAATGGCTTTTCACAAACACTTGAATTCCTACCCACCCTTCAAAGCCCAACTCACTTCCTCTATAAAGCCTTCTCTGATTTCTTCAGTTGGTAATGATTTCTCTCACCCATGGATAAACTTTATGTAATATATTATTTAGGCTTCTTAGGCATTTAGCATGCATTGTTTTACATATATGTGTGTATATATACACACATAAATACATATATATAAACACATTGTACAGTCCTCGAGGCCAAAGGTTGTTTCATTTTTGTCCTTGTATTTCCAGCACTTAGCACCTTGTCTGGCACAGTAGGTGTTAGTAAGTATCGATTGACTGATAAAGATGAAATCCTATTAATCTTAATCAAGTGAACAGTTGAACAGTAGTACCTTGACCACTGACAGCAATGACATCAAGACACTGGTTCATTTACTCAATCAATCATTTCTTTAGCAAATATTTGTTAAGAACCACTTACAAGACATTGTGGGATATAAATATGTGTAAGATTGCTGCCAAGAAGCTTAGTCTAGCAGGGGAGATAAGACATAGACATAAATAATTATAATCCAAAGCAGAATGTGATATGCATATAAGAGACAGAAGCTGAGTACTGTGACCATTCACAGGACAGAGAATATACTACGGTAATCAAGGAAAACTTCATGGAGGATGTGGCATTTGAGTTGGTCTTTGAATAATAAGTAGGTCTGGGAAATCATCAGAGATGGTAGAGTAAGAGGAAATATTACAATACAGCTGGAGCCAACTCAAACTGGTTGGCAACAGCCTATTGTCAAAATTTCAGTGTGAATATTTATACCTTGAAAATTGGCAAATGCTAAAAGTCAAAGCTTGATTTACTGTTTTGTTGACTGTCTAGATTTAAGAAGATTATGGACGAAATAATAATAATGCAGATTAAACTTAAAAGTATTTCGTGTGTATTTGTGTGGATTTTCTTCTCCCCCAGAAAGGAGTTGTTAAACATTTACCAGCACACCCCTTAGTACAGCCCAGCTTTCTCCAATGACTACTGAAACTTTGGGAGGAGCGAGAGAGAAAATTGAATAAAGGGGGATAGGATAGGAAGGAACAAAATATAGTTGGTCTTTCACAACATAAGTATTGTGGAAGGGTTTTCCATAATGATACCCATGTGGCCTATGTTGAATTGCTTGCCTTCTTAGGGAGGGTGGGTGGGAAGGGAAGAAGGGAGAGAATTTGGAACTCAAAGTTTTGAAAGCAGATGTTCAAAAAAAGATGTTTTTGCATGCAACTGGGAAATAAGATATATATAGAGAATGTGGCATAGAAATCTATCCTGCCCTACAAGAAAGTAAAGGGAATGGGGATGGGGGGCGAGGTGACAGAAGGGAGGGCTGACTGGGGAATGGGGAAATCAGAATATATGCTATCTTGGAGTAGGGGGGAGGGTAGAAATTGGGACAAAATTTGTAACTCAAAAGCTTGTGGAAATCAATGGTGAAAACTAAAATATTAAATAGTAAAATAATTGTTAAGAAAGAAAAGAGATTATTAAAATAACTCAGGTGATAGATAATGATGGCCTGTACCAGGGTACTGGCAATAAGAATGATGAAGAATGGAATAGATATTTCAGATATAGACTTGATCCAGTCAGATTTGTTTTTTTCTATAAAATAAAAATATTTAAAATAGTAGCACAAATTGATCTTGGATGTCTCTTCAAACTCTAGGATTCAATGATTCTAGTAAACTGCTATCCATGAAAGGTAAAAGAAGAAAGATATACAAAGTTTAAGGAAATACAAACACCTAAGTACTACTTAGCAGTACTTAAGCAGTACTTAAAAGCTGCAACGTCATTATGAGTACTTCCTCTACCAGCCTACAATGCAAATCTGTCATGCCTTAATAGTTTCTATGATCTACTACCTCCCACCATACTCCCCCCAAAAAATTACAGCATGGGAGACCACCTTCTGAAAATGAGCTTCTCCAAATTTAGGTACTATGGTCCTGAGAAGAAAGACATATATCCAGTTTTTTTAAGACCTATTAGAGCTTGCAAGCCCAGGGTTACTTCCATACCACAACAAAGCATTATTATAATTTAATCAAAAATCTCAATATTCTGTTCAGCATGAAGACTACTTCAAACAACTTGTAAAACATTAAAAACTCTAAAAAGGCAAAATTCTCAATTTTTCCAATGAATCACCTTACAGCCTCCAAACTCCCTCTAACACACACACACACACACACACACACACACACACACACACACACACCTGCTTTTAGTTTACCTTATATTTACCCCTTTGTTCCTTATAAGCATTTTCTTATTTAATTGACTTTCATATTTCAAGTTCTGTGTTATCTATTCAGAAGGACATTAATAATTTAGAGCAGTCAGGGCCATAAGAAACCAAAAAGCAAAAATCCAAATAGCCCAGTGAACTGGACTCTTCACTTACCACCTGCCCTGTCCCCTGCTCACCACCCCAATTTCTACCCTCCGGGTCTATTCTCAGATGCACTCATCACTGGCACTGCCACAGAGCCATTTGCAGTTACCAACAGCTAGCTATTGGCCCTAGTCCTAGCTTCTACGACTGCTACCAGCCTGTGACATTTGCCATCATTTTATAGGTTTGGAATTTCAAGGCCAGACATTTATAGACTGATTATTTACTCCTAGACAGTAGGCCTGGAATTCCAGCAGCTGCCATCAAGCATTCGGTGGAGTCTTGGATAATAACTATTACAGACTAACCAATCTGGCTTTCCCTGGGTATGAAAAATTGGGTTTAGTATTATAAAGCATACTTCAATGTAATTATATTTTTCTATGCCCCCAAATCATTAAAATAACAAACATTAATATTACCTATTTAATAATTAAGATGCATAAAGAAGAATAACACTATTTAGAGGAATAATTAAAGAAACACAAACACTCAAGTACAAGCATCTCCTTGACTAAATGATAACTGTTATCTATATCTGCTTAATCTGATACTATTTTCCTACCAGGACCAAGCAAATAACGACCACAAAGTTAGCGTGGTTTTTTCTTATAATCAAAATTTTCTGCGGTTACCTCAGGCTTTCTGACTCTGCTGTTTTAGAGCTTTTAATATTATATTACAAGTCCTTAAATACTTGAGTATAGTTTCTCAAAGAAAATGCCCTCATTTGCCTTTCAAACACTCCTCATTTAATTTTCCGAGCCTCTCTTTTCATCTACACCCCCTCCATCTTCTTTGAGTGAAAAGAAACTTCTCTCTGCTCCATGTGGCTTGGATTAAACTGAAGGAAAAGAAAGATTATAGCTAACCAAGATGGGGGGACATGTGCACACCTTTATTCCCCTATTATTTTCCAATCAGGAGAAGACTTTCTGTCTACTTTATTCTTTTCCTTAATTCCCTACCCTTTTGAAACCCAGAATTTTTTTAGAATCTTATTTCTACTGAATTGCTTATCTATTAACTACCTTAGTAGAGTTCCAACAGTTTTTACAACCTGACCTCTTCCAAAGAACGATTTTAATTCTTAAACATGAGAGACCTTCCCCTATGCCCCATATACACACATTATAAGAACATATTTGAAAGGATGTTTTAAACATAGCAGTACAGGGGTTCCTCCTACCAACGTTCCTCCTCCATGGTTAAAGAGCTAGTTACCATTAGCAGCAGTAGGGTTGGATAAGGCCAACATAATTAGATATGGGAATTGATAGCTGATGCAAGTCAGAATGGAAGCTGAAGTTGGAAAGAGAGACTGAAAAGTAGAAACATGCCATCTGAGTCAAGCCAAGGTTGGGCCCTGGAGTTAAGGAGAACAGGTCTGGATTGCATGGGTTGGGAATTCCAACATCTGTAACAGGACCAGTGTTTCCCTGACACAGCTTCCCTTCCTCTTTCATCCACAACATGGGGAGGCTTTAGCTAAAAGAAGACTAAGCTAATGCCAGGACCTAATTGGCCCCAGCTTCCCCGATAAAGTTTCCAACCCACCCCCATCTCTGGCCCAGAGCCAACATGGGATAGGCCTAAGACAAAACTATCCCAGGGATTTGATTGGCCCTGGTGTACCAGTAAGGCAAGATTTATGATATCGAAGGTGACCGTGAAATATGTCTGTATAGTTTGAAAATCGCAAAGTATAAAAGACTTTCTGTACAGAAGGCAGAAGAAGTAAAATACTTATTCAGATGCCAAAGGATCACATCCCAAAACCAATAATTCCAATTCAACATAGCAACAATTGTATCCCAAAACTAGTAAGTCCACTTCAATATAACAGTAAGGAAATTAAAACACAATATTGCAGCAAGGATCCAAGCCATAACCTTCCACTCTGCTGGGGTTATCCCATAAACATTCACTCAGGAATCCTAACTATCTACTTGCCTGTGTCCTCTCCTCCTGCAGTTCTCAGAGCTCTTCCAGTTCTCTCTCTCTAATGACCACAATCAGTACTTAAAGACTGTGAACCATAGTAATCCATGCTTCAAAATACCCCTTTTCTGTGGGCTCTGGGTCAAAGCTAATTTTCTTTTTCACAATAGCCTTGTCTACAACAGCCAAACATCAACTGGGGCAGGGAGTATAGACAGTGTTGTTTATTTGTTTATTTTTTAAATGAGGGATAGCATTGTAGAACCCAGGAATTCTTAATTTATTGTGTATCCTAGACCCCTTTGCAGTCCAATGAATCCTATGGACTCCTTGGAATAGTGTTTTTAAACATATAAAATAAATAAAATAAAATAAAAACACATAAAATAAAATATAGAGCATTACAAAAAAACCAATTACATTGACATTCAATTATCAAAATGTTAAAAAAAAAAAGTTCACAGACTCCTTCCCCCAAATTAAGAACCCCTGGTCTAGTGAATCTTAGGATCAGAAGAAATGTGCATTGGTTCTGGCACTAACTAGCTATATGAATGCAGAAGATTCACTGAACTTCTCTGAGCCTCAGATTCATCATCAGAATAATGATAATAGCTAACATTTATGTAATACATGCTCTATGTACCAGGCACTGTGCTAGGCACTTTACATATTTGATCCTCACAACAACCCTGGAAGGTAAGAGTAATTATCATCCCTAACTTACTGATGGGGAAACTGAGGCAAAAGAGGTTAAGTGACTTGCCCAGAGTCACCCAGCTAGCAAGTGTCTCAGGTCAGACTTAAACTCAGGTGTATGTGATGCCAGGCTCAAGCTCTAACCATTGTGCCACCTAACTACCCCTAATCTATAAAATGAGGCTATTGATACTTATAGTTCCTACCTCACAATCTCTTGTGAGAAGGGTGGTTTATAAACCTTTTAAAGTGCAATATGAAAACCTTAAGTGAAAGATATTCTTATTTAAAGACAGATGACATAGGAAGGAGTTAAGCATCAAGACAAAATAGTGAAGACCAAGTTTACTATTGCGCTTTTCAGGAAATGTTGGTTCTAGATGGAGGAAAATAGGCAGATGCTAGAGCAGGTTGTTTTGTTTATGTTAAGCCGGAGAAATAAGAGGAGAAATCAGAGCTGTCATCAGGGAATTTAAATTCGAAGGAAAGACAAGGAAATTGAAGTGGAGAGCTAGAAGTTTGTTTTGTTTTTTAATGGGGAAGAGAAATCTGAGTGAGAAAGAGAAAAGTGATCTTCATTTTATTTAAAAATATGGAAAATTATCAACTGAGATTCCTTCTATATGGTATGTATTCCTTCTGTATAGAAATATAATTCCTTGGAGGAATTAAATTATAGCAGACAGAGAAAATAGAAATAACTCTGGCAGCAATCAGAGAATTTTTAAGGAGTTCAGCAAATAGGTACAGGTGGCAATCAAGGTGTTTTAGGGAAATGCCATAATCAACAGTTTGCAAAAACCAGGTTTCATATGTATATAAGACTCCTGCAAAGACATCTGATTTGAGGAAATGAGGAGTATGACACATGCTATTAGAGATGAATGGCTGGGCAAAATTCTATTTACAAAATATAGATGTCTTCCTGCTTTATTTAACTCAAGGTTAGACAAAACCCCAACAAATTCTTGCTCTGCTCAGATAAAGGGGACAGAGTAGGAATTTCTATCTCTTGACAATTTTTAGACTTAGAATAAGATCTATATGTTTTGTCACTTGAGATTGTTTATGCAACCCCAAACTGAGGGCTAGTTGATGTTTTCCCCTCACCCTGACAGTTGAATTGAATATTATATTAATTCCTTTCTGTGCAATTAACTTGAATGTTGTACTAATTTCTATTTGTTCACTCATTTGTTAGCCTCAAAATTCTTATTTCTCTACTGTCCTGTGTAATACAAAGCCTCTGAAAATTTTGTGACTCTTTCTGGAGCTCCTTACTATTTTTCCCAAGATCAGTGTGGCCATTTACAGATAATCAGTTCTGCAGACAATAGTCTGAGCCCCCATCCAGTATAATACTCTTATAAAACCATGCCAGAGACACCAATCCAATAGCAAAAACACTTAATTGAGTCATAAAATAAATGTAAAAACAAGAATGGATTTGGGTAGTAGTTATTCTCTGCCTTTCCCATACACAAACAGATTTAAACACACCTCAAAAGGCAATGGATGGGTCAGAAATGTCACATGGAAAACTTCAAAGGGAATGAAAAAACTCACTTGTCCTCCCTCTCTTCTCAAGGTGCTCTCAGGGGTTAGTAGTTAAATCTGCTAACGTCTCTAAGCAGACTGAACCCTGCTGAAGCCTATCAGGTTAGTTCGAGGAGCATTATAATTCTGCTTGAACTCCTGGGTTTGGGAATACCATGACAACAGAATTTTTACTTCAGCCCACAGCTTCCTGTCTAGCACTATCTCAGCAGTTAAGGATCCCCAAAGGACCATCTGCACACAGTCCAGTTGTTCCATCCCATTTTGTATCTCATAGGTTGCATGGTTCAGTTGAAGGAGTCCTGGATTTGGAATCAGATGCCCTGGCTCTACCAGTATTCTATGCTGTCAGCAAAAACAAGTCCCTTAACCTAGCTCATCCTCTGCTCATAATCTGTAAAATGAGCAGGCCATCCAAAATCACTTCTGGCTCTAAATCTACTATCTTGCTTCATTTTCTCTTCTTCCCAGGTTCCCCTCTTTTCTCTTCTCTAAGTTCACATCACCTGATGCAATCCCTTCCTCTATGTAAGGCCCCATGGGATTCTAATGTCCTGGAGCTTTCTCTTTTTCTAATTAATTAATTTATTTTTAGTTTAGAACGTTCAGTTCCACAAGCTTTTGAGTTCCAAATTTTCTCCCCCTCCCTGTCTTCCCCCTTCTCCCCCAAGACAGCATGCAATCCAATATAGGCTCTACATATACCTTCACATTAAACAAATTTCACATTAGTCATGTTGTAAAGAATTATAACCAATGGAATAAACCATAAGAAAAAAGAAACAAAACAAAACAAGAAAAAAGGAGATAAAACAAATAGTTTGCTTCA
Source organism: Phalanger gymnotis (assembly GCA_028646595.1). Taxonomy (NCBI): domain Eukaryota; kingdom Metazoa; phylum Chordata; class Mammalia; order Diprotodontia; family Phalangeridae; genus Phalanger; species Phalanger gymnotis. Next base: position 548,063,108 of record CM053622.1, read on the forward strand.
ATCTGCATTCAGACTCTGTTCTTCTTTCTCTGAATGCAGATAGCTTTTTCACTCATGAGTCTTTTGGAATTGTCTTAGAACCTTGCATTGCTGAGAGGAGCCAAGTCTATCAAAGTTAGTCATCATAGATAAAATGTGTCTGTAATTGTGCACAATGTTCTCCTGGTTCTGCTCCCCTCACTCAGCATCAGTTCATATAAGTCTTTCCAGGTTATTCTGAAGTCCACCTGCTCATCACTTCTTATGGAATAAAAGTATTCCATTACCTTCATATACCACCACTTGTTCAGCCATTCCCCAGTTGATGGCATCCACTTGATTTCCAATTCTTTGCCACCACAAAAAGAGCTGCTAGAAATATTTTTGTACATATGGGTCCTTTTCCCATTTGTATGATCTCTTTGGGATACAGCCCTAAGAAGTAGTATTGCTGGATCAAAGGGTATGCATATTTTTATAGCCCTTTGGGCATAGTTCCAAATTGCTCTCCAGAATGGTTTGATCGGTTCACAACTCTACCAACAATGCGTCAGTGTTCAAATTTTCCCACGTCTCCAGCATTTATAATTTTCCTGATTTGTCATGTTAGCCAATCTGATAGGTGAGATGTGGTACCTAAGAGTTATTTTGATTTTTATTTCTCTGATCGGTAGTGATTTAGAGCATTTTTATATGATTATGGATGTCTTTAATTTCTTCCTTTGAAAACTGCCTGTTCATATCCTCTGACCATTTATCAATTGGAGACTGGAGCTTCCTCTGATGACTGTCATGTCCCCTAAGACTGATTCTTTTGTGATGACAAATGAGGCCATCTTTTGTCTCAATTCTTACCTAGCCCATAATCACTGAATGGGCCTTGCCTCATACAAACTGAGACCCAGGAAAGATCTTAGCTTAAAAAGGCCAAGGTCTCTCAGTGCATCACCAGTTGTCTTGCCTTATGTCTTGCCACTAGATTCCAACGACTCTGGAGGAAAGACTGGGACTGCTGACTTTGAGCAGCTCTGCTTCACTTAAATCCAATTCACTCACAGGTCAAGATGTCTTTGGAATGTCATTGGTCCTCTTCAAAAAACAAAGGACGAACAACAACAATCATGTCCCCTGTATTTCACTGTGGGTCTGAAGAGCTTACGATATCTGCCTTTGATTATTTGTATGAATAATGAAGGGATTTCAGAGATTATCTAATGCAACTGCCTTTGTTTACAAACAATGCAACTGAGACCCAGAGAGACAAAGTCATTGGTCCAAGTTACTTTAACTAGATAATGGCAAAGCTGGAACTAGAATCAAGGTCTCTTAACTTGAAGTCCTATACTCTACCCACTGTACCATCCAACTCTCCATGGAGTCTACCATTTAATCTTCTTCCTTCCTTGTTTTCCTACTTTACATTTTTTTTAATTGTTTCATCCTGGCCACTACATAAGTCCATTAACAAAATTCAGTGCCACTCAATGGCCTAAACAATTAGCCAGTGCTGTGGACCTCTACATTAAGAGGAGGAAATGTCTCACCCTCTCCTGAAACCATTGTCACTGGGGCTAAAACTTGAATCACAATGGAATTCTCAATGATAATCATTTCCATATTACCAAGAAAAGAAGAAATCCTACCTCATGCCAGTAGATAGAAGGTTCTGATCTCTTTCTTCCTTGAACCACAGAGCATAAAAATGGTATTATGAGGTAGGTTCCATTCTTTGGAAACCTCCTCCCAAAGACTAACCTAGAAAACTTTCACTCACTCAATTCAGGGCCAACCCTTGGCAAGATGGCAAGCCTTGCAAGGTGCTTAAATGCTCTCCCACTTTTCTTTTTGGTGTCCTTTGGCTCCTTAGGACTCACCTCTTCATCATCATCATTCTGGCACCTACCTTTCTGCTCTCTCCCCTCTTCCTTATCAAGAAAAAAGGTATTTCATTATTCATTTTCATCTTCGTTGCTCTCCAGACTCCACTCCTGATGCTGCAGCCTTTCTCTACCAAGTCATACAAGCCTCCTCACCCTGAATGTTCACTTCGACCCCAGATTTCTCACAGTGGAAGTACTTGCCATGCATGTAGGCCCTTTCTCTGATTGATCAGCTCTACCCAGAGCCTCCATTTTAAGGGAAGTGCCCAGACCAGTAGCCATGTCTCCATTCATCTCCAGGCTCCACTCTTGACTCTGGCTTTCTTTACAAGGTACTTTCTCTACCTTTCTGCTCTCTTCTCTTCAACTTCTTTCTATGTGTTGTCTTCCTCCATTAGAATGTAAGATCCTTGAGGGCAGAGACTTTCTTTCTCCTTCCTTTTTTCTTCCTTTTTTTCCTTCCTTCCTTCCTTTCTTTTTTTTTCTTATAAATGTATTTCCAGGAGGTTTCCAGGGCTTGGCACAGTGCCTAGCATATAAGAAGTGCTTAATAAATGCTATAACCTGGACTTGACTAATGGGAATTACTTTACTGCTTAATCCCCCCCTTCTTGAGGTACTTGAATTTTTGTCTTAAACTGTGGAATGAAAGACTTTTATACATCTTAAGGAACTTCAAGCAAGGGAGGCATATTTGGGGATGGAGAGTGCTGTTCTTCTTCCTAAAACCCTGCCGTATAAAGCAAACTGGCCTTGTCTCCACTGAAAAGCAGTTGGGAACTCTGCCAAGAAGGGAACATGCTTATCTTGCAGCTGTTATCTCATTTGTATGAGTAATATGAAAATCCTTACATAATTTAATATGCTATCTAATATTTTTATTCTTATCTCATCAGTAGTAGAAGTGATAGGAACCATATTTGAAGGCCAATGTGGACTGAGGAGGAGAGACAAGGAACGATGTTAGTGCTATGTAGACTAAGTTAAGTGACGTGAGCAAGGATGATATTTTACAAATCTAATCTCCCTTGTATCTATACTACCAGGATCTTAATAAAAAAAAAACAGAGAGAGAGACAGGTGTAGGTGGATTATTCCTGGTTATCTAGCTGTGGAATAACAACACAACCACCACTGTTGGGAAGATTATCTATTATTGCACTTGCCAGGCCCCACCCCTACTAAAAGATATATCATCAAGATGTGATTATAACCAAATGAAAGTACAAAGTGATAAAAAAAAAAAACCAGGCATCTGATCTCTGAGGATGGGAAGACAATGCAACTTTGAGTGGGAGGAGATGAATTTACGTTGAAAGTTATTTTCCAGAAAGGAAATGGACCAGTAATCCCACCGAACTATTCAAATACCAGGTCAGGATAAGAAAGAGAAAAAAGAAAGAGAAGCTGAAAAGTGAAATAGGAAAAAGGAAGAGGGAGAAAATGAAAAGCTGATCCTATCAGCAACACTTTCCACTGCCAGAGAAATGTGCTTCAATAAATCTTCTATGATTCTTTCTGTACTTGAAGATGAAAATATAACTACCTGAAAATAACTGATGGACATGATTTTTTTTATTTCTCCTATCCTTATCCATTTTCTTTTCCGTGCCTTTTTGGATAAACAAACACACTAATCAGCCTTGGACCAAAAGCGTCAAAAGGATGCACAAAAATCTGCCAATGAAATTCGAGAAAGGGCACAAATCTGTCTCTGTCTTTCGGTCAAAGATGATAACTACAAAAATTGTCTGTCATCTCCTCTTTCTGAAAAAATATGTGCTTTTATACTCTGTACTTTAAGAATTAAAATCTCTTTTCTTTTCCCTATCTCAAGAGACCCATGAAGTCATTCTCAGGCCACAACCAAGATATTTATCTTTATTTAAAGAGCATGCTGATGGATCAGAGGCTAAAAAAAGATTTGAGCTCAAGTAATGCAACTTAGAGTGTCTACACATACCAGTTCAGAGGATCACAATGGAGCCAGGACAGATGATAGTTAAACTATTGGTAGTTTTGAAAATAATGAATCCATACCTGGTTATTCACTAGGCATTTTAATTCAACCTTCTTCCTTGCATGACATAATCAGAGTCCAGCAAGAGGATACTTTGCCTTCTCTGCTTATATTTGTGTCTACTAATGAGAAATATGAGCAATCCAAGCTGACTAGCAAAGTGGTGCCCCAGGGAAGCTTTACAAATGGCATCCTCAAATAAACTTTTTTCCAGACAAATTCAACTATATGTATGGAAAGACTAGAGGACACTGTGAGGCTAATATTATGAAGACCATGGTATGAGTGAAAAGAAAGGGAGAAGGGCATGAGTTGGATGAGACAGAGTATATTTAGAATACAGATGCCTGGGGGATTGATTGAAAGGAAGGCCACTATCTGGTAATTTCCTTCCCATCCAGAACCAATATGTGTAGCTACAATGAAAGTTATTAATTAACTGAGAGGTAAGACAAGATCATTTCCCAACATAAAATCACAAATACTGCTTCTAGTCATGTACATACCATGCACACGTACACACACACAGAAACAAATCTCTCATCTTTCCTTTTGCCTCTCATCTGATCACAAAAAAATATACAATAACAATTTTAAGCAATAGTTAAAAACTCCTAACTGCTAGTAAGGAATAACATGAACTAGTCTGAATTTCTCCTCCTTTCTATGTCCCTATCCCTATTCTGACAAGGTCTCTAATTAGCCAACCTACCCAGAAGGGAGCAAGAAGAGAAAAGCAAAAAGAATATTCAAATTAGGGCAGGAAAATCCTCATAAATTCAAAGTAACTTCATAAGCACATCATCTCAATACCCCATTCTGACATTCTCCAGCCCTTTATCATCACTACTGGAAAAGAATATGTTGCTTGAGTCTTGGGGATGTCCATAGGCTTATCTAGATCCATCTCAAAGATCCAGTCTCATCCCTTCTCATCTAGAACCAACATGTGATAGTTATATCAAAACTTATTAAGTACCAAGGATCATGTTTTCTATATACTGGTAAGGCACAAATAATAAACACTGGTCATAATAATAATAATGAGAAGATACTCTTTGGTGTCAATGAGGAGATGCTTAACACGATGGCCTATTCCAATGCCTCATTATAATAGTGAGATACTTCTGGGTTCTCCAAGACTATGTTCAGGCAAATTCTACCATATTAGAAAGACTTGTACAGTGACCACCTGGACACCAGCTTTTCAAGGACCATCCTAGCTAAGTACAAAGATACTCAATATCATTCATAGCTATTTAGCTATGAATCCTCTAGCCATGGCAATCCACGAAACTCACGAAAATACAAAATGCCTCTTACACCCCTTCTGCTTCTGTAGTGACAGTAATAGAATGGCAGAAAGCATGACTGAGGATGGTAAGGATCACATGGTTTTTAGACCGACTATAAATGTAAGCCTTACTGTTTTTACTCTACATGTTGAGATCCTTGTCCAGTGTCCAGGGAGTGTACAGATTATGGAAAGAACTGAATTTTATCAATCTGGACATTCTTATTACAAGTGAAAAAAGAAGGTAAAAGAACATTCCAGCTAAATGAAACAATGGTTCATAGATCTTCCTTGGAATTGGTGGAAAAGGCTTTATAATATATCTAAAGGGAGCAAGAAGTAGCATTCCAAAGGAAAATGGACATCTTCTGTTGCAGTGAGAGCATTGTAGCTTAAATCTGTTGCAGAGGATGAGAAAGGGAAATTCTATGAGGAACTTGATGATATCCCCCAATAAATCAGCATACACTTTAATACATTATGACCTTATTGCAAAAGTCATAGGTAATACATGAAAATGTTGGAAAATGCAGCTCAGGAGTAAGAAATGAAAGAAGACAAAAGCTCACAGACTACCCAGAAGATTCATGCCTATAAAAGTTTAAAACTGCACAAAGGATTTGGGGACAGCCTGAATTATGAATACATTTAGACAGTTGGAAGACAATAGACATGGCAATCACTGAATAACATCACAAAAAAAACTGATTATCACTTAGGAGACAAGAAATGACTAGTTACTGATGTGGGAGTCATTTCCCAATCATATATCAGTATATAATCAGACGAGCAAAAATGATCAAAATTGTTAACAAATTAAAAGGAAGAATAAAAATGAAAAGATCTATCACACCAAAACTAAAACCTGGCCTACTTGAACATAATAGTGGTGCCAAAAATGGGAAACTGATAAAAGATCAGAAACAACACAGATAAGCATCCTTCTCAAGAAAGTTTAACCAATATAATGTAGTCATCGTAATAAGGATGTGATTTGGGCCTAGATGTTCTCTGAGCTAGAAAAGTACAGAAGCCAAGGATAGCCCCGATTTAGGATATAAACTTATTTTAAATATCCTACAAAGGAGGAGGAGGGAAAATTATAAGCACTATAGTCTCATAAAACAAAAAGAATGAATGGAGAAAAAAACAAATGGAAAACTTGGCAAAAAAAAAAAAGTCCTCGAATAAGCCAGATCTTCCTAAGAGTGTTTAAAGATAAAACTAGGAGGACAATGAACCAAAAAAAGGAAAATAACTATTAAGATTACTATAATAAACAAATATGTCCATCAATGACTGTGAAACCACCACATTTGGACATTAAAATCAGTCCCTGTCTTGGACATTAAAACAAAAATGGTAAGAAAGAAAATAAAGTTAAAAACACTTGAACTAGACCAAGTATGCACAAAGGAGCTCTATTCTACAAGCAACATGGTTTTAAGGGTGTTGAGGAAATGACTCTCAATTTATCTGAAAAAGGAAAAGCTACCAAAGGACTAGGGGAGGGGGATGTGGATATTATTACTATTGAAAAAAAAGACTATAGAAAAAATAGAAAAGTACTATGTAAGTACTTTATCACATCTATATAATCTTTAGGAGAATAAGTTATTTATACAATGATAACAAGCTTGGTGAAGTTATAAGAACATACCAGACAGGCTTTTGAAAACTACGTTCTGCAAAAAGGCCATTTCTTTATGGTAACACAATCAACTAGAAGGTACAGAGTCTAAAAGTTCCCACTTTGTTGCTTATTAACTATAAAAAGAAGTTCTATTTGGTAGGACAAAACAATGCCTTAAAGGCTGTCCTCCAACAAGGTTTCTCATGAATATGTTAAAATCATATGTATTCCTTGAAAGATTCAACAGAGATAAATGAGTTCTATAATCCTCTGATTATTAATATTAAGAAAAGTATGAAACCAGAAAACAGATGCTCACCAAAGATGTTTACTGCTGTCATGGAGTTTCTCCAGGGCAAAATCTGAATGGAACATTGTTTCTAGATGGTAAGGTTATCCAGATGTTCCTGCTTGTAGATGATATTGTACTGCTGTATCAAGCCCAAGTACATTTAACAGCCTTCTACTATATTGCTGATCCATACTTACTCAAAAGAGTTCAACTAAACTATCCCTAGGGTGGAAACCAAATGGATAGAGAGTGCCTATTAGGCGGGGTGATAGTCAGGTGAATGGATAGCTCATAGAGCTGGTTCATTACTATGATGTCCTGGATATACATGTCAAATGGACAATGAACTGAGACCAGAAATTTTATAAGAGGGAGAGATTGGGCCAGATTGCATTGGGGAAATCATATGGAGCTTTTAATGACCCTAAACCTCTCCCATAAACATACTCTTCTGGAGGAACTGTTTGTGGAACATGGATTACCATAGCCTCCAAATAATTCAAGTTGTATTTCACCCAAAAAATAACAGACTTGTGGTAGACAGACTTCAAGATATTCTTAAGAAAGAATCATACAAAAGTCATAATAAAATATTACAAGACAAATTAGAAAACGAGATGGGCAAGTTATATAACAGTGAGTGATAACTCATGTGTTTCATTGGAACCAATATAATATCAAGAGGTCCAGAGGAAGGCTCCCATCATGTCTCAAGACTCTATATAGAAGGACATGCGCAAGAGTGGCACAGAATGAAATACTGTAGGAAACTTGGGATCTGTGTTATTGGAGGGAAGCTCAACATCAGTGAAATCACAGATTTATCAGAGGTTTGAAGGATGACTAGTAGTATCTATAGACTAGTGGCTAGTAAAGGAATCCGGAGATCTAAGTTCTAATCCTGGTTTTATCTTTAACTCATTACATGACATTGAACACAGTCATATTCTCTCTGGACCTCAGTTTCCATGACATAAAAGGGTTGTAGTTGGACTAGAAGGGCTCCCTTCTAGCTCTGACATTTCTTTAATTCTATATGCCCTAGGTTCCTTCATTTTGCCCTTTTCTTCTATCCCCATCTGTTTGGATGACATTCATTTAGGTTTTTTGTTTATTTGTGGTTTCAGTTAGCAACTGAAATAGATGGAGGACAACAGGAAGGGCAGATAACAGGCACTGAATGGCATGCTGCTCTCTGAGTGAGAATTTGCTTTTGCTTGTAGCAAGCAATTGAGTGTATTTTTCAAGCACAGAACATCTCACAAATAGAATAATTTTTTAAATGCCCTTTCTTTTATTTTCAGTCATTAACTTCTTTGTTTTGTTTTTTTTAATAGCTTATTTTGCTTAAGAAGCCTCAGGGCATGATCACAACAAAGCACCATTAATTAAAATATTTGAAATAATAGCACTGGTGATAAAAACATCCAAATAAGCACACGCTCTATAAACAGCAAACAAAATTATTATCTATAATAGCAGAATCGCTGCTACCATCCTCTACTTGGAGACAATTTATTCTTCCTGGAGTGTTAAGTGGTTATGACAAGGAGTAAATCATAATTACCGAAAATTGGGCTGGGAGGAATCTATCGAGTCCCTCCATTCAGTCTTTGCAAAAGTCTTCCATTCCTCAAAGCTGTGCCTCTGCCCTCCCGGTAGGTTTCCTTTGGAAACAGTTGTCTGAATGGCAGCTCCTCATTCCCATTTCCAGTACAATACATGATACCAGGTGAATCTAAGGCGAATGTTTAGCAGTGATCTTTTGTGGGAACTGAACCTATGATTTTACTGTAAATATTTTAATGATTTTATGCACCTGTAAAACATCTCTGTAAAAACTTTCACTAAAAAAAAAATCTGCCAGAGTGAAAAAAAAAAAAAGATAATAATTTAAATGAAATACTGCCTTCCTTCACAGGCACTCAAAGAATATTATAGCTGCCATTTTACATGCTATAGAATATTCCTTAGAGATAAAAGCAGGTATTATTTCTACTTAACTCTGTTATCATTTATTATAGCTGCCATTTACCTGGCGCTTGCCTCATGTTGCATTATATTATGGTTATTTGTGCACATGTCTATCTCTCTTACTAGAACATAAGCACCTAGTGAGCAGGAATCATATCCTATACCTTCACATCTCCCCCAAAACAGAACAATTCCACATCATAGACACTGCATAAGTGTTTGTTGAATGAAATTTGTTTAATTTAATCAATGGAGAAGCAGAAGCCAGGAGAAATGGTATCTTTCTGGAACTCATGGAACAAGTGGCCAAGTCTGACCCAGAAGCTGGTCTCCTTGCTTTCTACTGCTCCGAATTGCTTTTTCAGCATCTTTAAGATCATAGATTTAGAGCTGGAAGGGACCTCAGAGGCTATCTGGCCCAATCCTCTCATTTTACTGATGAGAAAACCGAAAAGAATCCAGACAGGAGATGAACCTACATCCTCTGACCCTAAATCCAGTGCTTTTTCTACTATCTCCTCACCTCCCTAGAGACAAGAGATCAACCCCAGATTGCACAGAGAACTAACAAAGCCGGTTACAAACCCAAGCCCTCTGATTCCAAGCTCTGCAGTTGTGCGTAGTGGCATTTGAATCATTTTCTTCTGTTTTTTCCTTCGAGGTATACAGAAAAAAAGCACTATGTCCTATAAGAATGGAGAGGAAAGGAAAATCCTGTCTCCCTCCCCAGTTGTCAAGGCCACTACATGAGCTGGTTCAGTGGAGAGGGTTGGACTTGTAGTCAGAAAAAACCTGAGTGCAAATCCCGCCTCAGGGACTCCCTAGCTATGGTCTCTCTGTAAAAACTTTCACTACCTTCCCTCAATCCCATTTTACTCATCTGCAACATGAGAAGAAGAATATCACCTACCTCACAGGATTGTTGGGGGGACTACATAAAATAACATATGCACAGCGCTTTGCAAACCTTAAGGCTTCATATAAATATTAGCTATTATGATAATCATTATTATTCTCTGCCAAAAAAGGAAGGGAAGGGAAGGGAAGGGAATGTTATACAGTACTGACATTGTGCCAGGCACTATCTTTGCCACAACAAAAAGAGCTGCTATAAATATTTTTGTACAGCTAGGTCCTTCTTCTCCTCCCCTCCTTTTTTTAATCTCTTTGGGATACAGACCTAGTAGTAATATTGCTGGATCAAAGGGTATGCACAGGTTGATTGCCTTTTGGGCATAGTTCCAAATTGCTCTCCAGAATGGTTAGATCAGTTCGTAACTCCACCAACAATGCATTAGTGCCCTGATTTTCCCACATTCCTTCCAACTTTTATCATATTCTATCTGCCATATTGGCAAATCTGATAGTTGTGAGGTGGTACCTCAGAGCTATTTTGATTTGCATTTCTCCAATCAATAATGATTTGCGCATTTTTATATGACTATAGATAGCTTTGATTTCTTCATCTGAAAACTGCCTGATCATTTCCTTTAAACATTTATCAATTGGGGAATGACTTGTATTTTTATAAATTTGACTCAGTTCTCTATACATTCAAGAAATGAGGCCTTTATCAGAGACATTTCTGCTTTTCTTCTAATCTTGGTTGCTTTGGGTTTGTTTAGCAAAATCTTTTTAATTTAATCTAATCAAAATTATCCATTTTGTGTTTTGTAATGCTCTTATTTGGTCATAAATTCTTCCCTTCTCCATAAATTTGACAGGTAAACTATTCTTTGCTCTCATAATTTCCTTTTGGCATCACCCTTTATGTCTAAATCATGTAGCTACTTTGACCTTATCTTGGTATATGGTATAAAATGTTGGGCTGTACCTAGTTTCTGCCGTACTATTTTGCAGTTTTCCTAGCAGTTTTTGTTAAATAGTGAGTTCTTGTCCCAAAAGCTTGGGTCTATCAAACACTAGATTACGACGGTCATTAACTACTGTGTCTTGTGTACCCAATCTATTCCACTGATCCACAACTCTATTTCTTAGCCAGTACCAGATAGTTTTGATGATTACCACTTTATAATAAAGTTTAAGATCTGGTATGGCTAGTCCACCTTCCTTTGCATTTGTTTTCACAATTCCCTTGATATTCTTGACCTTGTATTCTTCCAGATGAACTTTGTTATTATTTTCTAGCTCTAGTTTGATTGATATGGCATTGAATAAGTAAATTAATTTAGGTAGAATTGTCATTATTGTATTGGTTTAGCTTATCTATTCCTAGGGAGGTCATTGATGGCTTATTTTATTTCTTTTCTCAGTTATGGTTATTTAAGTATTCTGTTTCCTCTTCTGTTAATCTAGGAAATTTCTGTTTTTTAAATAGTGTAATGGTAATCAGGGTGGGACTTTTTTGTCTTCTCTTTTAGAATGCTAAGTTAATCAAGTACCTTTGATGAGTCTTGCCTTTCAAATGTAATGGCAAGCAAAGTAGACTTTTTGTTGTCTTTTGTTTCTTTGATTGAATCAAGAGTCTTTGACCTGCTTAAGAAACAAGAAAGCCTAGTTCACACAGTTTTGAGTCCTATGGTTGTGAGGCCCTTTGACTCTGAAGAAATGTATATAAACTCAGAGATTAGTGTTTTGCCTTTAGGGGCAGATTCATCGAAAGAGTGTTGGTAATGAGACTCTGGGTAAGCTGTTGGAAGCAGCTCCTCTCTCCCCTCAGACTTTAAAAACCCAGATATTGGTGCTTCTCTCTTTGGTAACTGTGTATTACTTGGACAGACGGATAGAAGCCTGTCTGCTGATTCATGCTTATTTGCTCTGTCTATATAATATATGCTTGTAATTTCTGCTTGTTTTCACCCCGAACTGAGTGAATGTATGTACATGTATGTTTAATTAAAGCAAGACTGTTAACCCCTTAAAGTTGCTTTCCTTAGAAAAGCAGATCAAGGGAGCTGTGCTAGGAACTCTTCTGTGTGCTGGAGTTGTTGGTCTTTCACCCCCATAGCAGCTGCTAGCAACATTGTTGTTACAAATAGTCATCAATTTTGCTTAAATACATTTATTGTCATACAATTAGGTAAAATGGTTCCTAATAATTGCTTTAATTTTCTTTTCATTGGTGGTAAATTCCCCCTTTCATTTTTGATACTGCTAATTTGGTGGGGGGGTTTCCTTTCTTTTTTTAATCATATTAACCAATGGCTTATCTATCTTTCTTTTTAATAAAAGCAGTTCCTAGTTTATTAGCTCAATAGTTTTCTTATTTTCAATTTTATTAATCCCTCCCTTAGTTTTCAGGATTTCCCATTTGATGTTTAATTGGGGGGTTTTAATTTTTTCTTTTTCTAGGTTTTTTTTTTTTAGTTGCATGCCCAACTCATTGATCTACTCTTTGTCTATGTAGTTGCTACAAGAGTTTAGAGATACAGATTTTCCCCTAAGTACCACTTGGCTACACCCCATAAATTTTGGTATGTTGTCTCATCATTGTCATTCACTTTAACGAAATTATTGATTATTTTTATGACTTGTTGTTTGACCTACTCATTCTTTAGATTATTTAGTTTTCAATTAATTTTTAATCTATCTTTCCACTATCCTTTATTGAATGTAATTTTTATTGCATTATGATCTGAAAAGGATGCATTTAGTATTTCTGCCTTTCTACATTTGATTGTGGTTTTTTATGCCCTAATACAGAGTAAATTTTTGTGTAGGTGCAAGGTACCACCAGGAAAAAGTATATTCTTTTCTATCTCCTTTGATTTTTTCCAGAGGTCTATCATATCTAATTTTTCTAAAATTCTATTCACCTCCTTAACTTCTTTGTTGTTTATTTTGTAGTTCTGAGAGGGAAAAGTTCACGTCCCCCACTAGTATACTTTTATTGTCTATTTCCTCCTGTAACTCATTTAACATCTATTTTAAGAATGTGGATACTATACTACTTGGTGCATATATGTTTAATATTGATATTACATTGTCTATGGTGCCTTTTACCAAGATGTACTTTCCTTCCTTATCTCTTTTAATTAGAACTATTTTTGCTTTTCCTTTGTCTGAGATCACAATTGCTATCCCTGCTTTTTTTTTTTTTACTTCAGCTGAAGCATGATAGATTCTGCTCCAGCTCCTAACCTTTACTCTGTGTGTGTCTCTCTGCTTCAAGCATGTTTCTTGTAAACAACATGTAGGATTCTGGTTTAATCCACTTTGTTAACTGCTTCCCTTTTATAAGTGAGTTTATATTCAGTTATGATTACTGTGTTTTCCCTCCATTCTATTTTTCCTCCTTTTTATTCTTCTTTGTCTCCCTTTTCACCCTTTCCCTTCTCACCAGTGTTTTGCTTCTGACCACCATCTCCCCCAATTTTCTCTCCCTTCTGTCAGTGCTCCTCTCCACCTTTTTCTTAACACACTCCCCTCCTTCTTCCCTGTAAGGTAAAATAGATTTCCATACCCAACAGATTGTGCATGTTATTCCCTTTTTGAACCAATTCTGATGAGAGTAAAATTCAAATGATACTCACTGCCTTGCCTCCCCCCTCCCACCTCCCCATCTTCCCCTTCATTGTAATAGGTCACGTGAGATAATTTATCCCACTCTACGCCTCTCTTCCTTTTGCTCCCAATGTAATTCCTTTTCTCATCCCTTAATTTTTTATATCATACTATCAAAGTCACTTTTTACCCACATCCTCAGTCTATGCATACTCATTCTAACTGCACTAATGATGATATAGTTCTTAAGAGTTATAAATATCATCTTCCCATATAGCGATACAATTTAGCCTTCTTGAATCACTTATGTTTTCTCTTTCCTTTTTATCTTTTTATGCTTCTCTTGAGTCTTGTATTTGAAGATCAAATTTTTTTTGTTCAGCTCTGGTCTTTTCATTTAGAGATCCCGAAAGCCCTCGAAGTCATTGAATGACCATTTTCCCCCTGAAGGATTATGCTCAGTTTCACTGGGTAGGTGATTCTTGGTCATAATCCCAGCTCCTTTGTCTTCTGGAATATCATACCCCATGCCCTCTGACACTTAAATGTAGAAGCTGCTAAATCCTGTGTAATCCTAACTGCAGCTCCATGATATTTGAGTTGTTTCTTTCTGACTGTTAGCAATATTTTCTCCTTGACCTGGGAACTCTGGAATTTGGCATGAGTGTTCCTGGGGGTTTTCATTTTGGGATCTCTTTCAGATGATCAGTGGATTCTTTTAATGTCTATTTTATCCTCTGGTTCTAGGATATCAGGGCAGTTTTCTTTGATAATTTCTTGAAGTATGATGTTCAGGTCTGTTTTTTTTTTAATGATGGCTTTCAGGTAGTCCAATAATTCTCAAATTATCTCTCCTGGATCTGTTTCCTAGATTACTTGTTTTTCCAATGACAGCTTTTATATTTTCTTCTATTTTTTTCATTCTTTCAATTTTTGTTTGATTGATTCTTGATATCTCATAAAATCATTAGCTTTCACATGTCCAATTCTAATTTTTACAAAGTTATTTTCTTCAGATAGGTTTTTTTTTTTCATTTTCCATTTGGCCAGTTCTATTTTTTAAGGAGTTGTTTTCTTCAGTAAATTTTTGTACATCTTTTTCCATTTTCTGTGCTTTCTTTATCAAGTTGTTGATTCTTTTTTCATTATTCTTTTGCATCATTCTCATTTCTTTTTCCAATTTTTCTTCTACCTCTCCTCTTTGATTTTTTTTTTGGGGGGGGGGTTTGGAATTTCTTCTTCTTGTTTGTTAAAATGGGGAAAAGGAGATGGGGACTCCATCCCCCTGGGTTCTGGGGAAGGCATGCAGGTGATCCCAGGTGGGGAGGAGGGATGGACAGGGGACTGGGGTGGGGAAGATGAGAGTCCTGGAGTTTCCCACAGTCCTCTTCTATGCAGGTGAGGCAGTGCTGGACAAGAAA
>CM053622.1:548078564-548117092 GCA_028646595.1 Phalanger gymnotis
GTGTGTGTGTGTGTTTGTGTGTATGTGTGTGAAAGACACAGTCCCTGCCTGGCTACCAAGTCCTGTCTCTCCCCCTCCAGGTCTCCAGGGGAAGGGTGAAAGAAATCAACATGGGGTGCAGAGGAGAAGGATGAGGGGGCCCATAGGAGATGTCCTCTCCCCTGCCCTGGCCCCGTGTGATCTAGGCCTTGGGGAGGGGTCCTCTTTGATTTTTAAAGTCCTTTTTGAGCTCTTCTAGGAGTTCTTTTGGGCCAAGTCTAATTCTTGTTTTCCTTTGAGGCTTTGACTGTAGGCATTTTAACACTGTTATTCTCTTCTGAGTTTGTATTTCAATCTTCCCTGTCACCATAATAATTTTCTATGGTCAGGTTCTTTTTTTTTTTTTGTTCATTTTCTCCAGTCTATATTGTTGCTTTTAAAGCTGAGTTCTGCTTCTGGGGCAGAGGGGGCACTGTCCCAAATTTTTTGTGCCAGGCCCTGGCTGCTAGTCTGGCATAGTGGAGGTGCTGAAGGGGGCCTGGCTGCTCACTTGGCACTGCTTTGGGGCTACAGGGTGCCTGGCCTCTCACCTAATGCTGTGCTGGGGCCTTCAGGGGTAGTGGGGCCAGGGGTGACCTGGTGCTGCACTGGGACCATAGAGGACCTGGCTGCTTGCCTGCTATTGGCCCATAGGGGAGCCTGCTGCTGCATGGGGTCCATCAATAGGCTGTACCAGGGCTTGCTGGGGCAGGGCTGTGGGGCAGAGCTGACTATTCTCCTGCTGCTGCACTGGGGCTAGGGAATGGGGAAGCTGGCCACTTATCTAGGCTAAACACTTTTACAATTATTATCTTATTTAATCTCATTTGATCCCCACAACATCCCTGGGAGGCAGGTGCTATTTTACAGGAAACTGAGGCAAGCGGAGGCTGAATGACTTGCCTGTAGTTACAATTACTAAGTGTCTGAGACCAGAATTGGACTCGTGTCTTCCTGACTCCAGACTTTGCAATACATATTCTACAAATGCTTCTAAACAGAAAGGTATCCATTGAACTATGCTACACATACTGCCAAATCAGATGACCCCACACTTGTGTCAGACAGGTTTAGAGGCCAATATTTTTCGCAAGAAAATGTTCAGGATACACAGATGGCTTTCTCTGCCTTCATCTTCAGAATCACACTGCCAACATAATCAGGCCAAATTTGTAAACAGTCAAACAATTAACAAGCACATATTAAGCTTATATTCCAGACACTGTTATGCCCAAGGACAAAAGTCCTCAAGAAGCTTACATACCTTAAGAGGACTGACTATGAATATATACAATGTCTACAGAATGAATTCGAGGTAGTTTGAGGAAGAAGAGCCACTAGGGAATCAAGAAAGGTTTCTTGTGGAAGATGAGTTTTAAAGAAAAGTAGGGATTCCTACTGATAGAAGCAACGGATTGCATGGTAGAGGAAGAGCTAGACTTGGAATCATGAAGATCTGAGCTCAAAACTCGCTTCACCTTGCACAAGTCATTTAACTCTGATTACATCATTTTCCTCAACTATACAATAAGGATAATAAGAACACCTATCTTAAAGGTTTTGAGGATCAAATAAGGTAATATTTGTAAAAAGCACTGAGCACAATGTCTGGCACACAGCAAGTATGATATATGTGCTCGTTGTTTTCCTCTTCCCTAGAGAGGGGATCCATTCCAGGCATGGGGTACAAAGACACAGAGATGGGCAACAGAAGGTTATATATCAGATACAATAAAAAGGCCATTATGGCTGGAACTTAGAGTGCATAAAAGAGGAATAATATGTAACAAGAATGGAAAAATAAGTTGGGGCCAGGTTTCAAAGAGCTTTAAAGGCCAAACAGAGGAGGTTATATTTGATTCTGGGAGTAATAACAGGTCATGGGAGTTTATCGGTGGGAGAGCTATGCACGAAGAAAATCACTTTCAGGTGTGGAGCATAGACTGGAATGGAGAGAGCCTTGAAGCAGACAGAACAATCAACCAGTCATTCAATAAACAATTACTTCAAAAAGAGCCAAAAGGCAATCCCCACCTTCAAGGTGCTCACAATCTAATGAGGGAGACAAAATACAAACAACTTACATACAGGATAAATAGGAAATGATAGAGAGGAGGCTCTGGAATTAAGAGGGATAGGGAAAGACTTCTTACAAAAGATGGGATTTTAGTTGAGAATTAAGGGAAGACAGGGAAGTTAGAGGGCAGCAGTGAGGAGCGAGAGCATTCTAGGCATGGAGGCCAACCAGAGAAAATGCCTGGAAGCAATCAGTGGAGTGCCTGGGTTTGTTTGTTTGTTCTGTTTTGTTTTGTTTTGTTTTTAACAGAAAGGAAGCCAGTTAAGAAGTTACTGCAATTGTCTAAGCAGAAGGTTTTAAGAACCTGAACTAGACTGATACAAGTGTGAATGGATTGGAGGGGCCAGAACCAAAAGATGTAGAGATAGAAACAATAAGATTTGGCAAGTGATTAGATAATGTAGGGTAACAGAGGAGAAGTAGAAGCTGGCACAGTTAGGACCCTAGGTGACTCAGAGAATGGTTGAAGTTCCAAAGAGAAGTGTAATTTGTGGGGGAAGGGAGGAGATGAATTCTGCCTTGGACATGTTGAGTGGGAGATACTCATGGGATATACAATTTGAATTGTTTAATAGGCAGTTGATGATGTGGGGCTGGTGCTTAGGAGGAACACTAGCATTAGCTATCTAGATTTGGGAATAATTGATCCACCTTGAGATACAAAGGTGACAGTGTGGATTGAACCATTTTTTTAATTGGACATAGTTTATGCAGGAATTTGTTTTGTTTCGCTGTACATATTTGTTAGAGGGTTTTATCTTTCTTGCTTTCTCACTAGGTGGGGAAAGGGAAGTGGAAGGAAGAGAATTAAGAGCTGAAAATGAAAAAAAGTGAATTTTAAAAAAAAGAAATGAGGAAATAGATGGTTTCAAAGAAATATGGAATGAGTTGTATGAATTGATGCATAGTGAAGTGAGCAGAACCAGAGGAATAATTTGTACTTCAACATCAATGTTACAAAAATGAACAATTTTGAAGATTTTTGTAAAGTGATGCATAATAAAATGAGCAAAACCAGGAGAAAAAGCTGTATAATCACAACATTATAAAGACAAAACTATGATCAACCCAATGACTCTTCATGATTCTAGGAGACCTTTGTGAAAGCATATTGTTCATCAACCCACAAAGAGTAATGGATTCAGAGAACAGAATGAGGCATCTAGTTTTTGAATGCAGCCAATGAAGAAATTTGCTTTAACTATGTAGATGTTACAAGGAATTTGTTTTTCTTTTTTTCCCCTCAGTGGGGTAGAATAGAGAAAATAAATTTCTGTTAATTTAAAAAATAATTTAAAAAATCAAAAAGTGAATGGAGAGAATCATCAGAATAGTTCCTAGAGTGTCATAGCCAGAGAACAAAGCCAATGAGTTACTCTGACAGTGGAACATAGCACAGTGGAATAGATGAGGATATGAGTGAATAGAACAAGAGCGAGCCAGCCTAGAGCCAACTGAAATAGGCAGAAAGGTTCAGGTGTTCTGGGAATGGCATATGCAGGGGTGTGCTGGAGTTATTAAACTTTCAGTGTGAGCATTTACACCTTGGAAATCTGCAAACAAATCAGGGCTTGATTTTTTTCTAGACTTAAGAAAATGATAGAGAAGGTGTTAACAATGAAGGTCAAACTTAAAAGTATGTCATCTATATGTGTATGTGTATTCATACGTATATGCATGTATAATATTAATGTATAATTAATATATTATTATATATTATATAATTAATATATTATATGTGTTTATATAATTTTAATATATAATTTTTAATATAAATATATATGCAAATTTTTCCAGTGAGCTGGTTGTTCCACATTTACCAGCACATCCCTGGGCATATGCACTTAAAAGTTTGGGAGAGGGGAGCGGCAATGTTTAACTTTCACTCTGTAAATAGTCAATAAACAAACATTTATTAAGCACTTACTATGTGCCAGGCTCTAGTTAAGTACTGGGAATTCAACTAAAGGAGAAAAAATGGTCCTTGGCATGTAAATACTTACACACACAAGACATATAGAATATAAATGGCGAGTAATCTTGGAATGAAAGTACTGGCAGTGCAAGGCTAGGAAAGGCCTCCTACAGAAGGTGAGATAAGAGCTTAGTCTTGAAGGAAACAAAGAGATAGGTACAAAGCATTCCAGACATGGGGAATAGCTGGTGAACAGGGGCTGAATTAGAAAATGGCGGATCCCATTCAAAGAAGAGCACATACACAAAGTAATTGAATCACTAAGTATGGGGGCAATAGTAAAGAATAAAAAGACTTGGAAAGATAAAAAAACAGCCGTGTTAAGAGGAACTTAAAAACACCAGAGCATTTATATTTGATCCTGGGAGTAATGGGGAATCACCACGGTAGTCGGACTTACTCTTTAGGAAAATCTCTTTGCCACCTAAGTAGAAGACAGATGGAGTGGGGGGATACTTGAGGCACAAAGAAAAACCAAAAGGCCAGGTGACAGGTGATAAGTTGCCTTCTCTGAGAGTAGAAAGAAAGGGATTAGATAGAGATAGATAGATAGATAGATAGATAGATAGATAGATAGATAGATAGATAGATAGATAGAGATATACATATACATATATACACACACATACATATGTATATACATATATGCACATATATGAGATGTTGTAAAGGTAAAAATAAGATCTTACAATAAATTGAATACGTAGGGTGAGCGGAAGTGAAGAGTTGAGATTGACACCAAATCATGATCCTGGGTGACTGAGAGGATGGTCATGCTCTCAACAATGCAAAAGTTCAGGAAAAGGGAAGGTTTGTGGGTAAAGATAATGAATTCTGTCCCAGACATATTAAGTTTGTGATGCTTGAGGAACATCTAATTCTAGATGTCCAGAAGACAATGATGGGAGACTAGAGATTGGGATGGATATATAGATTTGGGAATTACTTATTTAGATTTGATAATTGAACAATGGAAGCCAAAAGAAAAGAATTTAAAGGGAGAAGAAAATAGGACCCTACAGGCTTGGGGAACACCCATGGTTAGGGGGCATGACCCAGATAAAAGTGCGGCAAAGGAGACTGAGTACAAGCAATCAGACATATTGACCAGTTAACAACTGTTGGCAGTATACTACAGACTAATTATAAGCATCATGCATATTTCTATTGCTATTTGTATGACCAGCAATTTTTATTCCTTTTGTATACCTGTTTTTTAATCACCCCACTGGACCCTGTCTGTGTTTATTTTGCATATATCCTGTGAACATATTGTAACACTTTAGCAGAACATAAACTCCATGAGGGCAGGGACTATTTCATTTTTCTGTTTGTATCCCCAGACTGCTTAATAAATGCTTGGTGGTTGAATGATTGATTTGTTATCTGTAATCCCACTTCTTAAAAGTTTCAATGGTTCTATAAGTATTCCCTCCAACTGTACAAACTGCACCTCATTCATGCTTCCTCATCCCACGTGATTTTTTAGATGCACGTCCTACCGTAAGTTTTTCATAAAAGACCTACCCAATGCGCTAGGTGTCTTCATTTAGGTTTTTTCAACATTTCCATAAGTACCAGTGCGACACTCACACTGTTATCCTCTGTCATCAATACATGACCAGCCCACCTCCTTTCTGAAGATACATTTTCTGAATAATAGCCTTTCTGCTACTTCTTCTATTCAAACATCACTGGCAATTGGCTACAACCCACTTTCTCCTACCATACATCTCTCTGTTATCAGAGAGGTCACGCACAGTTTTGATTCTATAGAGATTACAACATTCCAATATTTGCAAGCAACTAGCAAGAAAATATAATCTCCTCACTACATTGAAAAGAGCCTCTATATTTAAAAAAAAATTACTGGAAATCACAGCATGCAGGATACATGCATATATATATATATATATATATATATACACACACATGTGTGGTATATGCATGTATATGCATGCATGTATATATACATATATACACGTGTAATTGCAACCAGTATACTTGAAAAGATGGTACTGTCTAGATCATATTTTACTCCCTGGAATCATCATCTTATTTCTTTCTTTCTTTCTTCTTCTGCTTTTCATTCATCTCTTTTTGATGCCCTCATTTAATTACATTTATGTTCTTGAAGCATATAGAATCAATTATTCAGAAAACAATCTCCTTTGCAATATCTCCTTTAATTAACTGCCTTCCTCTTTTCTGTCCCCTCCCACTCTCCACCTTAGGCATTTGAATCACTTGCTATTCCTCCCCAACATCACAGGCCCATCAGCCAGTGCCTCCCAGCCAACCATGACCAGATAAGGGGAAATGGAATTCCTTATCTCTGGATGCAAACGTGAAAGGTCAAGGTTCCTCAGAAAAGAGGCCTTTAAAGAAAAAAAAAAGGAAAAGGGGGAGAGAGAGAGAGAGAGAGAGAGAGAGAGAGAGAGAGAGAGAGCTCCTTTCCTGTATCCATGGCAACAAGAGGTAGCATCATGGCATGTCAGAGTGAGCATGGCCTGTTCAGCTCTGCTGATATCTTTCCACTTCATTAGCCTCTTTATCAAGTAACTCTGCATCAGACTAAGTGTATTTTGGTGTCAGGGTGCACTGCAGATGATTCAAAAGCATGTTGACCTTTTCTACGGAGCTCCAAGTTCCTTGCGGGACCTGTGATGAGAGCGCTTCTCCTTACCCGCCATCATCTCTCCGTATGACCTCACTCCCTTTTCTCTCTTTCTAATCAAAGTTCTGTAACTGGTGAGGCATAGAGGTGTTCAGGACTGTGGAGACGCTCTGCTTTCCCCCACAGCACTGGGGAAGTCAGGACCTCAGCTGTCAGAGCCATGTTGGCTAGCATGCCTGAGAGAAAGATTAATGACTCTGCCTGCAGAAAAGGAATAAAACGTGCCCCCTCCCCAAAAAAAGACAATAAATAGGAGGTGGAGTGAAAAGGAGGAGTTGACAGTAACAAATGCTGACTGACACTGTATTGTGTGTCTTTCCTAAATGGCTCTCAGCTGCCAGTAGAAACAGGGATTCATTTAATAAGAACTTTTATAAGGCTTTAGGAGACAAAAAGCCTTTGGGGGTTAGGATTGATTTGTGTGTGTGTGTGTGTGTGTGTGTGTGTGTGTGTATGTGTGTGTGTGTAAAGGGGCTGTCATTATTCATTGTTGGCCCCATTGGGAAACCTAGATTTTTGCTATTGTTTCTCAGCCGCCAGTCGACATTTGAGCAGGTTTGTTGCACACTGCCCATCTCAGCTGTGAAAATTAATACAAAACCAAGTGCCCAGGGTCAGAAGAAAATCACCTCTTGGGTTTAAAAGGCCTTTGATAAATTTAGCTTCTCTTTTCACTTTACCTTTAAGTTGTCTCCATGGTTACATGTTTTGGTGGGGTCCTTTGGTGTCTTTACTGTTTACAGCTCTGAGTCTATGACCCTGTTATCCCTAGTGCAAGCATTCTTCATCTCCACCTCTTACTTAGAACCTTTGGTTGCCTTCAAGACTCAGCTCATGCATTACTTTCCTCATGATGCCTTTCCTGATCCCCTCAGATGCTACTGCCTTCCCATTTCTTAAATCTATTTTTTCTATCCTTTATATGTGCCTATATATACTTAAGCTTCTTAAGGCCAGGGACTATGTCTCCTTTTCTTTTTTTTTAATCCTCTAGCTATTAACATAGTGCCCGGAACATAATAAGTGCCAAAAAATACTTAGTGATTGATTGATACTATGATCCAGTTATGCATAAGTGCTGGGGAGTAAACAGCAGGCCCTCCTGGTCTGCTCTGGTTAGAGCAAACCCTGTGAAGTGCTTAGCCTGCATCGTAGTAATTTCTGGGACTACATGGGCCTCAGTGCTGAAAAGAGTTGACATCTTAGTACGATACAGCAAACCCTAAATGATCTCTTGGTCCTGGCCATTCTTGCCCTGTGACAATGACAGGGTACAGGGTGCTGAATCAGTTAAAAAGAAGAGAGAGCTTCCACCTTCATCTAGTCCTTCCATTGTCCCAGGTGGTAGGTAGTTCTCTCTCCCTGGGCTTCCTCTGAGGTATAGGGGCAAAAAGGGCTAATCTTCCCCATTCCATCCCCAACCTGGCAGAATAGCAGTCTCTTGTGCATGACCACTAAGACAGGGACTGGGCTTGGTGAAATGGAGCTTAGGCCATGGGTCTCCAGCTGCCTTTTTAAATTTTCAGTTCTTTTCTTAGTATAGATGAGGATTGATGATTCTGAGATGGACATTCTCAGTCTCACAAGGAGCCTCATGAGTTCGGTTCAGAACTCCTGGTACCTTAGTCAGATGTGGTATGCAGCAAGATGTTTCTTTATCAGTGAGGATGACAATGAGCCCAACCCCTGGCTTTCCAAAGACCTGGATAAACCTAGAGGAAATTGATTGGACAATACAAAGCTGAAACGAAATGGAAAATCTCTGTATAAAAATTCTCAAAACTGCTTCATGTTTGTTTAGTCTCAACTTCCCAGGAGAGCATAATAGCAATAAGTTACTGCTATTTGTTTATTCTCTTTTTCGTCAGTGGACAGTTGTATCTTTTGTCTTTAACATTTCTTTTGTGTAGAACAAAGGTTCTTAACATTTTTTTGTGTCACAGATTCCTTTAGCAGTCTGGTGAAGACCTGAGAAGGGGACTTCCTTCTCAGAATAATTTTTAAATGCATAAAATATGTAGGATGATAAAGGAAACCAATTAAATTGAACTATAATCATCAAAATATATATTTTTTTAAAAAAAACAAGTACATGAACCTTGGTTTCAGAACTTCTGTAAGGAAAATAAAAAGACAAGAGAGTCTGACCCCTTTGTTTAGAGACAAAGGTTCCCTAAGACTGAACCAGGCTCTTCATGTCAGGCCCTTAGCAGAGAAAGATAAAACAAGTGTCCCAGTCATCCCAGGCCTATTCATGGTTAATTACTGTCACAAGTAGAGTGGCTACTTAGGTTAACAACAATTTTCATACCAGAGGTAGAAGAGAAGATGGATACTGGGAAAAGGAAGGATAACGCCAATAGAGCTAGAAGAAAGGACCTCATTTTAGAGATCAAGACACTGTGGCACAAAGCAGAAAAGTCATTTGTCCAAGGTCGTCTAGGAGATGAGAGAAGGAGATATGAATGTGGGCCTCCCAAATCCTGTTGCAATGCCAAATTGAACACCCCAAATTTTCATGATGACACAAACCCTTTAGGCTCCATAAAACATTTGACTGAACCCAAGAAAGATTATGCGGCATGGGAAATGTTTTAGTATACCTGAATATGTTTAGATTCCAATTCAAATGGTAGCTTGGTGTGTAGGAGGAAGTATTGGACTGGGCTTTGTCAAGGCCTTGTCACTAGGTCAGTTGCTGGACTAGACTCTAAGGTTCCTTTTATCTCTCACATTCTATGGTCCTGTGATGTAGCAGAGTAATCTCGTAGAGATGCAGTTAAACAGGGTTTAACCTATACTCCAATATCATTCTGACAGCTTCCCTGCCCTAAGACTTCCTCCGTTCACTGCCATCTTAGGGAAGGTGAATCTGTTGCCATTAATCGTTCATCAGACTTCAGTTTGCTGCTATATGAGCACCCAAAGTATAATGCATTACTATAAAGTAACCAGATCTTTAAATGACAAACTAGACAAACTTTTCAAGCCAATAGCTTGAGTCGAGTCATCAAAAAAAAAAATTGTCTCCCTATTTTATTGTCAATCCTTATCTCTCTCTCTCTCTCTCTCTCTCTCTCTCTCTCTCTCTCTCTCTCTCTCTTTTGGCAGAATGTAAATTCCTTAAGGGCAGGAATGGCTTTGTTTTCGCTTTTGTGTTTTCAATTTATTGCATCTAATAGATGCTTAATAAATGCTTGTTGGATTTTTTTTACCCAAACTGTATTATTCAACCTCATCAACTTCCTTCACCGATTTTGGCTCTCAATGACTTCGCATTATTTCAAAATCTTAAACCCATCCTCAAAGGATAAAGATTTGTCTCTGCCAGGTATTATATTAAAAAGAATGTTACCCAAAGCTAAAGGTAATTCCAACTGAAGAGTTCCCAAAGTGTTTGGGACATTAGCAGCATCCTTGGAATAAGATCATAGCCTCCCAAGGTGACTACATTGAAGGAGGTATCCATTTGAATAGATAATTTCTAGTATCTTTGCTGAAATATTAGTCACAATATTTTATAGTCATAAATCATATTTGCTATTAGTATTATCATAATTATTTCTAATAAGCAACTTATTTCCATCATTTTAGCCAGTCAGTTCAGTGAGAGGAAAAAATCAATCAAGTGCCTAATTCGATTTGTAGATTCAGTCAACAGGGCCCTCCAATAGTTCTAGACAAACACAATCTCTAATTCTATACATGTAGCTTAAGGAAGACCTATAAGAAAATGAGCAGCAGAAGCAAAGCCCTCACACTGATAAGCCTATGTTGCTGTCTTTAAGTTTGGTGACTCTCTTCATCACGACCCCATGTATTAGGTAAGTTATCCCCATTTTACAGATGAGGAAAGTGAGGCCCAAAAAGATAAGGTGATTTGCCTAAGGTCACATGGCCAATGAGGGTCAGAGCCAGGATTCAAAGCCATGTCTTTTGATGCCAAATGCCTTTGAACCATACCATGCTGCCTAAGGGGCCAGGAGAACCACAGAACCTTTCCTTTTTCAGTTCTCCCAAATAAACAATTTCTCTCTCACTACTTAGAGCCTGGGCTCCATCATAATATTGCAAAACCTCATAGTACAATAGAGAAAGAACTAGACTGAGTCAGGAAACCAGGGTTCTGTCAGTAAATAATTGTGCTGCCTTCAGAAAGCTACTTGTCACCAATGGGCATTAGTAAAGAGCCTATTAGTTCTGACATTCTATGTTCTAGTACTACAGTCTTGTAAAGATAGCCCGAGTACATATCCACCTACCCCCAAAATGTAACTCTGGTGCCATATCTTCCCAAAGACATAGATACTTTGTTTAGTATCATAGATATAGTGTGTCTATTAATAGTGACCAGCATGCCTATGGGGGAGCTAGAAGGTACAATGGATAAAGTGCCAGGACTGAAGTCAGGAAGACTCATCTTCCTGAGTTCAAATCTGGCCTCAGGCACTTACTAGACGTGTTACCATAGTCAAGTCACTTAACCCTGTTTGTCTCAGTTTCCTCATCTATCAAAGGAAATGACAAACCGCTATAGTAACTTTTTGCCAAGAAAACCCTAAAAGGGGTCCTGAAAATTTGGACACAACCAAAAGGACTGAACAAAAAGCATACATATAATATATGCCATTGCTGTGAGGGTAGGATTTCACTCATATTAGGATCCTTAATCACTTTCTGAATGGTCTCTCTTTAAGCCCTGGATTTGTAAGTCTTTACTCATTTACATCATTGGAATATACTAAAAGAAGGCATGATCAGCCATCAGGTTTTGGTGTAACCCAACAAAATTAGAAGCAAGGAAGTGATGTGTATATGTGTGCATGTATGTATGTATGTATGTATGTGTCACACATGGGAGAATCTAACAAAAGAAGACGGCATTCATAACAGCCTATGTGTTAGTGCAAACATCCTCTGTACACATCAGAGACAGTCCTACACATGCACAAAGTCTACAAGGATCCATTTTCTCCATCACTTTCTTTTTATAGAAATCACACGTATCTTTTAATAAAAAGTAATAGAAATAAGAATAAGAATACCTTATATTTCTAAAAACATTTTCATATAAACTATATCATTTGAACCTCATAATTGCTCAGCGAATTGGGCAAAAAAAATATTAGCCCCATTTTAGAGATTAGAAAACTGAGACTCAAAAAGATGAAGCAGCTCAATCAACATGACTCCATTAGCAAGTTTCAGATTTCACCAGACTGAGTCCATTGCTCTTTCTTTCTTTTTTTTTAACGTGTGAAGTCATACAAAACATATTTCTATATCAGCTATACTGCAGAAATTTTAAAAAGTGAAAAACAACATGCTTTAATCTGCACTCAGAGTTCATCAATTCTCTCTATAGGTTGATAAGCACTTTTCATAACGAGTCCTTTAGAAGTGTCTTTGATCATTGTCTTGATAGAGTAGCTAAGTCTTTCACAGTTGATCCTTGCATAATATTGCTGTTACTGTGTAGGATGTTCTCCTGGTTCTGCTCACTTCACTTTGCATCATTTTGTATAATCTTCCCAGGTTTTTTTTTAACTATCCCCTTCATCATTTCTTATAGCACAATAGTATCATATCATATACCACAATCCTCTAACACAACTTGTTCAGCCATGAATAAGTTCCGTAATCAATTTGAGAAGATTATAGGTCTTTGGGTAAAAGCAACTGGACACTGCATAGGAAATACCTCTGAAGAGAATCAGTCATGATCTTTGAGCTATAAAAGAAAGAAATCATTCAGAAATTAAGGACAGATTCAGGAGCACTTTGGGGATAAGTCTCCTTTGGGAGCTGAGCAAGGAGCGGGTAGGAGAAACTTTCTTTCCTATTTCGTCTCTGCCCCTCCCCCTTTTTGATATAACATATCATGAGAGCAACTAGACCATCTTAGTCTCTTCCTGATCTTCAGTCCCACATTATCAAGGGAGGCATTTCAAACTCCACATGCCCCAAACAAAACTCATTACCTTTCCCTCCCACACCATGCCTCTTCTGCACTTCCTTATTACCTTCAAGAATACCACCATCTTTGCAGAGACGTAGGTTCTCAACATTGGTATCATCCTTGACTGTCACCCCACATGTCCAGTCAGTTCCCAAATCTTGCTGTTTCCTTCTCTTAGAGTACCCCTTCTTAGTATTCATCTTACTTCAGCCCCTTTCACCCAGATAATTACAATTGCCCCCTAATTGGTCTTCCTACCTGTAGTCTCCCCTGGTTTTCTTAAAAGATAAATCCAAGTCTAACCATATCACCCCTGAACCTAATCAACTCCAGTGGCCCACTATTACTTTAAGATCAAATAGAAACTCCTGTTAGGCATCCAAATCTTTTTCACAACCTAGTCCCTTCCTGCCTTTCTAGTTTTCTTATGCCTTACCTCCTTCTACTCAATTAATGATCTAGCCATAGTCAGATATTTCCTGTTCCTCATAAATACTGCTTCATTTCCTATCTCCACATCTCTGTATTGTTAATCGCCCTTGAGAGGGGAGGGGACAATGAACATTTATAGTACCAGGCACTGTGCTAAGTTAACAAATATTATCTCATTTGATCCTCACAACAATCCTGGGAGGTAGGTGCTATTATTATCCCCATTTTATACTTGAGGAAACTGAGGCAGATGGTAGTTAAGTGATTTGGCCAGAGGCTCACAGCTTATAAGCATGTGAGTCCTGATTTGAATTCAGGTCTTCCTGACCCTAGGCAACTAGATAGCCCAGTGGAGAGAACACTGGTTCTGGAGTCAGGAAGAACTGAGTTCAAATTAGGACTCAGACACTAGGCATGACCCTGGGCAGGTCACTTAATCCTGTTTGCTTCAGTTTCTTCATCTGTAAAGTGAGCTGGAGAAGGAAATGGTGAGCCACTCCATCTTAAACCCCAAATAGGGTCACAAAGAGTAAGACACAGCAGAAACGATTGAACAAGAACAACAAAATTTCCAGACTTTAGGCCCAGCTCTCTATCTACTTCACCAGCCTCATAGCTTTCTATGACCGGCAAGTTTTCTATTCTCCCTGGTTTTCTTTAAAACGCAGCTCAAGCACCATCTTCTCAAGAAGGTTTTTTCCAGATTCCTGCCTCTGCTAAACTGTTAGATCTTTGTGCCTATCCTCTAAGGTTTCTTTGTATTTATTTTACATATACCTATGTATATACATATTGTCCCTCCCATTGGAATAGAAGTTCCTTGAGGGCAGGAACTATCTCCCTTTTCATCTTTATGCACCCAATACTTAGAATAGTGCCTTAAGCACATAGTAAGGGTTTTCTTGACAAAGAAACTGGGGTGGTTTTCTGTGTCCTTCTTTAGTTCATTTTACAAATGAGGAAACTGAGGCAAACAGGATTAAGTGACTTGCCCAGGGTCACACAGCTAATGTCTGAGGCCATATTTGAACTCAGGTCTTCCTGATTCGAAGCCCAGTGTGCTACCTAGATGCCCAGAAAGGGCTTGATAAATTCTTATCGATTAATTAATTACTTAATCCCTAGAGTCTCACTGTAACTATTATTCCTCCAGAGGTTGCAAGGTCTCCTATGAGGCATTTGATGATGCTTAATGTGAGAAAGAACTAAAGGATTGAAGAGGAAAATAATGAAAAGAGTCATAATTGAGACAGCCATATAAAATTCGGTATCAATTGGAGAAATAGTTATACCTTTGATGAGGAGTCTTAGATTAAGAATTTGATGAAAACATTTCTTTTTAAGTCAGGCATATTTGTTTGCTTGTGTTCTGACACTAGGTTACATGGTCAGAATTAGCCTGGATAGTTGCAGCAAGGGACTTTTAACCATGAGATGTTGGGGCTTGGGGTTAAGGGTATCCAGCTTGATTAGGACTACCATCAAGGCCCTGTCGGCTGGAGAAAATGCTGTGCCCCAACAACTAGAAGGAAGAAAAGAGCTGGGGGTAGAGTGGGGTGAAGGCAGACTAGGACTAGAAGGAAAATAA
Source organism: Phalanger gymnotis (assembly GCA_028646595.1). Classification (NCBI taxonomy): domain Eukaryota; kingdom Metazoa; phylum Chordata; class Mammalia; order Diprotodontia; family Phalangeridae; genus Phalanger; species Phalanger gymnotis. The sequence goes on from CM053622.1 coordinate 548,093,291, forward strand.
ACAGTGAAATTAGTGAAGAGGGGGGGAACCTCTGTTTATCGTTCATTGATTTTTGCTGCCTATTGAGTTCTGCTCTCACCTTTTCACTGCTGATTTCTCCATTCACTTTCAGCCCTCCATTTTTCTGCCATTCGATGCTTCCTGGGATTAGTTGTTGACTTTCTGTTGGACACAACTGGATAGTGACAGGTAGGACTTTGTTGTTATTTCTGTTTTTAAAGGTCTCTGGAGAATCTGCAGCCTCATTTAATCACTAGGCCCAAGATTTAAGAAATCTTATGGCTGGGAAGTTTTTCCCTAAGAGCTAATCTAAACTCTTTCTCTCTCACACACGCACGCAGCAATTCAACCATGATCCTCTTTATGAGTTCTTCAACAGGATTACTGAAATCATGTCACCATTCTCCTTATATCTAAAAACTACAATTAAGCCACCCTTCTCTTAATCAGGTTAAGAGATAAAAATCCCTTTCACCTATCTTTACTGGTCCTATTTGGTAGTTCCATAAATCATTTATATTGCCGTACTGTAAATCCTCCACATCTGTTTTAAACTGAACTAAAAGTCATAGATTCCTCATGGTACTAAACCCCCCTATATTTAATCCATCCTGCACTAACACTCAATTTTATTATGTAACTACCTTAATTATCTTTCTCCCCAATTCAGTTTCTTAGCCATCTCTCCCACTAAAACATCAACCACTGCCTCAAAATCTCATCAGGTTGCTGCCTCAGCTGGGTCATTCTGCCCTGTGGTTGAAATACAAAGGATGCTGTGAAATGATGTGACATTATGTGATAGGTAGAACATCAGCTGAAGGCAGAAGATGCCCCCACCCCCAGGCTCATCGCAGGTGAATTGAACTTGCATTCAGCTGGAATTAGAAGAGTGAAGTGAATTCATCAGTTAAGACCAATGTGTTTAATAGAATATTTTCTTTACGCACTCAACCTCAGAGACTAGCTTTGTGATTAGACACACAATTCTGAAATGTACATCTTTTGGGAGAACTACAAACTCATAGAATCTCAGAGTTCAAGGGACATAAGAGATCACTTCACAAGATCATAGACTTAGAACCAGAAGGTTCTATCATGACCCTCTAGTTCAATACCTTCTTTTTACAGGAAATAGAGACTAAGCGACATAGTGAGTAGAGAGTTGAGATTTGAACCCAGGTCCTTGGACTCCAAATTAAGTCAACCTTTCCAGGCTTCTTTTACTCCTTAATACAGTGACACTGGCCTGGCTCTTCTGTGAACAAGGCACTCCATCTCTTGCCTCCCAACATTTTCTCTGGCAATCTCCCATGCCCAGAATGCTCTCCCTCCTCATCTGCTGGCTTCTCTGCCTTCTTTCTCATCTCATCTTCTGAAAAAAGATTTTTCCAGCCCCTCTTAATTCTAATGCTTTCCTTTTTAAAAATTATTTCCTATTTATCCTGTATGCCAGCAGCTAGGTGATGAAGTGGATAGAGTGCTGGGCCTGGAGTCAAGAAGACTCATCTTCATGAGTTCAAATCTGGCCACAGACACTTACTAGCTGTGTGACCCTGGGCAAGTCACTTAACCCTGTCTGCCTCAGTTTCCTCATCTGTAAAATGAGCTGGAGAAGGAAATGGAAAACTACTCCAGCATCTTTGCCAAGAAAACCCCAAATCAGGCCATGAAAAGTTGGATACAACTGAACAACAACAAATTTATCCAGTACATAGCTTGTTTGTATATTTTTTTTGCTTTTTGTCTCCCTCATTAGACTGTGAGCTTCTTGAAGGCAGGAACTATCTTTAGTCTTTTTGTGTGTCTCCAGCACTTAGCACAGTCTCTGACACAAATAGTAGGCACTTAATAAATGTTTATTGACTGAGTGACTAACTGTATTCTTTCTAATTCAACATGCTCCCACTTTAATCTATTCCAATGTATACCTGACCAAGAAACCCTTCTACTATGTTCCCGACAAGTAAGTGATGAACCAATCTTGCCTAAAGTGAGGGGAGCCCAAACGTCCTGAGAAAGCCCATGGCATTTTTGGATAGCTCCCAGTCACTCAGACTCAAAACTTCAGAATCATCTGTGATTGACCTGTCTCCTCACCCCTCCAACCAGTCATTTGTCAAATCTTATCAATATTATTTTGGCAATATCACTCACATGTATTCTCTCCTTTCTTATCCCACTGACATCACTCTAGTTAATTTTTCATTACCTCTTACCTGGAGTGTTGTCATAGTTTCCTAACTGGCATCCCCTGTTCCAGTCTTTACCCTCTCCAATAAGCTTCCTGATTGTATAGCTCCTATGTTCACAAAACTTCTGTGGCTCCTTATTACCTATCAGATAAAATACACATTCTGCCTGGTATTTAAAAACCACATAATTTGGCTCCAACCTACCTTTGCACCTTATTTTATTTGTTAAAAATTTTGTTTGTCTCTCCCTGTGTCTTGGGCCATCACCGGTCATCTTGACTTCTGTCTTGCCGATGGACTCTCAATGACTCTGAAGAACAGAGTGAGGCTGATGACTTTGAACAACTCTGCCTCACTTAAATCCAAATCACAAGCAAGTCAAGACATCACCTCAAGCTGTGCTATCTACATTCCTGCCAAACGGGCTGGCCATCTATTCTCAGTCTTGATGTGCCCTCTTTTGACTCAGTGTATTTATGTCGGCTGTTCCCCATGCCTGTTCCACACACCCTCCTCATGAAGCAACAAGAGTTTACTAGGCACCTATTGTGGTGCTAGGTGCTGGGGTTATAAATATACGAAGAAACAAGCCCGACTCAAAAGGAGCTTATGTTCTTATGGGGTGGCGAAGGATTAAAAATATATAAGTTTGGTGTAAAATATGTAATATATAATGTTATATATTCTACAATATACAATAAAATATATACATGTGTATATTATATACAGTACATGGATTATATACATACATATGTGTATTATATTGCATACATATAAATTATATTACATGCATATATGTACATATCGTAAATACAAAAATATAAAAAGTAGTTGACACATTAGCTTGGGAGGGATGGCACCAGTAGATGTGGGATCAGGAAAGACTTCATGAAGATGTTGCTTTTGATGTATGTTGAAGGAAGAGAAGAATTCTATGAGGCAAAGTTGAGGAGGAAATGCATTCCAGGCAAAATCATGGAGAAGGGAGATGGAGTGTCATGTGTCAGAAGGCCAGTGTGACTGAATCACAGCATATTGGAAGGGGAGCACAGAGTGTGATAATCCTCATCTTCTTAAAGGCTCGGCTTAGGTGCACCCATCTCCATGGAGACTTCTCCAGTGACAAAAGTGACACCTCTCTTCAATTCTCTTCTCTCTCAAATTTCTTTTAGAACTTTATCTTGACCTTCCTTTATCACACTGTCCCTTGTATCATAGCTATTTGCATATATATCATATACCCCCTATTAGACTGAAAATTCCTTGAGGTCAGGGACCGTGTTGTTTTTCATCTTTATATCTCTATAACTTAGCACAATGGCTGCCATATAGTAAGTGCTTAATAAATATTACTGAAATGAATGGAATGAAGGTCATTTACTTGAACTGTGATTGCTGGTATGGAACATCAGACTGTCCAATACAGGACCAAGGGATCAAAGATTTAGAGCTAGAAAGGACTTCAAACACAAAACTTCAGAATCATCTTTGAGCCTACCTTCACCCCACCCCTCATTCCAGTCTTTTGCACAATTCTGTCAATTCTGCTTGACAATATCACTCATATTTAGGCAAAACTCCTCATTATATAGATCAAGGAGAAGGAAAGGAGGAAGGAAAGGAGGAAGGAAAAAAGGGAGGAAGGGAGGATTAAATGCCTACTATGTGCCAGGCATTGTGCTAAGCACTTTACAAATATTATCTCAGATATGATCTCAGAACCTCAGAAGCTATTATTATCCCCATTTAAAAGCCAGCAGAGGTTACATGAAATTGCCCAGAATCACATAGCTAGTAAGTGTCTGAGGCCGGTTTGAACTCAGGTCTTCCTGACTCCTGTCCCAGCATGCTCTATCCACGGTGCCACCTACCCAAATCCACTAGATTGTGAGCTCCTGGAGGATAGAGACTGTCTTTTGCCTTGTATATCCCCAGTGCCTAGCACAGCACCTGGTACTTAATAAATGCGTGTTAATTGATTAATTCACTTAGTTGCCTAAGCAGCTAAAGTTAAGTGACTTGTCCAAGGTCACAAAGATAGAAAGCATCAAAAATGGGATTTGAGCCCAATGTTGCTCAAACTTCTGAACTGGGTCTTGGGTAGAAAATAGTATCCTAGCTGATGCTTTCTCAGCCCTTAGAGTGAAAGACAAAAGTCTCTGATAAAAGGCTGCTAGGCTATGTCTAAATAGTCTAATCATCACAGATAAACCTCTGCTAAAAAACTAAATAGACAGATGGGTGGTACAATAGAAGAGAGTATTGGGACTGGAGTTGGGAAGACCTGAGTTCAAATCCAGACTCAGACATTTACTAGTTGAATGACCCTGGGCAAGTCACAATCTCTACCTCAGCTTACTTAGCCATAAAATAAGGATAATAATGATTTACCACCTAGGGTTTTAGGGAGGATCAAATGAGAATATTTACAAAGTGCTTAGCACAGAGCCTCATATATAGTAGGTACTATGCCAATAATTAAAATAATTATGCCAATTATTATTATTATATCCTTGTCATAGGAGATTTTGAGTAACAGGAAGAAAGGGAGCAAGGGCTTGTAGTTTAGTGACCCTAGGTTGGGAAAAGAACCAGCTTATCACACCCTTCATCCTTCAGGGTCCTATGATGAATAGGGTGTCAGTTTCCATGACTTGTCACTCCAAACACTGGGTAACTGAGGACATAGGTAGCACATAGAGGCTGGCAGTAGTTTTGCTCTGGATAATGAAATGCCTAATATTTGGATTCCCTGGGCTAAACTAACCTCACACTCAGCACCAGCCCAATGGACTCATCCCAAGATGGGTCAGTAACACACCCAGAAGAGAACCTGCAAATGCAACAAGCCCTCAGCTCCAAGTCCAAGTGCCCAGAAGCTCTGGTACCCCAATGCTCAGGATCTCTGAGGAATCAGCTAAAGATCTGTGATGAAGGAATTCTATTCCCACTGCCCTTTAAAGACAGACAGTGATTCTATAACCACCTCAAAGCAGTGGGGCTTCCACAGTCTTGAGAGCCAGAGGAGCAGACACTGTAAAACATGGTGTAAGCAGAGGTTCAAGCCCATTTACATAAAATTCTCCCTTGGTGGAGGTTGACTATGAGGGGCAGAGTTATTGGGAGCCTGGGAGAGGAGATACTATCTTAATCTTCTGGCTTCCAACTTTAAGAGCGAAAACACAGGGTTCCAGATTCTCTAGAGGGAGAAGTCCTTAAGCAAGAGAAAGACTCTGGAGCAGAGCAACATGTAGAGGAGCTGTCATTTTGACCACCAACTTACCTTACTATAGACTTCAAGGAATTTCCCATTGGGTAGGATCTAGCACTTTGTCTCTGTGTGTCTCTGTCTCTTTCTCTTTCTCGAGCTTGCACGCTCTCCCCTATTTACTGCTATTCATTGTGTATGGTCTTCGTGTAACTTGTATTTATTTGGTGGAAAGGAAGTCAAGCATTAATTGTATAGCTGAAGCATTCCTTACCCATTAAAGGATAGCGATCAGGAGGGCCTCTTGAACTCTAAAATTATTTCCCTTAGATTATCAGTATTTAGGGAGTAGACAGAAATAATTCTGTTCTAGCACCACCCTCCCTGAAGAGAACAGAGTGGCCAGTCTTGGGTTCCCCAACTCTTGCTCCCTTCCTAGCAGGAACTGGAAGTGTCTCATGGAGAAGGATGAATGTAGGAGATCTAAAGCAGAGGGGTGTCAAACACAGGGCCCACAAGACTCCCAAGTGTGGCCCAGAGCAGATAAAAATGTAATTAGGAAATATTTAATGAAGTAAATAAAAATGCAATAAAACATAGATAATATGGCTCTCTAAGTTAATATGCAGCTCACAGTGATCCTTATGAATGGTTTAGTGGCCCCCATTTCTATTTGAGTTTGATATCATAGCTTTAAAGATTCATGCCTCCTATGCAAACCACACATAGACAAACCCAAGTGGACACATATAACCTATGTGAACCACAAATGCACCCAATAGGATCATAGAGCCAGAGCTAAAACGGACCTCGGAAGCCATCTCACCGAACCCCCTCATTTTACTGAGGCCCAGGGAGTCTCAGAGACTAAGATCACACAGGCAGTAAGTATCAGAGCACAGATTTGACACTAGCATCTGTAACAGCAACCACAATGGCATACCCAGGATACTTGCCAGTGCAGGTTCTTTTACCTGCTTTACTTTGCTTTTTATCTGTCCCAGGGGTCAACAATCTTCTTTAAACAGAAAAAAATACAAGGAGAAATAAAGACCAACAGATAGGGCTCTATTGCCTGAATCAAAGCTTTACTTCCATCACTGAATTGAGAGAGCCTTTAGCTCTGAGGAGTCAGAGAGGTCTGAACATCCAGCCACTCAAGAGTCTCGACCCGGGAATCACAACGTCTTTCTCATAGGTGAGCCCCCAAAGCAAAAGCTCACCTCTGAGAATATATACTCTTTCAACTAATGGGCTCAGTGCCTAATTAGAAATTAACAAAAGGTGTGTAAGCCTTCCTACAAGCAAACAAGCTTCCCTTAATGGGCTCCACATGAGGTCTATCGATGGGCAGGAAGATCTTACTCCCCATTAGTCTTAAGCATCTGACTCCAGATGCAATACTTTTTCCACCACTACACATGAATAAGTTACTCTTGGCAATCTAATGGTCACTGCCCTTGGTTCCTGTACTTGCTCCCTATGATTGTACCAAACCTCCAGAATGACAAAGGCAAGAACAAGGTTCACAGTGATGGGGGTGTGATACGTTTGGGCTTTCATTCATGTCTTTATAGCAGGGGTTCTTAGCTAGGGTGCCATTATCTCTCTTTTTTTATAAAGATATTTCAATATAATTCTTTCCTTTGTAATCAGTGGATTTTATTGTATGCATTTAAAGCATCATTCTGCAAAGGGATCCATGACACAAAGTAGGTTAAGAGCTTCTGCATTAGGGGAATAGAGTGCTATATCAGAAATTCAGCCCAAGTTGTATTTGGACAGGATTACCATCAAAGGTTCATCTTGGTTGTGCCCCACCCCCACTACTGCCACTATAGAAGGTACCAAACGAATACACAATACAGAAAATATTCGAGGAAGGACAGGGAACAAACAAGATATGGCTTACCTGGCTAGCTATCTTCTCACAGTTGTCACAGGTGACATTTAGACTAGAGTTAATGAGAAGGTGATAGAGATCATGGGCCATACATAGAGTCAGGGACAAGGACCAGTGTAAGCTTTGTGCCAAGCAGGAATTAGTCAGGACAGTCAAGGTAAAGGACAGACAGACATGTCCTTTCCTTTTCATCTCAGAAGCAGGCTATAGACTGTATACCCTTGTTGAGAAGCAGCTCTTTTGGAACCAGGGGAAATGTAGATTCAGGATGTCTCTTCTCTTCCCTTTCTTTTTTTTTTCCTTCTTGATGACATCTCCTCTCTTATTCTCAGGATAAGCTATGCCATGTGTGTATCCATTCTCCTTGTCTACCAGCGTGAACCTAAAAGCACGCACCACTTCTTTTCTCAGGAGTATCAGCCTAGAACAGGAGTTCTTAACCATTTTTGTCATTGATTCCTTTGGCAATTTGGTGAAACCTATGGAGCCCTTCTTAGAATTGTTTTTAAAAGCACAAAATACAAGATTACAAAGAAAATACACAGGATTATAATGGAAACCATTATGTTGAAATAGGGTTATCAAAAAATTTTTTAAGTTCATGTACCCCAAGTAAAGAACCCTTGGCTTAAAAAGTGGAATGTGTCACACATGCTGTCCAGGACCCATAAGCCACATGACAAGGCATCTATAATCTTGTGTCTGGAGGTGGAATTAACTATTAGCCTGAGACATTACCTTTGGGAGCTGGATCAAAGCATGTACACTTCAATATAATCCATGTGTGCTTGGCTTGATATTTAAGATATAAAAAGTAAATTTCTCATCCATATAAACTGTTTTGGTAGATTTTCATGTTTTTATTATACTAAAATACCTAAAATAGCAAAAAACAAATTTTAGCCCTCCATTTTATATGGATGTTTTTCCTTGCCTTTCAAAGAGATCTGCGTATATGTATTTTCTGTGTGTAGGCAAGGAGAAAAGGAAGAGTGCATCTATTAAAGCATCCTTTTCACACCTGCTAAGATCTGAAAAGTATAAGCCTAGTTCCAAAGGAAATTTAAGATATAAAGCCTTATTTATAGACAACACAGGGTCCTTTGGTCCTCAAACAGAATGTTCATGATAACAATGAACTTTCACCCTCTACTTTACATTATAGTTAGTTGTGTACATGTAGAACCAGGACAAAGCATTTATGGAGAGTAGCAGTGCTTATTAAAAAGATAGATTCAAGTCAAGACAAATTAAAAAGCATTTATTAAGTACTTATTATATTCAGGCAGTATTCTAGTCTCTGGGGATATAAATACAAACAAAATCAAAGATAGTTCCTGCCCTCTAGGAGTTTATATCATAATGGCAGGGGAAGAACCCATAAAAAGGGGTTAAAAGCTGGGCAACTGGTACCTCTATGAAGGCATAGTGAAAGTTATGGCACCAGTGGTAGAAAGGGGCTACAGGTTTGGAGGGAAAAGCCAAATGAGGCATGGTGACAAAACCTGGAGAATCATAGAAGAATGGCTGGTCTGGACTCTTCCTCAAAATGGAGGAATTCCTTCCTGTAAAATAGAGGACTCACATGGAGAAACGGAGTTAAAGAGGGAGAATAGTAAAGAGCATTTGGGTAAAAATGAATAGAGGTATAAATAGAGCATTGTTATCATCAGAGGATACTACAGACCACCCGGACAGAGAGAGGAAACAGTCAAAGGGTCCAGTAATAGCTTGGCATGAAGGCACAATAGAGATAGTGGACTTCAAAGACTTTAGACAACCTGCTGGAGCACTTTCCCTGCCCCAAGCAAACAAAACAAAACAGCTAATAATTTTTTTACTTACCTTGAAGATCATTTCACACTTCTAGATCTGATTCTCATCCAAAAAGGAGGAACTGGTTGTTGGCACTGAAATGATGGGGAATCTTAGAGGTAAATGTATATTCTATCTTAGAATTTATGAAAAAGAAAAAACAGAAAGCTAAGCATGGTATTGATACACATGTTAGATTTTGGGAGAGCAGGTTAGATGAGGTTCAGAAAAAATACAGGTAGAATTTCAAGAATAAAATTTCTACCAGGGAAGTCAGGCCACAAAGGAAAGAAAGATCTCAAGAATAAAATCCTGAAATGCAAAGTGAAACTTCTGACAGGAGAAAAAGAGATTGATATGAATGTGCAGGGAACTCATCAACCAACTTCGATTTTTAAAGACATGTATAGAAGATGGAAGCAAAGACAAGTAAATGAAGGTGAATACAAAATAGTAAAATAATCCTGTAAAAGCAGTGTTCGAAATGCCTAACTTGAAATGAGCTAAGGTTGGTGAAAAAAAAAAACTAAGGACAAAAAAAAAACACCTCATTTTCCGGTTTGATTTTTTTTTATCTATTATGGGGGGAAAAAAAAGCTCTTTCAAATATTCAAAGAAGGGATAGAACCATTGCTCAGGGTGAATAGGATGATGACAGCGGATAACAGAGAAAGAGGATATAGAGCTGCTCAAGCTTTATTTTGCTTCTGTTTCATCTGCCAAGGAGAAAGATCTGTGGCTTGGAAAGGACAGAGAAAAAAACATGGCTTCTATGGAACTGCTACTCAAAGCATAAGTATAGGAGATAGTAAGAGAGGATCTGGTCGCCCTTGATAAATTCAAGTCACCAAGACCAAAATATCTTTGAGTCGTGAACTGAGAGTACTGCTGAGCCCCTGTGCTCGATCTCTGAAAGACTGTAGAGAACATGAGACATGCTACACGATTGGACAATGGCAAGTAACGTGTCAGTTTTCAAAAAGGCAAGGGAATGGAGTCTAAAATCTCTATGCCAGTGAATTTTACTTGAATTCCCAGTAAAATTCTATAAGGGGAATTCTAGAGGCAGCTAGGTGACTCCACGGATAACTCCTCAAAGCGGAGGAAAGTGCTTCCATCAAAGGAGTTATGAGTTTGCCACATGTTCTCTGGAGTCAGAAAGACCTGAGTTCAAATTCAGCCTTACATGCTAACTACATGACCCTGAGTAAGTCATTTAACTTCTGTCTGTCTCAGTTTCCTCAACTGGAGTAAAAATGTAAATAAGAATATATCTTCTTCCCAAGGCTGTTGGGAGGATTAAATAAGATAATGTTTGTAATATACTTAGCACAGTGCTTGGAACATAGTAGACATTTATTAAATGTTTCTTTCCTTCCTTCCTTAACTTGTTTTGTGTCATGGTAACCCATCTGGCACTCTGGTAAAGCCTATGGCTCTTTCTCAGGACAATGCTTTTAGATGTTTGAAATAAAATACATAGGCTTACAAATGAAACCAATTACATTGAAATATAGTTAAATTACTTTTAAAAACAAGTTTTCAGACCCTAGGTTAAGAACCCTGTTCTAGATCATGTTTTGTGGAAAAGGGAACATTCTTGGTTCAACCTTCTTCACAGGGTCTACAGAGCATGCATCTATATTCCCTGTGTCTTAGTAGTCCATCATGTTGCATCTTGATGAGACAGTTTCTAGTCATGCATGATTGAGGGACTTAGATTGTATAATGACAAAAAGTGTCATTGGCTCTATGACCAGAAGATCTGGTGCCTCAAGGCTTGCTGAGCCAGAATTGAGTGGGCATGCCAAAGAAGCTACCTATACTTATATCACTGTCCTCGGGGCTTCAAATGAGTCAAGACCACTTTGAATTGGTAATTCAACGTGATTGCCATGTCTTCCAATATTTGCCTGGATATTTCCATTTAGGAATACTTATTCCACTAAGAATAGGAAAGATGATACACAAATACAGAGAAATCTTATGCTTACAGCTGATAAGGTTGATGGGAGACTCCAGACTTCCCCAGACTGCCAAAGGGGTCCATGACACAAAAAAGGTTAAAAACCCCTTCTAAATGATTCCATGAAGCACCTTCCAACTCTGAGATTATGTGACTCTGTATAATAGGTAAGGTTTGTATAGTCCTCCACCTGTGTTACAGGACACCAGATGCTTTGAGCCTTTCCTCTAATAGAATCAACTTTACGTGACAAAATGAGTACTTCCATGCCATAGGAAGCATAATATTTTGACATTAACAACAATCTCATTTTATAAAAACAATTATATTGAAAATTGTACCTCATTGTAGCCTTCTGAATCTTGTACCCTAGGCAGAAGCCCATCTTGCCCATCACTAGCCATAGTTCTTTGTACATGTCTCTCTCCTACTAGATTTTAAATTCCAACCAACAATACATCTTATTTATCTTTGCATAAATATTCAATAAATGTTTGCCATATTAAATCAAATTTTCAAAATACTAACCTAGAGAAGAAACACATTTAATCTGTTATCAGTCAGGAATACCTTGGTGTAAATTAGCTCATTAAGGACACCACCACCATTACCAACCAGGACACTGAGAAAGCAAGAGTTTTAATTTGGGATAGAAAGAGAATATAATTTTGTAGCATTATTTAAAAATGACAGCTCTGAGCGAGACTATCACTGTGGGAGGTAGGAGACAGCATGTGTACACTAGGCGATGATAGGGGTGGTAGGGCACACAGGAAAAATGGGAGGGCATACCAGACAAAATACTAGGTTTACAAGGGATCTTCAATGACAATATACTTACCAGGTCAAAATCAGAGAGAGAAAAGGCCCGTTTCAATGCAGGGATCTTTCTCAACACTCATAGGCAGTTCCTCATGTCAACACTTGCATGTTGGGCTTCCTTAACGAGAAGGTGACAAGGCAGTGACATGTTTTTGAAACACCTGGGGCTCAGACACATCAACAGTCCGGGACTACCACTAAGTGGAACACCCACCTTCTGCCAGTAGGTTCTTGCTCTGCTTCCTGCTGAGTTTACAAAAGGAGAATTGGGCTGCACACTCTTTGCAGCCTCAAGTAATGGCATCCCATCGCTTTCATCATGGCTTAGCAGCAGGACCTAGGAAAATGAACCATAAAGAAAATGTATTACTATTCAATATGGGAGATTTTATGTAAATATTACTTATGGTTTTAGTTTTATTTTCCATGCTGATTTGGGAGGTTCCTATTGATTTTCTATGGGGAAAGGAAACAAAAGAGAAAAAAGTATTTTGGGAAGTCATCAAATTGGAGTTAAACTAATATCTCATCTCTCTCAGATTTCTCCCTCCTTCCCCCCTACAGTTCAGAAATCAATTAATGATGAATTTCTCTGGAAACTTTTTAAACAATATGATTTCATTAAAGATCTGTGCAAGCTCCATCAAATTTGCTTTCCAGGTGTGAATTACAAAATTAGCCTCATCCTTTTAATAATTTCCTCCTTGGCAACATTATAGTAGACTACATAATGTACAAGGCTGGCTGAGAGCGTGCTGGTGGGGAGCATAGCATTCTGTTTTCCTCTTCAGTAATACAGATAAAAGCCTGCAGGATGGGGAATGTGGGCACTCTATAAAAAGAGAACAGAAACTAAAGTGCTATAGAAAATGAGGAAATAAAGGTGAAAAATACTTGCTAACTAGGATTCAACACTACAGGTTGTTAAGAGTAGAGTTATTCAGCCATTCTCACTAGGAATATGGTATATCTACAAGTTCAGGTAGATGGGGAAAAGAGAGAGAGAGGGAGGGAGGGAGGAAAAGAGAGAGAGACACACACACACAGAGACAGAGACAGAGAGAGGCAGAGAGACAGAGAGGCAGAGAGAGAGAGAGACAGAGAGAAAGAGACAGAGACAAAGACACAGAGACACAGAGAGAGAGAGAGAACATACAGATAAAGACATATACCCACATGTGTATATAAACATATGCATATGTAGGCATCTATCTAGAAATATTACTTATGTAAGGATATACATATATGTGCATAGGTACATATACATTTGTATATATTTAAATAAATAAAACACTTAATATAGCTACAGAGAGAGGAGAGGGGTAGAGAGGGAAGTAGAGAAGAAAAGAATAAGAGAGAATGAAAGAGAAAATGTTTATTAAGTGCTTACTATGTACCAAGTACTGTGCTAAACACTGAGGATAGCAAATACAAAAAATAAAATCCAAGGGGTTGGTGTGTATGGATACTGTTTTGTTTTTGCCCACGTAGCTTATATATGTCCACATAGGTCCGTTTAGATTTGGCTTGCAAAGAGTCAAAAATAGGTATTTCGAGCATCTCCTCTCCCTACCTTTCTCCAAAGGAAACTTTTATTTCTGCTATGAGGGAAAGCAGGAGTTTGGGATCAGAGGGTGGCCACTCCACTCTCTTCAAAGAGAAGCTAGAATTATATTTATCTGCTCCCTTAAATACTGCTAGTCTAAAGGAAGTAATTTTTAGATTCAAACTACATTCCTGATTGTTATCCTTTAATGGGAAAGGAGGGCCCCAAGCTAAATACCCACGGCTTGACTCCCTTTCCACCAGATGCCAAATCCACAATGAACACACAAAACAAATAAGAAATAAGCCTGTTTATCCAAGTTGATAGAAAAACAGAAACCAAACCAAGTATACATAGGAGAATGAATACCTGATAATACATAATGAATTAGCTCTTCTGTTGGGAATGAGAAGAAAGAGAGAGAGAGAGAGAGAGAGACAGAGAGACAGAGAGAGAGACAGAGACAGAGACAGAGACAGAGACAGACAGAGAGAGACAAAGAGAGACAGAGAGAGAGACAGAGAGACACAGAGAGACAGAGAGACAGACAGAGACAGAGAAATTGAGTCTCAAATCTCATTAAAAGGGAAATTCTTGAAGTCTGGAGAGCTGAGGATGGGACCATGATAGAGACTTTCAGCATATCTTCTACATGTGAGCTTCTACCCAGTCTTTCTTTTGCTTTGCAGGGATTTGAAAAGAGTTTGAATGGCATGTATTCTCTCTCAAAGCTGGCAGCCAAAAGAGCCCAGATCTGTCTTCTCTCCTGCTTTCAGCAGCTCTGCCTACTCCTCACCCCAGGGACCAATGAGGAGAGTCTCCCCATACCATTGGCCCTTTGAGCCAAAAAATAATAATAATACAAATAATACAAAAAAAATAAAAAACAAAGTGGTCCCATTCTCAAGGATCTAATAGAAGAAAAGCATAAAGGGAAATTGGACTATGGGGAAAAGGGAACAAGACAGCTGATGAGAGGTAGAATAGTCTAGGGAGGGAAGTGAATAGCCGAGTTAGGGACCCCTTAAGAAACCGTCATCCCAGTCAAGTGCTCACCAATCCAGAGGGCAAGATTTGTCATGTTTATAGGGCACATTAAGGTTTATAAAGCACTTTTTCTCATATCAGTCCTAATAATGTAGGCAGTATGATGGCAGAGTAGACAAAGTCAAGAAAACCTAAATTTTAGTTTTTCCTCAGATATTTACTAGCTATGTGATCATAGGCAAGTCACTGTACCTTTTTCAACTCCCATTTCTACATCTATAAAATGAGGGGCTCATACTTGATCAGTGATGTCAAACTCAAAAAGAAATGGAGGCCATTAAATTATACATAAGGATCCTTACAGGCCACATATTGGAAAACCACATATTGACTTAGATAACCACATATTAACATTATTTATGTTCTATCTTATTTTTGTTTATTCTGTTAACTACTTTCCAATTACATTTTAATTCAGGCCATATGTCGGTGTTGCAGGCAACGTGTCCCATGGGCCACATGTTTGACATTTCTGTCCTAGATAATTTCTAAGGTTCTTTCCAATTCCATGCTATAAGGATGATCTGAATTACATGGCAAAAATATTTTTAAATGATGCAGATTTGTTAACTAAGCTATGTTCTGATTTTATAACTAGATAGGAATGATCTGCAATTGGCTTTTAAAATTGTTGTTTGTCCATTTCAAAGAGCACTAATGACATCATAGGGTGATGAACTATCACATGAACTAGATTTAAGTGAGGCAGAATTGCACAAAATCATCAGCCTCAAGCTCTCTTCCAGAGTCATCAAAGTCCAATGACAAGATAGAAGTCAAGATGACTGGTAATGGCCTGGGATGCAGTGGATGACTTTGGTGTCTTCGATGCCCGACCAAGTTCTAAGCACTCCACAGTGCCTGCTTTTAGCCTCTTCATGGCCCCGTTGGAATAAATTGTTCTCCTTCATTCATCCCACCTGGGGAAGTCTTCACATGCTTGGAGTAGATATCCCCCTAACTCACTGACAGCTTTCTGGCACTTCAGTTACCATCAATTTGGTTTCACCCATCTGCCAAGCTGGTGCTGCCGAGAATGTTACAGCTCCTTAAAGTCACAGGTGAGAGTAGAGTGGCAGGTGGATACCAAAGGTGGATAAGCAGCCCTGAAAACGCAAGCCCTCACGCTGCAGGTACTAGTCCTCCCTGAACACCCCAATTAAAATGCCATTCTAAACAATGCTGGCCTCTGCTCATCAGTGTGTAGATGCCAATGTCTTAAGTACTTGCTTTTTTTTCTTTTAAACAGGCAAACACACCTCTCGTAATAGTATTTACACTATTGATTTCTTTTCTAAGCTTCTTTTTCATGGAGAGAGTAAATATAAGCCTCGTTCTTACTCTTGTCCAAATTATAATCAATTCCAAAAAATAAATAAATACAAACCTCATCTTACCATTGACTCCCTGTTGCCTACAGCAACATCTTCTGTCTTGCAGAGTCACCTGGGGGTTTAGTCTTACAAGATTGTTATATTGACAGTAGTTCAATGAAAGGTTGGAGGTAAGAGTGGCTGGACTTAATTGAATTAGGTAATGGTAGCATAGGATTATGGAGCCCGAGCTGGAAGACGCCTCAACGATCCATTGGTAAAGACACGGGAGAAGATGACCAAATGGGGTATATTTCATATCCTCATCTCAAAGCTTGTTCACATGCCAAGAAAAGCATTTCTTCATGAGAATTTCACAAAGGTCATCAGCAGGCCTGGGATTCCTACCATTCTGCATAGTTCTGAGCATTAGAAGTAATTGAAAATGATAGAATGTTAAGTTTGGGAAGCAATTCAGAGGATATCGTCACCAACCTCCCACCCTTGCAAGAATTCCTTTACATCATTATCCACAAGCAATCATCTGGCCTAGACTTGATGATTTAGAAGAAAGGGAAGATTCGCCACCTCCAAAAGCAGCCCATTCCATTTGTGGCAAGCTCTAAAGGACAGAAAGCTTTTTCTTACATTAAGTAGAAATCTTAGCATTAAGATTTAAGGACTGGACCTATTTCCAAATTTCTTCATGTTGTCAAGACTTTTTTGCCAAAAAGTTCTTCCTCATATTAAATTAGAAACCATATACCCTATATCTTCCTCCTATTTATCCTAGTTACACCCTCTGGGGTTGTATAGAGTAAGCTTATCCTCATGTGACCAGTAAGTCTAAATATCTCCAATTTATTCAACCTCTGCTCGTATGACATGGTTTTAAGTTTCCTCACCATCCTTGCCATGTCTCTCCATATAAGCTGCATCTTGCCAATGTCCCTCTGAAAATGGAATACTCGGAGATAAATATAATATTTCAGGACTGACTGGCTATCAATAGAATGGAACTATTAGCTCCTTTATTCTGAGTACTCTCCTCCTATTTGTGAGGCCTAAAATCACTGTTACTCTTATTCTCCACATAGAATCCTTGGATTATATGACTAGAGAGAAGTGCCTTCCTGCCCTCAGGGAACTTACATTCTAATCAAGGAAACAACATGCAAATGACTATGTATATACAAGATACACATAGTACAAATGAGACATAATCTCTGAGAGAAGGTATTATGAGGAGAACCGGGAAAAGTTTCTTGAAGAAGTTGAGATTTGAGCTGAGACTTGAAGGACAGCAGAGAAGCCAGGAGCCAGAGAGGAGGATGAAGGAGTACATTCTAGGCATGGAATTTAGTCAGTGAAAATGCACAGTCGGAAGAGGAAATATCTTGTGAAGGGAACAGCAAGGAAGTCAGAGTGGCTAGCTCACAGAGTACATACAAGGCGATTTAAATATAATAAAATTGGAAAGGTAGAAAAGAGGTAAGTAAAATTTAATGGAGGATTTTTATTTGATCCTGGAAATAATAGGGAGATACTAGAGTTTAATGAGTGAGGGAGGGGTGGGCACAACAAGGTCAGACATGCTCTTTAGAATATCACTTTGGCAGCTGGGTGGCAAATGAATTGAAGTAGGGAGAGACTTGAGCCGGGGAGCTCTTCCAGAAGACTATTTGCAATAATCCAGGCATGAAGTGATGAGGGCTTTAGCATTGTGGCAGTTATGTCAAAGGAGAGAAGAAGGCATATGAAAACTGTTACTGAAGCAGAAGCAAAGAGACTTGGCAACAGATTGGACACGGGTGCTGAGTGAGATCAAGGAGTCACCTAAATAACACCTAAGTTATTTTACACAGATGATTTGGAGGATGGTGGCCATAAGAGGTCACTCAACCTTCAAATGCCTCTATTGTTCTTCCTATCACTAACCCATATTTCCATGATGGCACCAAGAGGTTTGGATTAACTTTTAGTGGCCAAATTCAAAATTAATGAAGGAGATAAAATGTAATGTTACTTAAAATAGTATAGGATAAAATTTTCTGTCTGTAACAAGGCTTATGAATCCCTATCCTGTCTGGACTCCCCTCCCTTCATTCAAATTCAGAGACAGTATGCTATGATCACATAGTTTATCATACATAATATAAAATGGAAAGGAAATAGAATGCATATTCCATATGGAAATATGCACCTCCAGCCATTTCTTAAACCTCCTTGTGTTTGCCTGCTCAGTTTCAGGTTCAGCCAGGCAGAGCCCTAACTACACACACAGACTCCATCCTGTGGAAAGAAATAATGGAAAGATTTTCTTAGGACCAAGGGCAAGAAACAAGAGGAAAATGTCTCTCCTCCTCTCCAAGCTCAATGGCCCGTTAAGATAGATAATAGCTGTGAGTCTCAGCAGCTCTGGATCTCCACATGGCCCCAGTTACTTCTTCTGCTCTAAGATCAGGACAGTTCCTGGAGCACGAGCCTCTGGTTGCCTTACTTTCAGGTCTCCCACAACTCCAAGGCAGTGCTGATCATGGTCTTTGCCCTTCCTCATCTCATGTCAGTCACTGGTTGATAATATCCCTGCAATAGTTGCAACAGCAGCACTTGTCTTTCCTGCACAGAAACATGTCATGCCAGTATCAGAGGAGTTTTGGTTATGGTTGTGGTTGTTTGTCCTTCATTCTCAAAGAAGACCATGACATCAGGAAGGTGATGCCATGACATGCAAGTGGATTGGATTTAAGTGGAAGAGGATTGTGCAAAGTCACTAGCCTCATTCTCCCCTCCAGAGCCATCTGGGTGCAGGGGCAAGATATAGGTCAGGATGACTGGAGATGGCTCTGGATGCAGTGGGAGACATTGGCCTTTTTAAGTTAAAGTCTTCCCCAGGTCTTAGTTGACTGAGGCAATGCCCATTCAGGGATTAGGGCTAGGTAAGAAATAAGGCAAAGAATGCTCTCTTTTACCTAGTTAAAAAAAAAAGGACACCTACCTCATTGCAAGCAAAAGTAGCAGGACCCCCACATGATAGGTTAGCCTCTCATATGCCAGTATCATTAGAAATCACCCCACCAATCTCTCCCTAAGAATTACCATCTTCCAAGGGACAGGAAAAAAAAACAATAATTAAAAGACAGTAAGAGAGGCACATGGAGTCACATGACACCTTTTTAGATAGACACATAACACTGTTGGCTCATCTTGAATTTACAATGAATTTAAACTTCCAAATGTTTTCTGATGAGACACTATTAAGTTTGTTTTAATTTTCATGTTTTATTTTAACAGCATATGATTACATTTAGTGTAATTCTTAATCAAAATATATTTACAAACATATATATATATATATATATATACATATATTACATGTTCAAAGCACAGAGAATTCTGAATGGTAACTTGAAAACTTATGCTGTGAACCAAGTATTTCCATGTCTTTATGAACATTCATTCTTATATTTTATATTAAAGTTTGTTTTAATTAATATGGAGATTGACACTTATTAGCATCAAAAGTTCCAACAAAAAAAATCAGTTTTATTTTTTTCTCTTATCAAACAGTCTATTTTATTAATGTGTAACCCCTCTCCCCATTAACCAAAAAATTATAAAGAAAAATAAAGACCTAAAAATGACATATATAGCCTGGCAAAACAAATTCCCACATTGTCCATGTCCAAAAATGTTTGTCTCATTCTGCATTTTAAGTTCATCATCTCTCTGGTAATCCATTAACCAATAAGCATTTATTAAGTACCTACTAAGTGCCAGGTACTATGCTAAGTGAGTAGCACGTTTCATTTTTGTTTGTGATTTGTGATTGTGTTGATTAGAATTCTAAAGTCTTTCAAAATCCTTTTAGTCTGTAACGTTATTATATTTCTTGTTCTGGTTCTACTCATTTTGCTCTGTATCAATTGATAGAGATTTTCCTAGTTTCCTCCAAAACTGTCTGTTTCATCATTTCTTAAGATACAATAATACTGAACTTTTGCAGTCGACTTTCTAAGCCTGGAAGGACTTTACATTTATCTCTTTTTAAGTTAATCTTGTTAGTTTGGGGCTTTAGCCAAGATTCTCTCATCCAACATGTTAGCTATTGCTCCCAGTTTCATGTCAAGTTGGGATTTGTTAAGCATCATCAAGTCAAGCATTTATTAATGCTTATTGTGTGCCAGGCACTGTGCTGAGTAAAAGAAATGCAAAAAAAGACAAAAACAGTGTGCTCTCAAGGAGCTTACAATCTAAGAAAGGAGTTAATATGGAAACTATTTCCAAACAAGATGAATGCAGGACAAATTAGGGGTAATCTCAGAGGGAAGGCAGTAAGATTAGGAGGCCTAGGAAAGGCTTCTTGAAGAAGGTGGAATTTTAGCTGAGACTTGAAGGAAGCCATAGAAATCACAGAACACATAAGAGGAGAGAGACCATACCAGGTATGGGGGACAGTCAATGAAAATCCACAGTCAGAAAATGGAGTATCATGACAGGAACAGCAAGAAGTCTAATGTCTCTAGACCATATAGTACGTCGAAAGGTATAAAGAGTACAAAGACTAGAAAGGCAGGGAGGGATCAGGTTATGAAGGGCTATCAAAGCCAAAAAGAGAAATTTATATTTGATCTTGGAGGTAATAGAGAGTCACTGGAGTTTATTGTATAGGAGGGTAATAGCAACGGTTATACCTACATTTGATGAAGACCATTTTAATAGTTGAGTGGAGAACTGACTGGAGTGGGAAGAGGTTAGAGTCACGGAGACTAACTAATAAGCTACTGCAATCATGCACCAAGGTGGTAGTGGTATCAAGGAGAGAAGGGAACATATGCACAAGATGTTGCAAAAGTATTTAGCAACAGAGTGCATATGAGAGAGAGAGTGAAGAGTCAAGAATGACACCTAGGTTGCTAGTCTGTGTGACTAACAGAATGGTGATAGTCTCTATAGCAATAGGAAAATTAGGAAGAAGGAAGGGACTGAGAATAAATATAATGAGTTCAGTTTTAGACATTTTGAACTTGCGATATCCATGAGACATGCAGTTCAAGATATCCAAGAGACTGCTGGAAATCTGAGCCTGGAGGTCAGGAAAGAGGTAGATGTTGTATAAATATATTTGTGTGATAACTGAATCCATGGGAGTGATGAAATCACCAGGTAAGATAGTAAAGAGACAGTAGAGAAGAAAGCCTATGACAGAACCCTCAAGGACACCCAAGGTTAGTGGGTACAGTCTAAATGAAAATCCAGCAAAGGACACAAAGTCAGTGTAACAACAATGTTGCTAGCAACTGCTGTGGAGGTGAAAGAATAATACAAGACCAACAATAAGAGGGCTGCTAGGGTTCTTTGATCTGCTTTTCTAGGGAAAGCAACTTAAAGGGGTTTATCTTCTTACTTTAATTAAACATACATATATCATTCACTTAATTCAGGGAAAAAAGTCAGCACCCTGAACTCCAGATCAAATACAAACAGAAATTACAAGCAGAAATTATATAAACAGAGCAAAATAACATAGATCAGCAGACAGGCTTCTAGCTGTCTGTCCAAGCAATATATAAACAGCTACCAGGGAGAGAAGCACCAATATCTGGGTTTTCAAAGTGGGGGGGGGGACCTCTTGACAGCTACGCAGAGTCTCATCTGGCCAAATCACCAACATTTTTCCAATGAGTGAAACCCCCAAAAGCAAAACAGCAATCTCAGAGCTCATATACCCTGTTCAGGGCCCTGAGGGCTCAGAACCTACTTAGCAAAAAGGTGTGGGGCCTGGGGCCTGGGGCTTTCTTGTTTCTTAAGCAGGTCATCAAAGACTCTTTATTCAATCAAAGAGTCCCAATTGAAACAAAGGCACTTGATTACCTCAGTGCTGAGAAGCACTTAAACAAAAGACAGCAAAAAGTCCCACTTTGCTTGCCATTACATTTGAAAGGCAAGACTCATCAAAAGCACTTGATTACCTCAGTAATCCAAAAGTGAAAACAGTAAAAAAAAATCCCACCTTTCTTTACCATTACAGTGAGCTGTCAGTTAGACAGAAAGAATGGAAAGTAGGAGAGCAGTATCTCAGATATGTAGAGAGAAAAGTAAAGGTATCTCCAACCATCATATTCATGTCTTCTGTATCTTCATTCAAGGTGCTTGATCAAAATGTTTAACAGGATAGGGTTGAGGCTAGAGCCCAGCTCATGTGACTAAAGAACACCTTCCAGATTCCTATCACTCCATTAATCAACACTCTTTAAGTATGACTGCTTAATCAATTATCAATTTAATGATTTGATTCTATGTTATAAATCTATCTAACTATATTTCAATCCTTCTCACACTTTTTCAATTATTCCCCAAGGATATAAGCTAAGATTTTGTCAGAACTCTTGCTGGTCAGAAAAAGGAACCAGCTAGGAACATACTGAATAAAAAAAAATAATCTAACAGGGAAGAAAGCTGCAGCTCTTGGAAACAGAGTAATAGGAACTTCGTAGGAACTGAACATTCTGGAACTGATAATTGGACTCATTCATCTAAATTTAAGTGATTTGGCAACAAAGAGACCAACTATAAAGATACATTATTTAGCACAAGATAAGCCTTTAATCAAAGATATGAACCAAACCCAAACCAAACCAAAACCCTGCATAAATCAACATTTTCAATATTGAGAGCCTTTGGGGATAAAAGTCAGATCCTATTTATCTTGAAAAGAGGAGTAAAGAATATCACAAAAAAACTACACAAAAGTGGGCAATCTAATTACTGTAACAGGTACTAGGAAACCTATCAAACACCATTAACTGAAAATAGAAAACATTTTGTACAAAAATTATGGCTCTGTTGCCAAGAGCAAACAAAGTGCTAAAAGTGAACAACAGCTATTCTAGGCACCTGGCAAAATATGGTTTATTAGAATAAGTGCTAGCTCTCTTTTCTTATATATTATAGGCTTCAAAATAAAAGATCTGTCATTTTATCAATATAGATGTTCCATCAAAATTTATTTTTAAAAAACCTCTCCACATCTGGTAGATGGTTCCATGAGTTGTAGCCAATCAATCTCCCACCTCCATGCTTTTGCATAGATTATCTGCCATCCCTCCTTCCTTACCCCACCTTTTAAAATCCCTCTTTTCCTTCAAGGGTCAGTTCATGTACCATCTTGTACATGAAGCTTTTCCTAGCTGTTAGTGTACTCTCCCTCCAACCATTATTTTTATATACTTATATGCCTATAGCTATAATATATGTTATGCTTATAATTATATACTTATAAATATATGCTTATATGCATATATGTCATTTCCCTCAAGCAAAATGCAAACCCATTGAATACGGAAGCCATTTTTAGAATTTTGTCTTTACATCCTTAGTGCCTAGCACAGTGCTTTCCATATAATAAGTGCTTAATAAATGCTCATTGTATTGTATTGTTGGATTGGTCAAAAATATCAGTTGGTATTCAGCCTTTCAGTTTCTTTCCTATAGTGAAACACATGGGTTTCCTCCACTCACTACGTAACTGTTGGAAAGTCATACAGCAGAATATTTTAATGATGAATAGTGCTGAATTTGAAATTAGAGAAACTGAATTCAAATCCTGACTGACATTTACTGCCTGTGTGACC
This sequence comes from Phalanger gymnotis, assembly GCA_028646595.1. Taxonomy (NCBI): domain Eukaryota; kingdom Metazoa; phylum Chordata; class Mammalia; order Diprotodontia; family Phalangeridae; genus Phalanger; species Phalanger gymnotis. The sequence goes on from CM053622.1 coordinate 548,116,740, forward strand.
TTAGTCAAGTAACTTAACTTCTTGGGCCTCAGTTTTTTTCAGTTGCAAAATGAAAGAGTTAGATTAGATAATTTCTAAAGTCTTTTCCACTTCTAAATGTATGATCCTATGTATCAGTTTCTTATCTTTAAAGTATAATAATAATTAATAACCATAATACCCAACATCTGCCGACTTCATGGGGTTTTATGGGGTTAAAATGGGATAATATTTAGAAAAAAACCAAATTTTTTTTTAATTTATTTTTAATATGTTTAGTTTTCAGCATTGATTTTCACATGCGTTTGAATTACAGATTTTCTCCCCATTTCCACCCCCCCACTCCAAGATGGCGTACACTCTGGTTGCCCTGT
>CM053622.1:548117592-548140153 GCA_028646595.1 Phalanger gymnotis
TCTAGGAACATGGCCAGGCAGCGAAAATGCACCCAGATTCAGTCTCAGACTTTGGAATCCTTCTTTGGTGACAAAGAATACCAAAACATACAGCCAGAAGAAGTCAACAAAGTCAAAGAGCCTCCAACAAAAGCCTCCAACAATAAGTGACTATTTCTTTAACTCTTTCTTCTTTTATTATCAAAGTATCATAGCACTGGAGCTAGGAGGGACCTCAGAGGTCTTCTAGTCTGATCCCAACTTTTTACGGACAAGGAAACTGAGGTCCAGAGAAATTAAACTACTTACACAAGTTCAGCTTATAGATCCAGGGTGTAGATTCGGGTTCTATGAAGTAGCTAGCACTCTCTACTGTAGCAACTAGATTTGCTCTTCTAATCAGAATACATCAGTTTTATGTAGCACTTTTCTTCCAAAGGACTTGAAACCAGTTTGACAGTCCAAAAAGTCCCTTAAAGAAAGGAAGTATCCAAAGCATCAGTGTCATTTTGCTAAGGGGATTTGGAGAAGGGAGACTGACATTCTCTTTTGCTGAAGAGCTTGGGATTTAGAAAGATGGCAGACGAGTTGCTTTTCAAAGAGGATGTTTGGAAAGGCTGCATTAAGAATGATAGTAGCAATAAAGTTATATTAGCCATCTGGAGCACTAGCATTCTCTACAGGGTGAAGCTACTCAGCTGTTGAATGCAGCAGACAGATGTGGGTAGAGAAAGAAACAGTGCTTTCTCTACCGTAGCAGAAAAGAGAACAGAATTGGCTATAAGAAGGGATAGAAGTATGATAGAAGGGGGAAGGTTAAACAGAATATGAGCAGGGTAAGATGAAACTCTCTGCAATATGTAAGTATATGTGTATATAATGTGTGTGTGTGTGTGTGTGTGTGTGTGTGTGTACTGGAGATCTTAGATAATTTTCTGTGCTGCTCCCAATTAAAAAAAATAATATTAATGGTGATCATAATCCAAGGAATCTGCTTTTCTTTCCTCTTATAAGAGTATTCCTAAGAAAGTGCCTCCATAGCTCTGACTCTCCCGGAAACAGTAAAATGAACAGTTGGCCCACAGCATAGAATGAGATTGGCCTTGAAGGATATGTGATATCTACTGGAAGCAGGGGAAGCAACAATAAAATGTGGGTTTCCAGGGTCCCATTTTGAGTTGTTTTCTTTAAGTCTATGCCTAGTTACTGTTCTTCATACTTGAACTTCTTTGTGTGAAGTTGGGACGCTTTCAGCCAGGAATCAGTACAACAGAGCTGTGTGCTTCCATCCCCAGTCTCGTGAGAGGGACCAAACAGAAGCACAAACACAGGTGTCACTGTGATTTATGAAGTAATTAATAAACAATTAAGGTGTCTTGGAGCACAATTATACATTTTATTTCAACCGCCCTACATAGGAATAGCATTTCCACAAACCAGCATCTAACACAGAGCCTTGCTCATAATAGGTGCTCAATAAAGATTTGCTCATTTGATTTGAAGCCAGAGTTGAGAATAGGCCACATTAAGAGTAATGAAACCTGATCAGGTCTTTCTATACCTGTCCCTAGAATGAACAAAAAGAAGACTGAACCAGGGATTTTATTATTTCTGTCCTACAATGCCTTTCTTCAATCACTAGGTATTCTGACAAGTCCCTTGGAAAATTTGTACCTCAAACTCCCTAGAGTTGTGGATCTGATTCATGACCATGGGACTTGATGAATACAGGTATATTTAAGTGCTTCAACAAAGCTCAAAGGTCCAGAAACTGAGGCTCAGTCAAGCTTGTGGCAGCTCACCTGTATCTGAAAAAAAAAGTCTACATTTCTTTCAAGGTCTCACTGTTTGTTCAAGCTCCTAGGGTGTCCATGAGCTTTGGGCACCTATGCTTCAGGAAATGGTTGCTGTCCTTGAAATGGATGAGCACCAAAGCCTTGCACAGTCCATATCCCAGCAGTGGAAAAAAAAGCACAGATCATCTGGCATTTTCCTCATAATATAATCTCAGCAATGGAAGGAAATTCAGAGGTTCTCTCTCCCAACTACCTCCAAGTCAGGTATTCGCTCTTCTACATTCTCAGAAGGTGTTCATATGGCATCCACTTAAAAGATAAGATCACATCACAAAATCTGACACAAAGTCAGAAGGGACTTCAATGGAGATTTATACAGTCCATTCAATATCCCAAGATAATCCCTTCTATAACATATTTAACAAGTGGTCTTCCAGTCCCTGCTTAAAGACCTCCAATGAAGAGGAATCCACCATTTCTCTCTATTTGCCAGTCATTCCCAGAGGAGTTACCCCCTGCAATGTATTGAATCTGAGTCCTCCAAACCACAAAGTACATACAAGTTCAGAGTTTAAGATTCCACAAGACAAGAGGTGACAGCAAACATCTCTAATAATTAAAATATGATAGACCAAAAGGGAAAAAGTTAATAATCAAGGATAAGTTATTCTGACAAGGAATTTATTCCTATGGGAATAAATAACTTCACACATTTCTCTTGAGAACCAGAGCTGGGCAGAATCTTTGAAGGGAAGATGCAAGAATCAGAGAAATCTAAAGATGTAAACAAATTTGAAATACTTAAAGGACTAAGCAGTGGCCTGGCTTTTATATCCTGAATAGGAGAGAAGAAATTATTCTTTCTTTAGAATCACATCATTTCTGAGTATAAATGAGGGGAAAAGAAAGATAAATTTGAGACTCAGATGTCCATAATCTGTGGCAGCACCACCACCACCACCCCAAAAGAGAAAACAAATTAATGCTATAGGAAAGGAATAGGTAGGATGAGGGAAGAGCTTACTACTTCTTAGAATTGGAGTGCCATGGGAAAATATTATTGAAAGAGGAAAGTCAGGGATGCAGGAAGGAGGGATAGCATGGATTTATATGAACAAGGTCAGAGAAGGTTTTAAAAAGAGCATGGTGAAATAAACACAATAAAGTAAACAGGGAATTATTCTGGTGCAGGGGGAAAGAGAAGGGGAATTTGAGAGGCAGTGGAGAATTAGAGAGTAAATAGCCATAGCAAGCAAACTAATATCACAGAAGTCTAATTATAAAAGGTGGAGGTGGGGGAGGGAGGAAAGAATAAGGCTGAATGATTTGGGTTTGGCCTAGGAGAAGTAGAGGAGAGAGAAGAGTGCTGAGGTCAAATTATCCCGATCAATATAAACTACAGATAATGAAATCTGCTTTCATCATACTTTTTTCTCCCTTCTCTCTCTCTTTTTTTTTTACTTTTAGCTTTTTATAGAGGGTATGAGAGAGTGAGGCAAAGAAAAACATGAGAACAGGATGTTATGGAAGGAAATGTGTAACAATCATAACAGCAAATATGAATGGGACAAATTTACCCATGTAACAAAGGAGGGTAAATAAATGGATTAGACAGCAAAACCCAACAATTTGTCATTTACAAGAAACATACTTAAAACAAAAATTTTCTACACAGTTAAAATGAGGTATTGAAGTAGAATTTATTATGTTTCAGCAAAACCAAAAAGAAAACCCACAGGAAGAGCAATCATGATCTCAGACAAGGCAAGAGAAAAAATAAACATGGTAAAGCAAGATAAATAGGGAAACATCATTATGCTCTAAGTCACCATCTATGATGAAACAATACTCAAATATATAACTGCTCAAATGGATTTGTGATTTCATCAATGTAGACATTCCCTTTAGTGACATATTAAAACCCACCCATATCTGCCTCTACTGTGTTAATCCTCCTATAACCTTACCATAGAGGATCCACTCAGTATATTGGGTGCTTTTTCCCCCTTCCTCTTGACATTGTTGGGATAGTGGTGTTCAAATATATATGCACCAAATTACACATCTAAGCATTTTAATAAAAACTAATTGAACTATAAGAAAATTTAGATAACAAGTATTAGAAACTTCAACATGCCTCAAACAAATCTAACAGAAAGATAAACTAAAAAGAAAATAAGTAAAGGAATAGAATATTCAAAAGCTAGATATGACAGACTACCATGGCTGGTTGTTATAACTCAGGTCTCTACCCACTCCAATCCATCCTCCATTCAACCACTAAAGCATTTTTTTTTCCTAAAATTCAGGTTTAATCATAGCACGCCTCTACTCAATAAACTCCAGTGTCTCCCTATTGCCTCCAGGAGCAAATACAAAATGCTCTGTTTGGCATTCAAAGCCTTTCATAATTGAGCCACCTTTCCATTCTTCTTACACTTTACTCCCCAAAATGCATTCTTCAATCCAGTGACATTGACCTCCTCACTGCTCCACAAATAAAACATACCATCTCTCCATTCCAGGCATTTTCTCTGGCTGCCACCATGCCTGGAACACCCTCACACCTCTGTTCCAACTACTGGCCTTTCTGGCTTCCTTTAAGTACCAATTAAAAGCCCATATTCTAGAGGAAGTCTTCCCTAATCCCTCTTAATTGCAGCACTTTCCCTCTCTTAATTATTTCTTATTTGTCTTATATATGCATTCCTTCCTATATATTTGTTTGCAAGTTGTTTCCCCCATTAGATTGTAATCTCCTTAAGGGCATGGACTGTCTTTTTCTTCTTTTTGTATCCCCAGTGCTTAGCAGAGTACCTGGCAATAGTAGGTGCTTTATACATGTTTACTGGTTGACAAACAACATTGTAATTTTTAGACCTATGTAAATAATCTCCAAGCCAATTTCATTTTTAAAAAAGGAAAACTTGGACTTCCAGGAGACAAAATGGCAAGCAAGCAGGAAATTGGCATAACTATCCCATATTCACCTCCAAATAACCATAAAATAGTGCCCCAAAATAAATCCTGGAACAGCAGAACCAGCAAAAAGATGGGGTAAAACAATTTTTAAGCCCAAGAAACTTGGAATATTGGCAGGAAAGGTCTGTCTCACTCTAGTGAAAGGGGAACACAATCCAGGACAGGAAATGTCCCCAGTAAAACAGCAGTAGATCCTGAGCCCCAGTGCAGTGGAGCAAGCACATGCCAACACTAGACTCCCTCCCCACTACTTGCTTCAACAAAGCCAGGAGAATTCCCACTCTCCAGCTCTGAGAACTACCATGTGCTACAGTGTAGCCCTGGGCAAACAGACAACCTCCAGAGGTCAGATTTCCACATGCTTTAGTGTATCCCCAGGGAAATGCAGAAATACTCCCCTGGCTTCAGCACACATCAGACACCAGCATAGGACCCTGGTTCAGCACCAAGCAAGCTTCCAGATCCTTACTGCATCCATCAGCACCAGTCACACCCAACCACACTCCCTCAGCATGGCATCAGACACAAGGGTCCCCCCGGGCCTCAAAGCAACATGAGTGCAGCACCAGGTAAACAGCCAGGGCCTGTAGCCCCTGGCACAGGAGGCCTGAGAGAGTGACCCTTACTCCCTGGGAGCAGAGCTCTGAGGGGGAAAAGGTTCAAAAATGATGAGCAAAAAACAACAAAAGAAAGAATAGGACCACAGAAAGTTATTATGGTGAAAGGGAAAATCAAGACACAAACTCAGAAGAGGACAACAATGGCAAAATACATCTGGGCAAACCCCCAAAGAAAAACAGGAAGTGGCCTCAAGCTCAGAAAGAACTCATGGAAGAGCTCAAAAAGGAGCTTAAAAATCATATAAGAGAAGTAGAAGAAAAATTGGGAAAAGAAACAGAGGGATGCAGAAGAGTTGTGAAAAAAAGAGTCGACAGCTCAGAAAAAGAAAGCAATTCCTTAAAAAGTAGAATTGGCCAAATGGGAAAGGAGACTAAAAAAATCCATTGAAGAAAATAATTCCCTAAATAGGGAATTGGCCAAATAGAAAAGAAAGCACAAAAGTTAATTGAGGAAAATAACTCCTTAAAAGTTAGAATTGGGCAAGTGGAAGCTGGACCTGGAAAATAGATCCAAGAGAGACAATGTCAGAATCATTGGACTACCGAAAGCCATAATCAAAAGGAGGACCTGGACAGCATCTTTCAAGAAATTATGAAGGAAAATTGCCCTGATATCCTGGAACCAGAAGGCAAAATAGGCATCAAAAGAATCCCCCAATCATCTCAGGAAAGAGATCCCAAAATACAAACTCCAAGGAACATTATAGCCAAACTATAGGTCAAGGAAAAAATACTGCAAGTGGCCAGAAAGAAATAATTCAAGTATCAGGAATCCACAATCAAGATCACACAGGACTTGGCAGCTGCAATATTAAAAGATCAGAGGTCTTGGAATGTGATATTCTAGAAAGCAAAGGAGCTAGGACTGCAATCAAGAATCATTTATCTGGTGAAATTAAGAATGATACATCAAGGAGGGGGGCAGGAAATGGCCATTCAATGAAATAGAAGGATTTTATGCTTTGATAAGGAGAACACCAGAATTAAGCCAAAAATTTGATCTCCAATAAAAAGACCCAAGAGAAGAACAAACAGGTAAAAAGGGAAAAGAAAACAGAAGGGATTCAATAGAGCCAAACTGTTTACATCCCTGTATCAGAAGATGATACTTGTAATTCTTAAAAATTGTATCACTAATAGTACAGCTAGAAGGAATGTACATAAACAGAAGGTATAGCTATAAAGTGAATTTGAGGTGGTGACATACAAATAATTAAAAGAACAGTACTCTAAGTGCAGAAGGAAGGGAGAGGTAGAATAGGATAAATTATTTCCCATGTAGGATAAATTATTGCCCATGCAGAGGCATGAAAGACTTATTGCAGTGGATAAGAAGAAGAGAGAGTGGGCAATGGCTTGAACCTTACTCTCACCAGTATTAACTCAAAGAAGGAATAACATACTCAATCAGTTGAAGATAGAAATAACTCTTATCTAATAGGAAAGTAGGTGGGGAGGAGATTAAGCAAAGGAGGTACGAGGAGAGACTGACCAAAGGGGGGCAGACCAGGAAAGGCAATAGACAGAAGCAAAACACTGGTGAGGAAGGAAAGGGAGAAAGGAGAGAAAAGACAAAAAGGAAGAAAAATAGGATGAAGGGAAACATACAGTTAATAATTATAAGTGTGAATGGGATGAACTCTCCCACAAAACAGAAGCAGATAGCAAAGTGGATCAAAAACCAGAATCCTACAATATGCTGTTTACAAGAAACACATTTGAAGCAGAGACACACACACAGAGTAAAATTAAGGAGCTGGAGCAGAATTACTATGCTTTAGCTGAAGTTACAAAAGCAGAGATAGCAATCCTAATCTCAGATAATCAAAAGCAAAAATAGATCTAATTAAAATAGAAAAGGAAGGAAACTACATCTTGCTAAATGTTACCAAAGACAATGAAGCAATATCAATACTAAACATATATGCACCAAGTGGTATAATATCCAAATTCTTAGAGGAGACATAACTACACTACTAGAGGCCTCAATTGTCCCCTCTGAGAACTTGATAAATCCAACCAAAAAATAAAGAAAGAAATTAAGGAGGTAAATAAAAAATTAGAAAAGTTAGATATGACCAACTTTTGGAGAAAACTGAATGGGAATAGAGAGTACATGGCACTTACACAAATAGCAGTACATGGCACTTACACAAAAATTGACCATGTATTTATTAAAGCATAAAAACCTCAAAGTCAAATGTAGAAAGGCAGAAATATTAAATGTATTTTTTTCTGATCACAATGCTATAAAAATTACATTCAACAAAGGGCAGTGGAAAGATAGATTAAAATTAATTGGAAATTAAATAATCTAATCCTAAAGAACAAGTAAGTCAAACAACAAATCATAGAAACAATTCCTAATTTAATTAAAGAGAATGACAATAAGACAAAATACCAAAATTGATGGAATCCAACCAAAGCAGTACTCAGGGGAAATTTTATTTCTCTTAATTCTTACACCAACAAAACAGAAAAAGAACAGATCAATGAATTAGACATGCAACTGAGGAATAAAACTAGAAAAAGAAGAAATTTAAAATCCCCATTTGAGCATCAAATTGGAAATCCTGAAATTCAAAGGTGAGATTAATAAGATTGAAAGTTAAAATACTATTGAGCTAATAAATACATCTAGAAGCTAGTTTTATGAAAAAACCAATAAAATACATAAGCAATAACAATAAAATACAATGTTAATACATTAACATTGGTTAATTTGATTTCAAAATAGAAAGAAGAAAACCAAATATCCAGTATCAAAAATGAAAAGAGTGAAATCACCACCAGTGAAGAAGAAATTAAAGCAATCATTATTTTGCCTAATTATATGCCAACATGCCAATAAATTTGAGATCTGAGCAAAATGGATGAATATTTATAAAAATATAAATTACCTAGATTAACAGATCAGGGAATAGAATGCCTAAATAACTCCATCTTAGAAAATGAAATGAAACATGTCATTAATGAACTCCCTTGGATAAAATCCCCAGGGCCAGATGGGTTCATGAGTGAATTCTACCAAACATTTAAAGAACAATTAATTCCAATATGGTATGAATTATTTGGAAAAAATGGGCAAGGCTGTCTTACCAAACTCCTTTTATGACACAAATATGGTGCTAATACCTAAACTAGGAAGAGCTAAAACAGAGAAAGAAAATTATAGGCCAATTTCCCTAATGAATATCAATGCAAAAATTTTGAACACAATGCTAGTAAGGCAATATATCACAAGGATTATACACTATGACCAGATGGGATTTATAACAGGAATGAATGCATGGTTGGCTCAATATTAGGAAAATTATCAACATAAGTGACCAACTGAAATCATAAGATTATCTCAATAGATTCTGAAAAAGCTTTCAACAAAACACAGCACTCATTTCTTTTTTTTTTCATTTTATCATTTTTATTTAATATTTTAGTTTTCAGCATTGATTTCCACAAGACCTCGAGTTACAAATTTTTTCCCCATTTCTACCCTCCCCCCACTATTCCAAGATGGCATATATTCTGATTGCCTCATTCACCAGTCAGCCCTCCCTTCTTTCACACCACTCCACCCCGAATCCCCTTTTCCCTTACTTTCTCGTAGGGCAGTATAGATTTCTATGCCCCATTCCCTATATATCATATTTCCCAGCTGTATGCAAAAAACAACTTTTTTTAAGCATTTGCTTTTAAAACTTTGAGTTCCAAATTCTCTCCCCTCTTGCCTTCCCACCCACCCTCCCTAGCAAGGCAAGCAATTCAACAAAGATCACACATGTATCATTATGTAAAACACTTCTGCAATGCTCATGTTGTGAAAGGCTAAATATATTTCTTTCCATCCTATCCTGTCCTCCTTTATTCTTTTCTCCTTTGACCCTGTCCCTTTTCAAAAGTGTTTGCTTTTGATTACCTCCTCCTCATATCTGCCGTCCCTTCTATCATCCCTCCCCCCTTTTCATTATCTCCTTCCTTTTACTTTCGTGTGGAGTAAGATACCCAATTGAGTGTGTATGTCATTCCCTCCTCAAGTTGAATCTGATGAGAGTAAGATTCACTCATTCCCCCTCACCTGCCCCCTCTTCCCTTCCAACAGAACTGCTTTTTCTTGCCATTTTTATGTGAGATAATTTACCCCATTCTATTTCTCCCTTTCTCCTTCTCTCAATATATTCCTCTCTCACCCCTTAAATTTATTTCATTTTGTTAGATATCATCCCTTCATATTCAACTCACCCTGTGCCCTCTATCTATATTCCCTTCAATTCCCCTAATACTGAGAAAGGTCTCATGAATTATACATATCATCTTTCCATATATGAATGTAAACAAAACAGTTCAACTTTAGCAAGTCCCTTATGAATTCTCTTTCTTGTTTACCTTTTCATGCTTCTCTTGATTCTTGTGTGGGAAAGTCAAATTTTCTATTCAGCTCTGGTCTTTTCATTGAGAAAGCTCGAAAGTCTTTTATTTTATTGAAAGACCATATTTTGCCTTGGAGCATGATACTCACTTTTGCTGGGTAGGTGATTCTTTGTTTTAATCCTGGCTCCTTTGACCTCTGGAATATCATATTCCAAGCCCTTTGATCCCTTAATGTAGAAGCTGCTAGATCTTGTGTTATTCTGATTGTGTTCCCACAATATTCAAATTGTTTCTTTCTGGCTGCTTGCAGTATTTTCTCCTTGACCTGGGAACTCTGGAATTTGGCAATAATATTCCTAGGAGTTTTCTTTTGGGGATCTTTTTCAAGAGGCAATCAGTGGATTCTTTCAATTTCTATTTTACCCTCTGGTTCTAGGATATCAGGGCAACTTTCCTTGATACTTTCTTGAAAGATGATGTCCAGGCTCCTGTTTTGATCATGACTTTCAGGTAGTCCAATAATTTTTAAATTTCCTCTCCTGGATCTATTCTCCAGGTCAGTGGTTTTTTCCAGTAAGATATTTCACATTGTCTTCCATTTTTTCATTCCTTTGGTTCTGTTTTATAATATCTTGATTTCTTATTAAGTCACTAGCTTCCACTTGCTCCAATCTAATTTTTAAGGTGGTATTTTCTTCAGTGGTCTTTTGGACCTCCTTTTATATTTGGCTAATTCTGCCTTTCAAGGCATTCTTATCTTCATTGGCTTTTTGGAGCTCTTTTGACATTTGGGTTAGTCTGTTTTTTAAGGTGTTATTTTCTTCAGTATTTTTTGGGGGTCTCCTTTAGCAAGTCTTTGACTTGTTTTTCATGGTTTTCTTGCCTTACTCTCATTTCTCATCCCAATTTTTCCTCTACTTCTCATATTTGCTTTTCCAAATCCTTTTTGAGATCTTCCATGGCCTAAGACCAATTCTTATTTTTCTTGGAGGCATTTGATGTAGGCTCTGTGACTTTGCTGACATCTTCTGGTTGTATGTTTTGATCTTCTTCATCACCAAAAAAATAAAGATTCTAAAGTCTGAGTCTGAGTCTGCCTTTGAGTCTGTGTTCATTTTCACTGCCTATTCATGTTCCCAGCCAACTACTTGACCCTTGAGCTTTTTGTCAGGATATGACTGATTGCAGAGTAGAGAGTACTTTGTCTCATGCTTTAGGGTCCAAGCACTGCTTTTTTCAGAGCTACTTCTACTCCACCATCACCCCAGGCTCTGTCACCGCAGCACTCCTCCTCCCCCAAGAACACCAACCAGGACCACAATACAGATCCAAGCAGAGCATAGCAAGAGAATCTGCCTTTGTGCCCAAAAAGCCCTCCTTGCATTCCTGCTCTGATCCACTGCTAGAATCCTCCCATCATGTGAGCCAGGGACTCGAGAAGCAGCTGATGCTGTAGCTCTAGAAGCAGCCTCAGGAGTTTCCTGCTGCTGCCACTGCCACTGCTGCACCACCTCTGCCACCCCCAGGGCTGGTGTTCGGACCACTCTGAACTCAATTTCGCAGTTTCCCCCTAACCTGCTCTTTGGCGTTTGTGGGTTGAGAAGTCTGGTAACTGCCACAGCTCACTGTTTCCACAAGCACCCATTTCTATGTATCTAAACCCATCAGCAACCACTATCTGTAATGGGGATAAGCTAGAAGCCTTCTCAATAAGATCAGGAGTGAAGCAAGGATGCCCATTATCGCCACTATTATTCAATATAGTACTAGAAATGTTAGCTATCGCCATAAGAGTAGAAAAAGAAATTGAAGGAATTAGAATAGGCAATGAGGAAATACAACTATCACTTTTGGCAGATGACATGATAGTATACATGGAGAACCCTAGAGAATCAACCGAAAAACTACTTGAAATAATTAACAACTTCAGCAAAGTTTCAGGATATGAGATAAACTACATAAATCATCAGCATTTCTTTATATGACCAACAAAGCCCAGCAGCAAGAGATAGAAAGAGAAACTCCATTTGAAGTAATGGTGAACAATATAAAATGCTTGGGAGTCTACCTGCCAAGACAAATCCAGAAACTATATGAACACAGTTACAAAACACTTTTCACACCAATAAAGTCCAATCTAAACAACTGGGAAAAATCAATTGCTTATGGGTAGGCTGAGCCAATATAATAAAAGTGACAATTCTGCCTAAACTAATTTACTTATTTAGTGCCATACCAATCAAACTACCAAAAATCATTTTATAGAGCTAGAAAAAATAACAACAAAACTCATCTGGAAGAACAAAAGGTCAAGAATATCCAGGAATTAATGAAAAAAATACAAAGGAAGGTGGCCTAGCAACACCACATCTCAAACTGTATTATAAAGCAGTGATCATCAAAACTATCTGGTACTGGCTAAGAAATAGAGTGGTGAATCAGTGGAATAGATTAGGTATACAAAACATAGTAGTCAATGGCAGTAGTAACCTCATATTTGATAAACCCAAAGACTCCATCCTTTGGGATAAGAACTCACTATTTGACAAAAACTGCTGGAAAACAGAAAACAATAGGACAAAACTAGGTATAGACCAACATCTTATACCATATAACAAGATAAGGTCAAAATGGGAACATGATTTAGACATAAATGTTGATGCCATAAGCAAATTAGAAGAGTGAGGCATAGTCTACCTGTCATATCTATGGGGAAAGGAAGAATTCATTACCAAACAAGAGATAGAGAACATTACTAAATGTAAAATAGATAATTTTGATTATATTAAAATAAAAAGCTTTTACACAAACAGAACCAGTACAACAAAGATTAAAAGGAAAGCAAAAAGCTGGGAAGCAATCTTTACAGGAAGTGTCTAAAAGCATCATTTCTCGCATATATAGAAAAATGAGTCAAATTCATAAGAATACAAGCCATTCCCAATGGATAAATGGTCAAAGGACATAAACATGTAGTTTTCAGATAAAGAAATCAAAGCTGTCTATAGGCATATGAAGAAGAACTGTAAATCACTTTTGATTAGAGAAATGCAAATCAAAACAACTCTGAGGCACTACCTCATATCTATCAGATTGACTAATATAGTAAAAAAGGAAAATTATAAATATTGGAGAGGTTGTGGGAAAATTGGGATATTAATGCAGAATTGGTGGAGTCGTGAACTGATCCAACCATTCTGGAGAACAATTTGTAACTGCTCCCAAAGAGCAACCAAATTGTGCATACCCTTTGATCCAACAATACCACTACTAGATCTATTTCCCAAAGAGGGCATAAAAAAGTGAAAAGGACCTACATGTGCAAAAATATTTATAGCAGCCTCTTTTGTGGTGGCAAAATATTGGAAACTGAGGGGATGCCTGTCAGTTGGGGAATGGCCGAACCAGCTATAGTATATGAATATAAAGGAATACTATTGTGCAATAAGAAATGATAAATAGGAAGATTTCAGAAAAACTTGGAAAGATTTGTATGAACTGATACAAACTGAAATGAGCAGAACCAGGAAAACATTGTACACAGCATCAGCAACTGATGACTCATGACTCTGAATGACTCAGCTCTTCTCAGCAACACAATGATCTAAGACAAGTATAAAGAACTCATGAAGAAAAATGCCATCCACATGCACATAAAGAACTGATGGACTCTGAATGCAGATAGAAGTATATTTTTTCACTTAATTTATTCTTTTGCATGGTATTTTTCTTTTTGATCTGTTTCTTCTCTCACAGCTATGACTTATATGGAAATATGCTTTACATAATAGCATATCTATAACCTATATCAAATTGCCTACCATTTTTGGAAAAGGGGAGGGAAGGAGAAAAATTTGGAACACAAAATCTTGTAAAAATGAATACCTAAAATTGTCTTGACATGTAATTGAGGAAAAAATAAAATACTATTTTTTAAAAAGTGAAAAAAATTTTAAATGAAAAGGAAAATTAAATCTTAATCCACTTGAGAGGCTATACAAATGCTATTTATTATTACAACTTTTCAAATTCCCTGCCTTCACACCATCATAAGATACACACAGGTAAAATAAATACCATTAATCAAAGGTTGAACTATATGATCTCTAAGGTCTTTTCCAAACATAACATTATGAGATTCTAAGATGTTTTTACTACTCCCCTGGGGTGGGCAGGTGGAGGGGGGCAGAATGTAATTTATCCTGTAACAAAAGAAATGGGCTTTGTCCCTGGAACAAATGAATAGCATTGAATTGGGGACTGGGTCCCTCATTGTCCTTAGTTGTGACTTTGTGAACTCTGGATTCAGAATTAGAAAACCTAAGTTAGAGGTCCAGTCCTGCTACAAACTAAAAATGGCAGTGATGAGTGGAACTTGAATGAATTGTTTCTTATCTCTAAGCCTTAGTTTTCTTATCTGTAAAATGGAGATAATAAAACTTTCATTATCTACCTTGGGACCATTACTTTGAGGAGTAAACATTAAATAAAATAACATAAAAAATGCTGATAACCAGGAATTTGGGGAGGGGCAGAGAGAAACACAGAGAGAAAGACTGGGATGGAGATGAGAGAAAAAGTGAGAGAGTGAGAGAGAGAGAGAAAAAGAGAGAGAGAGAGAGAGAGAGAGAGAGAGAGAGAGAGTACTATCATTGCTCCCCAAGTTGTCAGTGAATCATTGGTAGCAAGGCTTCAAGTGTGTTACTCAAGCCACTTTTTACCCACTAAACTCTCTGGAAAGAAAAGGTGGCTCTATAAATCAAGAAATAAATAATAATCATATGGTCTGTAGCATCTTTTCCTAGCTTGTTTATGAGCAGATCATATGGAACAGAGCTAAAGGGCTTACTAGAGTCAAGATATTTTACATCTATTGCTTCTCCCTTATCTACCTGCCCCCGTCATTCTGACATTGGAGAAAATTAAATGGGTCTGATATGATTGGTTCCTTGCAAAGCCATGTTGGTTTTTATCCAATACCCTCAGATTTTCTAGGTGTTTGAAAATTGATTGTGGGGTGATTTGTTGTTGAATCTTTCACAGGATAATAGTGCCTGTCACATCATATAACATTTGTAATGTGTTTTTGAGTTTCTTAGGTGAAAGGTGCTAGAATAAATGTAAATTATGATTGCTGGGCTCCATCTATGGAAGAAGATAAGCAGGAACAAGGTTGAGTAGGCAGTTTCCTCCCTGTTTATGAGTAGGAGATAACCCATCACTACACAGTCTATTTCTCTACTGGGAGACAGAGAAAACTCCACTTAAAATCTGTTGCTCAGTTCTTTTTGGTTCCCCTGTGCACTAGCCTCTTTTGAAGCAGGATACTTCATGTTTATTTTATAGGTCCCTTAGCACTGGAACTTTACAGACCATCTAGTTCAACCCCTGAAGGAAACTGAGGCCAAAGAGGTGAAGTCATTTACCTGAAGCCACATTTGGTAGCTTCCTCTCTTTCTTTCCTTTTACTCTTTTTTGTTTCCTCCTCAAGTCATTTACCCACGACTGCAATGAATGTGCTTTACAATTAAGGTCACATGGCCTAAGCAAATGGGTAGGCAGTTAATTTGTAGCACTAACCCACTTGAGCCTACTATCCATTGTTGAAGGGGCACTAGAATCAAGATGCAGGGCTATCTCCGGTGGTGATGGGTTCCCAGTTATGGGAGATCCTCAGATAGATGCTTGATGTCCATTAGTCTGGGATATTGTGAAAGTGGTTCCCATTCAGGCATTGGCTGGAATAGAGGATGCCTAAGGTCCTGTTCCATTCTGAAATTACATAAAAGTTATCCAGGAGCAGGTAATGAGACTAGTCTGGTGGATTATATCTCCCTCTTATTGTCTTTATGACTAAAATCTCAGGGTTCTTGGGCCTGTGTGCAGCTAGTCTGGATAGTGTAAGCTATTTCTGCTGGTTCTAGATGAAGTCTCTTACTTCAAGCATCCCCATGCACTTTTCATCAAAAGTACCAATACTGCTGGTCTCTAAGGTTTGGTTCCCAGCCAGAATCACATCTAAGCAGGAGGCAAGGCTTCATCTTCTAATGCTGCTTTGAAACGCAAACTAAAGGTTTGTTCCAGTTGTTATTTCACCACCATCCTATATTCCAGAGCCTGACTGCTGCATTCTCATTATGTGCTATGCATTCTTAATGTATTTAGCATTCCCATGAGAAGATGTGTCACCTTCAGAAACCAAACTCAGCCTTAAACTTGCAATCTAATCAGATACAAAAATGCTTCTATTATGAACCAGAAGAAGTTTAGTCAGAGTTCTAGTACATGCTTCCGATAACCTCCCTCTCTGCTCAGTCAACAGTCAGTCAACTAGCACTTTTTAAGCACCTACTATGTGCCACACATTGTGCTAAGAGCTGGGGAATCCATAGAAAGGCAAAAAACAGTATCTGCTCTCATGGAACTCATAGTCAAATGCGCTGCTAGCATGTCTTCAAATAGTGACATTTCTCAGTAAACCCAGAGCTGTCAAAATAAAGGCAATTCAGGCTGGGGATGGTGAAACAACAGGAGGAGGGCCTGAGAGGCCTCTGAAAGACAATCCAAGCACTGTCTTTCTACACGTGTTCATTATATAGCTCTGTTAATACTGGTGCCTGCTTAGGTTCAGGTCGGTCAGCACAATCAGTCAGTGTTTATTAAGTGCCTAATATGCCAGGCACAGAGGTAGCTGGTGGCCCAGTGGATACAGCACTGAATCTGGAATCATTTAGACACGAGTTCAAATCCAGCCTCATATACTTCCTAGCTGTGCGACATTGGGCAGGTGATTTAACAGTGGGTTATCTGACAAAATGGATCCCCTGCAGAAGGAAATGGCAAACCACTCCAGTATCTTTGCCAAGAAAACCCTAAATGGGGTCACAAAGGGTCAGACACAACTAAAATGACAGAACAATGTGCCAGGCGCTGTGCTAAGTGCTGGAGATACAAAAAAAGGCAAAAAGCCCCTCCCCTCCAGGAGTTCATGGTCAAGTTAGAAATACACATACAAACAAGATCTGTGCAGATCAAAGAGGGAAGGCACTAGGATCAAAGGGGATATGAAAAAGCTTCTTGCAGAAGTAATCTCATCCAAATCCATCATTTTGAGGAAGAGAGAATAGAAGCTGAGAAAGGTTAAGGAATTTGCACAAGGTCACACGGGCTATAAGTAGTAGAGCTCTGATTTGAACCCAAGTCTTCTAAATGGAGATGGAGTGCTTTTTTTCCCCACTTGTACCATGCTAGAGAATGAATTCTTAGGATATTTTGATTAAACTATTTGAAATTAAATAATATATTGTGTTTATTTAAGACCTATCTTTTCAAAGTGATCTCTTATGTAATATCCCATTTAAGATTATAGATCGTGCACTCCCTCCTCACTTTCCACCTTTTGGGATCCCTTGTTTTCTTCAAGATTCAGTTCAAGCACCCTTCCTGATACCCTTAAATGCTAGTGCATGCCCTCCTAAAGCTACCTTATATTTATTTTGTGAGTGAGGTAGCACAGTGGATAGAGTGCCAGCACTGGAGTCAGGAGGATCTGAGTTCAAATATAGCTTCATTCATTTACTAGCTCTGTGACCCTGAGCAAGTCACTTAACCCTATTTGCCACAATTTCTTCATCTGTGCAACAAACTATAGAAGGAAATGGCAAACCACTCAGGTATCTTTGCCAAGAAAACTCCAAATGGGGTTGCAAAGAGTTAAACATGACTTTAAAATGACTGAACTGACTGATCTATTTCTGTATACATTCATAGGTGTACATGGTCTCTCCCCTATTAGAATATAAGCTCATTGGCAGAAAGAATTGCTTTACTTTTGTCTGTCTTCCCAGCACTTGGGATAGCACCTGGTATACAGCAAGTGCTTAATAAATGCTTGTTGAGTAAGTGATTGATTGGTGTAATCTAATGCCCTCACTTTACAGATGAAGAAACTGAGATTAACACAGGAAATCAGTAGTAAGGCTAGAACTAAATTCAGCTCCTCTGACTCCAGACTGGTGTTCTTTCTTTCCGCTGTAGCAAGACTACCTTTCTCTACATACTACATACATCACTGGAAGGGAAAGCTTGCTCTGATTATCACCTGTTTTCAGATTGAGAGATGAAGGAACTAAGAGTATAATTCAGCTGCAAATCAAATAGCAAGTCCAGTCAAACATAGAATAAATTTCGAATTCCAGCTCAATAAACATTAATTAAGTACCTGCTATGTGCAACATACTGTGTTTGATGCTAGGAGATGCAGTGATAAATAACACATGTTCCCTGTCCTCATGAAACATGCAATCTAGTAAGATCTAGGAAGAGACACCAGGTTCCTAGATTTGCTTAAACTGCAAAACATCTTATAATTATATATCCCCCCACCTTTTAAAAAAATATATACATGTTTGTTCTGGCCACCACTGCCTGGGGGCCAGATGTGTTACATTTCCACTCTTCTCCCTAGAGTTCTCCAGGAACCTTGAAGGGATTAGGTTTCTCTTCTCTGCCATCGACTAGAACCCCTATACACTATTTCTCCAGTTTTAAAGGTGCACTCCCATTACATTAAAACACTTAACAGTCCAATTCTTTTTTTACACGGGAATATTTCCTTCAAAGATAAAGCAAAAAGAGATATATAAATTTTCCCCCAACACATCAGGGGCATAATTCCTTTTACATTATCTTGGTTTCTGAGGAGAAAAGGGCAATTAGATTTACAGCTTAGGTGGCATTAGCCCCACCAAATTTCAAGTCCATATCCTCTCCGGGCTTGAATCTTGGGACCTTGACTTCTTGGGGGATTCCCTGCACTTTCACTATAACACCTAGACTGAAATCTTGGCCTCCAAGTTCTTATGTCTTGAGATCCCAGGTCCAGAACTCTATTCTTTGCACCTAGAACTGAAAAGAACAAACTAAACAGACCAAAATCCCAAGTCCCATTCTCAGGGCCATAGGTCTTAAGGGAAAGGGAAAGTGGCCAAAAGTATCTCTCTCTGTCTTTGTCTCTCATATATATAGCACTACAATCTTATGTAATAAAAAATGAGGCTACCTCTATGTTCACTATGCTCCATTGCTGCCAAACTAACTTACAAGACTGAATTGCAATTGAAAAGGACCTCAGGGATCACCTAGTCCAACCCATTCTTTACCAAGAATACTCCCTACAATGTCCTTAACAAGTGATCAGCTTTCACTCAATGACCTATCTAGTGAGGAAGAATCTTCTACCTCCCAAAAGTATACATTCCTTTTCGGAAGGGTCTAATTATTAGGAAGTTTTTTTTTCTTTATTTCAAGCCTGAATCAACCTCTCTGTACCTCATATCCATTGATCTTAATTCTATCTTGTATTAGGAAAGATGTCAGTTTAAATCCTACTTCTGATCTCTACTTTTTACCCAGTAGACCACTGACAAGTCACTTAACTCCTATCAACTTCAATTTCTTCACCTGAATATAGACTCTTTTGTATGTTGTCAAAGAGCTGTATTGGATGCTGGAGATGAATATCAGCTGGTCACGAAAAAAACCCCAGTGTATCCTGACCCAGTGACTGAATGAATCATGACTGTGTCTGAGGGGCTAATCTCTCTCCAATCCTAAGAGATAGGAGGGAACAGAAGCCTCATGAGAGATGAGCTGGAGGCAAGCACTGGAGAGAGGTGAGGAAGTATGATATGACTATAGTAGAAGTTGCTATTGCTGTGAGTTTTTGTTGAGGCTGCTGCTGGAGCTGGTTGGAAGAACAGCCAGTGCCCTGAGTACCACAGCATGAGAAAGATGCTGACCCAGGAATCATGGAGAAGAGAATCCTGTCACACCAAGACAAATATTGTGTAATGTGGACTAAGAGAAGCCAGATAGAGCACACACAAAGTAGTATGCCCATTGTGATACTGAGACAAGCCGGTGATTTCTGCTCTCCTGTCCTCTGCCTCTCTCTTATACGTGTGTGTGTATGTGTGTGTATGTATGTATGTATGTATGTATGTATGTATGTATGTATGTGTATACAAATAAAATGAGCCTGTTTTCCCAACTATGTTATTTAAGAGTTTGTTTTTAAGTTTCACCATTTGTTTTAAAGGAAACTAATTTCTCCAAGATAACATGTGTGTTAATTGCATTGTTGATTTATGTGTGTCCTATAGGTGGAGCTAATATGGCAGAGGACAGGCTGCAACACAGCTGAACTCCCAACATTCCCATCCAAACAACTTTAAAATAATGCCTCAAACTGAATTCTTGATTGGCAGAACCAACAAAAGTTTAGGGTGAGACAATTTTCCGGCCCAAGACAAGTTTAAAAATCAGCAAGAGAGGTCTGTTTCACTGGAGTGGGAGTCGGCCCAGAGCAGCAACATGAGCAGCAGCCTTGGATGGTCTCAGCCCAGAGACTGGGCTGTAGAGACTGCAAACTGACCAAATAGAGATTACAGGGGATTTTTTGTGGCCACCGAATACAAGATCCTGTTACATTGCTTATGGTTCTTGGTCACAGTTCCAGAGCAAAGAAAAGCTCTAGCACTTGCAGTCACAGGGGAGCAATAGCCCTAGTCTCCATTACAGGGCAAAGGAGAGTACTTATGGTCACCCACAAGGGATCAAGGGTCCTGGTCTGAGTTCCAAGGCAGAATGGTACACAAGTGCTTGTGGTCACAGGAGAGTAGGGGCCCTGGTAACAGTTCCAGGGCCAAGAAGCACTAGAACTTGCACCTAAAAGGAAGAAAGGTCCCTCCTGGGTAAAGACCAGAGCACAGGCAAAGAGAACAGTGACCACACCTCTCCTTAGATCATACAACCGTGGAAGCACCTCCAGAACTACCTCTGAAAACAGCGGTGCAAAAGCCTGAAGCTTGAAACAGTGCCTCGCTCCCAACCCACGTGCAGAGCCCAACTTTAACATAAAGTTAAAAGTCAAGAAATAAACTGGAAAAATGAGAACAAACAAAAAAAGAACATGACAATAAAAATCCATTCTGGTGACAGGAAAGCTCAAGACATAAACTCAGAAGAAGACATCAATGTCAAAACAGTTACAATCAAAGCCTCAAAGGGGAAAAAATGTGAATTGGACACAAACCCAACAAGAATGCCTAGAAGAGTTCAAAAGAGGATTTTAAAAATCGAATAAGAGAGGTAGAGAAAAAATATGAAAAGAAACAAGAGTGATGTAAGAAAATTACAAAAAGAGAGTCAACAGCTTCATAAAAGGGACCAAAAATACTGAAGAAAATAGCGCTATTTTAAAAAATAGCCTCATGCTAAAAGAGGTACAAAAATTCGCTGAAAAGAAGGACTCCTTAAAAAGTAGAAATAGCCAAATGGAAAAAGACAAAACTTCACCGAATAAAATAATTTCTCAAAAACTAGAGTTAGGCAAGTAGAAACTAATGACTCCGTGAGACATCAAGAAACAATAAAAAAGAATGAAAAAATAGAAGAAAATGTAAAATATCTCATCAGAAAAACAACTGACCTGGAAAACAGATTGAGGAGAATAATTTAAGTATTACTAGACTACCTGAAAGCCATGATAAAAAAAAACCTAGATATCATATTTGAAGAAATTATAAATAAAACTACACCCAATATTCTAGAACCAGAGAATAAAATAGAAATTGAAAGAATTCACCAATCACCTCAAAAAGGAAGAGCCAGTAGTATTATAGCCAAATTCCAGAGCTCCCACATCAAGGAGAAAGTATTGCAAGCAGCAAGATCTCAAATTTGATGGGATCCAAAGTCAGGATCACACAAGAGTTAATAGTTTCCATGTTAAAGGAGTAAAGGGATTGGAATACAATATTGAGAAAGGCAAAAGAATTGGAATTACAACCAAGAATAACCTACCCAGCAAAACTGAGCACAATTCTTTCATGGGGAAAAAATGGATATTTAATGAAATAGGGGACTTTTAAGCATTCTTGATGAAAAGACCAGAGCTGATAGAAAATGTGACATTCAAACACAAGACTCAAGAGAGAATAGAAAGGTAAACACAAAAGAGAAATTGCAAAGACTTAATATGGCTAAACTGTTTACATTCCTATATGGGAAGGTGATACCTGTAATTCCTAGGAACTTTATCATTATTTAAGTAATTGGGAGTATACATAGACAGAGGGCATGGGTATGAGTTGAGTATGATTAGATGATCTCAAAAAAAATTAAAGGGTGAGAAAGAGGGATGCATTGGAAGAAGAGGGAAGGATTGTAACAGGACGAGTTATAGCCGACCCCAAAACATCGTTGGACCTCCGTGCCCTGAGCCTGCTGAGATAATCTCAGGATTCTGAGGTATGGGAGGAACAAGATGGAGTTTGGAGGAAGGGTCTTGCCCTTGTTGGCAACGTGGTGCAGGGTTCTTTTCCGGAATCATGGGGAGAGCGCGGGAAAGAAAGGGGAGGAGAATAGGAGGAGAACAGGAGAAAAATAGGCGGAGAGTAGGCGGTGAGTAGGTGGAGAGTAGGCAGATCAAGGCAGTCCTAGTGCTACGTAATAAAGGCTATAAAATCTGTTCACTGACTTAATTAAACAGAGCTATTCACCACCTTGGCTTCCTGCCTCCATGCATTGCCCGCGAGATCAGGCCTTTGCTGGACAAAGGCCTGGGAGTACGGGGTAAGAGAATTCCCCAACAAAGGATAAACAAGAAAAATGGGATGGGGGGCGGAGCCAAGATGGCGACTGGAAAGCAGTAACCGGCGTGAGCTCCCCTCCAAGTCCCTCCAAAAACCTATGAAAAAATGGCTCTGAACCAATTCTAGAACTACAGAACCCACAAAGGGGCAGAGGGAAGCA
>CM053622.1:548140653-548160112 GCA_028646595.1 Phalanger gymnotis
TTAAAAAAAAAAAAAAAAAAAAAAAAAAAAGAAAAATGGGATGGAAGGAAACACACAGTTAATAATCATAATTGTGAGTGTAAATGAGATGAACTCACTCATAAGATGGAAATGAATAGCAGAATGGATTAGAAACCAGAATCCAACAATCCAACAATATGTTGAAACACTTGAAACAGAAAGACACACACACACAGAATAAAAATAAGGGTCTAGAGAAGAATCTATTATTGTCCAGTTGAGGTAAAAAAGGGAGGTGTAGCAATCACAATCTCAGACAAAGAAAAAGCAAAAATAGATCTAATTAAAAGAGATAAACAGGGAAACTACATTTTGCCAAAAGGTGCCATAGACAACAAAGTAATATCCATCTATGTGTGTCCTTGGGGGTATATGAACCAACAGGCAAAAATAAGTGGGTTGACACCCAAGGAGTGAGAGAGAGATTTTATTATTAGTGGGAGGGAAGAACACTGCCTACACAACTGAGGTCTTTAAGTTTTACATATGTTTGTGTATGTATGTATGTATGTACATGTTTGTATATATAAACAGATTCACAAATAGATAGATATTCCTATTTTATAACTTCCCCAAAATAAGAACAAGTGGATTCAATCCATACTGGACACAGAATATGCCAAAAATCTTCAGGTGAATGAAGGGGAAGAGGCTTGTGAGCAAACTGGAATTAATTTTTCTAGAGTAGTTATCTCTTCCTGAAGCACAAGTGAAAGGAAATGTGTTTCCTTGACAGAGGGGTAGAACTGAAAGGAGACTCTGGAAAGTAGTGGCACTATGCATAAAAAAGGTAGGGACCAGTGAAGAGGGAGCAACTTGCTCTACTTCCACTCAACAAGTATTAGATTTAAAGTAGAATTAATAATACCTGTGGTACCTGCCTCATAGGATTGTTGTGAGGATCAAATGACATAATTTATGCAAAGTACTGACATATAAATATTAGTTATATATAATGGCTAAATAAATTTAAATAATAGCTATGTAAATTTAGCTATATAAATGTCAATTTTATACATATATAATAATTGCTGACATTTATATACCACTTTAGATATATTGAAAAATGCTTTACATACATTGTTTTTGGCCATCAGAGGTATGACTACTAAATTGAGGACTAAATCTGGTTTGAGGTCAACTACCCCCTTACAGACACACTCCCTTTCTCATATGTCCAAGTGGAGAAGGAAGACACTGATGAACTTCCCCATCTCCAGGATCTAAGCAGGAAGCCTTTCCTATTCCCTACTCTTGTTTCCTGTAGTCAGAAGATCACTGGCTTCTGTTTCAACTGCGCTAATCAGCTCCCCTCCCCTTTGAGTCTTCTCCACCATGATGCATAAAATTGTTTTCTGGCTTCAACTGCTTTCAGAACCTGTCCAAGGTTATAAGCAGGAGAAATTAATAAAGATCAGAGAGAGAATTTCACCTGAACCCAAATTTCCCTAGACAATATTTTTGCCACATGAAAATAAAATTAAAAACCACCAGTCACAGACTCATGGAAGCACAACTTTAAAGAACACTCTCAACCTAAAAACAGTTCCAGCGAGGAGCCACTGAAGCTTATTAAAACTGGGGTGGTGGTAGAGAATCCTTGGGGGATGAGAATAGGTTTTTATTAAGTACTTACTATGTGCTAAGTACTTTACAAACACTATCTCATTTGGCCCTCACAGTAACCCTTTGAGGTAGGTGCCATTATTATCCCCATTTTATGACTAAGGAAACTGAGGCAGATAGTGCTAAGTGACCTGCCAAAAGTCGAGTAGCCGAGGGCAGATTTGAACTAACATCTTCATGACCCCAAAACCAGTGCTCTCTTCACCACACCATCTAGCTGTCTCATTAGAACCTTACCAAGGCATTTTCATTAAGCAGTGGAACTATATCCCCAGCTGCCATTCCTTCCTCTGAGTCTGATTTGATTGAAACCCAAGATCCTCCCTCTGCGATTGCTATCAGCCAAGACTGCCCAGTTATCAATGAGCAGCAAGTCAATTCCCCCCAGGATAGCCACACTTCCATATAAACCTAAAAAGGCATTTACTTTTCCCTGGAACATATGAAACCCATCTCAAACAGGACATCCTTTCTGCTCCTCATCAGTCCTTCCTAGCTCTTATTGCTTTTACGTTCAGGAGGTTCTCTCTCAAGTGTGACCCAAATCTCTCTTCTTGTAACACAAGTTCATTTCTCCTTGTTCTCTCCTTAATAGTAATGAGAAGGAGAGTCAGATATTTTATTCCCAAAGGATTTTGGGTTGCCCATTAAGAACCACTGTGTTCTCCATCACAAGCTAGATTTTACCTTTACATATGAGAGCTTGAGAACATTCATTTATTCAGTAAATTTACCATTGTTTGTGTAGTAAAATGACAGAATTATATAGCTTAGTGCTGGAAAGGACCAGTATCTATTCTAGTCCAATGTTCTTATTATAGAGAAGTAGATAAAGTCCCAAGAGAGGTACTTCAGGCATGACATTTAAGGTAGCTCTCCAATGACAGAATGTGGCAAGACAGTGAGTCCCCCTGCATATTTCCTCCATACTTCCATGCAAGCATCTTTTAAGGAATGTGCTTTAAAATCACCTCCTTTGGCAATTTTTATTAACTTACAAGCTTTTTATTCATAGGATTATCCATTTTGAGCTGAAAGAGACTGCATACCATCAAGTTCATGCCCCCTCCTATTTTGTAGCAAAAGAAACTGAGGCATAGAAAGGGTAAATTACTTGCCCAGAATCACACAGGAAGTATCTGTGGGTGAGCTTTAAATTCAAGTACTCCTTACCCCAAAGCCAATACCCTATCTACTACAGCATGCTGGGAAAGCAGAAACGGGGGCTGAACCATTTATTGACCCCTATCAGTTATGCCATTTGAAGTGAAGGGAGCAGGAGTGGTGACTAGAATTAGTTCTCTATCTCTATAAACCACAACCACTATGAAAGCATACGTTGTCCTGTTGTGGAAATGATAGGAACCAAATATTCCATGCCTTGACTAAGAGAGTGGCAAAGAGTTTCACAGAAATGGGTGTATCGTATAATAATAGCTAATATTTATACAGCACTTACTATGTGCCAGACACTGTGCTAATAGCTTGACAATTATTATATCATTTGTTCATCACAACTACCTTGGGAGGTGCTATCATTATCCCCATTTCATAGATGAGGAAATGGAGGGAAATAGAGGTTAAGTGACTTGTGCAGGGTCATAAGCATTTGAAATAGGATTTTAACTCAGGTCTGCCTAACTCCAGGCCCAGCTGCACTTGAAAGGACTAATACTTACCACCCCTACCAATATTCAGCCCTGGAATCAAGAAAACTCATCTTCCTAGTTCAAACGGGGCTTCAGACACTTGTTAACTCTGTGACCCTAGGCAAGTCACTTCACCCTGTTTGCCTCAGTTTCCTTATCTGTAAAATGATCTGGAAAAGAAAATGGAAAACCAGGATCTTTGTCAAGAATACCCCAGATAGAGTCACAAAGAGTAGGACAAATGACTGAAACAACTGAACAACCCACATTCCTGCCTTTTCCTCAAGGTTGAGGCACCTGAGGCTCTGTTGCCTGACCTTTCTGATGAGATGCAGTGGTTTCCTGTCTCCTGTGGCTCTCTTCCCTTGTTGCCCTGTTTCCCCATGCCCCTGCCAATGGGTGATTAATTTTAGGTCTTAAGTCTCCCATTTTATGAGTTAAATACGTTATAATGAAAACCTATTGCTTTATGTTCTGATGGCCTATCTAGTTCTTTTTTAAAATCTTGTAGCCTCCTAGGGAACTGCAACCGGGCAATACTGAGTTCTGCCATTGATATGAAGGAACATAGAACACAAACTACACAAAAATCTAATGTATACTTGCCTGCCAAGATGGGCTCCTTTTAGGAGGATGGCAGAGAAAAACATTTACATTGCAGAAGAAGGAGTTGGTACTAACTAGCTATGTAGGTTTGCACAGGGAAAAACAGCACTGAATTTGTAATCAAGAGGCTTGGGTTTGAATCCCATCTCTGCAGCTTGTTACCTGTGTGACTTTGGGTAGGTCTTTTCATCCTTCTTGATCTCCGTTTCCCCATCTTTAAAACGTAGAAGTAAAACTAGATTATCTCAAAGCCCTCTTTCAGCTCTAGCTACCATCTTTTATATTCCAAATCTCTCTGGGCCTCTTTTCTCTCCTCTGTAGAATGAAGGAGGTCAGGATTAATGATTTCAAAGCTCCCTTCTGGCTCTAACTTAGAATTCTATGTCCTCTCCAATAGAAGTAGAAGAACTATCATTTCTACATTGGGCACCAACATCAGTCCAGAAAGGATGGAATGAAAAAGAATTGATGTTAGGGAGTTAGCCAAGACAGGGAAGCCTAAATAGCCCCCCTTTTACTCAGTTCCTACATAAACAACTGTTATGGTGTGAGGGAGCCAATTTTCTTCTGACAGGAGTGGACATAAAAAGGATATGTAGGCACTCATGCCATAGTGTAACCAAAGTATAACAGTGTTCAACTAAAGCAAACCTTAGAATGTGATGCTTGAAGCTAATTAATAGTGTAACTTTTTTTAGAAGGAAGTTACTTTGACTTTATGAATAGCATTGAGAAGTACTCACCAAGATTTTAAATCAGTTCCTTCTCATTTATTCCTCTTTCTTTTATATCTCCCAACTACTCTCTTTCCCTGGGTTCCAGACTAATGAAATGCTTATTTAGGGGGCTCTAGCCATCTGTGGCTGGCACAGTTACATTTACTTTTCCTTACTTCCCATGGTTTGATGAGGTTCTTAGTGCATGGAGAATTTCCCAGGACAGCCCAGGGCTTCTTTGATTACCTTTTGGTTCCCAGAGAAAACACATTTTCACCGGGTTAGGCACATTTGATTTCAATACACAAAGGAGAGCCCCACTAAGAGAGGCTGGCTGGAGCTGCACCTCAGCCACAGAGGTGGGCTCTTTCAAGAGCTAACTCTGATCCCCAGGTGTTCCAGAGGGAGGGTGTGAACATCTGGCAGCCTTGGAGCGCCTCACCTGTTGGCTGAGGCATATTAAGCAGTGGTAGGCATGATAATGATTAAGTCTGAGAGCCCTAAATGTGAAGCTATAAAGTCCTTCATTCTGCTAGGATGGAGCGGCCCCGGCTATCCCCTCCAGGCAGTCCCCTTTTACCTCCCATATCCACCTTTTTACTTCCTGTGTCCACATTTTCCCTGTTGTACACAAGCCCTATTTGGAAGCTAAACTTATTCTCCTTCACTTTAAGAATTCATCAGCTCAAATGCCAAACCTCTTTGGAAAGACATTTTGCTCAAATTACCTTGTGATGTAGGTGCTATCATTATTCTCATTTTACATAGAAGGAAACTGAGGCAGACAGCGGTCAAATGGATTGCCCAGGGTCGTGGTAAGTATGTATCTAAAGATGAATTTGAACTTGTCTTTCTGACCCCAGACCTAGCTCTCTATCTACTGTATCACCTAAATATCTTAATGGGCCCTCTGACTGAAAATTCAGTGCTCTTTATAATAAAGCTCACTGCCTCCAAATTGATGGGACCAAAAGATCATAGACTTAGAGCTACCAGGGGCCTCAAAGGCCGCCAAATCCAACCCTCTCATCTGACACTTGAGGAAACAGGCCCAGAGATGTTCAATGATGTGCCTAAGGTGGTACAGATACTAAGTGGCAGAACTGAGATTTAAATCCAGGACCTCTAACTCCAGACCCTGACTCCTTCCACTAAATCATGCTGTAGAAAATTGAATAGAGCTAAATTGAGTTGTTTGGGCTATAAATTTCTTTCAAAATATGGAGGGAAGGGAAGCAGACTACTGCCTTTTTTTTTGTCTAATGACTCACTTCACAAGGAAATGTTCTGAAGAGGTAGATTTTTTTCCTTCCTATTAAAAAAAAAAGACCGATAATATTCTCTCTGTGTATATATGTATGTGTTCCTGAATCCAGGATACAGGGGAAGACTTACAGCTTTGCTGGGTGTGATCAATTCATGTGGAGGAGAAGGACTGTCTTGGAAAGTGATCAAACCATTACTATCACCTTGCCCACCACCTCCCTGTTTACTTTAAGGGAGAAAATCCAGATACTACAATCCAACAGCTCTAGAATTTGCAGTGTCCCCTAGGCCACCGGCCCCCTTTCTCACCTAATTGGACTATTGCCTAGGCAAACAAATCTTGTGGAAAAGAGATCCACCATCCCTGCACTGACTGGCAGCTAAGTCCACGAGATCTGAGAATAGCAGTGCCCTCCAGAGCACAACCCACCTGACCAGCATAGTCATTTTCCAGGGTAGCAATCCCTGTGGACAGGTGACCTGATGACTGCCTTTGCAGGGGCTGCAGCCCCTCCCTCTTCAACAGCCAAAAGACCCAGACATTAAAGACTCAGAAATTCTTGCCACAACAGTCCTTGGCATTTTTAAAGAATATAACATCAGAAACAGAAATGGATGTGATTTTGTCACATCTGCTTTGCCCTGGCTTCTTAAGGACCATAGGACCTTCCTGTCTGGTTTGAAGGTGAAACCTTCTATACGTGCTGTTTTGTCCCCCTAAAATGTGAACTCCCTGAGAGCCAGGACATCTCGCTTTACTACTGTTGTGCTCACTGCTTGGGAGGTGCTTTATATATAATGAATGTTTAATTAACAGATTTTTTTCACTCATTCTTGAGAAACTTCATGAACATTCCTGCTTTTCCTGGATATTCCCTCTTGGAAAGAAAAGGGGGAAAAATGAGTGTGTGAAAGGGAGATGAAAGTAGAATTGGGAAAAGAAGATAATGAAAAGAAAAAGGGGTTGTAAAAAGAATGAGAGGATATTAAAGAGGAAAATAAAAGGGAAGAATCTGTCCAACCCTGCATGGCATATTCATAAAGTCAGAGATGCCTGTGTGGCATTCAGCATTCAAAGAATAACAAAAAATCCAAAAAGCTCCTCCTACCAAACTTATTGCAGGACAGAACCTTCCTAGGTGCTCTGCTAAGGAACCCTCTGGCAATGACATGCCTACTACCCAGGGGTTCTGGAAGCTGGCTCCAAAGTAGCACATAATTTGAATGCAGACACATGTGCCATGGTCCATTTGAAAGCTGCCAGTGGAGCACTGTGATTGTCTTTCCCCATAAGCATGATTAATGAATGCTGCATTTTATTTTCTTCCTTATCAAACCCTAATTATCTTCCTGCCCATTTGAGGAGTAGGGGCTCTTTGGTTCTTCACCTTTCCTGAGAGGAGGGGGCTGGAGATTTGTGGGAGGGGGGTGGTCAGAAGGGGTGCAAGGGAGAACTAGTGAGCTTGTCTTCTTATTCCAAAGAGTCCATGCCTTAAATTGCCTCTAGTTCAAATTTCATGCGATTTTTCCCTCAAGGCTATAGGGAGGGTATTGTATCGATTCCAATTTTTTTGATAAGGTCAGCAGTGATCAGCTTTGACAGTCAAGAAGATGACCTGTCCCCTTCCCCCACTGCCTGGATGTGGCTCTACATATATAAAATGGAGACAGAAAACACAAAGGATGACAGGAGATTCTGGACTTAGTGTGTCTACCCGTTCTTTCCATATTCATGAGAATTTCCTGAGGCCTAATCAGTCAAAATGGTCTCCTAGCTGACCTGCAGAACACCAGGACTGGATGAAAGGACAACATTTTTTTTCCTTCAGTGTGCAGTTCAGTTGGACTCTCCTGCTATTGGATCCCTTTCAGCTTTCCTGGCCCCCTGCATTTCATCTTCTTGGTCTGGAGAATCATTTACCTCTAAAGAACCAATTAAGTTCCATGCTACCTCAGCAGAGACTAGCAATGAGACTAATTAGCATTTAGAACCTTTAAAATTGTTCAGGCTGAGATCAGTGGGAGGGTAGAAATAAGTCCCCTCTGAGGTTTCTCATGGTTGATTGGAACTCGATGAGAAAAGGTTTGGATCATTCTACCTCACTCCAAACCCCTGGGAATATGGGACCTTCTTCCTCCACCTGAAGGGGAAAAAACCCTCTATAATTCTTTTGGGGACTGAGAGGTGTGCTAGCACCTCTGGAAGCCTTACAAATAATGCATCAACCTATCAGACTAGTCATCAGTCTCCCAGAGTGATAGAAGCTGTTGAAGCAAGTAAACTGAGTTGCTCTGTGTTGTTTGGCCATTAGATCTATTAGAAAGAATATTTTATTAAAAGATAGAATTAGAAAATAAGCATTCATGCAGCTGAGGAACAGTTGTCCAGCTGAGATATTCCTCCACGAGTGTCCTCCTTTTTCATAAGCAGTCTGGGTCTTATATATTCCTTTGGAAATCTTCTTTGGGAAGTCTTACAAATTACCTCATAACTATAAGTTTTAAATTAAGTCACAATTTAGAAGTAGTGTTTATCAAAGGGAAAGGAGAAACAGATTAAAGCTACATTTGGTGTCATTAAATCATAGCAGTCAGTATCATACAGCTTTAAGGTCTTCCAGACTGAGATAAAGATTGCAATTTACAACAATCAAATGATAGTGGGTATAAGGGCCTAAGCTAAACTCTGTCTTATCAAGTATATATGTTAATGTCTTTTGATAGCTTATAATATGTGCTAGAATTTCACATGAGCTATTTGTTTTAATTAGCAACTAGTTGCTTATAAACACAGGCATTGTAAACTTTAGCTAAACCACATGCATTACTTAATTTCATTTATTTATAAATTTTATGTCCTAATGTTTTGCTTCCACAGAGGCTTGGAGTGACCAACTAGCTGCTTATAAACATAAGCATTGTAAACTTTAGCTAAACCACATGCATTACTTAATTTCATTTATTTATAAGTTTTATGTCCTAATTTTTGCTTCCACAGAGCCTTGGAGTGTCAGAGAGAGGCATAGTTGGTCCTATTCTGTCAACAAGCATTTACTGAGTGCCTACTATGTGCCAGGAACCATGCTAAGCACAGGAGATCCAAAGAAAGGTAAAACTGTCCCTGCCCTCATGGAGCTCACAATCTAATAGGGAAGACAACATGAAAACAACCATATACAAGCAAGATATATATAGGATTGACCCTAGCAGTGAGGGGCACTGGGAAAGTTTTCTTACAGAAGGTGGGATTTTAGCTCAAACTCAAAGAAAACCAGGGGAGCCAGGAGGCAGAGTTGAAGAGAGAGAGTATTCCAGGAATGGGGGACAGCCCATGAAAATGCCTGGAGTTTCACATGTGACAAAGAGCAAGGAGGCCAGTGTCCTTGTGTCATATATACATCATATCACTGTATCATCACTGTTTATATATTGCTGTTTACATATCTCCCCCTTTAGATTATAAGCTGCTTTAGAGCATTTTTAAATTTCTTTGTGTCTATTTTTAAACTATTTTTAAATTTCTTTGTGTCTCCAGTGCTTAGCAAATGCCAGGCAAGTAGCAGGAAGGTATTTAATAAATACTTGTTGATTTGACTTGACCAAAAGGAGGAATATCGTCATCTTCTGTTGTTCCCAAGAACAGAACTGGGACCAATGGGTGAAAATTTTAGGGAGAAAGAAGTTTAATATGACAGAGCTTTCTAATAGATAGATCATAGGATCCCACATTTAGAGATGGAAAGAAACTTAGAGGTCACCAAGTCCAACTCATTTATTTTACGGTTAAGGAAACTGAAACATAGAGAAGGTAAGTGACTTGCTCAAAGTCACACAGCTAGTAAATGTTAGAAGCAGGACATGGATCTACATCTTCTTAACACTAAGTCCAGCATCCTATCCTCTATCCACCACAATGCTACCTGTCACTGATACTGAATGACCAGACCTTTAAGGGATAGGAGAAAAGGAATTCCTGCACTATGTGGGAGGCTAGACTTCATGACTTCTAAGGTCCTTTCCAACCCAAAGATTCTAGGACTCAATTTTATGATTCTATATCAGGAAATGAGGCAGTGGATTTAGAGCTCACCATTTCTCTCCGTCAAGTAAAGAGCTACAGGATGCCTTCTGCCCCCGGCAGAGATGATGAGAGGAAGAGATGTACCATCTCTGCTACCAATCACCTGCCAGTCACTGGCATGCCAGTCATGGGCAGGTAAGCCCATGAGATCTGGGAGTAGCAATGCCCTCCAGACAATCAGCTCATAGCCATTTTCTCAGGAAACTATCCTTGTGAATAGGTGAACTGGCAACTACCTTTGCAGAGGCTATATAACCCCTCCATCCTCAGCAGCCAAAAGACCCAGATATTGAAGATTCAGAAAATGAAGCTTTCAAGAGTTTGGGTTATGGAGCCCCTAGCCCTTCCCCTCTTCATCTCACATTTTAGGAACACTATAAGGTGGTTGCTGGTACATTTTCTCCAAATCAGGTAACTTTTTTCAACAGCATTCCAGTGATTGGAGGAGTAGAATCAACACAAATTAATTTCTAATCTCCCTGACATTGCATCTGCCCCTCTGTAAGATGACATGAAATACTTCACTAATTGTGTGATCTGTTAGAGAAATATAATACATGTCATCATACATATGCCATGGCTAAAGTCCATCAGAAATCAACAGATTAATTGACTGTGTTGACATTTCTTTTCTCGACTGAAAAACATGTGTTTATTTAGCTGATGGATGCTGTAAGTTGGGGACTGTTGTACCAAAACAGTATTGTTGATTCTGGCAGAGGAATAAATTGTCCTTACTTGCAGGGATGATATTTTTTTTCCACTTAACCACCTTTGACTTATTAGGAATCTCTAATGAGAATAGTTAGATACATGAACTAATCAGATCAGAAGTGACAACATAGGCACAATGTGGGAATTTGTGCTTGATGTTGGTCATGCTTCCACTGGAGCCCTTCTCCAGTGACTCATCCAGCCTGACAGTAACCAGAGGTTCTCAGTGACTCAGCAACTGAGCATAAATCTGGCAAGACTTCAAACACAGGCAGTGTATCACCATAGCCCAGCTTTGCTTAGAGGCTTCTCACCAAATTGGCCATAGGGTAATAAATTTTTTGGCCACAATAACTATGAAAAACTATTTACTAAGTCATGGAGACATCATGATCTATACAAGTAGAGAGAGTACGTATAGAGATATACAGATTTAGATATAGATACACACATACATATGCACACGCATACTCCCTCCACTGTTATATATACGTAGAACTGTTAGGTGTGTTTAGGGAAGACTAGTACCTCTGGTGTGAGGGCTGCTGAGCCCATTTTGGTGTCCACTTGATTCACCCAACTCTCATCTGTGGTTTCAAGAAGCTATAGCGCGCATGGTACTGTCTTCCATTTGCCTAAATGAAATAAAACTTTGTGGATGAACCCTCACAGCAAGCATTGGCATTTAATAGACTATGTCATTGTAAGGAGAAGAGACAACCAGGATGTGGGAGTGATGAAGGTGAGGTGTGGTCCAGAGTGCTGGACTGATCATTCATAAACTTATTCTCTCCAAGCTGAATATTCACATACAACAAAATTGGTGGCCCCAAGGCAAGACAACAACCAGAAGACTTAATGTCAATGGATTAGAGCATTTCTTCTCATGGGAACAGTTGTATACTAACTTGGAGGGAAAGTAGAGCCAACACATGTTGGAGCAGAAAAGAAGTGGGCAGCTTCCAGAGATGTAATATGCAGCACTGCATTTACTCATCTGGGCCGGAACACTAGGAAACATCAAGACCCGCAATTGAAAGAAAGGGAAGTAAGCTAGTTCCAGTCAATGTAGTTTATTCATTTGCCACAATTAATCACTTGCTGTACTAATCCCCTCAATTCCCTCAACTCTCTAGTAGAGTCCCAGGAGTCTCCCTCCAGACTTGCTTAGAACCGCAGCCCCCCCTCCCCAAGGAATTCCTGAGCTTATGTGTTCTCCAAGAAGTCCTCAGAATTTTTTGACCTCAGCACAAGCTGAGCCTAGTCTAGCTTTGACTTCAAGCCTCAAGAGTTTCCCTGGACTACCTAAAGTTATTGCCTCAAGGCTGAGGGTAGAGACATGCACATTGACCCTAGCTAACTAGCAGGCGGCAGTATCCTCCATGACTTGACCTGCTTAACCAGTTAACTCAGCTTACTGGCCACTGCTGACTAGTCATCCTATCTTGCCTAAATCACAGTTGGCTGCTCTCTATTCTCCATTGCAAAATGTAGTTAACTTCAGCAATATTCATTCATTCATTTATTCAACAGACATTTATTGAATGCTTAGCACAGAGAAAGTACAATTTATAAGACACAAAGAACAATCTTATTGTCTTGGTCTATAATAGGGTTGGGAACCTTTTTTTTTTCTATTGAGGACCACTAGCCCCCAGTAAAAACAAAGAAAAATTTTAAAATACCACTTACAAGAAAAAAAAGAAAGAAAAATAAAATGTTCAATTCATCTATTTTTTACCTTAAGAGTAGAAAAGAGAAAATATTTGATAACTACAACTAGTCAAAAAAGGGGGGGCAGAGAGAGTGGAGAGAGACAGGGAGACAGAGGGAGGAAGGGAGGAAGAAAAAGAGAGACAGACACAAAGACAGATAGAGGGAAGGAAAAAGGGAGAGATAGGAGGGAGAGAGACAGGGAGACAAAAAGACAAAGAAGGACAGACAGATTCATAGAGAAAGGTAAAGAGGAAAGGAGAGAGACAGAAAGAGAGAGAGACAGAGGAAGACAGAAAGAGAGAGAGACAGAGAGACAGAGAGAGACAGAGACAGAGAGAGAAAAGAATGGATTAGCTCTCATATTCTATCTGCCCTGACCCTGCCTTCAGGAACCCCAGGCCCATGGTCCACTCTGCCTCCTCAAAGTCTTATTTCCTCACCAACCACTCTGCAGGTCACAATTTCCTTCTTGTTAACCCCACCCCTGACTCTTTGGGCAGTCATTTGAGCTTTATGGCCATAACCATCTTTCCCCTGCCATCTTAAATCAACTGCCAAGATCTTGCTAGGAGCTGGGGCTTCTCTCTTGGCCAACTTTGCCCATTAGCTGAGTATGACTGGCTACATGGTATGATTTGATGGATGCAGGGAAAGCCTCCCATACCAGATATTTCTCCCACATGTAGGCAGATTTGTGCGTTGGAAAGAACATTGAACTCAGTCACAAGACCTGAATTTGAATCCCTGCTCTGAAACTTCAGCAATTCATTTAATTTCTCCAGGTCTCAGTTTCCTCATCTGCAAAATGAGGGCATTGGACTAAATGATCTCTAAGGTCCTTTTCAGCTCTAGCTATATGGTACTTCCTTCAGTCTTTTCATTCCTCCTCTGAAAAAGCCC
Source organism: Phalanger gymnotis (assembly GCA_028646595.1). Taxonomy (NCBI): domain Eukaryota; kingdom Metazoa; phylum Chordata; class Mammalia; order Diprotodontia; family Phalangeridae; genus Phalanger; species Phalanger gymnotis. The sequence continues at coordinate 548,153,949 of CM053622.1, forward strand.
AACTCTAAATGAAATACAGAAGACAAGGGAAAAAAGGTGCTTCTTTGTAAAAGGTCAGGACATGTGTATTGCCTCAGAACCTTTCTTTCAGAACCTTTATTTCTGTGTCAAGCCTGGAGAATATAAGGAAAATAATCTCCAACTTCATAGGTCTCTACAAGATACATACAGAGTCAATACAAGGTACCTTAAAGCTGAAGTCATCAGCAGCTGGAGAGACCAGGAAAGGCCTTCAGCAGAAGGTGACATTTGAGCTAAGGCTTGACAAGGTGAAAATGAACAGAGGAAACCTTCCAGACATGTGGGGCAGCCAGTACAAAGACCCATAGATGGAAAATGAAGCATCACATGTAAGGAACAGCAAGTAAGCCATTGTGTTTGGATTGTAAAGTTCATAAAGCACAGCAAATAGTAATGTGTGAAACAGAAAAGGTAGATAGGGGTCAGCTTATGAAGAGTTTTACATGCCAAACAGATTTTTTTTTTGGTCCCAGAGGTAATAGAGAACCACTGGAGTTTATTGAGTAGGGGAGTGACTTATGCTTTAAGAAAATCACTGTGGCAGCTGTGGAAGATGGATTGAAACAGAGACAGACTTAAGGAAGCGAGAACAAACAAGAGTCTAGGCCAGGGGTGACAAAATAGTGTCAGGGCTGTGGGCTTGGGAAGAAAGGGACATATTTTTTATTTGTGCTTCTTAAAGGCCAAGAGCCCTCTACTATTGTCCTGTTTGGCTGTCTTGTCACGGCCTACAGGTTCTTTAGGGATATGCCAATGGAGTATACACTCCAGCAGATTCTACTAAGGCAATCCTAGATTATGTTACTATCAGAGGGCCAGAATTCCTGAGTTCAGAGAGACTCATCACCAAAAGGTTGGCTGAGAAGGGACAAGGTTTTCAGCACAGCAACTATGAAACCATTTTGCTCAGGTATCACGGGATTAAAGCCTAAGAATGCCCACACCAATACAATCAGAAGTTCATAGAATTTAGAACTCATCTTATCTGACCTACTAATTTTGCAGTTGAAGAAACTAAGGCCCAGGAAGGCAAAGTTACTCGCTAAAGGTTATACAACCCATAGGCCTGTCAGAGTCAAGATTCACATATGGTCTTCTGACTGAATATGGCGCTCTGGATCCTTGAGGTTGAAGTTATGCCTAGGAACAGGGAGGACCAACAGACACAGTGAATTGGTCCAGTCATTCTGGAAGGCAATTTGGAACAATGTCCCAAAAGTTATTCAACTGTTCATACCCTTTGATCCAGCAAAAGCATGCAATGAACAGAAAACGCCTTTCATACGAAGTTACATATAAATAATTTAAGTAATATTTATTGTGCATGGGTAAGTAAAGCTAATATAATTTTTAAATGACAATTTTGTTTAACTAATCTATCTATTTATGTAATGCCATCCCAATCAAATTACTAGAAAATTATCTTACTGAGGCAGAAAAAAATAGTAGCAAGGTTCATCTGGAAGTGCAGAGGGTCAGGAGCTTCAAGGAAGCCAGAAGAAAAGGATGTGAGGGAACTAGATTCATTATTATCAGACCTTAAATAATGTTATAAGGTGGAAGCAGTATTGAAATGTAGACTGGATAATTTTGATTATTTTAAATCAACATTTTCCTGTACAAATAAAACTTACGTGGCTGGGAAAAGAGAGAATGCAGAAAAATTGGGAAGGAAACTTTCATGGACAATCTCCCAAATGGAATGTGATTGGGTTGGAATATTATTGTGGTATAGGAAATAATGAGCTGATGGATTTTTAAAAATGTAGAAAGACTTAGACTTGTGAAGGAAGATGCTATCTACCTACAGAAAGGTGATGAGAAGTGGAGCTAAGCATAGTACTGTCTTATATATATGCATTTGTGTGTATATGTGTATATATGTGTCTATGTATGGACATCTATGTATATGTATGTATATATGTACATGTGTATATCTATGCACATGCATATGTGTATGTGTATAGTATGTATATTTATATATGTATGTGCACGTATGTGTATATGTACATACATGTATATGTGCATATGCATACATATATACATGTGTATGTATATCTGTACTTAATTGTAGCCTTCTTGGGGGGAAGGGGAAAAATAAAGTTAAAAGTGCACAGCAGAGGACAAAAGAAAACATACAAGGAAGCAAAGAAAAGATGGACAGCTTTGAAAATAATATGGAGTATTCGTTATATAGGTTTTCTTGAAATGGAAATTTATTGCTTCATATTGAATCCTCTCATGTTCTGCTGTGTACATGGCAATGTTTTTTATTTTGTATTTAAGTTAAAAATAAATTCAAATATAATGAAAAAATTTTCAATTTAAAAAAAATTTTAATTAAAAAAATTTTTTAAAACATGCAATGAGCCAAGGACCAGAAATAGCCAGCAGTCTAGTAGTCATTTAGTCCTGGTCTACAGTTTAATAACTGATTTTTTCAGCAATTTTTAATGACCTTTTACCCATTGTTTTAGAATCTCCAGGAGGAAGAAACTATCATATCACTAAGCAAAATCACACAGCAAAATCAGAATCTTATAAGCATTTACATCCCATTCCTAGTCAACTTTTTAGTCCCAATACTAATGACTTTTCTATGTCATTACTGTTCTGCCTTAAAAAGAAAAAGAAAAAATCCCTAGCTTGAATTGCAGAGGGTATTTAATATACAGAAGACCAGGCTTATTCCTCTTCTCGGCAGCTGTGAGACTTTTCTCCACTTTCTAAGCTGTGGAGAAGAACTCTGCTTGTCAACACTTGAGTGATTTCACCTTACCGGTTTCCATGGAGATCCGCATCTCCACAAGGCCTATAGGAAAGGTACAGCTGGGAGTTAAAAATGAATATGAACTAGTCTCCAGTAACATCACTGAGTCCAAGTAGGGAGCTTTCCCAAAGGAGCTGGTGAACTGCATGAAGCTCTTTACTGATCAGTTTCCAGCTCTCAGACATCCATAGACAGATTTGCCCTAATTCTAAGATTTCATTTTTGCATTTTGATTCCTGGAGTTTTTTGTTTGTTTATTCATTTGTTTTGGGGTTTTTTTTTGCTTTGGGGGGCTAGGGGTTTTTCAGGGGACCAGAAGGGTTGGATGCAGAGGGTAGGATGGTGGAAATGACTTGTCAGATGAATATACATAATGTATTTCTACAAGAACGATGTTAAAAGCAGCATAGAGCAGTGGACATCACACTGGACTTCGTCAGAAGACCCAGGATCTAGTCCAGCTCTGCTACTTAGTAGCCATATGACTTTAGGCCAGAAACAAATTCTCTGTGTCTCAATTTCCTCATTTGTTAAATGGATCCTAATTCCTGCCTACTATACACAGTTATTGGATATGTGAGGTGTTATTATAAGAATATCCTTGTTACCATTGAAGAATGGAACTGGAGGGACCTTTGACATGGAAGACCTGGGCTTGAATCCTAGCTCTGTCACTTAAAAGCTGTGTAACTTTGAGCAAGACATTTAATATCTCTGAGCTTCGTCTATAAAATGGAGGCCTATGTTTATCTACCCTTGGGATGATTGTGAGGAAAGCTCTTTGTTAAGGACTAAGATTTAAAGATGTATGAGGTCTTGTTTTTATCTTAGGGAGAAGGCAGGACCTTGCTAGCCAGAAAGGCTGGTGAGAGATTGTCTGTGGTTCAAGAACCAGTCTAGCTATGTTCAGAAAGGCTTGTCACCAAAAATGAGAAAACCAAAAATGGCATTTACTATATAAAACATGAGAAAGTGTTATGTGGGTCCAACAAAGTGTCATCACTGAAAATGCCAGGCTTTCCATTGATTGGAGAATGAGCTAAACAAATTGTGGCACATGTACCATTAAGTACCATTAAAATTCAGAGTAACATGGGAAGACATATGAACTGATATGAAGTAATATAAACAGAATGAGGAAAAAATATCAAAATGGCAAATAATAATGTAAATAGAAAAAACAACGCACGTACCCCACCAAAAAATGAAACCAAAGGCTATGTAATTATAATGACCATCCTTGGCCCAGGAGAAGAAACAAGAAATATACTCCCCTCTCTTCTTTGCAAAGATGAAGAACTATGAGTGTAAAACATTATACACACTGTCAGACTCAATTTATATGTTGGTTAATTTTGTTTTACTACCTTTTTTCCTCCCTATTTTTATCCTTTGTTACAAGGCATGGGTCTGTGTATAAGGGAGAGGAGAGGGATATATTTGAAATAAAGATGATATAAAACTAAAGTTATCAATAAAAAATTAAGCTCTCAGAAAAAAGAAAATAATGCCAAATTCTGGCCACCCAAACCTGATATTTCCTTAGCAGTTCAAGATTCTAGTTGAACAACATAAAAAGTATAAAATGGATAATATCTATATAACACTTTAAGGCTTGCATGGGAGGATGGGAGGATGGGAGAAGTTAAGTGATTACCCAGGACCACCCAGCCACTAAATATCTGAGACAGAATTTGAAGCTGGGTCTTCCCAAAGCCAAGTCCAGCACTCTATCCACTGACTCCCACAAAATTTCAGTAGAGAATTTTTTTTAAAATATGGAATATACCTTGATTGCTGGGTTTATAAAATTTGGAAATGAAAGAGACTTTAGACTTTAGAGATAATCTAGACCGGTGGTATTAAACGCTAAACTCTAAAAGAAATGGATCCTTGTAGGCTACATATTGACTTAGAAAATCATAAATTAACATCATCTGTATTGTATTATATTCTTACTTATTTTGTTAAACATTTCCCAATTACATTTTAATCAAGTCTAGATTGCAGCATTGACTTTTCTGTTCTAGACCAACAAACTGATTGACGGAAGAAGAAACTAAGGTTCAGAGAAATAAACTGATTTAACCACGATCATGCATAGTAAGTATCAGAGCCAGGATCAGCACCAGGGTCTTCTAACTCCAAACACAGTAGTACTTCCAACAAAGCACATACACTCTAAAGAAAGAAAAGCATCCTCTACCTTTGCACAAGAGGAAGTCTTTTCCAAATTTGACTTTATAAGCCCTTTTCCCATCCATAGCCTAGATATGATGTCCTTTGAGTTTCTATATTTCTTAATGAAGCAATCAAAAATCCACAATTCTCTCATTCTGGTTTTGACGCATTTCGTGTGGTGTGTATAATGTTCTAACTAATAAAAACTGAAATATTTAGGGATTAGGTCTCCTCAAAAAGGCCGAGCAAAGAGTCCTTGATGCAAAACACCTCACGGGTGGGGGACAGAGCCAAGATGACGGCTGGAATGCAGGGACTGGTGTGAGCTCCCCGCCAAGTCCCTCCAAAAACATGTAAGAAAAGTGGCTCTGAACCAGTTCTAGAGCTGCAGGATACACAGAGTAGCAGAGGGAAGCAGGGCTCCAGCCCAGGACAGCCTGGATGGTTGCTGGGTAAGGTCTTTTGCGAATGGAGCTGGGAGCAGAGGAGAGCCCAGCGTGGGACCAACCAGACCAGGAGCTGGGCGGTACAAGCCCTAACGCCCTGAATCAGTGAGCTGCAGCAGTTACCAGACTTCGCAACCCACAAACACCAAAGACAACAGAGAAGGTTAGTGGGAAAAGCTGCTGGGGACAGGGAAGTTGAGGTTTGGCCAAGGCCCCCCAGGGGCAGCAGAGGTGGGGCAGCTACATAACTACAGTTACAGTTGCTTCCTGCCCCAGCCACACCTGGTGGGAGGAATTAAGTGGCAGATCAGAGCACGAGTGAAGAGCCTGCTGAAGATCTAAGTCCAGTCTGGGTTGGGGGTTCTTGGGGAAGGAGGAGTGCTGGTGTGGCAGCGCATCCGCCCAAGCTTAGAACATAGGAACTCTACTCTACAAGCAGTCATACCCCGCTGAAAAGCTCAAGGGTCAAGTAAGTTGGCTGGGAACATGGCCAGGCAGTGAAAACACACCCAGATTCAGTCTCAGACTTTGGAATCTTTCTTTGGTGACAAAGAAGACCAAAACATACACCCAGAAGAAATCAACAAAGTCAAAGAGCCTACAACAAAAGCCTCCAAGAAAAACATGAACTGGTCTCAGGCCATGGAAGAGCTCAAAAAGGATTTGGAAAAGCAAGTTAGACAGGTAGAGGAAAAATTGGGAAGAGAAATGAGTAGGATGCGAGAAAACCATGAAAAACAAGTCAA
>CM053622.1:548160612-548176053 GCA_028646595.1 Phalanger gymnotis
TCTTTCACAACATGAGTATTGTGGAAGGGTTATACATAATGATACGCATGTGGCTCATGTTGAATTGCTTGACTTCTTAGGGAGGGTGGATGGGAAGGGAAGAGGGGAGAGAAGTTGGAACTCAAGATTTTAAAAAATTAGATGTTCAAAAGTAAAAAAGTTTTTTTTTTTCATGCAACTAGAAAATAAGATGCACAGGCAATGGGGCATAGAGATTTATCTTGCCCTACAAGAAAGGAAGGGAAAGGGGGATGGGAGGGGAATGGAGGGACGGAGGGGAGGGCAGACTGGGGAACAGGGCAACCAGAGTGTATGCCATCTTGGAGTGGGGGGGGTGGAAATGGGGAGAAAATCTGTAATTCAAACGCATGTGAAAATCAATGCTGAAAACTAAACATATTAAAAATAAATTTAAAAAAAATTAATTGCTCAGAGATAGGACAAGTCAATAGAATAAATATTATAATTCTACCTAAATTTATTTATTCAATGCCATACTAATCGAATTACCAAAAAATATATAGTGAGCTAGAAAAAATAATAACAAAATTCATTTGGAAGAACAAGATGTCAAGAATACCAAGGGAATCAATGAAAAAAAAATGTGAAGGAGGGTGGCCAAGCTATACCAGATTTCAAACTACATTACAAAGCAGTAATCATCAAAACAGTCTGGTACTGGGTAATAAATAGATTGATGAAGCAGTGGAATAGATTAGGTATATATAAACTGTAGTAAATGACCATAGTAATCTTGTGCTTGACTTATCCAAAGATCCAAGATTTTGAAACAAGTACTTACTATTTGACAAAAATTTCTGGAGAAACTGGAAAGCAGTTTGTCAGAAACTAGTTATAGACCAACATTTCATACTGCATACCAAGAGGTCAAATTGGGAATATAATATAGACATAAAAGTTGACAACATAAGCAAATTGGGGGAGTGTGGACTTGTCAGATTTATGGATAAGGGAACAATTTATGACCAAACAAGAGATAGAGAGCATTATGGGATGTAAAATGAATAATTTTGATTACATCAAATTAAAAACAAAATCAGTGCATCCATTATTAGAAAGAAAGCAAGAAACTGGCGGGGGGGGAGATTTTTTACAAGTTTCTCTGATAAAGACCTCATTTCTCAAATATGTAGATAACTCAGTCAAATTTATAAGAATACAAGTCATTCTCCAATTGATAAATGATCAAGACATATGAACAGGCAGTCTTTAGAAGAAAAAATCAGCTATCTATAGTCATATGAAAAAAATGTTCTGAATCGCTACTGATTAGATGTACTAATGGTAAGAGGTACTGTTAGGTACCACCTCACACTTGTCAGATTGGCTAATATGACAGAAAAGGAAAATGACAAATGTTGGAGGGGGATGTAGAAAAAGAGACACTGATGCACTGTTGGTGGAGTTGTGAATTGATGAAACCATTTTGGATAGCAATTTGAAACTATGCCCAAAGGGCTATAAAACTGTGCATATCCTTTGACTAAGTAATACCACTACTAGGTCCATATCACAAAGAGAGCACATAAAAAGCAAAAGAGCATATATTTATGTTCAAAAATATTTATAGTATCTCTTTTTGTGGTGGCAAAAAAAAACTGGAAATTGAGGAGATGCTCATCAATTGGGGAATGACTGAACAAGTTGTGGTATATGATTGTAATGGAAAACTGTTATGCTATAAGAAATGATGAGCAGGATGCTTTCAGAAAAACCTAGGAAGATTCACACGAACTGATGCAAAGTGAAATGAACAGAACCAGCAGAATGTTGTATATGGTAACAGCAATATTGTATGATGACCAACTCTAAATGACTTAGATATCCCTAGCAATACAATTCTGAAGGATTTATAATGAAAAATACTCTCTACCTCCAGAGAAACAAGTGATGGAGTATGAATGCAGATTGAGCATACTTTTTTAAACTTTATTATTTTTGTTTTTGGAGCCTGTGTTTTCTTTTACAACATGGCTAATACAGAAATGTTTTGAATGACAGCACATGTATCATCTATATCAAATTGCTTGCCTTCTCAATGAGGAGGAAGACAATTTGGAACTCAAATTTTTTTAAATGGATGTTAAAATTTTTGTCTACATATAATTGAGAAAAATAAAAAAAATGTAAAAAAAGAAATTTCACAGAGAATTTGAACACATTTTAGCCAATTTTATTCATTTCCTTTCTCTCTTACCAAAGCTATGAAACACTTCAAAACTGATAGGCCTAAGTTTTGCCATCTCTCCTCATCCTTTTTCTAGCCTCATTGAACTATAGCAAAAAAGAAAAAGGCAGGGTCAGGAGGAAAACAGAAGACACAATAGGCCCTAGATAATACACAAACTGAATTTCTGGGAGTGGGGAACAAAGACTTAGCAGTTTTTGTCTTTCTTGTTGATGTACAGATTAAAATAACATGAAGTCATACCAAGGATTCTGCTTACATGTTAGGAATACCCAGGAGATAGGTTATTAATAGCTTTGGAGGGCAATTGGAATAGTGGCAAATAAAAGACAGCCTTGGAATGAGGAAGCCCTGAAATCAAGTCCTGTATCTGACATAAATTAGCTGTGTGATCATGAGCAAATCACTTAATTTCCGTGTCCCAGGAAACTCTCCAAAGATATATTAGAGGTGAGTTGTTGCTATGCAGAAGTGAAAGGGAATTTCCATAACAGGATACCAATGAAATCATAGATGTACCCCCCACCAAAAAAAAATGAAGAACATAGCATGGGGACATTTGAAAGTACAAAGAATCTCTTTCTCTAGAGAAATTTAAGAATGACATAGAGAACTATTTCACCAAGAGTCACTGTGATATAAAGGACCAAACATTGGACTGGGATTCAAAAGTCCTAAGTTCTAGTGCCAGCCCTGCTACTGACTTAGTTGCGTAATATTGAGTAATAGACTTCGCCTCCCTAAGAATCTTTTTCCTTCTCTGTCAAATACAGGAATTGGACTAACCCATCTCCCCATTCCCTACCACTTTCATTTTTCTTTGGCTACACTCTTTTGGAGCTAAGGAAATGGACAGATGATTTTATGAGGTTCATTTCAATCTGAAGATTCAGGAACAGAATTCCCCATCACTCCTGTTTTGCCCATTGTAAGTACATGGTATCCCACTTTCTAAGTTCACTCTAATTCAAATCACATTTGAGTACCTCAATCAGTTCTAGGGACTAGCTAAACAGAAGCACTACAATCACAGCCTTCCCTCCTTCCTCAAATTACCAAGAAAATTTATGTGAGTCAATCAATAAAGCTTTACTATCTGTATTTACTGTGTTCAAGCAAGGAAGAATAAAATGGAACATGAAACATAAGAATGTAACAGAATAAAGTAGAAAAATTAGAAAAATAAAGAGGAAAAAGACATTTAGCATAGAAACATTCAAACATAAGTGTGAGAAAATCACTTTATTTGTTTTAAAAACCTTGCTAGGTTCTATGTACTGTGCTTTTTTAGAAGTTACATTCTGGTATAGGCTCAAATTTATTTACAATCAACTGACAGCTTTAACAAAAAGCAGTTTGTGTCAGAGATCAGGTTATAAAAGCTTCATTTGCTGTGGAAGGGGGTATGTAATGAGTAAATTTAAGCTTTGTATTTCACACAAATGAATCAGTAAATATCTAGCAGTTAGATATTTGGAGGTAGAATTGTGAGATTTAGAAACTGGTCAGCAAGGAGACTGATAATCGCAAAATGACAGGTATAGCATTTTCACATAGGTCTGTATGTCATGCTGCTATGTGAGTTTCTTTTTTGTACTCCGGGGCACAGAGAAGAGAAGAAGCAGAGAAATTATAAAGCTAAATGAAGCCTTTCCCCTGAGAGGTTGTAAGCTAGTAGTTAAAGGTCTCTCCGGCTAAAGAGAGATCAAAGGATGGCTCCAATTTGCCAACTGGACTTTTGATTCAAAAATCACAGTGTCACAGAAACATGGAGAAGGTTCAGATGTTTTATTTTCAAATAAAGATATGCTTATTAGGTCATGTGACTAGTAAGAAGGAGGACCAGATATTTTCTAGTGCCTACTATCTGCTAAGCACTAAGGATACAAAGATAAAAATGAAATAGTCCCTGCCCTCAAGGAGTTTACATTTTATCTGAGATAATAGCTTGAATATATATAAATACATACAAAGTTACATTAAAAGTAAATTCAATGTGACTTTCTTTGCAGGAGATTATCTAGCAGCTGGTTGACCAGGAAAGACTTCATGTACTAAGTGTGCTTAAGTTGTGCTTTGAAGAAAATTAGGGATTCTAAGAAGCAGAACTGCTTCTTAGCAGAAGAAGCAAGATTGCATTATAGGCATGCAAGATAGGCTGTGCAAGGGAGATGTATTGTATGTAAGAAACAGCAACTATAGTTTGGTTGGAATATGGAATATGCATTACACATAAGGGGAATGATATGTAATAAAATTGGAAATAGAGGGCGAAGCTAGGATATGAAGGAAATGATATTTGTTTGCAGTTTCTCTGTGCTCTACTACATAATATATTTCCATAAAAATGCTATGTGGTGCTGATATATATATGTGTATATATATATATATGTATATATATATATATATATATATACATATATATATATATACATATATATCACAAGGCTCCAAAAAAATCCTAAATTCCCCAACAATTTATTCGGTTTTATATTTTATCTTTTATTCATCTTTTCTCTTAGATTTGTCCAACTCTAAGAGAGGGATGCACTAGGGTCTCTTACTTTTACTGTGTTATGTTCTATGACTTTTTGCAATTCTGGCAATATTTCCCTATAAATTTAGATTTAGCCCATTTAGAGCATATAGATTCATTTGTCCCTGATTTCCTTAAGCATCATGTAATTTCCTTTTTTATCTCTGTTTATATTGTAAATTTTATTTCTGCTTTGTCTGAGAGCATGGGTGTTATTCTTGCTTTTTTTGGATTCAACTGTCCTTGCTTTTTAGATGTGTTTCATAAGCAACAAATTACAGTGACTTGTTTTCTCATCCAAATGATCTGTTGTCTTGTTTTACTAGATTGCTTAATCTATTCCCTTTAATGTAAAAAGTTAGATTTATGTTTTCTTCCATTCATGTCTCTACCAATATTTTAATTTTTGTTGTTATTGCCGCTGTTGTCCCCTTCCTCTTTTAAGTATTTTGTCTTTCTTCAAGCTATCTTGTGCTCACTAACTTGTGTTTATGTTGTATCCCTCTGGCAAGCTCCTTGAAAGCAAGGACTGTTGTATTTTCCTTTGTATTCTCATCACATAATAGCACATAGTAGGTCTTCAATAAACATTTATTGAATTGGATTGATTTGAATTGGATTGAATTGAAAATCACTCCAGTAGAGTGGCTGTTCAATACTAATACTAATACATATGCATACTTATGCTAATGAGGCAGCTAGGTGGCCAGTGAAAAGCCTAGGGTCAAGAAGACCTGAATTCAGATCCACCCTCAGACACTTGCTAGCTGTGTATCCTTGGGAAAATCACTTAACTTCTGTGTGGCCTCAGTTTCTTCCACTATAAAATGGCACCTAATAATAGGTGCCTGTCAGGGTTGTTATGAGGATCAAATAACACAATATCTGTGAAGCACTCAGCACAGTTCCTGGCACATAATAGGTGCTACATAAATACTAGCTATTTATCGCTTTTGTTGCTGTTATCAGTATTACTTGTACATACAAAAGAAATCCATCCTGGAAGTGACACAAATTTAAAACAACTAGAGAATCTATTTTTAAGATATTTTGAAAGTTGGATTACAAAAAAATGGAAATCGTCACAGACTATGAGCCTTTACTGCCCCCCAAAAAATACAACCAAGAAGACATCAGCACCTTTTGACCCAGTAGCCTATCTTTTATTTTCTATAAAGTCACTATAAGAATACTATATGCATGTATCAAGTGTATCCTTGATAGAAACATGAAAAGGAGGCTTCCCCAGGTGATTTTTATAGCAGGCAGCATCTTAAGACACATAATTGATGGATAAATATAGAGATATATGTCCCAGATTTATAATGTCTGGGTTTTTTTTTTTAAGTATGCGATTTAGTAGAAACAACTGGAGCTTTGAAGTCTCTCCTTAAACAAGGCATTTCTCAAGCATATCTTGAGATAACATTATTCAGCAACCCACTGAACATTTACATCAAGCCAATCATATAAAAGGGAGATGGGTTATATGTTTATCTAGGATATTTGCCAGTGTCATAAAGAATATCCTTTGCCTGAGTCAAGTCAGAGGAGAATTATATGTCAATAGCAACATTGTCCAAATGCTCATATTTTCAGATGACTGGGCTATTCTTATTAAGTGCTAAAATATCTTCACAGCGAAGTCTACAATTGTTAGGACAAGTTCAACATCCATTACAGAAAAACAAAAAGGATGAAAAACATATTGCCAAGATCAAAATGTGTAGCTGAATTGGTATTGTATACATGTCTTGGTCAGGCATTGTAGATAGACAATGAACTGATGTAGAGTTGAAAGAAAGATTGGGCTGGGTTCCATTTAGAAAACTGTATAGTGCTTTTGATGCTCCTAAGGTTTTTACAACTAAAAAAATTCTATCTTTAACATGAATATCTGCCAAATAATGCCACTTGACTATGAATTGTGGAACAACATAACTGAGGAAGAATCAAAAATGTAAGTGACACAATGGACAATGCAAAGATACATGGTATGTGCAACTATGCCATATAATATTACCAGTGATGCTTTACTCACAAGAGGCAGCATAAAATAAATCATCAAGGAAATGAATGACCAGAAAAGGAAATAAATTAACCATATAATATGAGAATGAGAAGTAAGAATTGTGTTATGTTGGTACCCTCAGGATGTGAAAACAACCAAGAATTCTGCAATGAAAGATTCAAGTATGATATAGGATGAGGAAGTACACAAGCAGAGATTATTTCATTTTTTTTAGTATTACCATGGCCCAGCAAAATGCTTGGTACATAGTAGGCACTCAATAAATGTCTGTTGATTGATTGATCAATTTTTGTCCCCTAACCCCACTCTACTCCATGACCAGTCGTGCTTCTGCTATGCTCATATATGCCTTTGAAGATATTTCCTGCCACTTTGAGATAACAAATAATTAATAATCATATGTTGCAACCTCATTACTTCTACCATACATGTCCTCTTTTTTCTCTAAATCAAGTGAAAATTTTAATTTTTCAGAAATCACAGTGCACCATAATTTGCCATTTGAAGACATATTTAAGGAGGGAAATATAGAATAGGAAATTTGGGGTGAACGATATAGAAATCAGAAGGTTGTTTCTGGCTCCAGCTTTGCCATGGACTACCTAGGATATTGTGTCACCTAGTGGGCTTCAGTTTCCTTATCTGTGAAATAACGATTTTGGACAAGATGACATCTAAGGTTCCTTCTACCCATAGCATTCTGTGGTTCTTTGAAGTACATGCAAATACATTGTATTTATTTTAATGCTCTTTACAGAACTAACACCACCTTATTAGCTTGTGAGCATTAAAATACATTCTATAATCACTTTTCATGAAATCGTCATACTTCATGTATTCAGAGATGTGAAAATTCAGAAATAAATTTGAAAATACTGGTAAAGGGGGTTTTCCTTTCCTTTTTTATGCTAGGAGAGCAATCAAAAAAGTCATTTAAAAATTTTATTCTATCCTTTCACATCCCTAGACTTTCCAAACAATACCTGGTCTCCTTACCAAGGCCAACAAAAGTAGCAGAACTAATAGAGCGAATCAACAGCATGTAACACCCCATCAGAGTATTGGCTGAGTTGGGATAAGTGGAGGTGAAAGAACTAATTATTTTAACAGATCTGACCTCCTGCCATGGAAGAGACAGTATATCATGGAAAGAACACTAGACTTTAACTCGGAAGACCTGACTTTAAATCATGCACTAGCTGAGTGTACCTAGCAAGTCGCAACCTCTCTGAGTCTCAATTTCTTCATCTATAAAATGGACACAATAATTCTCATGCTACCAACTTCATAAAAGTATTGTAGAAGTTGTCAAAAAAAGTTTTCAGATGCTGTTTCCTATTCTGTACTGCTACTCCTCAACCCTCCTTTGTCTTTTTACCATCCAAAAAGAGAGAGAAAGAGAGAGAGAGATTACGATTAGAATAATTTCAATTTACTTTTACATAGCACTTCGAAATGCCTCACTATTGTAAGACAAAGGTTTTCCAAGCAGAAAGACTTATAGGATCTCAGAGCTGGAAGAGACCTCCAGGGACACCTAACACTACTTCCTTGAATGAGAATTTCCTTCTTCTTGGTATACTCCAGGTCTTCAAGCCAAGGGAAAATCACTACTCAGAGGCTCAGTTAGGAATACTTTACTAGGCATAATTAGGACTAGGTGGCCTCTGAGATTCCTTCCAGCTCAGAAATTCTCTAATTCTATTCCTGTCTGCACCTACTTATAGCATTAGTCAATAAAGTCAAGTCAGGCAGCATTTATTAAGCACCTACTATGTATTAGGTACTATGCTAAGCACTGGGGACACTAAGAAGCAAAAAGACAGTCTCTGCCCTCAAGGAGCTCCCAGTCTAATGGAAGAGATAACATGCAAATGACTAGATAAAAACTAGCTAGAGGCAGGATAAATTGGAGATAATGAACAGAGGGAAAGTACTAGTGTAAGAGAATTTCTTCTGGAAACTCAATGAATGTAGGTGGCTACCTACCAGTAACTTCTAGTGTCAAAGGTCAGATTGGAACCCTGTTCTTCCTGGCTCCCAGGCAGGGAAACTCATATCAAAATAATCCCTGCAGTCATTTTCCTTTTGTTAACAAGGAGTTAAAAATAACCCAGATTTATTTATGTGCTTTATTGTGCTCTAGCTTAAAACCATAGATAGTACAGGAGAAGAACAGTATGGTAGTAGAAAGTGTGCTTGATTTGTAGTCAAATAGCCTGGGTTTGAATTCTGACCCTGCTACTAATTACATGTTTGGCCTAGGTCAAGTCACTTAACTCTACAGATTTCAGTTGCCTCATTTGTAAAATGAGAGAAGACCTCTAAGGTTCCTTTTAGCCCCAAATCTATGATTATCATGATTCTAGCAATATGGCCATGAAAGAGGGTGTATTTAACCTCAGCTTCCCTATCACCAAAAAGTAGCCAGAAATGCAGCAAAGTAAAAGAACATCAGAGATAGGGGGCAGAAATATAAAGAAAGAGAGAGAGACAGAATAAGACAGAGACATCTTCACAAAGAAATCCCATGGAGAAACTAACAAAGCAACAAGAGACGAGTAAACAAAAAAGAGCTTCTGATACAATGGGGACGGCAATGAGTGACTGAACAATCTTCCTCTTCCTGTTATTTTTAAGAGACCGACAAATTTTTGAACAGGAATTGACTGTTCACTTTCCCTTTCCCACACAGAAGTGACAGGAGAGTAGAAGGAGAAATAAGATTCACAACCTCCCACCACTAAGGGGTGGTTTGGAAGGAAACAAGGTTTCTTAATTGGGACACAAATAAGCAGTGTTGCTCCTGCTATGTTTCCCATTTTCAGTAAATTGGTCTTTACTATCAATTTTTTGAGGGGGTTAGGGGATACAGACCCAAGTTTTCACCTGCATACAGAATCCTTAATGAAGAAACTCCCTCTAAACTCTGTAACATGGAATCTTACTTGCTTGGGTCACTGAAAATGGCTTGCCTATGGTCATATAACCACTATGAGTTAAGATAGCATTTGACCCAAAATCTTCTTGACTCTGGAGCCAGTTCTTTATCCATGCTACCTCTCAAAACTGGGCGATTTCATAGTTTCCTGCTCTCTTTTTCCTATTCAATCTGGGCCCTAACTACTCACTTAAAACATCTCTTTCAAGATGCATATGGATATAATAATGGATATATGGGCATGTCATATATATATATATGCATATATATATATATATAATAACATGTATGGATAGAATAATTTAAGACATATAATGGCTAGTTTTTATATAGCACTTTAAAATTGGCAAAGCACCTTATATTTACTGTATTGACTCACTTGATCATCATTACAACCCTGGTTGGTGCTATTATTACCCCTATTTTACAAATGAGGAAACTGAAGCTGAGAGATTAAATGCTTTGCTTAGGCTTTCGTAGCCAGTAGTTGCCTGAGGTAGGATTTGAATTCAATCCTTTTTGACCAGAAGACCAACATTCTATCCAATGCACCAACTAGCTGCCTATATATACTGATGGGCTAGCACATTACTGCTAGCTAGGCTAGTTTCTGGGGGAGCCAGGACTAAGTCCAGATTTTCCAACTCTTAGTGAAGTGATCTTTCCATAAAAATCACTTAATAAACCCACTGAGCAGGCATATAAGTTGATCCAATTGACCTGGGTTGTAATTGTATCTCTGTAACTAGCTTCTTTTGTGACCATGGACAAATCACTTCACCTCACGGGGCTTCGCTGTCATCAACTTAAAAAAGAGAGTTAGACCTGAGGCACATGACTTATTTTTTAAAATATTTTTCTAACTGTATTTTAAGAAAATGATATTCATTTGTAATCCAATGTATCTCATTTTAAAGTTCAGACAAGAGGTCCAAAGACTTTTCCAGACTGCGAAAGGTGGTCCATTACACTGGACTTTCTAATGCTACATCATATAGCAAGCAGAGGCAGGGGCAGAACAGTAAAAGAATGTCTGGACCCTGGACAGAGGCTAAAAGAGGCAGGTTTTGGACAACTGAATTACTAGACAGACTCCTGAGCAAAATATTAGTAGTTCCTGGACCAGAGAGAGTCCTAAAACCAAGCAATGTTAATGAGCAGCAAGAGACAGAGTCATGATGTGGAGGAGCAAACTCAGACCTTGCCTTTCATTAGTACTATGAGTTGTGTGGACTATAAAGGTGTAAGGAGAAGAATAGTTGGTCTCATCACTCAAAATACCTTCCCCATTTAGGAAATACTTAAGCACAGGGTAGTGTTATGTCTTGAGAACTATATAGGTCTACTGGGGAATGGAGCTCACCAGAAAGGGAAGACTTGTCTTAAATGTTTATTGGCATGACTTTCTCCCATGGCCACCAGAGAAGATCTGAGATGAGAGGAAAAGAATCCTGCTGTCAAGTGTCTCTTTTCTGCTTGTCAGAGCTACAGAGAAGAGAGGACAAACTACCAGTTGATGGTCCAACAGAAGAGAGCAGGAAGAGGAGACCAAACAGAAGACCTGTGGATCAGTAAATCCTTCCTACTACTTCTGGTTGTCTAAATCACATTCACCATCTTTGTTCTACACCTTGCTCTCTGCAGGTGGCTCCTCAGCATCCTCTAGCCATGAGAGGCAAGATTGTTACTGCTGATTTCCAAGTTCTACTTGGAATCTGAGGGCCAGTGTGGGATGCTGCCTACCTTTTGAAAAAAAAAACGTTACATGTAGCCCCTAAGCCTACCCCATCTTGCCTATGAATCCCCCAAAAAGCTACCTAAAGTTAAAGGATTTTGCAAGTCACTACTCGTTCAAGACCATAGCTCACAAGCCCCTACCAGATGTGTTTACATCTACCAGATGCTCAGAGAACACATTAGTTAACAAAAGACATTTATTCAAATGGTAGAGCAAATATAACTTACAAGAGAAGTCTTCTGTGATGCACACATGGTAAACACTCTGTGGTGGCCTCACAGAGAACAAATGTGAGTAGGTATAATGCAGGGAGACTGAAAAAGAGCAATTAAACAAGGAGAAAGAGAGCTAGGAGAGATTGATGTAATGAAGATCTTGAGAGAAGAGTATGGTCGACAATGTCAAATTCAGTAGTGAGGTCAAGAAGGCTAAGAACCGAGAAAAAATTTTCAGATGTGGGAATTAAGGGATAACTTTGGAGGAAGAAACTTCAGTTGAGAGATGAAATTAAAAGCCAGATTTTAAAGGGTTGAGGACTGAGAGGAGAGGAAATAGGGGCAATAAGTATGGACAGCTTTTTCTAAGTGTTTGAGAAATAGAGGGAAGATTTTCAATGATTACTTGAGGGGATATTAGGATCTAGTAAATGTTTTGGTTTTTTTAAGGATGGAAAAATTTTTTTGAAGAAAGCAAGGGAAAAACAGTACATAGAAAGAGGCTGAAGAACAGAGAAGAAAGAATAATTGAGGAAATCTGATGAAGACGAGAGAGGATAATATTAAGGGCACATGTAGAATGGTGAGACTTGGCAATGAGGAGAATATTCTTTATCAGAGGCTTCAGAGAAGGGGGAGAGTGGGAGATCTGAGAGTTTTGAAATGAAGAGAAAATAGAAGAGGGAGCCCATAGAGAATGGACTTAATTTCCACAGCAAGGTAAGAGGCAAAATCCTCAGCTGGGATGATGGGAGCATGGGATATGGAAATCTTAAGAAAAAAAACCATAGTTTTGAGATAGTTTCTATGGGGGATGAGATAGAGCATCAATTAGGGAGCAACAAAAGGATTGTCTTGGTGTAGTGAGAGCCTACATGAAAAAGCAATGTCTCTATCCCATGTCTCTATAGGACTTGAGGTAAGAAGGTCTCATAGAAATCCATTAGATTCCTAACTGCCAATACACACTTCCGTCAAATTATTTCAAACACCTTCCAACAAAGCACAAAGGGATGTGGCATCAATGTTTAATCAGATTCCCAGGATGCTTTAGGCAAATCTGAGCAAGCACAAAAGCTGATTGCATACTATATCACTTCATACAGGTCTTTCCACATTTCTGTGTAAGAATCATATTTATTGTTGGTTTTGATACTATAATAATTCATTACATTAATGCATCATAATTTATTCAACCATCCTCCAATTGTTGTACTTACAAGTTGTTTCCATTTTGTTGTTATTAGAAATAGAGCAGCTGTGACACTTTTTACAGATAGCTTTTTTCCCTAATGATGATGTTTGAAAATAAAGTCATAGCAATAGAATTGCTGAATTGAAAGCAATGATCAGTTTTGTGATTAATTGCATAATGCTATAGTACTCTCCAAAATGTCTGCACTTATCTTCGGTTCCACCAACAATGTATTGGAGTACCTGTTTTCCCACTAGCCTGCCAACATTGAAATTTATTGTTTTTTTTTTTTTTTACCATTTTTGCCATTCTAATGAATATAAGATGGTATCTTATAGTTTTTTAAAGCCTGTATTTCACTGGCTATTAGGTAATTGTAGCACCTTTTATGCAGTTATTGATAAATTGTCTTCTTTCAAAAATTTTTTGTTTTTGTTCTTTGACTACTTTTTTCACTAGGAATAGGGTAATATTAGCTTTATGTATCAATTCCATAAAGATTCTAGATCTCAAACTTTTATCTAATATGTAAATATTTCCCCAATATTTTTATCTTCTTTTAATTTTGGAAATGCTGCTTTTTGTTATTCAAAATCTTTTTATCTTTGTGTAAGCAAACCCACTGATTTTGTTTTTGATGATTCATTCTATTTCTTTGATAAATTAAAAATATCCTTCATCTCCATAGTTAAGCTATACATATTATTCCTTTTTCTTCTAGTTTTTTGTGACTTGTCTTTTTATATTTAGATTGCTGATCCAGTGGAAATTTATTGTGGTATATATTTTGAAGTATAGATCAGGCAGATTTTTGCATACAGCTATCCATTTGTCCCAAGTTTTTATTAACTAGAAATTCCATTCATTAGTGTTCTTAAAATGCAAGTTTATCAAACACTGTTACATTTCCTAGGTTATCTCTCTGCATTCTCTCTTCTTTCCCATTGATCCATCTCTCCATTCCCTTTACAATTCAAGACAGGAGCTCTAATTATTGTGGTAGAGTACATTTTAATATCTGACAGTTCTACTACCTCTTCACTAGTTTTCTTTGTCAATTAGTCAATTAACAAGCATTTTATTAAGTGCCTACCATGTGCCAGTTCTCAGTACTCTCTTCCTCTTCAATTTTCCTTTTATTATATGTATTTATGCATACAATACAATCCCTCCTCCCTTTCACACTTAGATGTAAGCTCTTTCTAGGTAGGGAATATTATGTTCATGTCTTCGTACCTCCAGTACCTAGCAGGGTGCTTGGTACAAACTTGAAGCAAATATTTATTCTATGGGTTACTTCAATTGATGGGATTCTTCACAATGTTGACCCTTTTTTCAGAAACAGGATAGTTTCTAGTTTTAAATCATAGAGAACCAATCTGATAGTGATGCTGTTTCTTCAATCCAGTCACATGACTCACTGCTGCTCTGCCCCCTTTCCCAAAACCTGTTATTCTGGCTGGAGTTAAGTGACAGGTGGTTAAACCGTGTCTCCAGTTTCCAAGTAACTATAGGCTAATGCGGGATGAAAATTTCAGTATGGGATAGTTTTAACATGAGTGTTAGCTGGAGCTAACATATAGTAGTTGGGAGAGCTGGTTGTTAATATTTTCATGTGAGCATTTACACTTTGGAAATCAGCACATGCTACAAATCAGGGCTTGATTTATTGTTTTGTTAATTGTCTAGGCTTAAGAAAGTGATATAGAAAACATTAATAATGCAAATTAAACTTAAAAATGTGTTATGCAGGGGGGGCAGAGCCAAGATGGCAGCTGGGAAGCAGTGACTGGCGTGAGCTCCCCACCAAGTTCCTCCAAAAACCTATTAAAAATGGCTCTGAACCAATTCTAGAGCTGCAGAACCCACGAAGTGGCAGAAGGAAGCAGGGCTCCAGCCCAGGACAGCCTGGATGGTCTCTGGGTAAGGTCTGTACCGCATGGAGCTCCCAGCTCCCAGCTAAGGGGAGCGGAGCTGAGCCCAGCAGAGCCCAGCATGCGCGGCGCGGACCGACCGCAGACCGACCAGACCAGCAGCCGAGAGGAGAGTGCCCTACAATCCTGAATTACTGAGCTGTGGCATCTACCAGACCTCTCAACCCACAAAGAGCAAAGACAACAGAGAAGGTTAGTGGGAAAAGCTGGGGGACTGAGTTTGCAGTTCGGCCACCGCCTCTGGGGCAGAGGAGGTGGGGCAGCTTTAGAACTATGGCTGCAGTTGCTTCTGGCCCCAGGCCCACCTGGTGGGAGGAATTAAGTGGCCGATTAGAGCAGGAGTGAAGAGCCTGCTGAAGATTTAAGCCCAGTCTGGGTAGCGGGTTCTTGGGGAAGGAGGAGTGCTGGTGAGGCAGCGCATCTGCCCAAGCGTGGAACATAGAACTCTTTAGTCTACAAGCAGTCACACCCCACTGAAAAACTCAAGGGTTAAGTGAATTGGCTGGGAACATGGCCAGGCGTCGAAAACACACCCAGATTCTGTCTCAGACTCTGGAATCCTTCTTTGGTGACAAAGAAGACCAAAACATACAGTCAGAAGAAGTTAACAAAGTCATAGAGCCTATAACAAAAACCTCCTA
>CM053622.1:548176553-548204138 GCA_028646595.1 Phalanger gymnotis
AAAGTAAAAAAGGTTTGTTTTTTTTTCATGCAACTAGAAAATAAGATGCACAGGCAATGGGGCATAGAGATTTATCTTGCCCTACAAGAAAGGAAGGGAAAGGGAGATGGGAAGGGAATGAGAGGGGAGGGCAGACTGGGGAACAGGGCAACCAGAGTGTACGCCATCTTGGAGTGGGGTGGGGGGGAAATGGGGAGAAAATTTGTAATTCAAACGCCTGTGAAAATCAATGCTGAAAACCAAACATATTAAAAATAAATTTAAAAAAAAATGTGTTATGCATATTTCCCCCCCAGAGAGCTGATTGTTAAACAATTACCAGAATACCACTGGGTAAGCAGGAAAGCTCCTAACATATTCCTTCATTAATGGGTTGGAGATATGGATCAACCCACCTCCCATATAAAATTACCACCCTCATGTCTTTCCAATCATTTATGGGTATAAAGTTCTTCTGAAGATAAGGTAAAAGGGACTAATAGTGGAAAGACCACGATCAAGAGAGAAAAGTTATCACTAGTTATAATTATATAGTGATCACTACACTTTTATACATTCACACTTATTTCTGTACATATATAACGACCAATGACAAGACCAATATCAGACATCTTATATACTTGACATTCTGTGAGAACAATCAAGAAGCATCCCTTTCTCTGTTACAATCATCATATGTTTTATTCAAGTCTTTGAGATGATCAGAGCCCTCAGTATTCATAGATCTGTAGATATATTTTCCCCTTATAATGTGTTAACACTGCTTCTGGAAGCCATTTGGTGATGTGACTGAATTCTCCAGTCCCATCCCCACTACCGCCTCCTTCCTAGCAAGGAATTTTCCCACTGTAGACAATAGGACAGTATTGTCTTAAGCCCTCTTGTTACCTGTGACCTATGACTTCAGTCTGGTATAAGCACACTCAAGCACATTATAGAATCAGAGAATTTCTGAATTTGAATGTTAATAGCTAATTGCTAACATTTATATGATACTTTATTGTTGCAAAGTGTTTTACATGTGCTATTTCATTTAATTTCCACAACACCCCTGAGAAGCTGATAATATAAGTATTCTCATTTTACAAATGAGGAAATAGAGCCTACTCTCTCCCTAGAGGCAGCTGGTGGTACAGTGGATAGAGCCCTAGCCCTAGAATCAGGAACACCTAAGTTCAAATCAAGCCTCAGACACTTACCAGCTGTGTAACCCAGGGCAAGTCATTTAACTTCCATTTACCTCAGTTTCCTCAACCGTAGAGTGGAGATAAGAATAGCATCTACCTACCAGGGTTGTTGTGAGAATCAAATGGGATAATATTTCTAAAAGGTGCTTAGCATAGTACCTGGCATATAGTAGGCACTATAGAAATGTATATTCCCCTCCCTTACTGCTACAAGACCCTTCCCTTCTACAATCACCTTCCATTTACTCTTTAATTATTTCATATATACTTATTTCTTTACATATCATCTCCTCCATTGAGGAACAGGCTCCTTGAGGGCAGGGACTGTTTTTGACTTTCTTTGTACCCCTTTCACTCCCAGCACTTAGCACAGTGCCTGTCACAAAGTAAGTGATTAACAAGCATTTGTTTGATAACTGGTAGGCAAGAAGTTAAATGGCTTACCCAGTGGCACCCAGGTGGTACATGTCTGAGACAGGATCTGAAGAAACCTTCCTTAAAAGGCCTGTGAAGGATTACAAGTAGCTATCTAATACAACCCACAGCTAAACAAGAAATTCTTCTACAACATACCCAAGTTGGTGTCATCTAGTTTTTGCTTAAAGACCTAGATTGGGAAGTAATCCATTGCCTCCAAAGGCAGCCATTCAACTTTTGGATGGTCCTAGCTGTTAGGAAGATTTTTTTTTTTACTTCAAGCCTAAATTTGCCTTTGTGTTCATTGTTCCTAATTCTGCCTTCTAGGACCAAGAGGAGAAAACTCTAATTCCTCTCCCATGTGACAGCCTTTCAAAACCTTGAAGACAGGGAAGTTGTTTCCCCTAAGCATTCCTTTTTCCAAGCTGAACACCCCAACTTCTTCAACCAATCTTCATATGGAATTACCTCGAGTTTCAACAGTCTCCCTGTCACCCTTCTCTCGATATTCTTAAGTTTAATAAGCTCCCTCATTATATGTAGTACACAGAACAGAACACACTACTCCAAATGAGGCCTGACCAGAGCAGAATATGACAATACTGTGCTTTTTTTATTTATAGATGGTAGTCTCTCTCATTGTGGCATGAAAGACAGTGCTGGACTGGTAGTTGGGAAGAATAGATTGTTTCCCTCTCAGATACTTACCTGCTGTGTAATCCTAGGCAAGTCGCTTGAAGCCTCTGAGTCACATTTTCCTCATCTGTAAAATGGGGATAATAATTCCACCCATTTCACAAAGTTATTGTGAAGATTTTATGGTATGATGTTTGTAAAGTCCTTTGCAAACCTTAAAGTGCTACATAATTGTGAACTATTATTATTAATGCAACCTAAGATTGTATGAAATTTCTTGGCTGACATATTACATTATTAACATATTGAAGATGCAGAGAATAGGGAATATGATGTCAAAAGTTACAACTATCACTGGTATAATTGACACAGCATTAATGACTAGGTCCTTTGATGGATTTTGTGACTTAAGACCTCCAGGAGATTTCTGTATGTCCCCGGGACATATAGAGTATGAGGGAACACATAGAAACTCATAGGAGAACCCACTTGAAAAAACATAGTAACCAATGATTGGTGTCTTCACTGAGGTTATTGACAGGACCTGATGCTTTCTGTCCCACAGATAAATCACCCTTTCTTTTATGACTATGGCAAACAATGAGCAAACTCCATTGAATCAACAGAAATTACTTGAGAGAAAAGGTCATATTTTATGGGGACTTGAAAGCATGTGGACTTTAGGGAAAATTTCTAGCTCAGTGCGAACATGCAAATCAATCAGACAGTACTTCTATAAATTGAGAACATAATTCTTAACAGTAACCCCAAAGACACAGATTCACCAGCCTTTCTACAAATTAGATGAAACTAGGTTACCTCTCCTGAGTCCAGTTAAGCATACCTTGATGACAGTCTACGCAGATCTCTCTGCTCCAAACCAAGCTCAGATATTGGGGAAGAGAAGGGCTTAGGTGGATAGCACTGCTACTTCCTCTCCTTCCCACCAGAAAGAAGAGGGCAAAGAATCAAAATGGAGGCCAGAGGAATGATAGCGCCAGCTGTGGCCTTGTCAGCCAAAGTGAGAGAAAAAGCTAAAGGACAGAGAAGAATTTCTATGCAACTTTCCTTCTTTCTCTGTATGCTTCAAGTCTAGCTAGATTATCAGCAATTACCTTCCTTCTTACTACTACTGATTTTAAAATCTGTACTTCAGTTCAACTAAACAAACATTTATTAAGAGTGTGTCATGTACATGACAGCAGCATTCCCAATGCTTGGAAGCTATTTTACACCTTCTACATTCCATGTTTGGAGGGTTATTGGGGTGCTGCCTCCTTTAAAAGTTTTTGTCAACTTGAATCTAAATGGAAAACCACCAACAGAAAGCTACCTTATGAACCACCGCTTCCTCCATGTTCTATTGGTCTGTTTAGACAAGAGTAGAATGCTATTGAGACCCTCATCCTAAAGGGCTAAAATAGTATAATATTGTCGAGAAGAGCCAAGTAAGAGGGCTGCTAATAATAGCAAAGACATTTCGTTGCAGACAAGAACTGTGTGGATATCTTGCTACCAAGGCGGGAAGTGGGTGAGATTACAGGAGGAATTCTGGACATTGGCCCTGGAAAACCATGAGCTTATCTCTCTCCAATCACTAGCAATCTGAGTTGTTTGGTCAGACTCCATTTTGATAAATCAGAGGAGAAGAAGAAAAACAAGAAGAAGAGGAGGAGAAAGAGGAATGGGAGAAGGAAGAAGAAGAAGAGGAAGAGGAGGAGGTGGAGGGAGAAAAAGATTAACGTTCTCAAGTCTTGAGTGTTTCCTGCACCTCTATTTCCCACCCACAGAAAAACAAAAAGAAGTGCATATGTGAATTTTTAAGAGTTGTAAGAGAACTTTATGTCTTCTGTTTCAACCTCCTAGTTTTATATATGGGAAAACAGGCCATGGCTGGGTAGAGCTGAATCTAAAATCCAAGACTCCCAGCAACTAAGACAGCGTTCTTTCTAATGCTGCTTCCCATAGCACTAAACAAAAAAAAAAAAAGCTAACCTAATAACAACAATAATAATAATAATAGTTAACATTTATTTAGCACTTACTATGTGCCAGGTACTGTGCTAAGTACTTTCCTTGTTGTTCAGTTGTTTCAGTTATGTCCAAATCTTTTTGACCCTATTTGGGGTTTTCTTGGTAAAGATATTGGAGTGGTTTGCCATTTCCTTCCCCACTCATTTTACAGCCAAGAAACTGAGGTAAACAAGCTTAAGTGACTTGCCCAGGGTCACACAATTAGTAAATGTCTGAGGTTGGATTTGAACTCAGGCCTTCCTGACTTCAGGCCCAGAACTCTGTCCACTGCACCACTTAGCAGCCTGCTATGCGCTTCACAATTATTATACTGTCTGATCCTCATAACAACACTGGGAAACAGGTATTTGTATGCTTCAATCTACATTCAGACTCCATAGTTCTTCCTCTGGATGTGGATAGCATTTTCCATCACGAGTCCTTTGGAATTGCTTTGGATCATTGTGTTGCTGAGAAGAGCTAAGTCAGTCGTAGACGATCATTGCACAATGTTGCTGTTACCGTGCACAGTGTTCTCCTGGTTCCGCTCACTTCATTCAGCATCAGTTCGTCTAAGTCTTTCCAGGTAGTAGATGAGCTGAGCATTAAATAAAGTTTACGTATGGTCTGAGTAGGAGGTATGGCATGGCAAAAAATAGATAAGACAGAACAACATCTCTTCTGCAAACTATTGAGGTGCACACAAATTAGTATTTATGGTTTGGGAAGGATGGTCATTACTAACTAAGGAAGTCAAAGAAGGCTTTCTGTAAGAGGCAGCATTTCATGCTTGGCTAGTCTGGTTTTAAAGGATGAACAGGATTTCAACAGGCAGTGGGGTGAGGAGGGGAGGAGGAGCATTTCAGCATTTGGAAAATGTTAAATAAGAACAGGTTTGGAAGGGGCCCTAGAAGTCATCTAGTCCAACTCCTTCATTTTACAGATTAGGAAACTGAGGCTCAGACAGGTTAAGTGAGTTATTCAAGGTCACAAAAAGTAGTAGCATCAGAACTCAACTTTCCTATCAGTCCCAGGCTTAGAGATAGGGTGGTATATTTAGGATGTTATATCAGTAATTAAGATGGGCTTTTAGCACTTATTTAATCAAGTGCCCTTGAAGAGTTTGGCCTTTGTTTCTTTGATTAAATTAGGAGTCTTTGATGACCTCCTTGCCTCAAGGGAAAGCCTAGTTTACATGGGTTTGAGTCACACATTTGTGACATCAGAAGCTTTTAGGCCATATAGATTTAAGTTGCATGTTTGTGACACTTCTAGGTCACGTGGGTGAGTCGCATGTGTATAATTCACCTTTGACCCTGAACAAGATATGTAAACCCAGATGTTGGCATTCTCCCTTGGGGCTCTCAGTCACTGGAAGAGTGATGTGGGACTCTAGGCAGCTGCTCTAAGAGCCCCCCAGCTTGCAAACCCAGATGTTGATGCTTTCCTGGTGACCATGAATTGTGATTTGGTCTATTTCTAATGTATGTTTGTAATTTGTTTGTATTTGCTCTGAAGTTCAGGTTGCTGGCTTTTCCTCCTGAACTAAGTGAATGATATTTGTATGTTAGATTAAAATAAGATTGTTAACCCCCTAACATTACTTTCCTTAGTAAAGCAGATCAAAAGAACTTGCGCTAGCAGCATTCTTGTTGTTGGGCTTGTGTTGGTCTTTCACCCCCACAACAGCTGCTACTAGCCGAATTGTTACTATAGACATGCTCAGGGAACAATCAGAAATACACATTTGCTGAAGTGTAGAGTATGTGGAAGGAAACAGTAAGAGATAAAACTAGAAAATTAAAATGCTCAAGCTTATGAAAGTCCCTTAAATAACAAGTCAAAAAGTTTGAATATCATAGAATCATGGTGCTAGAGCTAGAACAGACCTCAGAGTCCTTCTAATTTAACTTTTTCATTTTATAGATCATGCAAATGAGTCCCAAGAAGGATAAGTGACTCACCCACAGTCATACAGGCAGAATCAGAACAAGAATTAAAGGAGGGATTTGAATACAAGTCCTCTGACTGATGAGTCAGTACTCTTTCCACTGCACGTCTAGTATACAAAAGAGAGCTGCTGAACTGGTAGAAGGACTTCTCTATTGTCTAAGATCCTGTGTATCCCACAAAGACAGAGGAGCCATGGTGAATTATCTAAATTCTGTGTCTGTGCCTCCTAGAACAATGTTCTCTACATAGGAGGGGTTTTATAACTATTAAATTGAATTGAATTAAAAAAAGAAAAAGTTACCCATTGGGGAAAGGACATTTGAGCAATGAGTCATCAAAATATGAACATAGGAAAGTGGATGAAATCAATAAACTTAACAAGGAAAAGTGTGTCACTGGGACCAGGGTATATCTGCCATAGCCTATATGGGCTAAAAGCACAATGGCAATAGGACTTGAAATGGGAAAGTTAGTTGGTTCTGAGTGCTAGAAGGCAGGCTGTTTAAGGCAGGCTCAAAGAGACTTCTGTCAAGATAACTGAGAAGCCTTGTCCAAACTCAGTTTCCTTTTATCATCTCAAAACAGTGATAAATGTCTCAAAAATAAAAGAACAATGAAATGGGTAAAAGGAAACATAATCTTCATGAATAAATAACCACAGAAAAGCAAGCAGAAAGACCAAAGAAATTAGCAAAAGAAAAAAAAAAGATGTTAAGTTGATGGAAAAAAATGTTTTGTGGTAAAAGAATGCAGAGGGGAATGTGCAGAATGAGGAAAGAATAATTCTGGAATAACTACAACAAGAAGCCTAGTAAAGAGAATGGAACAGTCATTTTAAAAAAGTCATAAAAAATCCCAGGGTTATCAAAAAGTCTAGTACAATAATTGAAGGAAGTAAAATGATAAAGAAAAAAAGACTCTTTATCAAAAGAAGAACTTTTGTGCTTAGTACAGAAGCAATAAAATTTTAATAAAGCATTGGTTACCATGTAAAAGATTATAAAAAATTGAATTTTAAATATAGGATGCAAAAAAGATTATTAAAGTAAGGCCAAAAGTCATTCAAATTGGAAGGACACATGAGAGCTCTATAGGTCAAAACGAAAATTTTAAAAACAGGGTTCAGAAACATAATCTGGGAATCAAGACTCCCTAAAAACACAATATGAAAAAGCCTGAATTCGGTATTTCAGGAATTCTCAAATTAAATTGTCTATATAAATACTGAAACTAGAGGACAATGTATAAATATACTAAATCCAGAGAATGCCAGCATAAAGAAATCCCAAGGTCACCTTGATCTGAAATGTAGTTTTCAAGTTCGATGGCTTCCAGGTTGAAGAGAAAATCCTGCAAGTTGCTGGGAAAAGACAAATAATGTACTAAGTATTAATTAATTAATTAATAACCTTAATTAACCAGATTGCCAAGCATTATCATCAACAATGAGAAAAGAAGGGAAAAACTAGAATATAATATTCTGAAAATCAAAGGAAAACAATTTGCCCCCAGGAATAACTTATTCTGAAATTTTGAGCATATTACTACTGGTATGTAATGATTTTTAGCAGAATTAATTTCTTCAAAGCCTCCACTTTGAAAAAAAAGAAATGAGCAGTATCATTAAAATGCAAACATGAGGGAACAAAGAAACATACAAAAGGTGAATCGCATTGAAAGAGCCTGAAATTGTTAGGTAGTGATAAAGTGCTTACACACACAACAAAGGAGAGGCAAAACTATTATTCCCTTGAGGGTCCAACCTTGTCTAAGAGACATTGAAGAAACAAAAAGCTTCCTAGGAGGGGCAGCTAGAAGGCATAGTGAACAGAAAATCTTCCTAAGTTCAAATCTGGCATCAGACAGTTACTACTTTAGTGAACCTGGGCAAGTCACTTAACCCTGTTTGCCTCAGTTTTCTCATCTGTAAAATAAGCTGGAGAAGGAAATGGCAAATCACTCCAATCTTTTTGCCTAGAAAACCCCAAATGGGGTCATGAAGTCCTGTATGACTGAACAACAACAAAGTTTTGAAGTTTAAAAAAAAGGCATGTGGAAGAAGAGGTTTTCTTTAAATTGGGAGTATTCATTAAAGGTCAAACAAACAAAGAGGAGAGACTTACATGGAAAGGTGTTTTGTGATCCATGCTATTTTCTGATTTGGACAAGAGAAGTATAAGTAATATTTATAGCAGTAAATATAGATTAAAGTTAATCGGGGCCGGCTTTGAGGTAGGCTGGGGGAATTAGTGGAGCTAGGGGGTAGGCTAATGAGACTAGGATGCATGAATCTGGTGATGGAGCCAGAAAGGATGTTGCCTTAAGCAAAACAAGCCACAGGTGCCAAATGCTGATTACAAAAAATGGGAGGAGTAGGGAGCAACAACCAGTGATTTCAGAGGGGAAGGGGAAAATGAGAAAAATGGAATGTAACTGTCCTAAATAAAACAAGCCACATATACCTCGTTCAAATTGTGCAATTCAACAGAATTTTATGGAGGGAAAAGCAAACAATAATTATATTCCCAAATATTAATAGGATGAGCTTACTCAAAATGAAAGAGGGCTGCAGAATGTATTAGAGGACAAAACACAATTAGTTGCATACATGAAACAAGAAAATTAAGATTTATAGAGGGTTAAAATGGAATGGAATATATATGGAATATACTTCAGCTGAACCAAAAACAGCAGGAGTAATGATCATGATCTCAGACAAGGCAACAGATATGGTTGACCAAAGAGATATGGTCAAGAGAGACAAACAGAAAAAGTTCCACATGCCTAAAGGCATAATAGATAATGGAATAACATCAACATATTAAATATATATGGAATAACAATATCTAAATATTTAAAGGTAAAGCTAATTAGATTCCAAAAATGCTTAGACAATAATTATAGATGACATCAACATACGTCTTTCAGATTCATATAAATCTAACAGAAAGATATAAACAAGAAAAAATTATGAATCTAGACATATTTTAAAAACCGGATATGATAGACCTTTGATGGTTATTAAATAATAACCTTAAGAGGAAATACTTATTTTTAAGCATTGCATATCACCTTTACAAAAACCGATGCAGAAAGGTATCGATCTTAAATGCATCTTTTATAGACTATAACACAATAAAAAGTTGCAAGCAAAAGGTGAAACATGATCAGAAAAAGAGACAAAATAATGTTCTCAAGGTAGGTTTAAAGGATAATAGATGATGATTATATGGACAGGACACAGAAAAGGCCAAGACATTAGCTAGAACAAGAGTCAACAAAGCAGGTCTTCACCTAAAACAAGGGCTCTTGACCTTTTTTATACCATGTACCCTTTGGCAATCTGGTGTCAGATGTATAGACATCTTCCCAGAATAATGCTTTAAAATAACTGAAATAAATGCTAAATTTCAATGAGAGGTTAATAGATATAAAATATAATTTTTCCATCCAAGTCCATGGACTCCCTAAAATCCCAGGTTAAGAACCCCTGACCTAAAAGAAGAACTATATGTAGTCGACCATACTCGAGTATATAACCAACATACCTATTGCTCCCTTCTATTCCCATTAACCACTGGGTTCAACGTGAAGTGCCCTGGCAGGTACCTCATTTGACTTGAGCCCCAATCTAAGCTTCTTTGAGAACTTCTAAAATTGTCTAAATTCAGTTTGTATCAGGTCAATTTGCATCAGGTTAGCAGATTAAACAAAAAAAAAAATCCATGTATTATTAACGTAAAGCATTTAATTAGGATTAAAATAACCGGTTTTTTTTAAAAAAAAAAAAAAGGAAAACAATCTTTATAGTCTCCCAGTGTTCGGTGATAATCTCTAAGTGAATAATAAGAGAAACAATCTACTCTGAGACGTGCTTGATGCAAGAGAGGGCATGGCAAATGCCTTTTGTGCAGCCAGACTAAAGGGGGTGGGGAGGGAGGGATCTGGAGGAGGAGATGATTCACTCCTGCAACATCGAAATTTCCCAGCTGATTTGTGTCTAATGTTTTCCACCATCTCAGTCATGATAAGAGGATCTCCCTTTGAGCTCCCTTCAGCTTTTCAGTGGTTGTTATAGCACTGTTGTCACCCTTCCTATACCAGGCACCTTAATGATCTCTGATCCATGGAACTTCTCTCAGAAGTCTCCCTATACCAATCAAGAGCTCATAATTGACAATGTAATTGCCCTGATCCACAGACACACAATCTCAAGGGAAAGGGAGTGCTGGGAACTTTTCTCCAACTCATCCTTGAGTCTAGAAGACTCTTGGACATGCTCCTCCTACATTTGTCAGATTACTGATCTTGTGATAAAA
Organism: Phalanger gymnotis; assembly: GCA_028646595.1. Classification (NCBI taxonomy): domain Eukaryota; kingdom Metazoa; phylum Chordata; class Mammalia; order Diprotodontia; family Phalangeridae; genus Phalanger; species Phalanger gymnotis. The sequence continues at coordinate 548,187,079 of CM053622.1, forward strand.
ATAGGTTAAGGATAAAACTAGCTCATTCTAAGTAAATAATGGAGGTCTCCAAGAGAAGGACAACATTTATTGTTGTTTTTGTTGTTCAATCATCTCCAGCTCTTCGTGACCTCATTTGAGGTTTTCTTGGCAGAGATGCTGGCATGGTTTGCCATTTCCTTCTCCAGCTCATTTGACAGATGAGGAAACTGAGGCAAACAGGGTTAAGCGACTTGCTCAGGATCACACAGCTACTAAGTGATTTCAGCTCAGAAAGATGAGTCTTCTTGACTCCAGGACTGGCACTCTACACACCACACCACCTAGCTGCCACATAAGTGTCTTCAGTGACAATGTAAGAGATATGAGGACGTTCCATAATCAACCAGAATTTAGACAGGAGTGATGCTATTTGTAGACAGAAATGAGGCACTCTCTCTGAAATTAGGTCAACCAGCCTGAAGATAATAATAAACATAATACCTTTCATTTGCACAGTGTTTTATGGTGTATTAAGCGTGTCACCAACTATCATCTCATTTGATCTACTCAAAAACTGAATATTGTTCTCCTAAGGAAATAGAAGCAAAAGACATCCTGAAATCATACAGCTAACCAGTGGCAGAACTGAGACTTGAATCTGATCTTTGGCCTGTGTGTCCAGTGCTATCTTCCCTAAACCACACTTTCCCTCTAGATTGAAGTTATCATAGGATAATATTTTTCTGCTCTGTAAACTTGCCAACTCTATATTTTACATTTTGTTTTATTATACCTCTCCCTTAGTTACCTAGTAAAAAGTTTTTTGGAGGAAAAGAGGAAAAAAATAAGACAACTTATCTCAGTTGAACTGAAGCAAAAAAGGTTTGTCCACATCTAGGTCAACAGAGTTGGGGGGAATCTAAGTATCTCTACAGGCTAGGCATGGGCTGATAGCATCCACCTAGGGAACTCAAGCTAGACCCTAGTGAAGGTGGACATTTCAGATAGACAAAGAATTGTCAGGTAAAATGTTCCAGGCTTCAGCTCTGTTGTTCCTTTCTAGCCTGAAGGCGTTTTCTTAAAGCCCCAAACCAGTGTCACCTTGTCCCTCCCCCCAGGAACATGGCAGCATTTAAGGAATAGCTTTAAAAAAAAAAAGACATCTTTTTCCACAACAGAAAATAACTATAAGGTAGTTTCATAGATATTTTTGATTAAGGTCAAAGCTCATTTTTCCTCATCATCTTTCAGAGTTGTTAACTTCCTTAAGATGAGGCATTAGATGGTAAGTACTTTCTCTAGATGGACTTCTGGGATCACTAACAAAAGCAGCACTCGACTTCCAGGCAATCTGTTCATTATTTTGATAAGCATCATTTCTGAGCGTAATTCATTACGATGATATTTTGTGTTACATTGGGGAATGCACCTTATGAGCCAATGTGAAAGCAATAAGGCTTACATAAAACCTGACTCCACTCCATTCCTCTCCTAACCGTCTCTGAAAAAAATGGAAGAGAGCTGTCAAGCTATGGAAGACAATTACCGTATTTACTCCCAATTACCATTTACTCCCCCTTTACCCCTAATATTTTCAATCTAAAATAAGGAGGAGGAATTATATCAACATCTGGGTCCTGGTCCATCATCACCCTCAGTAACATTCATTAACAAGTGGCCCCGTTAAAGAAAAAAAAACAGAAAAAGTCAATGGGAAATGAGATATTCTTCAAAGTCTCTCTTCTTTCAGCATTTCTTTAAGCTCCTTCCTGGAAAGAGCTACTTAGAATGATAGCTTACAGCAAAACTTTTAGGCTGTCCAGCTGAGTATAATATACAAGAGACTGACAGTTGGTACATTTGAGATTTGCCTTCATTTCAAGTTTCAAGTTTAGGAGTTTGGGAACCATTTCAAGAAAAGGACAAGGCAGCTACCGCAGCTCTGGTTTACTATTTGGAATTAGTACTACAACATTAATCTTCCCACAGAATCAAAGATGCATAAATGAGCCAACATTCCAGTAAGTAACTATCTGTCTATGGTGATTTTATGCACCATGGAGGTACAAAACCCTACCCTCTACCACAACCACTTTTTCAATAATGATCTTTCTTTCCACAATTACAGTTAAGGTTTTAAAAGCAAATGACATGGGGCAGCTAGGTGGCACAGTGAGTAGAGCACCAGCCCTGGAGTCAGGAGGACCTGAGTTCAAATTCGACCTCAGACACTTGACACGTGTACTAGCTATTTGACTTTGGGCAAGTCACTTAACCCCAATTGCCCTGCCAAAACAAACAAACAAAAAAAGCAAATGATGCTGGGGGCTAAATTCATTAAGCTAAATTCACACTGAGGTGTAAATGACTGATTTCAAATTCCTCTCCAAGAGCAAATAGCACCTAAGAGAAGAGTTATACTTGCCCTTGGAAGAGGGAGGGAGTGGGGAAAGAGGAGGAGAAGAGAGGAGCACAGAGAAAGCCACAGGCCAGGCACAGAACGTAGACACTGATGGTCTCTGTAACAGACCTGCTCCTGGACAAATTTTTATTCAGTTCAGTTCAATACCCATTAAATGTTTGCCATGTACAAAGCACTGTTAATTGCTGCCCTCAAAGGTCTTATATTCTATTGCGGGATATAATACAAAGTACAGAGTGATGGGGGCAAAGGAGAAATCTAGACAAAATATTCTAGGTATGAGGAAGAAGGGAATATTTTGACCTAGGGGATTCATGGAATAAGTGTTATCTGAACTAAAAGATAGGTATTTAGAGAGCAGAGATGGGGAATGAGTATGATTTCCATGCATGGGGGGATTAGAGCAAATGAACACAGGTAGAAGATGGAATGTTAAGTTTGGGGAGGAAGTAATAGTCCAGTTTGACCTGAACTTAGAGTGCCTAAAGGGGAATAACATCATTAATACTAGAAAGGCAAATTGGAGACAAATTATAGGATGCCTTAAGTACTAGGCTGAGGAGTCTATATTTTATCCTGAGGGCAATATGGAGCCAATGAAGGTTTTGAAGAATGAGTAGCGACATAATCAGACCTATGCCTTAGAAAAGTTATTTTGGCAAGTGTTTGGAGAGCAGATGGGACCACAAAGAAAGTGGAATTGATGATACCAATTGGCAAGCTATTACAATAACCCAGGAAGGGCACAGATGAAGAGAGCTTCAACTAGGGTGGTGGCCAAATGAATGAAGAAAAGGGACAGATATAAGGGATGCTGTGGAGATGAGTTTGAGAGGACTTGGGGAATGATACGGGGAGGCATAAAGAGAGGGAAGAGTCAAGAATGATTTGTAAGGTTTGGACCTGGGTAATGGGAAAAATGGTAATACCCTCAACAGATATAGAGAAATTTCAAGGCAGGGGAAGATTACACAGGGAGTTGGAGGAGGGCATAAGATAATAAATTCCGTTTGCGCCATGTTGAGTTTGAAATACCTATGGGACATCAAGAAGGAGATCTAGCAGGCAATTGGTGGTGTGTAATTGGAGTGCAGGAGAAAAATAAGGATTGGATATATAGATCTGGGAGTCATTGGAATAGAAATGATAATAAGACAGTCAAGGCAGAAGAAGATTTCTAGGAATTTATCAATGAAAGATAAGAAGAGATCCAGGATGATAACTTGAGGGCATATCAAAGTCAAGGGAAGGTTTTGTAAGGATGGGGGAGACCTGGATATCAATTAATCAGCAAGTGTTTATTAAGTGCTTACTAAAAGATAATTTATTAAGTGCCTGCAACTGTGCTAAGTGTGGACAATCCAAATATGAAGAATCTCCTAACTCCAACTTGCCATTTTCACTGACTGCCCCCCACGTCTGGAATTCTCTCCCTCCTCAATTCTATCTCTTGACTTTCTTTCAGGTCTCAACTAACCTACCTTCTGCAAGAAGCATTTTCCAGTCTTCCTTGATGCTAATGCCTTCCACTTGAGATTACATCCAATTTACTCTGTATATATCTTGCATATACTTCATATGTTGTCTCCCTCATTATCCTGTGAATTCTTTAAGTATAAGGGCTAGGCTTGCATTCCCAGTGCACGGTAGGTTCTTAATAAATGTTTGACTGACAATGACTCACTAAAACAATCTTAACTCAAAAGGAGCTTAAATTCTAATAGTGAGACAAATCCACGAATAAATACATACAGTATAAATATAAAGTGAATAAATGCAAATATATACAAAGTTATTAAATACAAGATTGTTTGGGAGACCTGGAATTAGCAATTTGGGAGGACCAGGAAGGGCTTCATGCAGAAGCTGTTCCTTGAGCTTCCTCTTAAAAGAAGAAACAGGTCTTTAGGAGGCAGAGGTAAGGAGGGCATGTGCTCCAGTTGTAACTCATATTCTGGGCTCACTCTCCCAAACCCACTGAGACTAAGAGGTTGGTCCCTAGAATAAGGCTGGCTACTTCTCCCCCTTAAGATTCCAGGACAACAGCATGGGATTGGAGGTGTCTTTTTAACAAAATTGTTCATGAGCTCATAATTCCAATTCCTTTTTAAAGTTCTACCTAACCTGGCCTCAACCCATCTTTCCAGTCTCCTTGGACATTACTCCCCAAACTACACTTGGCAATTCAACCAAACTGATTTTGTCTCTGTTTCCAAAGGGAAATTTGGCTATGTCAGAGAGCATGGGAGGGAGAGTAACATCCACTAAGACTAGAAAGACAGGTTGGAAAATGTTGTGCAGGGCATTAAAAAATGGGAGTTTATATCTTATCTTAGGGGAAATAAGAAGCCATGGATGTTGACTAAATGAGGGAGTTATATGGTCAGATCTGCGATTAGGGAAAATTACTTTGGCAGCAACGTATAAAATGCACTGGAGTGGAGAATGACTTGTATGTAGGCAACAGGGAAGGATCCGAGGGGTGGGGGAAAATTGAAGATGAGAGAGGGAATGAATGATCGATGGGCTAAACTCCCTAAGGAAATAGAAGATGGGATTACGGGCACAGGTAGAGGAGTTAGACAACAAATACAATAGCCACCTCATCTTCTGAGACTGGAACAAGGGAAGAAAGGGAGGATAAAGATGGAGAGAGTTTCTGAAGCACAGAGTAAGGGGAGCAAAGGAGCACATGACAGATGGTCTCTTACTTTCTCCACAAAGTAGAAATCATGGTCATCTGCTTGGTGAAGTACTGCAGGTTTGGGGTACTGCAAATTTGAAGATTTAGTCCCATTACTATGGAAAGTAGAATAAGGGATGAATCAAACAAAGGTCAGTAAAATGATTGCCATGTAGTAGTAAGGATCCAGTGAAATTTGGATGGAATAAACATTCATTAAGTGGCTACTATGTGCCAGGCACTAAGCTAAACACTTTACAAATATTATCTCATTTGATACTCACAACAATTCTGGGAGGTAGCTGCTATTATTCTCCCATTTTACAGATGAGGAAACTGAGGCAAACAGAGGTTAAGTGACTTGCCCCGGGTCATACATCAAGTGTCTGAAACTGAATTTGAACTCAGATCTTCCTGACTCCAGGCCCAGCTCTCTATCCATTGCCCCACTTAGCTGCCTCTTGCTGTTGTTCAGTTGTGTTCAACTCTTCATGACTCCCTTTGGGGTTTCCTTAGCAAAGATACTAGAGTGGTTTGCCATTTCCTTCTCCAGCTCATTTGACAGATGAGGAAACTGAGGCAAACAAGGTTAAGTGACTTGCCCAGGGTCACACAGCTAGTAAGTGTCTAATGCCAGATTTGTATTCAGCAAGATGTGTCTTCCTGACTCCAGGCCCAGAACTCTATCCACTACCCTAGCTGGCTGCCTCTAACTAATATGAATTGGTAGCGCACCCAGGAAACTTGCTTCATGATTTCTCCTGCATTATTCAGCAGCTTGGGAGTAGTCACTCAGTCAACTAGCATTTATTAAACACCTACTGAACAAAGAAGGCATATGATGGGAATGACCTAAGCTGTGGATCAACAGGGAATAAATGTGGGAAGGTTGGAGGTGGGGAAAGGTGTTAAGGAATTCAGTGTAGGACAGTGTCTTACTGATCTTTTTATTTTGAATAAGGTTAAGAGCAAGGTGACCTAAGCAAAGAAGTGATGACTAGGATAGCAGGGTAGGAGAGTGATAATGGGAGTTTTAGGGTGAGAATAAAGAGAAAGCAGGAGAAGAGTAGAAGGAGAGGACCTTGTGAGAGAAAAGAATTTCAGAGTTTAACATAATGAGCTTGGGGTGCTAGGCACATCTAAGGTATGCTGTGGATGGCTGAAGTAGGATAGAGATAAAGATCACATTTGATAAACTAAGAGGCCATGGTGTCCAAAGAGCCATTAGCAAGAATATTAAAGTTACAGAACACAAGGATGGGAAAGATGATGGAGAGGAAGATCATCAGGAGCCAGGTACTGAACTTACTGAGAGGAAAAGAGGTATTTAATACCAGGATACCACAAGAGCTATCCATTTCTTTTCTGTCATTCTCTCTATGTGACTACCATTTTGGAGGTCCTCCTCTGTCTCCCCAGGACACCCTAACCCTATCAGGGCTGCCACTTAGAAAGAACTACAAGGTTACTCCTTGGATGAAATGAGTCAACAATTCTAATCCTTCCAGTGAAATGGAGGAATACCAGGGCTTACAATCTTCCCTGCCACTGAATCCTAAGGTCCTTTGGGCTGCCATGTACCCTAAGGACCCCCAGGCACTTTTATCTGATCTATTATTGTACCTTCAGGACCCCCTGGCCCTTACCATCACCTGTCATTACACTCTTAGGGTTTCTGAGCTTTTACATTTGCTTTCAACTGAGCTCTTTAATGTGTTGTTTCCCACAAATAGCTTCTTAAGAACAGAAACTGCCTGGCTTTTTCTATTTGTATCCATAGCGCTTAGAACAATGCTTGACAGATAGATAAAAAAAAATGCTTTTGCATTCCTGCATACACTTCCTTGATTTTTTTTATGCCTCTTCTTCTGCATTTGTCATCATTGGTAATATGCTACTACCCTAAAAAATGTTGCATTTTAGGTTTGTTTTCTAATCAATCTGGCTTTTCCGCTACTTCCCCCACAAACAAATTTTTAGAAACAAACCTGAAAAATAAAGATCTCAATACATAGACACATAGTCCAACAAAATGAATCCCCATATTGGCCATGTTTGAAAATGTAAGTCTCTGCATTTTAAGTTCATCACTTCTCCAGTAAGAGGTGGTGAATGACATGTTTCACCTTCATTCTTTTGTACTTGTGGCTTATGACTATGTTGATTAAAGTTCTAAAGTCTTTTGGAGCTGTTTTCCTCTATATTATCATTGCATAAATTATTCACCTAATTCTGCTCACTTCTCTCAATCAGTTGATGAGGATCTTCCCAGTGTCCTCTGAAACCATCCATTTCATCATTTTTATGACACAATAATGTTCCATTATCTTCACATACCACAATTTGTTTAGCTATTCTCTATTAGGAGCACATCTCTTTAGTTTCCAATTTCAAGGTACCATTAAAAGACAATGCTGTCTTTTTAAGTCAGGACCTGTTGTCTAATCTTGGCTTTGCTTCCTACCATCCACTTATCACATACAAATCACTTCATATCTCTGGAATTCAGTTTCTCATATATAAAATGAAGGGGTTAGACTAAATGATCTCTGAGGCCATTTCAACTCTAAAGCTATAAATTATGATCCCTTTCTACTATGAAATTCTATAATTTCTGAGATACGAGTTTTCTATTTTTCAATATCCTAAAATAATTTGTGTTCAAAACACATGACTCTCAGAAGTAACCAATGGTCCTTATTGTTATTGTCTCATTTAAAAAGGGGGAAATATGGAAAATTGGTATTACAAGGAAAAAACAAGAGGAAAAACATTAGCATGTCTTCTTTCTTGTCAGAGTTTTAGAGTTCTCAGTTAAAGGCTAACCATATTGTGATAAAAATTAAAATTCAATTTTAATTTTTTAATTAATTATATTAAAATTAATTTAAAATTGTATCATCCTCTACTGATTGATTTTGTTGACCTGCCTTGGAGAAGTTGAGTCACTTGGTTCTGCATTCCCTGAGACCTGGGGCTGATTTTCACCTTGGCCCTTTTTCTACCCTGCCCCTACAAATTGCCCTCTGCACTTCTTGTTTTCTACCTCTTTCATTGAGCACTTCAACCAAATTATCACTACCATCGCCTCTGGAAAGAATTTGTTAATAGACTCCTCTATTGTTCTACTCACCATCTTTGTGACTTCAAAGATAACTTTCTTTCGCATCACTACTCTCAGATATGTGTTGCTTTCCCCATTATGTCAGGTCCTTGAGGTCTAGAACTGCATTCTTTTGCATTTTTATTTCCTGTGCTTAGAACCACACTTGGAACACAGTATCATCAAAACATCATTCATTCATTTATACTTATGTCCACCACAGGATTGTCCTTCAGCGAATTGCAATTTTGATTCTTCTACGACTGTGGTGTTTTATTATTTGCCACCACATGATATCACTGAGAGAATATTGCTATTAAAAAGATGGGCTGTTAGACGGAAGAAGGCAGAAACAAAAAAGAACAATAAATACAATGCCTGCAACATAAATAAATAAATGAATAAATAAATAAGATCAATACTGAAAGGCAAAAAAAAAACTGTGGTCCAATGCAACAATCAATGTTAGTATACTTTCAGAGTTAAAGAATACATCTCTGTTGAGTCAACTGGGTGGCACAGTGGATAAAGCTATGAGCCTGGAGTTGGGCAGACATGAGTTCAAATCGAGCCTCAGATAATTTACTAGCTATGTGACTCCGGGCAAGTCACTTAACTTATTTCCACCTCAATTTTCCCAACTGTAAAATTTGGATAATAATACCACCTACCTCCCAGGATCAAATGTGAGGATCAAATGAGATATTTAGCATATACCTGCCACATAATAGGTACTTAACAAATACTATTTTCCTTCCTACTGTTAGAATATTCTTCATAGGGAGTCTGAGTCTATTTGGGCTATTTGTTGGGAAATGTTCATTGTGTACCTCCCTTCTTTCAATAGAGAAGGGGACTACAATTCAGACAAATTCACTGTATCAGAGCTTACCTGTTTTCTTTGTCATAGAGGAATATTCTATGGAGGTAGATAGGGGAATATAGGTAAGTGTTACTTAAAAAAATCAATGAAAAATTTTTAAAAACTCAATTAAAATTCAGGTCTTTTAAAGGGAGTGAGAGTGAACTGAAAGTCAATAGGAAACATCAACAATGATTTGGAAAGGGTGATAGAGACATTTGGAGTGAAATACAAAGAAGAAGAGGTTTCTAAATGATGGTGACAGAGTGTCTGTAACCAAGAGTGGGAAGAAAAGAATACATATGATTCTTCCACCTGGTTCAGTGAGGGGGGGAGGGAGGAGAAGAGTGACAGTCTTCAATAAAGAATATTTAGACAGTTTTCACTAAAGAGGTGTCTTCAGGAGAATGTCAGGTTTCCATGAGCACCAGAAGATGAAAAGAGTGTGAGAGGATGAAATCTAGGATGCTATTTTGTTAACAATAGAGTAGGGTTCTCAGAGGTTACCCCTGAAGGTGACAGGGACTAGAGGGGAGTAGGACTAAGCTTGATAAGGATAAGAGTGTGAGGAGAGATAGCAAGGGAAATAAATTTTGCTCTGGGAAACAGTGATTCTGAATCACACCAATTAAAAGAGCTGAAAAGATTATGACTGGGACTGTATTAATTATGAAGGAGAATAGATCAGTCCCAAAGTTCTAATGAGAATCCTGATATAAAGCTGACACTATGGAAGGCATCTCCCTTGTGACTATCCCTTCACTGACCACATCAAGGGACAGGAGGGTCAGTAGTAAATACATCCAGAAAGCTTGTGTGGTGTAAAGTTCTGAGCAGTCACTATTAACAATTTCCACCAGTTCATTTAAATCAATGGTATGATGGCCAGACAGAAAGTTCTAGGGAGTCATTTTCACTCAGCCTAAAATCAGGATAAGCTACATAGTTCATCCTAGTTAAGGACACATATCTTAAGTATCCCTCTAATCTCTCTCAAGATAAGATTGGGCATACTTCCCCTAAGAGCACCCCAAGCTGGCAAGCTATTATGACTGTTTCTCAGTTTACTCTCATGAGACACCAAGACTCATTATGCAAATGAAAACCATACCAAAAATCTGGAGGGAGAACTGAGAGGAGGGGATGTATGAAAATAAAAATGGTATCTGATTTGTCTGGTTTATAGTATTAATTCATAGTTTACTATTACCTGCATGTTGTGGTGGGTGTACACAAAATTGATTCCCCCATTGGTTTTTCTCTTCACCAACAGCAAATTATAACCATATAATTTTACATATCCAATACTGTACAGATTACAAAGCACATTCACATACATCATCCCATGTGACACAGACACCCCTGTGAGGTAAGCAGGACAGGTATTTTTAACCTCCATTTGATGAAACGATTTGACTAAAAAGCTACAACTTGCAAGAGGTGAAGTTCAGACTAGTTCTTTGGTTCAAAGGATTCAGAATTATGTCCAACCTTCTCATTTTACCAATGAAGAAACATTACAGGCAGAGAGTTAAAGTGACTTCCCAAGGTCAAGGCCATATAAAGCAGTCAATGGTACAGCCAGGATTAGATACAAAGTTTTCTACTTTCTCTTTCCACTACAGCATGCTGCATTTCAACAGTTCTATAATTAAAATCCCTGGATCCTTGGCTAAATACAAAGGATAAGTTTAAGGACAAAGCCTTCACTTTTCAGAATGATTCTATCAAGCTCTCCCTCTATACACATGTTCGTTATTAAGATCACTGCTGCAGACTATATGTATAATGAATGAGGCCACAATAGAGAGGGAATTATCATTCCAATGCCAATTGGCATTTCTTTCAGAGGTTTGAAGAGGACCTTTTTGGTAGCTGAAAAATTCTTGCTTGGGAAGCTGTGGCCAGGGTAGATATAGCCTGGAGTTCATTTCTGGAGGCTCAAAAAGAACAAGCTGAAATACATCAATAAGACTTCTCTAAACCCCATAAAATAACTCTGAGATATTGCTGACCTGCAAATGATCAAAAGAAAATGACTCTTCTCACCCTAACACCCTCATTAATTTGACTGCTCCTCAGGCTTGCCTAACCTCAGCAGGGTGCCCATCACCAAGGTTAATTCCACACCCACTCACCCCTCCTCCAGCCATCGTTTTCCTATACTGACTCTTCTCACCCTTGATCCAGCAGCTGCAGCTTGTAAGATAAAAGAGAAAATGCAAGTTGATAACAAAAGCCACGGGGGACGAGACCCCCCAGCCTGGAGCGCTAGAGAACACTGCCCATTTGGATAATGGGTGGTATAATGTTAGCCTGCTTGTTGGTGGATGTGGTCATCACAAAGACGATGCTTGCCTTAACTGTCATTTTAAAAAGAACAAGAGACAATTTGTAATCATAAAGGTTTAGTGAATTCAAAACAGAAAACTAAAATGCCTGTTATGTATAATGTTAAGGGTCTGATCACATTAGTTTTAGCAATTTGAGGAATATTTGTTGCTTAATGTAAACCTGCTATTTTCTACAGGTTTAGCAAGGTTAACGTTGGTGTGTGTTCTTTTGTTTCCAAACAGCAGGGGTGATAACAAGAGAAATAGGAAAAATCACTTATTCCTAAAGGTGTACTCAGGGGTGGAGGGTGGGGAGAAGCATGAACACAGATTACTGTTAAAACAGTGAATGGAAGCCTAATGGGGAAATATGCCTCAGACCTGGAGCCTTGTAGAACTGACAGCTACAACAGCCTTTAGAACACAATAGCTGTGAAAGAACAAAGTAAGAATACAACCTCATTCAAACATTTGCAGTCTCTAGTCTAAGTCAGCACACCCTAGAGTTTGTTTCAAGTTGCTACCTACCTTCCTCTCCAGTTGTGCCTCCCAACACACACAAATATCTTTATCAGTGCGAAACAGTAAAAGATCACTCAAGGTCAGAGTACTGGTTCTACTATTTCATTAGCAATATGGCCATAATCAAGATGGTTCATTTCTCTCAACCTCAATTTACTCATCTGTAATATGAGAATAATAATACTTACACTATTCAGGTCACAGGGTATATGAGAAAAGCACTTTATAAATTTCAAGTTTACCCAAAGCTTCAACCGATCTATGGTGTTATCAAAATGGATACTCCCTGCAACAGGTCAGAGTACAACCCATCCATGCTTCCTCATCTTGTAGGATGTGTCCATGAGGTAGACTCCCTTTGGAGGATTTAGGGTATTAATTGTCTCCATTGGCATATAATATTTCAATTTGCTTAGAGAATCTTAGAGAATTGTTGCTCTTTAAGGGAATAAAACCTCCAGACTTCACCTAAAGAGTTCTTGCTTAGGCATCTGTAGCCAGAGTAGATATAAATTTAGTGAGGGAGTTAAAATCCAGATCTCATGACATTCCATTGATTTCAATGTAGTATTTCAATCAGTTATCCCTTGCCAGACTGCAAATTAGTCCACCTCTTTTTCTTGTCTGTCTTTTATACTTTTTACTGCTTGTCTGGTGGAATTATTTGTTGATAATATGTTGTAAACTAATCATACCCATCATGCATCTCTTCATTGTCCTTAGCAATTATTTACTCATAGCTGTTAATGTTAAATTTTTCTTCATCAGACTTTAATAAATTGAACAGAAAGAAAAGCAAGATAGAAATTAAGGATCTTAACAAAATATTAGAAAAACTAGATATGAAATCCCTTTGGTGATTACTGAATGGTAATCTTAAGGAATATACCTAGTCGTCAGCCTCAATAATAACATTCGCAAAAACTGATTACATGCAGAGACATAAAGAACCCATAGAAAATGAAGAAGGGTAGAATTGTTTAACACATTCTTTACAGATCATGCTCAAATATATGAATGTGACCCTGCAGGAACTTATACTATAGTGGTACAAACTTGAGAACCTGAAGTCACCACCATGCCATGATGAAGTGTCAATGTAGGACTTTGTGTAGATTACAGATCACAATACAATAAAAAATTAATCGATAAAGGGAAAAATAACAAACGACACAAACTTTGTCTAAGATCAAATAATGCTAATCTAAAGAACAAATTATAGAAACAATCAGTAATCATATTACATTATAACAATGAAGAAATATACCATATCTTGTGGGATGCAGTTAAAGAAATCATTAGGAGAAAATCTGTATCTCTGAATGCTTTTACTAACAAATGAGAGAAAACGAAGATAAATAAATTAAGTGTGCAGTTTCCTTCCTTCTTATTGGATAACCCTGAGGGTCTGGGATTTCTAATATTGTTGCTCAAAAGCTCCCACTCCATATGATCACCACTGATTATCACTCATTACCCTAAATTAGCTTTTATGAAAGGGTAATTATTGAGATGGTATAATAAAAACAGTTGGTACAAAGAACAATGCCACAAAAGCCTGGGGCACACTCTCCCATAATTCACACAGGATCCACGGGGAGAAGAAGTACAATTTTAAAGTAGAATGATAATGAGTCACATGTATACAGAACACATGTGGCAAAGAGGTAATTCCCAGCTCCTGGGTACTCAAAGATCTCTTCTCCCTTCACAGAGTTCTCATGAAGTTTTCCTTGTTGTAGCTTTCTGCTAGTCAACAAAGGTGAGTGCCCCTGTAGAATACCCTTCCATAGTGTGTCTAATTTGTTCTCAGTGTATCTCTCAGCCCCTAATGCAGATGTTCCTATCAGCCACTGTTGCTGAAAGGACACTGGTACCAACAGTGATGGAAATTCCAAATCCTCCAATCTTTTAAAGTTCACAAGATCACCCTCTAGTCATTGAGGGAGAAGAAAGAGAAAAGACTCACTCTTCCCCACCAGGGCAGGTCCTTTGACTATCTCTAGACTAGCCTTTTGCTATAATATCTTGATAGAATGCTTCTGGAATGTCAAAGATAAAAGACATATCGCTCCTTATTGTTAACAATTGATCATCTGTTTTTTCATGGACAGTACTTTGGAGGTAAGTTTATTTACTCCTACCAGCTGACTGAAATCTGCAGAGAGTACAAGATCCCACAGTTATTTATTGGATATGTATGTATACATGATTGGATAGCTTCACCAAGATGATCCCCATGCAAATGTCAAAAATCATAGAATTCTTCAAAAAATGATGATAATGATTCCTCAGCTTCACTAACTTTATGGGTGCTTTATGCAGGAATTTTTATGTATCATCATAGCACTGAGGGAAAGGGGAAGCTATCAGTTTCAAAAAAAAAAACCCAGCTGTCCAACACGTCTTCCATCAATTAAAGGAAGCATATAGCTCTACTTCTCATATAATGCAGTCATTCATCACAATTCAACCATATCTGAATAAATGGGTTTGTTTGCATATTTGTGGAGAAGGATTTTTGTATCAAAATATACCAAGATTTTTTTAATATTAGGGTATCAATCTTCAAAAAAAGGAGACAGGCTGGGGCAGCTAGGTGGCACAGTGAGTAGAGCACCAGCGCTAGAGTCAGGAGGACCTGAGTTCAAATCTGCCGTCAGACACTTGATGAACATACCAGCTGTGTGACCTTAGGCGAGTCACTTAACCCCAATTGCCCTGCCTACCCCCCTCCAAAAAAATTTTTTTTAAAAGACAGGTTTTTATTTCAGGGAAAAGCTTACCGTAATTAAAAAGGATTGTGTCATTTTCCCAAAACAATTCATTTAATTCAAGCCCAATTCATTGTCCATACCAAGTATCTGCCCTTCATCATTTCTTACAACAAAATATATTATATTCATGTACCATAATTTGTTCATCTTTCCCCAACTCATGGAGATCCTTTAGTTTCCATTTCTTTGTCATGACACGTACACACACACACATACAAACACACACACATACAAACACACACACACATATACACAGCAGCAGCAGCAATAAAGATTTTTGTAAAGATTGGGTCTTTTTCTGTACGAGGTACAGATGTAGTAGTGGTATCACTGGGTCAAAGGGTATATACAGTTTAGCAATTTTTGGTCAAAGTTCCAAAATGCTTTCCAGAATGGCCAGCTCCACCAACATTAATATGTCTGTTTCCCACAGCAGCTCCAGCATTTAGCATTCTACTTTTTTTATCAACTTTGCCAAATCTGATGGGTATCTTAGAGAATTAATCTAATTATTAATGATTTAGAGCATTTTTCCACACAGTTATTGATAGCTTGGATTGCTTCCTCTGAAAACTAGCTGTTCAAATACCATCACTAGGTCTATATCCCAAAAGAGATCACAAGGGGAAAGGACCCACAGGTACAAAAATATTGATAGCAGCTCTTTTGTGATGGCAAAGAATTGGAAATTGAGGGGATGCCCATGAACTGGAGAATGGCTAAATAAGTTGTGGTATATGAATGTAATTGAATATTCTTGTTCCATAAGAAATGAGGGGCAAGAGGATTTCAGAAAAACATGGAAAGACTTACATGAACTGATGCCGAGTGAAGTGAATAGAACCAAGAGAACACTATACACAGTAGCAGCAACATTGTATGATGACCAACTTCGATAGACTTAGCTCTTCTCAGCACTACAATGATCTATGCAATTCCAAAAGATTCACATCCAGAGAAAGAACTATGGAATCTGAATACAGATTGAAGCATGCTATTTTCTCTCTCTTTTTTTTCTTTCTCATGGTTTTTCCCTTTTGTCCGGATTCTTCCTATACAATATGACTAATGTGGAAGTATGTCTAATAGGATTGTACATGTAAAATCTATATCAGATTGCAATGCTGTCTTGGGGAAGGAGGAGGAGAGGGAGGGAGAAAAAAACTTGGAACTCAAAATCTTACAAAAGTGAATGCTGAAAACTTTACATATAATTGGAAAAAATAAAATACTCTTAAGTGTGAAAAACATAAAACTAGCTGTTCATATCTTTTGATCATGTATTAATTGTAGAATGGCTTTTATTCTTATAAATTTAAATCAGTCCTTTACATATCTTGGAAATGAAACCTTTATCGGAGAAATTTTCTGCAAAGATTCTTTCCCAGTTACCCACTTGACTTCTGATGCTAGTTGTACTGGTTTGTTTGTGCAAAACATTTTAACTTTTATAAAATTAAAAAGTACTGAATTCTGTTGTCTAGCCAAGTCTTTCCCATCCTGCACTTACGTAGCATGTATGTTACGAATCACACGTTTTAAAATAAAACAGTACAATAGAAAGTAAATTAAAGGAAAACTTATTACAGATTAATGAAGTGGGCTATGCATATTCTCTTAAATACACAAAAACAAATCTTCTCTCTATTTTCTAGCCATCTGATCAATAGGAAGATATTCCAAAAAGAAGTTATTTGGGGCTTACTACTATGGTAGAGTCAATTCTCAACAATTTAGACTCCATTAATTCTAAATTTCTAATATGCAGCCCAACCTGAGATGAAGTTTATTTTGGTATTCCCTAGGAAGAAATTATTAAGTATATTAATATTGTTTTTTGAAAGTCTGAAGAAAGTTTTTTTATTTAATATATTTAGTTTTCAGCACTGATTTTCACAAGAATTTGAATTACGAATTTTCTCCCCATTTCTACCTTCCTGCCCTCTCCAAGATGGCATATATTCTGATTTCCCCGTTCCCCAGTCGTCCCTCCCTTCTGTCACCCCACTCTCCTCCCATCCCCTTTCCCTTCTTCTCTTGTAGGGCAAGATAAATTTCTATGCCCCATTGCCTGTGTACTGTGTATCTTATTTCCTAGTTGCATGCAAAGGCTTTTTTTGTTTGTTTTTGAACATCAGTTTTTAAAAATTTCAGTTCCAAATTCTCTCCCCTCTTCCCTCCCCATCCACCCTCCCTAAGAAGGCAAGCAATTCAACATAGGCCACATGTGTATCATTATGTATAACGCTTCCACAATACTCATGTTGTGAAGGATTAACTATGTTTTGCTCCTTCCTAACCTATCCCCCTTTATTGAATTTTCTCCCTTGACCCTGTCCCTTTTTGAAAGTGTTTGCTTTTGATTACCTCCTCCCCCTGTCTGCCCTCCCTTCTATC
>CM053622.1:548204638-548233786 GCA_028646595.1 Phalanger gymnotis
CTATGTTCCAACTTGGGGTGATGCGCCAGCTCTGCCTCACCAGCACTCCTCCTTCCCCAAGAACCCCCAACCTGGACTGGACTTAGATCTTCAGCAGGTTCTTCACTCCTGCTCTGATCCACCACTTAATTCCTCCCACCAGGTGGGCCTGGGGCTGGAAGCAACTGCAGCTGTAGTTTTGTAGCTGCCCCACCTCCACTGCCCCCTGAGCGGTGGCTGAACCTCAAACTCCCTGTCCCCAGCAGCTTTTCCCACTAACCTTCTCTGTTGTCTTTGGTGTTTGTGGGTTGAGAAGTCTGGTAACTGCTGCAGTTCACTGATTCAGGGCTCTTGGGCATGCTCCACCCGGCTCCTGGTCTGATTGGTCCATGCCTCCCACGCTGGGCTCTGCTCCACTCAGCTCCACTCCCTTCTGCTCCCAGCTCTGTGCGGGATAGACCTTACCCAGAGACTATCCAGGCTGTCCTGGGCTGGAGCCCTGCTTCCCTCTGCTGTTTTGTGGGTTCTGCAGTTCTGGAATTGGTTCAGAGCCATTTTTTATAAGTTTTTGGAAGGACTTGGTGGGAAGCTCATGCTACTCCCTGCTTTCCAGCTGCCATCTTGGCTCCACCCCCCTTCCCCTTAAGTTTAATCCTCATCTACCTCACTTTCTCATATCTCATATTTCTCCTTCTAGCCTACTACTTCCTTTGTTCTGTCTCCTTGTTCCTTACACTATTGTCTTTACAACCTCCAAAGTCTTTGTTTAAACTTTCTTCCCTCTGTAATGATTCTTTTCTGATAATACACCAATGCCAGCCCTAACTACTTCTGATCCATGGTGTAGATAGGATGTCTCCTTCTGCTTTCCTATTGTCCACAAAGGCACAGTATTCCTCTTTATCTTTCTCATGTATTTTTTACATCTCCACAGCTAAATGGTAAACTCTCTGAGACCTGAGGCTGTAGCTTTTATTTCTTGTCTCCTAACCTGTATCCTTTCCTGTACCCTAATGCAGTGCTTCACATATAGTAGGTGCTCGATCAATATTTCCTGCTGTATATTATGATCATAAGCAACTGTCTCCTGCTAGAGCAGGTCTGCAGAGTTCTCTGTCTAGAATAAGTTTGTTCCCTTGATTCCAGTCATTCGTCTTATTTTGGGTGTTTGTAACATAGGTCGGGGTGTAGAGGATGATGTGAGAGCAGCCATCACTACTACAAAACACTAAGCATCCTATTCCACAGACAATTCTAGCACTATTAGTATGACAACACACACCAAACCTCCTGCCCCTATAATACAAACAATGACACCGTGGCTGCAAAATCACAGCCCCAAACAGGAGTTCTCTAATGGAAACACTGACAAATTGCAAAGTATAACTGGCAATAGCAGGCACCGGGGTAATAATTTATTTTTAATGCCATGCTGTCTTTAACAGTGCAATTTCCTCCAGGGTGTTTGCTTTGAGATTGCAAGATAATTACATCTCAGAAACCAGGCTAATTACAGTTAACAGCCTGAAAACCAAAGGAGCCTGCTCCCCCTCCCCCTTTTTTCCACTAGAATGCTACACAAATTCCAGTTAAAATGTGCAGCATCATTTAGGAAACCAATTTGGCTACTGCTTAGAGGTTCATTCTCCCCTCCTTGCTACACATGTATAACTCCCACTGATGTGTATCAGAGTGAAGCAAGTAACACAACCTCAGTGATTAGAATGAATAACGGTGCCATAGAAAAGAAACAAGAAATGCAACTTTCAGATAGAGAAGGAAACCTAGACGTCACCAGCCAATAATCAGTGAATGTGCTGGGGTGTGTTGGGTAGAATGCCCTGGTATATTGACTGAGAAGCAGCGTGGCATAGTGGCATAACGTCCCAGAACTTCAGGCTCTGGGCTTATAACAACCAGATATGGTCTGGAAGGATTGTCACACACATCGCCATCACCACAACCACCATCACCACCACCAAAAAAAAACATTATATCTTAGACTCTTTCATGTTGAGGTCTCCATAGATGTTGGCAAAAAAGGTCCCCATTTTCAATGCTAGAGACAATACGGTATGGTGTAAATAAAATCTATATTTGTAAACTTAGCATCTGAGTTTATATCCCCACTCTGTCACTTACTACCTCTGTGACCTTAGGCAAAGCACTTAACCCCTTTGGGCCTCTGTTTCCTAATCTGTAAAATGAGATTAGACTAAATGACCTCTAATATCCCTTCCAGTTCTGAGTCTATGATTCTATAATATATACAAACACACAGGGTAGTGTTTCATACTGGACACAGGACAGCCTTTACTATATTCCACAGAAAATGCTTTAAAAAAAAAAACACCTTAGCAGCCTCTAAATAGTCAATAAAATTCTACCCTTTCTGGTGAATCACGCCTTGACCATATATAGGCAGCCAACCTTAAAAATACTACCCTAACAGATGAAATCTCCTTGGATAGAAAATAAACTTGGAGATGCTAGAAAAGCAACTTTCTTACATCCCAGTCAGTCCCTCCTTCACCCCAAGGGTGTATAAACCTCTGGTCTTATGCACGCTAAAACTTTAACTCCTCTCAAAAGAGAAACAAATTTAGGGAATTAATTTGAGATTTATAGATCCTACTGCCCAATCAAATTATCCCTGATCAATAAGATTTAATAATTTATCTTCACTGATGTGTTCATGAATACCTTCCAGCAGCATAGAAAGGCACAATCAGTGTCCCAAACACTCAGTCTCTCATAACACAATCCATTTGATCAGGGAATTCTTCTGATTAGTTCCTTCCAGTGGATAGACCATTACACTTGGTATCAGGAAACTGGGTTCAAATTATGACTCAGATGTGTACCAGCTGTGTGATTATGAGCAAATCACTTAATATCTCAGGATCTGTTTTGTCTTCTATAAAATGGGGGGAAAAGATAGTATTCATGCTACCTGCCTCATGGAATCATTGTGGTGGAAGTGTGTTGTAAAACTCAAAGTTCTGCGTATAAGCTTGTATTATTATTATTATTGACTAGACTATAATTGGACTAGAGTATAAGGTATCGTTTACTGTTTGACAACTTAGGGCCTATGTATCTTTTAAGAACTGTATCAAGATAGAACTATAATTAATTCTTACCATTTTAAAAAAAAATGATTAGAGCTTGAAGAGAGACTTCAAGAGATAATTGAGTCTAGTTTCCTGCATTTTAACAATCCAAATAGATGGTTGTCTGTCCTATTTCAAGAACAGCAATTTCATAAACTGTCTCTATGTTTTATCATCCAAATAAGAAATTCAGCCAAATCTAAATCTTTCTGCTGCTTAAGCCCATTTCTTTTATTTATATTATATGTGTAAATAGAAATTATTAGAATACTCCAATTAAATTTTAATTTGCTCTGCTGCCTCCACAAAACCTTTTGCCTCTCTTAATGGAATTTATTTTCAATTTTTTTGGAAATTTTGAGTTATTTTTCGTCAGTATATACCCAATGTCCTCAAATAGTTTTTCAGTTTGGGCTCTATTTCAGTGTGATAGAGAGGTTAAAATGCCCCTATATCTCAAATTCAGTATTTTCTTTTGGACATATATGGGAGGAAGGCATTGGATATAGAGAAGGAAGATAGATATGATATTCTTGACCACTCTCTAGAAGTTCAGTCCCATTTTTCCAATTATATGCTAGACATTTCTCCCTGAATATGCTACTATGACCTTAAAACTCAACATGCCTAAAACTTCAGTTGTCTTTGACCTCTTTCACACATCCCCACATTCAATTGTAATGCAAATTTTCATCTATTCTGCCTCATCATATGTCTTATACCCATCCACCAACCACACTGATTTTAGGCCTTTATTTTCTCTCCTCTCCTCCCTCTCCCCAGTACTGCACATTTGAACATAGGTCATAGATTCATAATCAAAGAACTGGAAAGGAACTTAAAGGTCATTTAATCCAAACCCCATTTTTTTCAAATGAGGAAACTGAGGTCCAGAGAAATTATGTGAATTCCCCAAGGTCTTCTGACTTCAAATCTTATACGCTTTCCATTACAGCATAAGATTTTAGAATTGATCATTTCCCTATTCGAAAATTTTCAAAGAGTACCCATGGTCTCCAGGCAATATAAAATACTCAGACTGGCATTCAAGGCTTTTCATTGTCTGACCCTCCTCACCCCCTCCACCAAATCTCCCACTAATTTTTCCACTCCAGCCAAAATGGTGTTTTCCCAAATTTTGTTTCTCTACATTCCCCACGTGTTTGCTCATGCAATTCCCCTGGCCTGAAATGCCTTCTCTCCTCATATTAATTTATCTTCAATTCTTAGCCACTATAAATTTCACTTCCCACATTATATTTTTCTCCTACCCTCCCTGACCTCAATCATCACTTCCTTCTCTTAACTCCTTTGAAAATTTTTGCCTTCACTACTCATTTTTCAGCTCTTACCTAATGAAAATTTATTTATTTTCTAGTTCATCTTTTTAATTGGTTTTTTTCTCTCTAACTAGATTGTAAGTTTCTCAAACATAAAGTCTCTGTCCTATACATGCCTTTTACTCACCACTTTTATTACTTCTATACTTCATTGTACCATCCTTTATGTCCTACAGTGTTTGGCCACTGTCACTTTTGTGATGGAGGGCCAACTTCCTGCTGCAGTAGATATTCCCAGTGTATCTTTTAAGATAGGAGTAAAACTAAGAGCAATTACTGTCATCTCAACTTAATATGCTTCATAATATATCCTGGAAAATACTAAAAAGTTCACATAAATTACTAAGGAGATGTGTCATTTGCTATTAGTTTTTTTAATTTGTAATTCCTAATTTTAACCTTCAAGAGACTGGAGGTTTTCCCCCCATAAACTATTTTTCCTGAAATTACAGATTCTTGCCACCAGCTTGTCCCAGCAATGACCCTATAGTCCCATTGGTAAGATTTATACCAAAGTGATGGTGTTTTTAAAAACTAAAACATAACTCGTTTGAAACATTAAACTTAAACTTTGGATAGAATAATTATTTTTTAAAACCTATGTATATTTTGGTGTCACTAGCTTTTAATTCATCATCAACTTATTCTGATGCTAATCTTAAACACAGACTTTCATTAAAATACTCCTTTCTAACTTACCCTCATTTCTAGTTCAAAGACAGAAGTCATTCCCATGGCATATGCATGCCTCTCTAGCTTCAAGACATCTTGATGCAATAGCTTCTTCAACCTTGGACTGCCAGCTTCTGAGTATTTTATCCCAGGGCATCAATCCTGTTACTAACTGTTCTCTTTAGGAGTGATTTCTTTAAGGTGTGAACTCTCTCGCCTTTCAGTTTGCCTTTGATCTTGACCATGTAGCAGAAAGTGAAGAAGCAACATCTAGTTGGGATTAATCCAGGCTAGCGCTCATGCTTTCCCCACCCTGTTTTCCAAAAAGTACAATTGCCAATCACTATTACAACATTCATGCTATAGTCCTAAGGCTTCCATTACTAATTCGACAAGTTACTATTAGAGTTATGCAGAGTCTTTGGTCACATTAGGAACTAATAATTAGTCCTCAATGTAAATTCCAGGCCAACGATGTACAAGGAAATCTCATACTTAACACGGCTGGAAGGAAGACAAGGTTCTTTATCTCGGCAATAATTTTCTGCTGAGATATTTTATATTTTCCTGGACTGGTAATAAACCCGCATGCAACCCAATATCAGATACATCACTTTTTACAATGAAGTGTTTGGAAAAAGCTGAGGTTCTCAAAAATGGTAAGGAAATTAATACTTGTTTCAACTTTTCAAAAACTTCAGTACTCTGAGAGATCCAGATAACCTTATTCGGTTTTGAAGCAAGGACTATTGCAGAATCCCCAGGACTCTCAGAAGGATTTATAACTGTAGATTTAACCTCATCCACCTTATTTCAGAGGTCACCTTCCCATTGATTCTGTAAGGTAGCAAATGAATTGGCTTATTATGCTCTTTATCTATAAGATGTACAGGCAAATCGGTTCTCCTTGGTTTGCTTTAAAGTAGATCTGCGAGCTCACTAAGCACATAATCCTCTCCCTCTGGCTGGGAAATATTCTCAGACCACCTTAGTTGTTCTGAGCTACAGGGTGACATCAGGTGACAAGGAAAGAGCAGGGTCAAACATCCAGGGCCCAGGTGATAAGAACACCCATTCTTATCAACATTTTAAAGTCAGAATTGCTGAGAATTCAGCAGTTCTATTCTCAATTGGTGACTGAAGGTTACAGTCTGATAGCGACTACTCAGGAGCTCCTACCAAGGCTTCTGCCTTCCACCTTCAGCCCTTCTTCCAAAATAACCTTGCTAATACAGTCTTCTAATCACATCACTTCTCTATTTAAAAAAAAAACTTTCCTTGGCTCCTAATTACCTACTTGAGAAAATATAAAAACTCCTTAATCTGCCATTCAAGATCCTTCACATTGAAGGTATCAAGCTGGCTGGCAACATTCCCTACTTCTGCAGAACTAGATTAAGATGTTATTGGGAAATATTCAACAAAATTAATAAAAATATAATAGAATATAAATAATGTTAATACGTGGTTTTCTAAATCAAAATATGTTGCCAGAAGGGATCATTATATGGCCCCCATTTGTATTCAAGTTTGACATAACTGCTTCACACTACCTCTTTCAGACTTGCCTCATTGCATTCTAAATTCTAGCTGAACTAAATCACTCATTCTACCAGTTCTAGTCCATTCTCTATGCCATTACTCACATGGGCCTCCATGCCCTAAATGGAAGCTCCTTCCCTGTAATCACCACCCCCTGAAATATCTTCCTTCAAAGCCAATTTAAGAACCACCTCCTCCAGGAAGTCTTCCCAGATCCTTCTAGAATATAGTCTTTGTCTTTGTATTTTCTTATAACACTTTGTCTCTATTTCCCCTTAGCCTTTACCTAGCTCTACCTTGTATCATTGTAGTTATTTGTTTGAGTGTCTTATCTTTCCTTTCTCTCTGTCTTTATGGCCCTAGCATCTAACTTTTTTTAGAGGGGGAAAGGCAGGGCAATTGGGGTTAAGTGACTTGCCCAAGGTCACACAGCTAGTAAGTGTGTCAAGTGTCTGAGGCCAGATTTGAACTCAGGTCTTCCTGACTCCAGGGCCAGTGCTCTACTCACTGTGGCACTTAGCCACCCCAAGCCCTAGCATCTAATACAGTGCCATAGCAGTTATTAAACACTTGTTGAGTTATTGGTTCCATTAGATGATAAACTTTTTGAGAAGAAGGTCTATATTATTTTCCATCTTTGCTTAGCACTGTCTTGGCATGCAATGAAGATCAGGAGGCTGGAGAAGGACAGAAATCACACCAGCATTCCCCTCCATGATCCCCTGGGGTGTTTGTCATGGCCCCGTGATAGAAAGGGCCACACTTTGACTGAAAAGCTGGCTCTTCCATCCTAAGAGATTGTAGGGAAAGGAAAGAGAGGATTGAAAGGAAGTAGGGTAAAGGCAGCAGGAGAGACCACGGAACTGGAGAAATTGAGAAGCTGCCGAGGCCATAACTTGAGGGAATATGACCAGATTTTCAGCATCGGACTCCAAGACCACGGTTGCGTGGGCAGATGATCTACAAGGCATGTCAGGACATTTGCTAAAACAAAGAGGCATAATTGGGAAGCACCCAAGAAAAAAGAGAGGTAGAAGTAGATGTAGAAACTGTAACATTGTTTTGCCAGCCACCCACTAGTTGGAGGCTCGGAGCTAAAAAAGAGAATTTCTGGTGCACTTTCACAATTTCTCCAAGCAGAGAGAGAAAACATATAGCAACGGGTCAGCAGAAGTTAAGGAAGCCTACTTCCGGCTTTTGAGGCAGGACCTTCATCACATAACAGGGCAGCCAGGTGGTACAGCGGATAGACTACAAGGACTAGAGTCAGGAAGATTCATCTTCTTGAGTTCCAATCTGTCTTCAGACACTTACTAGCTGTGCAACCCTGGGAAAGTAATTTAACTCTGTTTGCCTCAGTTTCCTCATCTATAAAATGAGCTGGAGAAGGAAAAGGGAAACCTCTCTAGTATCTTTGCCAAGAAAACCTCAAATGGGGTCACAAAGAGTCAGACACAATTGAAAACGATTGAACGACAACAGTAACTTCATCACTTTCCTTTCCTTTTTCTTAGGTTTGGGTAAAGAAGAAAATAGGAAATTCCGTCCCAGAGAGCCAAAGCTGAGGGAATGGCTTTACAAGCAGCGGTACCCAGAGAGGAGTGGCCACACTCAGACCGGGATGAGTAAGAAAAAGTCACACCCTGCTCATCTATACGGCAAAGTTCCAAACCATCAAACGGCACACTGCTCGCTGCAAGTAGGGGCCTGTGTACATTGCTCAGGGGAGCGGGATTTCACTCCCCACCCTTCAGAGGGTGGAACTATGCCTCCTTACCTGTGTAACTGTCTCTACAGCCACTCCACATGTTATACAGACAGCTGTATGAAGGATGGATTAGAGAGGGGAGAGACCAAATATAGGGAAATTAATTTGCAAGCTATTATAGTAGTCCAAGTGAATCATGATAAAGACCTAGCCTTTCGTGGTGTCTTAAATTTCTTTTAAGAGGAGGTTAGGGTCATAAAAAAAGGGAGAGTTGAAAGATTTCAGTGTCCTCTTCAACTGTCCCTCTCTGTTGCATGTTATACACAGATATATACATATATGTATGTGTGTACATATGTGTGTATATTAGAAATTCAGTGGTTAACCATGTTTATCACAACTGGGCCTTGCAAGACAAAATAAACAAATAAGGTAACTCTCAAACACTCTGGGGTCTATTCATCAACTTTCTCAATCTCTATAACCCACATTTTCACTCCAGCTCAGCCACCTACAGAAGTGATCATACTTACTTCTGACTATCACCTAAGACTATATCACTTCCATTATCTGAAATTTCCTTCTCTGATCATTATTTTCTGACCTTCTAACCCTCTCTCTTCTTCATTCTTCCCAAACCTATTCTTCACCTTCACTGCAATTCTATTCCCTCCATTCCTCCAAGTTCTCCCAGACCATCACCCCTCTCTCCCTTCACTTTGCTCCCTTCACAGTTTGGCCCAATAGTTAGCTATTTAAACTATACATTGTCCTCTGTTCTTGAATTTCTTGCCCCTTTGTCCTATTGCCTCTCAGGCCTTGCCAAACCTCAACCCTATCCCATCCCCACCATCTGCCTTTTCTTGTTCGTGTATTACTAAATGCTGATGGAGTAAATTGCATAATCATGCCTACTGGGTCCATTACAAATTTGTGTTATATAATCTCAACTAGACTCACGTAGAAATAAATAAATAATCTATTTGTTCCTCCATGATTGACTCTCATAACTCTTACTTCAAAATTTATCCTCTCCCCTCAAGCCCATTACACCACCCAAATCTCCTCTCTCATCACAGGTGATTTTTACCTCATTTTTACCAAAGAGATTGGGGCTATTAGATTTGAGTTGCTTCATATCCCCTACTCCATATCTCAAAACTATCCTCATTCAACCTCTCCTCCTTTGCACCAATTTCTGAAGAAATAACCATTCTCTTCACCAAGGCTAAGCTTTCTACTCATGGCCTTTCCCCTTCCATCACCTTTAAGTGTGCCACAATGATCATTCCTTCTCTCTCATCTTCAATGTCTCCCTATCTATAGCTTCTTCCCCAATGCCTACAAATATTCCCAGCACCTCCTCAACCTAAAAAACATCTTCATTTAACCCTGACATATTATTATGCTATCATACTATTTCTCTCTTCCTTTTCACAGGCAAAGTCCTAGAAAGAATTATCTATATCTGTTGCCTCCACTAACTCACTACAGAATTCCTTCTCAACCTTTTAGTAAAAAATTTCTCACCTGTCACCATGGTATTAAAACCACTTTCTCAGAGCCTGTCATTAATCTCTTAATTGCTAAATCTAATGATCTTACTCCAGTTCTCATCCTCTCTCACCTCTCTGTAGCTTTTGACACTGTTAACCATCCCCTCTTCCCAGCTACTCTCTCTCACCTTAGAAAGGGGAGAGACTGGCTTCTGTGACAGTGCTCTCTCCTAGCTTTCTCTCTCCATATCTGACAGGTCTTTCTCAGTCTCCTCTGATGAAAAAGCATGCACCTCCCACATACTACGCGTATTCCTAAGGAATCTGCCCTGGGCCTTCAGAGGCAGCTAGGTGGCTCAGTGCATAAGCACTGGGCTGGGGTCAGAAAGGCCCGCCTGGCAGATAGAAGATGCTATATAAATACCTTTTCCTTTCCCTCCACCTCTATGCCTCTCAGTATTTTCTCTCCCTTTGTTGATCTCATCCATTCACATGGGTTCTATTATCATCCTTTTGTAGATGACTACTGAATTTATTTATCCAGTGTTTAATCTCTCTCCTGAACTCCAGTCCCACATCACTTTCCACTGGACATTTACACCAGCAAGTCCTGTCAACATCTCAGACGCCACATGTTCAAAATGGAATCTGTTATCTTTCCCCTGAAATTCCTCCTTTCTTCAAAGTCTTCTTTATTTCTCTTGAGGGTACCACTATCCTCTCAATCACCCAAGTCCATAATCTTTGAGTCATCCTGGCTCTTCCCTCTCCCTCATCCCCCAATCAGTGGCCAAATCTTGTTAGTTGTACCTTTAAAATATCTCTCATATTTGTCACCTCTCCACTCACAGACACAACTCCAGGGCAGGTCCTTATTACTGCTCACTTGGACTACTGTTATAGCCTCCAAATCAGTCTCCCTGTATCCTGCCTCTTCTAGAGAAGGAAATGATAAACCATTCCCATACCTTTTCCAAGAAAACCCCAAAACAAGTCACAAAGAGTCAGACAGGACTAAAACGACTGAACACCTAGTCTCTCCCCCTCTCTATTCCTCCATCACATATCAGCCCAAATAATCTTCCTTCAGTACAGATCTGACTGTGTCATCTCCCAACAAAAATAAAAAGCCTTCAGTGGCTTATATTACTTCAAAGATAAAATATAAACTCTTTTGCCTAGCATTTAAGGTCCTTCACAATCTGATCACTACATACTTTTCCAGGTATTTCATATTACTCTTCTGTATAAATACTACATTGCAGCCCAACTAAAATGATTCCCCAAACTCAACATGCCACTGTGCATTAGTGGGCTGTCCCGTGCTTATGATGCACTCTCCTCATCTCTGCCTCTATGAATTTGTATCTTCTTTCAAAGCTCATTTAAGGTGCTAAATCCTTTCCAAAGTCTTCTCAGAGTCCATCCTGTTAATTAATGCTCTCTGTCTCCTCAAATTACCTTGTATTTACTCATCTGTACATGTTGCAATCCCAATCCCAGCAGATTGTAAGCTCCTCAAGTTTCTCAAGGTCAGGAATGTTCTCTTTTTTGTCTTTGAATCCTGGGAATTTAGTATCTTGCATTGCACATAGTATGTACTTCATAAATATTTGCTGAATTGAACTGAGAAGTAGTGCCAGAGGATGGCCACATACTAGGACCTCGAAGAGCTCAGATCCTCAACAAACACCCTCCCCTGAGTAAAGCTCTAAAAATGTACCAAAGGGAGCAAAGGTAACAAAAGACAAATGGCTGAAATCTATTCATGCAGTCCAGAACTTCACAAAGAGACTTCCAGAATCCTGCATAAGCTCTGAGTGGAGGCAAGGGAGGGTAAACAGGGTAAGCAAGCATAAGTATGGACCTAGAGTAGAATACAGGGCATAGGCAATATTGTGATCAGGCATCTTCACCATAGGCACAACAGGAGACAGGGCCAGACTAGCACTCAGGTCAAGAGATGCAGGTCAGAAGCAAAGCACCTGGGATCTTTCAGGAAGCCTCCTTCCAGCACAAACAGCTTCTGGTTGGTTCCTGTCAGACTCAAAGCAAGGGATGGAGTCAACTCTGAGTTCAAGATTATGTAAGGAAAAGGAGGCAGAGGAGGGGTCAGGGCCAAAGCCTAAGTTGAATAACCAGGAAACTGAGTCAAAACCCAAGAGATGCTGCAAAAGGCAGGGCACTGACCCCAAGACCAAACAAAGACAGTACACATCACCCAAGAGTAGAGGAAAAAGCAGAGTTTGACCAATGCACAAAAATTGAGTTGATAGGAGTGTTTAAGACATGATATTTTGGATTTCTTTAGCAACTTACCTTCTAATGGTATTTTTGTTCATTCAGAATGAGATCTCAAACCATACCACAAAGCAGAAAGTATCAAAGGTATTTGATAGTTTTTTTTAAATAATAAGAAAATTGATCAGTGGTCATTTTACAAGACTAAACATAGCAGCTTAGTGGTCCATAAATCTAAGGACACCATTTACTAGGGTGAGGATTCAATATTCAACAAAAATAGTTGGAAAAGCTACAAAACAGCCTGGAAGAAATCAGGCTTAAACCCTCATCTCACACTATAAGCGGTAAATTCCAAATAGATATAAAAGGTCACATCATAACCAAATTAGAAGAGCAAGGGAGGAGTTACTTTTCACAGGAACGGGGATAAAGGAAGAGTCCTTGACCAAATAAAGGATAGGAAGTACCAGAGGTGATAAAAGGGATGATTTGGATTACCTAAAATTGAAATTTTTCACAGAAAAAAAAAATCAGTGCCTTTGGAATTACAACAAAAACACAAGTTGGAAAAAATATTTGTAGGAAATTTCCTGATAAAAGTCTGATATCCAAAATATATGGGAAATCGATATAGGCACATAAAAACAAGAGGCATTTTCCAATTGATAAATGGTCAAAGGATATGAAGAGGCAGTTCTCAAAAGGAGAATTACAGACTACCGCTAACTGTGTGAAAGAATGCTCCAGATCTCTAATAAAAAGACAAATATAAATTAAAACAACTCTGAGGTTTCACTTCACACACATCAGATGGACAAAAATAAAAAAGGAAATTGACAATAACTAGAATGGTTGTGGGAAAACAGAATGATTCACTGTTGGTGGGGCTATGAATTAACCCAACACTTGGGAAAATAATTGGAATTAAAGTAACAAACTGACTGAAATATCCATAGTATTTGACCTAAAGATTACACTGCTAGACATTGCCCTATAAAATCAATGATTAAAAAAAAAAGGCACCCCTCCCCCATACACCAAAATATTTAAAACAGCACTATCAAGACAGGACAATTGACTATCAATTGGGGAATGGCTAAACAAATTGTGGTACACAAATGTAATGGAATATTACTGTGCTATAAGAAGAGATGAACATAATGAATACAGAGAAGTTTTGAAAGACACATAAACTAATGCAAAGTAAAGTAAACAGAAACAGAAAACAACATGCACAATGTCTACAATAATGTAAATGGAAGAAATAAGATTGAAGCATGGAAAGAAATGAAGATAGAAGGTTTTTAAATGATTGGGGAAGAAGGGAAGGTAACGGAATAAATATTTATATAGTCCCAGCTATATACCAGGTACTGTGCTAAGCGCTTTATAAATATTATTTCATTTGATCCCCACAACAACCCTGATAGGTAGTTGCAATTGTTATCCCTATTTTACAGGTAAGGAAACTGAGGCAAATAGAAGTTAAGGGATTGGCCCAGAGCCACACAGCTAATATCTGAGGCTGGATTTGAATTCTGGTCTTCCTAACCTTCCTGTTAATGACCAAGCTTGACACCCTACCCACTCCCCAAAAAAAGATGCATAAAAAGACACTTCTCCCCACTCCCCACTTCTTTGCAGAGGTGGGGAACCATAAGTATGGAATGCTAAATATAACATCAGATTATATATGTATAGGTTGGTTTTGATGAACTTTTTTATTCTTTATTATAAAGTATGGATCTGATAGGATGAAGCAAAAAGAAAAGATAAACAGAAATTTATTTTTAAAAAACATAATTTATACCCCAAAAAGTTGCAAGAAGTAGAGTGTCTCAGCATCATATACAATTTCGATTTTATGTTTTTTTGCATATAATAATAAGCAAGAAAAACAATTTTTAAAGAATTTGTTGTGCCCTGTGTGCCATTGTGTGTTAAGCCCTGGGGAGACAAGTCCTTACCTTCAAAGAACTTACCTTCTAAGAGAAAAAACAATACATGCAGGGAGTAAAGGCAAGCAATGGGTATTGGTCTGGGAAGTCACAAGGATGGCAGACTGTAAACAGAGGGAAACTCCACAGCCTCAATAGTCCATGCCAGTGGACTCTCTCCTAGTAGCAACCCCAGGACTTGCAGAAATCCATTCAGAAATTACCCTCATGAGACTAGCAGGGAGCAATGCTCAGATATCCAGCAAAGAACTGGCTAGCAGAGAATACATACCATATGATACCAGTGGTAACAGTCCAATAACACAACCAGAAGACATTTTCAGCCCTTTGGTGTTAGAAGCATGAATTGTTCTTCAATACATGAGACCTATCTACATATAGTCCCCATATGTGGTCCTGTCCATACATGTCCCTTGGCCGCATGTGTTCCCTATGTATGTGTCTCCTTCCATAAATGTGCCTTACCTCTGTCAGTGTGTCAAAGGCATTTCTTAAGTGCTTTCATTGTGCCAGGCACTGTGATAAGCACTGGGAACACAAAGACAAAAAATTTAATGTTTACTTTCAATAGGTTTTCATTCTAACAGAGAAGACAACATGTTCATAATTAGTAGATCAAGAGATACACAGGGTAGATGGAAGGCATTGAGATAGGAGATGGAATGTCAGGACTGCAAGTAGGCCAATGTTGCTGGAATGTAGAGTATGCAGAGAAAAGTACTGTATAAGTTGACCAGAAAAATAAGAGGGTTTTGAAGAGTTCCAAATGTTGAATCAATGAGTTTGTATTTGATCCTGAAGGTAATAGGGAGCCAGTGAAGTTCATTGAGCAGGAGAGTGACAAAGAAAGGAAAAAGGGGCAAAAAACTCTTCGGATATATGCTTTAAAAAAACCACCTAGGCAACTGAATGGAAGATGGAGAGGAGTGGAGAGATTTGAGACAGACCCAAAAGAACGCTTTTGCAATCATCCACGCGAAAACTGATGCAGGCTTGAATGAGGATTATGTCTATGTGAGTGGGGAGGAGGAGATGTATACAAATGCTATTGTAAAAAGAAAATAACAAGACTTGGCAACAGACTGGATAGTCAAAGTGAATGCGAAAGAGGAGTCAAGTAAAAGACACACAAAGTCTTTATCCTGGCTGACTGAGAGGATGGTGGTAGCCTTGACTATAAGAGGAAAGTTTGGAAAGGGGAAGAGTCATGGGGAAAGATCTGCATGGGACATGTTGATTTTGAGACGTCTACAGGACTTGCAATCCAAGATGTCTAAAGAGCAGTTGGTGATATCGAACTAGAGCTCAGGAGAGAGACTAGGACTGGATATATAAACCTGGGAATCATCTGCATAGAGATGAACATTGAACTCCAAGGGAGTTGATGAGATCGCTATGCAAGATAGTATAGAGGAAAAAGAGAGAGGTCCCCAGAGACAGGTATTTGAAATAACCATGGTTAGTAGAAATGTTGTGGATGGAAAACTAGCAAAGGAGACTGAGAAGAAGATGTTGGACAGATAGAAGGTGAACCAAGAGAAAGCACCGTCACAAAAACCTAGAAAGGAGACGGTAATCAGAGAAGGTGATCAACTGGGTCAAATGGCAGCAAGAGGTCAGGAAGGATCAAGAATAATAAAACCTCATTATATTTGGCAATTAAGAGATCATTGGTGGCTTATGAAAGGGCAGTTTTAGTTGAATGACAGGGTTGGAAGCAAGACTGCTGAGAGTTTAGAAGAATGAGAGGAAAAGAAATAAAGGCACAAATTATCAATGATTTTCTCAAGTTTAGCTAAAAAGGGAAGGAGTGATAGAGAGCGAGAGCTAGCACTGGTGATATGTGTATGTTTGGCAGAGTATATCTCAGATGTATAAGGCAAATGTTCTTTTGCTACTTTTATTATTGTTAATTCATTAAATAACTTTGAAGTAATTGTTTTCTCTGGCTGAATACTAAAAATACACTGGCAGAGGAGATCACAAGTGATGCCTTTGAACATAAGCAAAGCCACAGAGTAACTTGAACCTGGGTTAGCATGTTTGGTACTCTGTGGCTTTGCTAGGCACTAGGGGAACAAAGGCAAAAGCAGAAGAAAAAAAGTTTCTTTTCTAAAGGAGGTTGCATTACAAAAGGGGATATGCACATATGTAGGTTTACCATCTCCTCTAAACTTCTCCAGCCTGTACTCACACAGATGGATTCAGCTCTCCAGGTAGGTGACTACTGCTTTGGATTCTAAGTATAATCCTGTAGGTGACTACTCCTACTACTATAGCTCACAAGCCCCCACCGAGGTACTTCTCATTAACAATCAACTCAATCAGCTATTAACAAAAGCATTTACTCAAATGACATGGCAGGAACAATATCTATAAAGCATTACCCAGAAAACCTGAAGTACTCTCTCTCAAAAAGATACAGTCTGAGGAAGAACAAACTTAAAACATAATGGTAGTGAGGCGCATGTGTAAAGGATACATTTTGTCCAAGCAAGTCACAACTCTGGAGCTATGGGATCTCTTCTCTTTCTGGGGAGAATGTATGAGTTCACTGTGATACAGGGTATCAACAATGAACAAGTCATTTCTGTTCAGGTAGGCTTGCTACTCACAGGGCGAGATGGGTCAGTCTGCTGCCAGGTATATAACTCTATTGCTGGGCTGGATCCTCACAGGGCACAGCATCTCTGTTGGACAGGGTGGTCTATTAGACTGCTTGGGCTCACCTTTTTGATGGGCAGCCATAGTTTTCACCACCTCCAGCCTCAGGCTTCGTGAAGGCTTATAGCTATAGCTAAGAGATAACATGCTCTTTCAGCTGGAGTGCTATTATGCTCTTTCAGAAAGATCTGAGACTTTTTAAGCACAGGATAGACAAAAGACTCTCTAGTTCTGCTCCCCCAGGGCCTCAGACCTGTGGTTTGTCACCTCCGGAGCAGAAGGTGGAGAAAATATAGTCTCTCCTTTTTGACAGTTATTCCTGGTTCAGAAACAATTTCCTCAGTGAGAGGCCCCTCCCCTAAATTACAGTGACCATTGAATCTCCCCAGTTCCTGCTGGGTCATATGCAAAACGAGAAGCCAGGGACAAAAGTACTAAGGCAGGCTTATGCCTTGGGGCGAGTTTACAGACTCTGTTGTCCTTTTCATAGGCAATTAAGTTACTCAGAGACTCAGAACCCCTGCTAAAGTGTGGAATGCTTCTTGTAAACCGGATAAGGTCTCTCCTTAGTATTTAAATGTCTGTCTTTGCCATGCAAGACCTTCAGCTGTACCAGTCTAAACTCTAAAGGAGCCACAGTTGTATTAGTAATATACAAAACACATGACGCAAGGTGACTTTGGGTGGGGAAACTAGCAGATGAGAGGGAAAGGAAGCATTTATTAAGCACCTACTATATGCCAGG
Organism: Phalanger gymnotis; assembly: GCA_028646595.1. Classification (NCBI taxonomy): domain Eukaryota; kingdom Metazoa; phylum Chordata; class Mammalia; order Diprotodontia; family Phalangeridae; genus Phalanger; species Phalanger gymnotis. The sequence goes on from CM053622.1 coordinate 548,222,100, forward strand.
TCTGTGCTAAGTGTTTTACAAATATTGTCTCATTTCATCCTCAAAACAACCCTGAGAAGTAGAGGCTATTAGGATCTTCATTTTACATTTGAGGAAACCAAAGATAACAGAGGTCAAGTGACTTGCCCAAAGTCACCCAGCTAGTGTCTGGCCAGGCTTGAACCCAGGCCTTCCTCACTCCAAGCCCAGTGCTCTAACTATTGCTCCTCCCCACCCCCCTCCAGGCTTAATGGCAGGAAATGGAATAGAATTTTTTAGAAGTGGAAGACACCTGGGAGGTCATTTAGCTCACCTGCCTCATTTTACAGAATAGGGAACTAAAGCCCAAAGAAGAAAAGTAACTTTCACAAAATCACATAGGCGCTCAGGTTCAAATCCAGGTCCTCTCACTCCATCTCCAAGATTCTTTCCACTACGCCCCACTGCCTACCCTTGAAATCCAGACTTAACGTGAAAAGTCTATGGCTTTCGCTTCACAAACCTTTGGTTGGAATTCTAGATAAGAGCAACGTTGTCAGATTTGAGCTTCACCTCATTAATCTTCTTGTGCCTGTGTTTTAGTGGAAGTAACACTATTCAAAGATTCAAATGGATCTGTGATTTCATCAAGTATGTTCCCTTCAATAATGAGGGTTGAAAGTCACACCATGCTTGCCCATTGTGTGCTTTTCTTGTCTCATGACCCATTTCCCCATAAGTTCACCACTGGAGAGCCAATCACTGAAATGTGAGCCTTCCTCACTTTCTCTTGACATTGGAGTGATTTCTATGACCCAACACATCTCAAGGACTCTGAAGTCACCCAGATTGAGCATGATGCTGGGGTTCTGTATCCAAGGGGTCAGTCCCTCATTTTTGGCTTGCTCTGAGTTGTTCTGCCACTCAGATTTCTCCAGGGAAAAAAAATCTCTAAAATGCAGCTTGGGTATGGCTTCTGGCTATGTTGTCTCTGGTCCAAGAATATACTCAACTTGAATATACCCCTGTCCAAGAACCCATTATAATTATACTTGACGAGCTGGCTATGAATCAACAGATGGGCAACCTGTAAAAGTGCAATGCTAGTGGATAGCAGGCTCTCCAATTCCCACAAAGGCACTTCATGTAGGTATGGAATAGCCTTTATTTTACCCACCATGGAAATTGCTAAGATGCAAAGGACTCCCCAGAGCTTATGTACAAATACAGATCCATAAAACAATCAAATAACCCATTAGATTCATTGGATGCCCCCAGAAAGTAACGACATTGTGTGCCTGATAAACAAATACACCCCATTCATCTCAGACCTATGCCATCCAAACTCACAGCAATATCATAAAAGGTTAACCAGGTCCAGATCTCTTGGGCCCTTAAGGCTTGTCTTTAGAACTTGAGCTGTAAAGTAATCCTGTTGGTGATACCCTTTTTCCTTAAAAAAAAAAAAATCTTTATTAGGAAAATCTTCTTTCTCTGAGAACTATAAACTCCTAAATGCACTCTCAAACTTGGGAAATTTCAAATTTGGGAACTCTCAAAACCCAGAATTACAGAGGAGGTAACCTCCAGAGCTGGACATATCCATTTCCAGAATTTCTACTCTTTGACCAGAGCTCTCAAAAGGTAACAGACAGAAAGACAGAAGATTAATAGTTAGCAACTTGAGATCCAGCCCCCCCATCTCCCCCCTCCCAGGCACACCTATTTAAGCATTGGCTTCTCACCAGGTGCTTCTCTTGCAATTCACCATTTTCTGTTCCTGGTAGTGACAGTGAGAGAAATACACACACACACACACACACACACACACACACATACACACTGTTGCTGAACTCAAGTTTGAGAATCCAAGGGAAAAAAGGGATAAAAAAGAAAAAAGGTATAAGAAACAAACTACATCATCATCCACTTTTATGAACTACAGGGAAGAGATGGTTCCCCTGACCACAACATATGCCCTCCTGAATTTTTAGTAGACAATCACCTTGGAGGTAGCCCCCAAGTCACTAGTTGTGAACTAGGTGGTAGAGAAGGTAGTGCATCTGGACCTGGAGCCAGGAAGACCCAAGTTCAAATATGGCCTCAGACACTCGCTGTGTGACTCTGGGCAGGTCACTTAAAAACCAACTGCTTCAGTTTCTTCAACTGTAAAATGGAGATAAAAATAGAACCTACCTCTCAAGGCCTATGTGAAGCTCAAATGAGATAATATTTATATAGCACGGAGCACAACACCTGGCTCATAGTAGGTGCTTAAATAAATCTGTGTTTCCTTTATTCCTTTTCATCGAGGAGCTAAGACACACATTTACCTCCAATACATATTGGAAGAAAGGCCCATTTTCTGTTATCTCACCGAGGTGACTAGGGTGAACTCTTAAAAGTGACTTGGGATATCCTGACCAGCCCCCATTACAATAAGGATATCTTACTGTTCTTCAATACATTTCTTTCATGATATCGTACGTGGCATATTGTAGGCACTTGAAAAATGCTTGATTGATTAGTTTATGTCCTTTACCCCAGTTCTCCTTAATAGTTACTACTTTGTTAAGTATTGCAACCTCCTCGTAGCCCTACTAAGTGAAACTCATTTTTTTTAACTATTTAGCAACTGTAGAATCCCAGGATTGATGGTCATTCAACACCACCAGTAGAATATTGGTATTAAATAAAGATGTGTACTCTCTTTTCTGGAAGAAGTTTGGGGTCATTAAAAGAACTTCATAATTTCCTAAAGATAATCTAATCAATTTTTCAAAACTATTAAATTTGGCACAATTTATTGCCCATTTGGAGTAGCTAAGATAGAGATGATAGATAGAAAGATAGATAGATATAGATATACCTTGGATAGATTTGGGTTTGAGTGTGTATATATGTATGCATGTGTGTGTGTGTGTACATATATATATATGTATATACATATATATATACATATACACACATACATGTATGATCTCTACACGTTATCCTCATCACAATCTGGCCAATAGACATCCTTCCGCCTTTTGGTTTTTCTGATGTGTGTGGTCAGATTAGTTACATTGCATAATCATTCCCAGATCCTATCCAGAGCTCCACAAGTAACAATATTAGTAATAATAACTGACATTTATGTAGCACTTGTATGGGACGGAAAATTCAAGTAATGGGAGAGACATCTTTAGAAGAAGCAAAGCAAATTTATTTTACAAACCTCGTGAGATTTGGGCATGGCCTCCACTAGGAAATTAGTGGAGGGAGGGCAGGTACAAAGGAAATGCAGCAATAAATATACTCTTAATACAAAGATTCCTGCCTACCTCTATCCCTTCTCACCATTGGCTGGGAGGCAGGCTTACAATCTATGCATGAAAATACAGAGCCAATCCATACATACTTTCCTTATTTGGCTACTAATGTGGCAATGATATGGCTAAAGAGAAGGAATGAGGAAGGAGAGGGGGACCTTCCTGGAGCAGAAAACAAACAGCTCACAGGTAGTCCATTATCTCCTTATTTGGTAAAATTCTTGTGCTAGCATGGAGAGAGGGGGAAGGTTGGGCCACCTACAGCTTCAGGCCCTGACTTTCCAGAAGTTAGCTAAGTCACTACAAGATTAAATTCCAAGTCTCTCCTACTCCCTCAGACATTCCCCATTCCAGAAATATGAGAAGAGAGTAGCCCCTATATTCTTACCCTGTGAAGTTTATTATATCCTTCTCACAAATTATATCCTTCTCACTTACACTTTAATATCTACAAAGCAGTTTATAAATATTAGGTCATTTGGGGCTCACAACAACCAGGTGAGGTTGGTATTACAAATATTATGGCCATTTTACAGATAAGGAGACTCAGGCTGAGAGGCTAATTGCCTTGGCCCTGTTCCCCAGTTAAAAAGTGTCAAATATGGGGACTTGAATCAAAATTCTTCCTGACTCTGTGTTTCTTTCTACTACACTGTGCTCCCTCTCAATTATAAAGCGCAATGGTAGAACAGAGGGATTAAGAAAAAACTGGGGCAAAAGCATAAGTTATGAATAATTCATAAACTGTATGCCTAATCAGTTTCTGAATAATTGAAAATTGATTAGTGTTTCATGCTGGAAAGGCTGAGAATCTCTTGCTTTAGGCAATTTTAATAATGATCTCACCTGAGTGTCCTTAACTGCAAAGTTAGCTATCTAGAGTCAACTGTAAACAATTTGCTATTTGTCATTTGAATTTTTTTGAAAATGGATTGGTGAATGATGTAGAGAGTGTGAGTGATGATGTAAGAAATGGGGGGAGGGGTTTTGTTTCCACAGAATTGAAAGTGTCCTTCTCCCCCTCCCCCACCCCAGCTTTAGCAGAAACCAGGCCTCAGGTTGGTCAGGTGAAAGGTCAGAGGCTTGTACGCATGATCAGATGAGCCATTTGAGGAGGGCATAACCTAGGCAGTCAGGGGGTTGTATCTGGGCAATGAAAAGCCTGGTGGGAGATTCAAGGTGAGGGTCTGTTAAAGGACTGGTGTCCATCTGAGTCCTTTGTACTTTCTCCTGTACTCTGTTCAGGCGATGTGCCCATTTATTCAGGGGGAATAAATGTAAATTACAATTAAAACATTCCTGGCTTCCCAATGAGTATTGTTTATTCCTAGACAATGTAAGTGTGTTTCTAACAATGAGAATGATAATAATAGGTCAGGATGATCATCTTGAGAATGTTTGTGGTGCTCATGCATTTAGCTTAAAGCTGTATTCAAAAACTTTGTTTAAGTTTTGCTTCACAAAGATCTATTAGAACAGATGTAGGTCTTTTTGGAAGACAGCTTTGAAAGGATTGGTGAATAATTTGGTAAGGCTTTGCAGGAGCTTCAGCCATTGTGAAGGAGGTAAAGGGAGAAGTAATTGTATGCAAATCTGTTTTCACAAATTACCTGCTTGATGGCTGACAGAAAGAAGGTGCCTTGGTCTTCTTTTAAGACTTAAGTAGGTTTCTACACTATTATTGAAGAGCTTCAAGTCATAGAAAGAGGAGAGTGTTCTTCCAGAATAAAATATATGGCTTTAATTCTTCCAACTTCTGCCACATGGGAGCAGATTAAAAGCATAGCCCTGAAAAAGGAATGAGAAGGGAACAGAAGCCTGTAGGGATTATTTCAGCAACAGACTGTGAAATAGAGAAGTCACAGGAATAATTCCTTAAATTGAAGGGCTCATATATAGCACCTATGAAAAACTATAAGGGCTTTTGATGCCAACCAAGCCTGAAGGTTTGAAGTTGTGTAACACCCTAAAAGGAATCTGATTTCCAGTGATGATTTAAGATGCATTAGAAAGGAGCGCTGTAATCAAAGTTGCAGGGTAAAATTACCTTACATTATGAGGTTTAATAACAAAAGACTGGTGAGAAGAGTACTAATCCATCTAATTTTTCTTTTTCTTAAAATGTTTGCTCTCTAAGTACGATCTCCAAATACAGTTTGTTAGTGTTAGTGTGTTATATGTGTTAGGTAACTTGATTGGGCTGGATGTACATACTATGCAGATACAGGCATGTATTCACATATACATGTATTTTTAAGAAAGAGGCAGTGAAAAATTCCTGGTGCAAACCTGGACTTCAGCCTTTATGGTTGGACTACATTGAACAAAGGACCTACTACCATCTGGTGGCCATATGAAAATTATTCAAAAAAACAGTAGCCTCTAGAATCATGAAACTGTAATCTTGAAGTTACCCAATAATGACAAATGTCACAATGTCTTAGAATGACCCAGCAAAAAATTCAAAGGAAGGCAATTCTTAGGAAATTGAAACATTTTAATGCAAATTGTTTTTCTGAGACTTCTTTGAGACTACTTATAATCTTTTAAAAACAGCATTCCATCTGAAAGTTGTCTCTAACGAAAAGTATTTTTAACAAACTGCAGTATCTGTAGGTGTTGCAGTAGTTACGAATTGTAAATTGCTTTTTGCAGATATAACTTCACCTTTTATAGAGACAATTCTATAAAAAATGATACATCACTGAGTTGCATGGATATTCTTTTTCCTCGCTATGTTCAGAACCAGGACTATTGAGTGGACATCAAAGTACGCATTGCCTAAGACATGATGCACTCTAGGAGGGGATGAGAAAGGGAGGAGGAGGAGATACAATAAGGAATACTATTTAACATTAATTTTTACAAATTCACATTTTAAAGTCAGAAAATCCTACTGTCTATGGCATATACATATTTTTTGACAAGTCAAGTGAAATTGGTTACTGTAAAATTTGAAAGCTTCCAATGGACATTACGAGGAAGGAAAATAAGTTTGACAAGAATTTTCTTTGTCTATCAAATGTTGCCCATGATACATAAGCAATAGTCTTGCTTTATGGATTTCTTTCTTGTGTGGAAGTTATTTGTTTTTTTAAAAAGTAAGGTGATGATTTCAGAGTCAAAGGTATAGTAAGTACAGATTACATATCAAGCACTGAATGTTATACCTTGCTCTTTTTTCCACCTACACAAGTTTTGATCTTTTTTCCCTTTTGTCATCAAGCACCAGGAGCCCCTGTCAGATAATGGGGAAGATAAGCTCCACTTTAAACATTTAGCCAACCATCAGCTTAACGACAAATCATCCACCACCATCCTTGGCATTAAAATGGCCCTAATAATAAGTCAAAATACTTCTTTCTGGCTGTCAAAAAATGAATATCATTTCTATCCATAAACTTCTGTGGGAGCTAAGAAAGAAAGGTACTAAATCTGGGCAAATTGTATTCATGTACAAGTGTCATGCTCTGAATTCTTGATGAGATAAATCAAGAGGGTGAAATCATATTACCCATTTTTTCATATATAGTAATTAAATATCAATGCTATGTTTAAAATGATATCAAAACAAATATTTGGATACAGAGTTGTGATTTCATTGATATATGGGGATACATTGTGGAAACTGGCTTTACAGATAAAAATCAGCAACTCTTCAATATCATCTTAGAGAATTGCCTGAAGGGACAGAGAGATTAAGTGATTTGCCCACAATTGCCCAACTAATATGTGTCAGAAGCAGACTTGAACCCAACATTAGCTTTGATATACTCTGCGATGACACCTTTCTGTCTAGTGCCTAATTTAGAAGGCAAAAAAGTTGAAAAAGGAAATGATATTCAGATAGATTCTAAGAGTCTAAGATTCTTTTATTCTAAATAGTTAACTAAGGTGCAAAAACCATTGCCAAAAAGGGTCAATTTGTAGTAGGCAAGTTTCCATGACTAAGATATACTGTTAAAAGACTACTTATAACTCACATAGCTCTGGGGTTCTATAAACTTCCTCTAAATGTCTAGTAATAAACATAACTAATAATTGGTCAATTGAATATTGAAAGAGTGGTAAAAATCCTAATAGCTCATTCTAAGGGATCCTTTATCATGTCCAGATGTTAATGATCTAATGAGGAGGGAGGCTGTATGGTACATTGGAAAGATCACCAGGTCAGTGGACCTGGACTCACATTCTACTGCTGATACTAACTGGGTAACCTTTGGTAAGTCACTAGCCTACCTGGCCCTCAGTTTCCTAATCTATAAAATGAGGATGTTGAACCAAATGGCCTCTTACATCACCAGCTTTAAATCTGAAACTCTGTAAGTTTAGACATCCTTTTTGCCTAGTATAACACAGTCTTGACTAGCACGAAGACAATTTCTAACCTGTCAAGACTAGTGAGCATTGTGTTACGGGTTATTAGTTTACCAAGCAATTTTCCAACGAACATTTATTAAGCCAGGGTTGAATGATGTATTGCAAAGCAAATAAATCTTTATTTTTATTTTCTTGCATTCAAAATAATATACTGACTAATTTTTAAATGCTTTTCCAACTGGGAAAATATGCATAAGGTGTCATGAGAATTCATTGAATCATCACACTAATTTTGTGATGAAGATGAAAGAACGAAAGACAAAGAAAGAAAAAATGAAAGGTGAAGTCTATTTTCATGATAATTCAATATTCAATTGAACTATATAGGCAAATATGTAAAAAAAAATTCTCAACCCATTTTTTTCCAGGGAAAACAATAAGCTAATATAAAAGGTTCTTATTGACAAAATTGGAAGTCTAAATGTTAGATCTTTCTTAATATTACGAAAACAATTGACAACTGCCTAGAAAAGGTGATTTCAAAGGACAACACTGGCAAACTTAACTAGCAGCTCTGAAACTTTGTGTCCTCAGTGTGAGAAACACAGCTGTGGGGATCACAGGACTACCTAGGCAAGGTCAGGAGGCAAGCCTGAGATGTGCTTCCTAAGCTCATTGCTTTCCTCGTAGCATAACCTTAGGAAGATCCATCTGATAGCCCATTCTCACCTGAAGAACTCAGAAACATAGTGGGTAGAGGAAGGCATTTATTACACTTCTCATGAGAGAGCTGGTGTGGTGCTCACTAGGAATACCCACACCACTACAGAAGCAGGAGTGAGGTTAACCAGTTCTACCTTCCTTGTCTGAGTTAGGGTTATTTTACATTCTTCATTTCCCTATGTTCCCTTTTTAATTTACACAGATTATGTATGCATACTATGCAGATTACACAGGCATGGCAGTGAGGGTACTTGACCAGAGCATAACCCCTCAGGCTTGAACTAGTTGTCCCCGCCTAGTCTTTCTGGTCCAACAGGTTTGTCCCAGCCTAGCCAGGATAGCCATTGTCTTAGTAAGCTAGCTTCCTCACAGCTATTATCTCCAAATAACTTCTGTGGGAGCAAAACAAGATACCATAATATCCTTTCTTACACTCAGGACCCTTTTACACTTTTAAAAATTATTGAGGCTCTCCCCCTAAAAAAAACTTTTTTATGTGGATTATATTTATCAATATTTGCCATGTTAGACATTAAAGTAACTTAGCATTATCGTGAAAACACTTTCGACCTCACAAATTATCTGAATCTTAGAAATTTCCCAGGGATCTCTGAACCATACTTTAAGAACTGCTGATCTAAACTATCCTAATGAAATCCAAGAGGAACTCACAGGTTTGCCAGGCAACTAAATTTAAACTGAAATTAAGAAAGCTAAACATTTTTCATTGTTATCGGACTCTATTTCTGTCACTGACCACAAGAGACAAATCGATCAAGGAAGTTAGTTTATCATTGCTATAAATTTAAAAGTTTCTATTTTTAAGGAGTTCTATAGAAATTCTTCATAAATTAATTATTTGGGGGTTGGAGGTGGTGAGTCTGTACTTATGATTTCACTGGTATAGGAATTACAGCAGATAAAACTTCCCTTCACTGGGGGGCCCAACCAAGATGGCCACGTGAAAACAATGTCTTACCTGAGCTCTCTCACAAATTCTGTCAGATACCTCTAAAAAAGTGAATCTGAGCAGATTTGAAAGAGTTAGAAGCTACTGATGGACTGAGTGGGACAAATTTCCAAGCCAGGGGAGTCCACAAGGTCGACAGGACAGATCTGTAGGCTGGGAGAGCACCCAGCATGTGGAGCTGCACCAGACCACACCAAAACTGAAGCAGCTGAGGAACTCAGCAAACAATCCAGTCTAGGAGATTACTGGGCACATGAAAGTGGTAACCCCCAGGCCTCCCAGCCCAGGACAAAAGTCTGTTGGAGCTATGAGAGGGAGCAACACAGCACATGCAGCTGTGAGAACAACTACTCCTGAGGCTTGCAGCCCACAGTCTAAACGTTTGAAACTCACCTTCTTGAACTTCTGGGAGCCATGATGACAAGGTAGAATAGCTCTCATCCCTCCCTTCCTGACCTAGATAATACTCCCTTGAGAGAAACTCTGAAATTGAGGAGCCAAAAGTGGGGCTTCAGTAGCCAAACAGTGGGAGTTCCTGAGCCCCAGGGGGATGGAGCCAGCAAAGGTCAACACTAGGTGCCTTCACACAACCATGGGAAGTGGCACACACAAGCACAGACAACGGCTGAGATCACCAATACTCTACTGCAGCACTAGGGGAAGAGGAGGCTTCCAGCAACCAGACTACCCCTCCCCCACACCTAATGAAACCAGAGGCTATAGCATACAAAGCCAGTAACTAGGCCCACAATTCCCAGAACAAGAAGCCTGGGTTAGAGCCCCCCGAGCCCCAGAAGCAGAAATCCACTTTAAAGCAAGGAAAATGTTAACCAACATGAAGAAACACTCAAAAAAATCAAGGACCATTGATTCTTTTTGTGGAGACAGGTGAGAACAGAATACCAATTCAGAAGTGGAATTCATTGACACTATACACACATCTGAAACCTCAAAGGGGAATGTGAAGTGGTCTCAAGCCAAAAGAGCATTCCTGGAAGAGCTCAAGGAGGATTTTAAAAACCAAATTAGAGAGGTAAAAGAAAAAATGGAAAAAAAAAATCACTGATGAGAACAGATCTTTAAAAAGTAAAATTGGTGAAATGGCTAAGGAGATTCAGAATCTAATTAGACAGAACGACACCCTGAAAAGTAAAATTAACCAAATGGAAAAGGAGGTTCGGAAGCAAAATTAAGACAACAACTCATTAAAAATTAGAATTGAGCAAGTAGAAGCTAATGACCCTATGAAGCATCAAGAATCAGTCAAACGGGGGCGGAGCCAAGATGGTGGCTGGGAAGCAGTGACTGGCGTGAGCTCCCCACCAAGTCTCTCCAAAAACCTATAAAAAATGGCTCTGAACCAATTCTAGAGCTGCAGAACCCACAAAGTGGCAGAGGGAAGCAGGGCTCCAGCCCAGGACAGCCTGGATGGTCTCTAGGTAAGATCTGTCCCACACGGAGCTCCCAGCCCCTAGCTGAGGGGAGCGGAGCTGAGCCCAGCGCACTCGGCATGAACAGACCAGACGCGGACCTACCAGACGAGGAGATGAGTGCAGAGTGCCCTGGCATCCTGAATTACTGAGCTGTGGCATCCACCAGACCTCTCCACCCACAAAGAGCAAAGACATCAGAGAAGGTTAGTGGGAAAAGCTGCGGGATTGAGTTTGCGGTTTGGCAACCGCCCCTGGGGCAGTGGAGGTGGGGCAGCTTTAGAACTACGGCTGCAGTTGCTTCTGGCCCCAGGCCCACCTGGTGGGAGGAATTAAGTGGTGGATCAGAGCAAGAGTGAAGAGCCTGCTGAAGATTTCAGCCCAGTCCGGGTAGGGGGTTCTTGGGGAAGGAGGAGTGCTGGTGAGGCAGCGCATCTGCCCAAGCGTGGAACATAGAACTCTTTAGTCTATAAGCAGCCATGCCCCGTTGAAAAACTCAACGGTTAATTAAGTTGGTTGGGAACGTGGCCAGGCGGCGAAAACACACCCAGATTCTGTCTCGGACTCTGGAATTCTTCTTTGGTGACAAAGAAGACCAAAACATACACCCAGAAGAAGTTAACAAAGTCATAGAGCCTACAACAAAAACCTCCAAGAAAAACAGGAACTGGTCTCAGGCCATGGAAGAACTCAAAAAGGATTTAGAAAAGCAAGTTAGAGAAGTAGAGGAAAAATTGGGAAGAGAAATGAGAATGATTTGAGAAAACCATGAAAAACAAGTCAATGACTTCCTAAAAGAGACTCAAAAAAATACTGAAAAGTGTACTGAAGAAAACAATACCTTAAAAAATAGACTAACCCAAATGGCAAAAGAGCTCCAAAAAGCCAATGAGGAGAAGAATGCCTTGAAAGGAAGAACTAGCCAAATGGAAAAGGAGGTCCAAAAGATCACTGAAGAAAATACTACCTTAA